>JALGBA010004199.1:0-1200000 GCA_023970755.1 Azemiops feae | reverse complement strand
AAGTATGAATACAGATTATAAGTCACTTTTTTCAAGGCCTTCATAATTTTAAACCATCATTAAACCAACAGTGGGAAGTTGAGGTCTACCTGTATAGGAATTCTGTTATTGCTTATTTTTTCCAACTATTACCATCTACTAGCTTCAGTTCCCCATCTTTCATTTGCTATGAGGAAAGCTAGCTTGTTATATTAAAGAATTATGTATAATATCTGGTTTACCAAGATCTGGAACTTTTAAAATCCTACAAGGCTCAGAACCTGGTTGTCTATGAGGTCATCTTCTCACAATGGCTCTGACTACCCTATATGATCAGGAACAGTACACTTTTTCCAGATGCCTTCTTTGAGGAATAGTTATCTTCAGAGGCCACAGAGTCAAGCCTTCTCAACTCCATTTCCCCTTCTCTGGAATAGTTTACCACTGGGATCAGAGTAGCTCCTATCGTGTTGAGCTTCTGGAAAGCTGTTTAAACTGGATTTCTAAAAAAAACCCTTTGGGATAGGAGAACCAAGATCCCCTTTATGGGTTGTTTTTCAATATATGAGTGCTCCTAGGTTCTTAAATGAACTCATATACATACATGTTGAAAAGAAATTTCAAGCTATGCAATAGTTAAAAATATGTTTAATCTCTACTAACTGAAAACATCTGGAAAACATTACAATATGAAAGTTTAAAAAAAAGCTGGCACTCCAAAAGGGGAAGCCACTGTGCCAAGCTCTCTCAACCTGTACTGCAAGAACCTGAAATGGAAAAACTGGAGAACGCCACCTGATATCTTGCAATACCAATTGCAAAAATGCTGCTGATTTATTTGACAACTCTGTATCTATTGTATCAGCCAATCAATTTCCATCAGAATCACAAGGAGCCTGTAGACAAGTTGTGAGTTACAGATTTCCTCTTGCATTCTTCTCAGCAATTAGTGATGGCATGACACCAAAATTCAGACTGAACTGGCTCAAAACGTACATTTGTCCAGCTTGTAATGTGTAGCAGCACTGTGAACTAAGTGCCATTTCCTTGACAAGTTGTCTGGCTTAGATGGTAACTGGAGCATCTGTGCCGCAATTTCTAGTACTGTGAGTGCTGTGATGAAGAAAAATATTTGCTCAGGATGCTTCATCCTGGAAGTTAAATGATCAATATATTCAGCAAGGAGGGAAAGGAACAGGAGTTTTTGGAATGTCCTACAACTATAGTAAAAACGCAAAGGGCCTTTAAAAATTGCTTCTTAGTCTTCCAGATAACAAGGAGAAAAATTCTGCAAAGGGAACTCTGCAGCTGCCAGAAATGTGGGAAGAGGTGAAATAGGAGGCCAAGATTTGGGGGAAACAGAGAAGCAAACAGGCTGTCTTTCAGCTTATTATCCCAATGAGGTACAATCAAGCACACTGGAATCTGAATTCTGAACTGGTAGTAAGAACAAATTTAATCGCCTTCCTGAAATTAGGGGGAAATAGCTGGATTTGCCAGTTTCATTCAGAGCCAAGTTAAGAGAGGATCAAACATCCCTAATAAGATTTTTATGAGAATAAGAACTGTATTGTTAGCTGCAGCTAGTATCAGTTTTGAAAGGTGGATGCACAATAGGCCATAATATAGGAAAGAGAAAGACAAGTGCTAACTGCCACCTCTACAGCCCCTTCATGATTTGGCCAACAAAAGATCTGGCTACAACTGCAGGGCTACCAGCCAGGTCTCTTCAATCAGGTTCCCCCATTTTCCCCCCCAATCAGTTACAAGGAGCTGCTATGATAGCATTGAATTCGATGCAGCAAAATGATGGCTTTATATTCCACATCCTGGAGGAGATACTGTGCAGTTGTCAAACCCTCCTTCAGAGGGGGGGAAAAAAACACAGAGCAACTGGGCCAAGAAATAAACTGAAACCAAATTCATCAAGTCAATTGTGGGAGATAGAGGCGTTAGCATATGCTTACGTTCATAAGAAAATGTAATCCTTGATTGTTTAACAGAATAAAAACAAGAAGGCCTGAAAGAAGACTCTAAATTCAGGGCATTAAATCTCTGACAGGTAGACATGAAATTTATAGCACAATTCAAAGGTGCCAGACATACAGCAGAATTACATCTTAAGGCAGCCAGGTTACCATTTGCTGCTGCTCCAACTGTGAATGGAGGAGAGACAAGATCAGTGCTTCTCAATCAGAAGGAACAAATATATATATCATGGCATCATAATAAGCCATAGTATGGTCTGAGTTTAGCTTAGCGTATTGGGTAAGCAGTAGTTTGCTGCCATGTGTAAACTCTCTTTTTTGCCTTGCTGGCTGAGCTAACAAATTTTAGTTTGCTGTGCAGAACTTCACTTTTGGCAAGGCTACTGCATTAGACATATGACATAATCCAACAATCAATAGGAATATATTCAAGTCAAGAGGCAGCTGAGGGGCTTTTGGTTCGTATCTCCAGCCCCAAAGAGAATAAGAGAATACTTGCAGCTATTTCAGTCGGCAGCACTATCAGACATTCTCTTGTCTACTTCTATTGCTGTTGATGAGGATGTTTATCAGATGGCACTCTTCAAGGTTTCCTCTCACAAACAATATTGGCCCCAGCTCTACTTATATTCTCCTTTTTATTTACAAAGTACTTAACTTCTGATTATCTCCATGCAAATACTAACTCAGCTTCAATAGTAAAATTAACGGGCTCTCAGAATATTTATTGCTATTGAAGCAGCATCATATTCCACCTTTTCATTCTTGGCATATTTTACCTTTATCATTTATTGATTTTATTACAATTTGATTATTGTGAGCCACTTAGAGTCATTGAGAGTTTAATAAATCATCATTATCTTTATACATAACTGATAAATGTCCTTAACAACATGAGAGTCCTTAACTAAGGCCGCAATATAGAAATGCCAGTTCTACCTCCATTAACGATCTAGTATTCATAACAGTCATAGCAAACAATCATTACAACTTGAGGTAACCAACTGTAATAACTTTAGGCAGATGCACTGCATTGCACTGCACTGCCTTCAATAGTTGCACCTCAGGGCAATGAACAACAAAGCAAGAATAAAGGAAAAAGCTAATAATGCTGAAGCTACTCATACATACCCAAATGATGCATACAACTGAATTAGATTAAAGGTATTATTATATGGTTCATCACACAGTCTGACAGAAGTTCAAAGGATTTGGCATTTTTTCTTCCTATTGAGTCCTTCCCAAGGACCTGGGATAGGCTATCTATCTATCTATCTATCTATCTATCTATCTATCTATCTATCTATCTATCTATCTATCTATCTATCTATCTATCTATCTATCTATCTATCTATCTATCTATCTATCATCTATCTATCTATCTATCATCTACCTACCTACCTACCTACCTACCTACCTACCTATCTATCTATCTATCTATCTATCTATCTATCTATCTATCTATCTATCTATCTATCTATCTCTATGTGTCTATGTATCTCTCTCTCTCTCTCTCTCTCTCTCTCTCTATCTATCTATCTATCTATCCTTTGTTTTTATTGTTTTCTTAAATAATTCAAGGCAGCAAACATAGCTAATACTCCTTCTTCCTCCTATTTTTCCCATGACAAGAAGCGTGTGAGGTAGGTTGAGCTGAGAGAGAGTAATTGTCCCCAAAGACACCCAGTCAACTTTCATTCCAGGGTAGGACTCAAAGTCATGGTCTCCTGGTTTCTATCCTGATGGCTTAATCAGTAGAACAAACTAATTGGGTTAAACAAAAAATCCTCTTTTTATAGTTTTATGAATTCAAGCAAGTAGGGGCTAAAAAGTATTTCTAGGGGAGTAGATTTCAGAGCATGAGAGCCAGGAAAGAACACTGTTTTATTGCTATTTATGCATATATCTTTTCCAATAGTAATATACACCTGATCTCCTTAATATTTTGGACAGATTCTCATCAGTCCCAGCCAGTGTGGCCCATAGCAAATGACAAGTGATTTTGTACATCATGTACTTTTGCATGGGTGTGTTTGCAGGTGTTTTCTTTGAGGTCATTCATGGGTCATGTCTGGATCAGCATGATGTTAATCCATTTCACTGTTAGCTTCATAGCACAGATGTCCAGTCCAACCATTTTTCTCTCTGGGGTTTTAATTAAAAAATCAAGAGGAAGAAAAACAGCTGGTAGAGGGTTACTTTTAAACATGGCTGAACTGCTGTGGCTCTTGTTGTTGTTGTTTTTTCTTTTAAAAACAATGTGCTATGCAATCATTGCAATGTGAGCTATATGCAGCAGCTTCTTCCCCTTTGCCGCGCTTCCTTGAATGACCAGATCAAGGCCTTTTTCCTACCATGACATCTGCTGAAAAGCAGTCTATGCTGTTGAAAGTAAGCTGTAAGTTTTGCTTTTACTGCTTACCACTGTAGTAAAAAAACAGAACCAGGAAGGATGATTTGCCATGTGGCTGTCTGGGAAACAGCAATTATTGCCGAGATGACCAGTTTCCTGATTCTATGCCATAAACAGCTGAGCCTCAAGGAAACTTAAGGTATTGTTGTACCTTAAAACAGCAAGAAATTGCAATACATACCATATTGTTTCGTGTGCATTTGATGCCCTCTTCCTAATATTATTGCTTGTTACGTTTCTATAGAAACTTTAAGGAATAAATATACAAATTAGAAACCAAAGCAGAACAATACCACACCACAAATATGGAGCTAAAGGAAAAGTTCATGAATCAGTAATATAACATGCAGACATCCAAACTATGCAAACAAGTATAGTATCTTCTCTTTGGAGAAACAAGGGCAAATATTGCAAGATTCACACCCAAGTTCTTAACAGGAGCCCACTTTCAACACAGCATCTTGATAAATTCAGGGGAAAGACTCTGCTCTTTTACTTGACGTGTGCATAACTTGGCATCTCAGCATAACTTCTGGAAGGATAGAATGCCTGTGTGATTAATCCAAATGCTTGACATGCTACATTGTTTGCCATCAGACACAATCTAGAAGGGACTGATTGGCTGTGACTGGACACTTAATAGGAACAAACACTATCTCCAGGTCATGTGAACACAAATCAGGCACTTGGCAAGTGGCTCGCATTTACGATGGATGCAGCATCATGCAATCAATCACTTGATCACGATTTGCAAACTTCCCTGACAACTTCTGACAAGCAAAGTCAGTAGGGGAAGCTGGACTCACTTAATCACGGCGTAATTCACTTAACTCACTTGATTCGCTTAATGACCATGGTAAAAATGTTTGTAAAATCTGGTCCAGTCGCATGAGGACTTGCTTAATGACTGCAGTGCAAAGTGACTGAAATTCTGGTCCTAAATCTGGTTGTAGGTCGAGGCTACCGGTAGGATTTCAGCAAAAGATGTTTTCAATCATCTGTGATATTTTTCACTGAAGATATTTATTTATGGTATTTATATACTATTGATTCCACAGGCTTCTGGTAATTTACAAAATTCTTAAAATCCATCCATCAAGGAAAACAGTTAAATAAAAGACTTTACATATATAGCAACAATTTACCTCAGCACCCTAAATATAAAAACCTGCAGAAGATCTCCATCTTAACTGCTCTCCTAAAGTTTATTCATTTATTTGTTTGTTTGTTTGTTTTATACTGCCTGACTCTCAGCGACTCCAGGCAGTTCACAGATAAAAATTCCCAGAACAATAAAATAATACAATGATGAAGAACAGAAGATGGCACAAACTGAACAGTAACCAAAGGAAACCTGTGTTACCCACAAAGGGGTTCAATCACCCTGGTCTGAGGCCTGAATGAACAGGGATCTCAGGGAGAAAACTATCTCGGAGGGCAGGGGCTATTGGAATATCCAGGAGAGGCTATTCCATAGAAAGAGAGGGCATGCTGAAAAGCATTGTCTCCTGGCTTCCCTCTCTTCCCTTGCCCTGACTCCCAATTCAGGAGGAGCAAATTGGGTAAGATGGTGTTACTTGAAGGAGGCCAACTTGATCAACAAGCCATATCTGGCTTCATAGGACTTTATGATATTTGGAATTAAATCTAAGATTAAAGGAAGTTCTTGACGATGTCAAGTTCTTTTTCCAAGACACAAATCATACATTTTCTTTTTAACAAGATTTACTGAAATGAAAGGGATAGTGTTATAAACATTTCAGAAACAAATGGTTTCCAACAAAATTATCTTTCAAGATATTAAGATGGATATTTTTTTACATTTCTTTTGAATGGTTTTAGCATGAATCAATAAGGAGGCAGTTCTTTTTCCTAAAAATGACTGAATCTGCAGATGTCTGTTTATAAAATCATCTCCTGAATACTTATCAGCCTGAAAATCCACCCTCAGAGGCTGCCTGCAGGGTTCAAAAGACCCAGTTCAAAAGAGAAAGACAGTATGGAGAACCCCAATCAAGTTTTTACATACCAGTTGGTTCGATCCCCATATTTATTGTACCAACAGAATAGTGAATCTTGTACCTTGTGCAGTTCATACAGTGCTTCAGAAGATACCTGCATGAATCAAAATAAAAAAGAAGACAGATACGGCACTGCTTATGGAATAAGTTACTATGGGCTCCACAGAGAGGGCAACCATTCTATATTGCTAAGCAGTCTGGCATTTATCCCAATTTTACAGGACTTCATGTTCCAGGGCCAAGATTTCAATTATAAATAATAATAAAAAATTTATTAAGAGAACAAGATGAGTCACTTGCACAAGATTCTTGCTGATCTTGGCAACTGATCCTGCTGCTTCTATGTTTTTAGAAGAGCACATCAGCACTTTGAGATCTTCACAGGATAATTACTTTGCTTAAGTGACTTGTGAATCTGAAACTGCAAGGAATGGTGCTTCCTATTAAAGCAAAGACCAATTTTCTTAGTGCTTGTTCACTCACAGCCTCGAGGATGGAAGGAAAAAGGTTGGAAAGAAGCACGTTCTTCTTTCCTTCCTCCTCCCTCCCCCTCCCGCATTTAATGAAACAAAGCTTCTATTGCAATCTAGCCAGTGCCCTTCTAAATCTTAAAAATACATAAATAAAATTGTTCATTTCAGTAATATAATGGCTAGGTTTATATACTGAGTTAAGCCATAGGTCTGCTTTTGGTTTAACCCATTATGTGAATTTAGCCATCATTTGTAAGCTATGGTTTATGGATTCAGTATGAAGTCAATTGTGGTTTATTTAAGGAATTGTGGTTCAACAAATATTTTGTTGTTGTTCAATTGGAAGTCATGTCTGACTCTCCGTAACCCCATAGACCACAGCATGCCAGGCTCCCCTCTCCTCCCCTCTCTCCCTGTGTTCAAACCTATGCCCACTGCGTTGATGATACTATCTATCCATCTCAACTTCTGCTGTCCCCTTGTCCTTTTGCTTTCAATCTTTCCCAACATCAGGGTCTTTTCCAATGAGTTCAATAAATACAGCCTTATCCAAACTGATTATATTTGAGATGAGTGGACTTGCAACTCCCAGAATTCCCAGTAATAGCCATTTTGACTGGAGAATTCTGGAAAATCAAATCTACATGGTATAGAGGGTGTCCAGATTGAGGAAGGCTGGTTTAATACTATGTTTGAATCCAGTCACTCTTCTGTAAATACTATAAGCCTTCCAGGACTCACAGTTATTTTTGTTTTTGTATGTACTCTAGCTCAAAGATTGGTCAGGAATGGTTTAGAAACAACTACAAATACATGTTTGACCTTTGGAATAATTTCTTAATATATTTCCTTAATCAAGGAGAGAAGCAACCTAGAACTAAGGAGAAATTTCCTGACAGCTAGAACAATTAATCAGTGGAACAACCTGCTTCCAAAAGTTGTGAATGCTCCAACACTGGAAGTTTTTAAGAAGAGACTGGACAGCCATTTGTCTAAAATGGTATAGGGTTTCCTGCCTGAGCAGGGGGTTGGACTAGATGACCTCCAAGGTCCCTTCCAACTCTAATATTCTGTTATTTTGTTATTCTTTGGATGTAAATCTAATACATTCGATGGAATTTACAGTACCCTTATTTGAAGTTTATGGGATAGTTTAATTTTTTGTTGTAAAATATTTACATTATATTTTAAGGATTTCACACATGATAAGTTACAAACTTCAAAGAACTATATATTTGACAAACAGGGAAGAAGATTTCATATATCCTTTCTCTGCCTCAACCAACCAAAGCATTGAGGCCAACACTATTTTGCTGAGCAGTGATGCATATTCGAGGTCTCTTTTGCTTGTAGAAAATCTGGAAAGTTTTCATAAATTACAGAGGTAGAACACTGAATCTATTTGATGTTCAAATGTATTTACTGCATAAATATTAGGGGTGCAATTACATGTATGCTTATGTAGGCATGCCTTTATAAAAGAAGTAAAAATCTAAGAAAAACACATTATTAAGACATATATATTCCTTATTTGGATAATCTTGGCAGGATAATATTAAAGCAAACTATTTCATCATTTACTTTACTATTGAAAACCAATCGCTATAAAATTTTACACATGAAATATTAGATGTAAGCCTTTAAAATGCAAAGATGACTAACTAATCAGTTAATTTTTAAGAAGTCAAGTGGTTGCCTTTTGTAGCTTTGAAACTGGTAAAATTTATCACCTCACATAGTTTCCAACTCCAATTTCTATTTCAAAGAGGAAAAAATGAACTTGTAGATTAAGGCTCATATTCCTGTCCCTTCCCTTGATTGATTATTTTTAAAGAAAAGTAAACAATTTTCCCAAAGGAGGCCTTAGTTTTATCACCCGGTATAAATATGATAACCTGTATGCATAACAGCAACAGTCTTCTATTTAAATCATTCAAAAATCCTAAGCAATAAACACAGTTCAGATCTGGTGCATTTGGGCTGCAGGCATTTAAAAATCAGAAAACGCTGTAGAACTTAAAGTCCAATGTTTTATTAATGCACTACAATTTCAGTTTCCCCTAGCAATCTATTGTAAAATTAATTAGAAATACTGTTCCTGCTCCTTTTCCTTCTATATCCCAGAATATAGCTTCCTCGTCCCCTGAGTAATTTCCTAAGGACTGTTTCCATAACCTATTCTGTACCAGGATGGTTTTTGTTGACACAAAAATCCCAGTGAGGTCACTCAGGAATTCTCTTTAACAGAAGCCAGTTCTGCCCATCATGCCCCGGGGATGCCAGGAGAGAAGCCCAATGGATTTCTGACATTCTCAGCAAATGGTCATGTAATAAACAGCCACTATAATAATTGTTATACTCAGTGCTTTTTTTTCTAAAAAAAAAAAAAGGTGCCGGAACTCACACATCTCATACAACCCACTTTGCCTACCCTACAAGGTTCCATCCAAAAAAGGTGCCGGAACTCCGTTCTGAGCGTTCTATGAGAAAAAAAGCCCTGGTTATACTGAACTGGTAGTTGAGCACAAAGAATGAATACATTCTCTAGATCATTTATTCTGTCCTGTTTTTTTGGAAGGCAGTGAATTACTATTAGAGGGGGGGAAAAGATGTGATTAGTGGTGGGAGCACCACTAGAGCTCCCAATACTTAAAATAAGCTTCTGAATAAGCTAAAAATGTTCTTGATGTCCATAAACGTACAACTGACAGCAAAGAACACCCTTAATTCACCCCTAAGCAAAGTAGGTACTAAAACTGTTCATGGACAAAACCTGCTCAAGTGCAGTTGCGGATTGTGACTGATTGTGACTTTCATTTTTAACTCATATGTTCCTGTGTACGATGCTTTTTAAGAAATGTCAGCAATCTTGGGATTTCCCTATCAATAGGACAAAATGGTACAATTCCATTTGAATTGTTATGGATGAAAAATATGTAAGGAATAACTTCTGTCCCTCTCCAAATTTAGACCTCTGAGTCATGAATTCTACTAACCCAGCAGCTTAATTATAAGCCTGTTATTATATATTTTGTTTTACTAAGTGTTGCTCAAATCCCAGAGTTAAAATGACTAGAAGTAACCTAATGCTCACTTATTAGATCACTGTTTCTCAATCTTGACAGCTGGAAGAAGCGTGGACTTCAACTCCCAGAATGCCTTTGCCAGCATTCCAAGGTTGAGAAACATTGTTAGATTGAAGGGCCATTCAAAAGCTTCAGCCATAAGAAGGGCTCTTTGTAGCATCCTGTTCTCCAGCAAAGGTTTTTCTGAAGATTCTGCTTTCTATATATCACCAATGGCATAGATGCAACTGGCCATGAAAGCTCACTGATTTGAAAATGTCAGGATAATGAACAGAATACTATTTGGAATATTAAATATTAACCGTTCCTGAAATCTTCCCTACTCTGCCTGAATATTTTTCTTGTTATTTCAGGCTGGCCTAATGCTGAACCTATGGTGTTCTCTTTGTGTTGGAACACAAATCCAACATCTTTTTGAAATTATTTTCACTGTTAACAGACAGGCATAAATGAATACTTTCTTTCCCAACGCTCCATTGAAAAGTAGCTTTCGGTCTGTTGATTTCCAGTTCTTTAATATGCCACACAGAAGTTGGGATTCCGTGAGAGCTAGCGTTCAAATATGTTCTTGGGGCTGTCAATCAATTAGGTAGCCTTGGGGCCAAATCCAATAACAATTTCTCTCATGTAGCAATGACCTTATGGTTCCTTTGGATACCTCCCCAAGGCAACTTGAAGAGCAAAATTATTATTTTTTAAAGTGAAACTGCAGAAGATATGCATTTGGGACATTGTTTGTGTCTAAAACTACACTATTCACATGAAAAAAAAGAGTTCCTGTGGTCAACTGATGACGATGGCACTCCACTTTCTTTAATTAAGCAAAATTCAAAACTATTGACTTTACCAATAGGATTTATAAACTCCCTCCTATACATCAAACATATCTACACCATGCCAGCATCTGCATCTCCCTGTACTGATAATTCACAGGCAGGAAAAGAGCCTTTTGTCCACACACAGTTTTGATTCTTCATTTCTAAAGAGTCCTAGTGGTCCAAGGTTGCATATGGAACTGAGTTCCAAAGGCTATCTGAGTCTTCCTGTTAATATAAGCAGATATCAGAAGAGTGGGCCTCTGGTTAAGCAAATGTCAAGGCAGAGCTGATGGTGAAGATGCTACTTCTTCACATGTCTGGTGAAAACTTAACAACTTTACTATAAAGTAGTGGTTCTCCATCTATAATCCACAGAGCCCTGGGAGTCCACATGGGGGGGGGTCCGTAAAGGCCTGAAGAAATGTTATGATTTAAATCTTGAGTTAAGTCTTGGTGTCCATGGCCATGGTCTGTGGCCATAAAAGGTACTTAAAGGCTCTGTGGTGAAGAAAAAATTGAGAACCACTGCTACAAAGCATAGTAATGATCTTACTGTACAAAGATAATGAATTTTTAGTCCTTCCACAGCACATTCCACAGGGCTTTATTTTTCCTCATTTCTCAAGCATAATCAAGCACAGGACATAAGCCAATATTCCCAACTACAGTGACTGCTGCTATTAATACCCCAGCAGTTCACTCAACCTAATACCAGGCTAGTACTACTTAACAGCACAGCTACTGGCCGGCCAATCACTATTGTTATGAAAGATTCAGTGAATGCATCAATTAACTCTGCAGCTCAAGGGCTAATTCAAATGTTGATTTCGGCGTGAATCTTACACAGATTATATGAATATGATGTAAAAATATCTACAGCACTTTGACTCAAAGGATACAGTTTTCAAATGGACATTTTGGGGCAAAGCAATCTACCCAAACCATTACATAATATATCCTGACTAAAATCCATATTTGGCGACCCTGCATTTTGAAACGGATACACAGCCATGATGAACCTCATTCTGAAGAGTAAAGGAATTCCTGTTCAGTTAAGGTCATGCGTCAGAAATACCCTTTTCTGCACATCAGGCATTTGAAAGGCAGCAGCTCAGTTCCTGCCTTCATCGGCAGTCACAGTACTTTAAAAAAAAACACATAATCATGAGGATTTAGAATAACTTTTAATTTACTCCACAATATGTCTAAAATTATGGTTAGGTTCTATAGAAATTTTATAATTTTCTTTATAACAACACACTTAAAGGTAGTTATTGTTTATAAATTTGTTAATTTATTGTAAAACTAAAAAAGATTTAAAAAAAAATCAAACTAGTTACTTATTACTCAGGCAAAAATATAACTGAATGCTTTTCTCCTTTTTAAAAATCATCTTAGGGAAAAGTGTTGGAGAAACTACTGATTTCTGTACTTTGAACAGCATACTAAAAAAAGAGAGGATCAATATTTTTATGTTCTTAATTTCTTTAGTGAAAAGAGAAAACTGGAAAAAATGAAAGACCATAATATTTCTTTTAGATGTGTTTTTTGTTACTTTTTAATTCATGAATGTCCATCTTGATTAGATTAAATCATTACTATAATCTATTCTGAATCTTGCAATCTTAATTGCAATCTATGGATTGCTGCCTTGTTTATATTCATTTATTTTCATTGTCTCGAGTACCAAATAAAAAACACACAAATACTTCAGTGCAAATATATGATTTTTCTCAAAGACTCCTGGGAATTGCAATTATGGGAATTATGGTCACAGTGCTAGTATTATCAGGTATTTCTAGTCTCCAACTCAAAGAATTACAATTCTCAAGATTCTCTGAAAAGATGCGTGACTTTAAAATGACTATTTAACCCTTTACGTTTGCAGGTGCAAATGCAAATATATTCTGCATAAAAATGGTTAAGCAACCCTTTAAGTGATTACACTGAACATTGCTTCAAATGATACTCAGCCAATATTTTTAGGATTTTAGAAAATGAATCTTTAATTCATACTGGTTACCTTCGATTTCATTTACACTGAACATAATTGTTACATAATAAGAATTATGACCAATATTGGGAGAAGGGGTGGCAACAAGCAGCTGCTGGTAATGACAGCTTGTGACAAGGCAAGAATAATTACTCTAATCTTGATGGGACTCCATGCAACAGAGCAGCAAGGTCCGTATACAGTATTTCAAAAGCTGCAGGCTACCCTACATGTGCTTTGTTTATCGCTCACTTATCCCGAACTGCAGGGTTTTTCAACATGCAGATGATTTAGGAAACAGGGGGTTTGTTTTGTTTTGTTTCCTTTTCTTTTCTTTGATGGCTTCAAAAGAAAAAAAAATCTCTCCCCTTCAAGAGAGCTAAAGCCAAACAACTGAACCACAGAAAACTGCTATTTGTCCATGTGATAATTGAAGCCCGTTTAATTCAGTTGACCTTTCTTGGCCTTAAAATAGCTTGTCTTTTTTCCTTGTGAAAAAGTATAGTTTCTAGTTGATCTGGAAGCATAATTCTTTATGCAGAATTACCTTTCCAAGAACACCTTAAGTTAAAAAAATTGGACTAATAACAAGATTTAAAGACCACTTATGCTAAAATCAACACTGAATTGAACCTGGTTGACCCTCAACTGTATTATGAGGCACTGAGATAATAACCCCCTTTAAGGTTAAGCGATTCCCATCCCCCACAAATTATAATTAATCTATTTTAGACAAAATATAAGAGGCAAAAACCCCATGGACAGACATAACAATTTTCATTCAGGGAGCAAGAAGAAAAATATTTTCCCCACATCTGAAACTGATGTGTGTTTAAAGAGAAAGCAAAAAGACCATTGTTTCAAAGTAGCTTGTTTGGGATGCTAATTCATTTCCAGTTGTAGACTTCAAGACTTTCAACAATGGTATAGCAAGGATGATAATTCCATTATGGTGGAATTCTCCGACTCCACCACAAACCATACTTATTGAATCAGGCTCCGAAAATCCCTACCGTACATTTCCTTTTGTATGTCTGGTGAGGAAGAATATTCTCATTTCTATCCCCCCAAATCCTATGTGTCCTGATACATTGGTCTTACATGCCCAGTTAATTTTGTAAATAGTTTGTAATACGGCATGTACGTCAGCTGTTCAAAGGGACAAATGTATCACAACATTCTACCAGACTACCAGATAAGCTGTTTGGATGAATAGAAGAAGCTCCTTGGATTCTAGCCCACCTAATGAAATATAGAGAGTTTTCTTTAGCAATGGTACAGCAGGACAACACTCTTGATTCTTTTAAAAGGGGAAAAACACCCGTTTGAAATTTAGGATTAAATTAACACAATCGGAAGAGGAAAGGAAATTTCTCCTGAACTATGTGGTGGTTCTCTTCACCACAAAGCACAGAAGAAATACACACTGATATACAGCTATAAATGCAAGTTTAGAAATAATGACTTTAAACAGAAAACTAATTTCTCACCCCATTTCAGGAATGAATGTTAATCTATCAAATCTTTCCTTGCTAGGAACAATAAGGATAGGTTAAAATAATGTACACGTTATGTAAAATATTATTTGACTTAACAATAATTAGTTGAAAAAGCCACAATTGGTTAGGTTTGTACATCTTGTTAAGCCTTAGTGGCTGGGTTTCTAAAATGCACTAAGTCAAAAAAACAGACAAATCACATTATGGTTCAACACTTAGCATTCATTTTGGGATCTTTCGTGATCCTAAGGCAACCTAAGGAGGGGCTACTGCTGAAGTAGGCAAACCTTTGGGAATGGTGGGCATCTTTGGAGTTTTAAGGACAAATTTATTCATTAATTAAATATATACATTATGCTACCCATCTCCTTATCCAAAGTAACTCTGGGCTGGGGTTGTTCTCACAAAATGTTTAACATGGTGGGCAGGTCCAATCACTAAGTACAGGTAGTCCTCAATTTATGACTATAATGGAGCCTACCCACATGACTGGCCCAATTTTATGATCTTTTTATGCTGGTTGTTAAATGAAACAGTTGTTTGATATGGGTTGGTTTTGCCAAAAACCAGAAGTAAATTCCGTTTTTTGGCAAAAACATTGTAAAAGGCAGTCATGTGACCACAGGATGCTGAAAATAGCCATAAATATGGGCCAGTTGCTGAGTGCCCAAAATATGGTCACATGACCATGGGAGCCAGCTGTCAGAACTTTGGAACAAGGTCATAGGTACCCCTGGGGAGGTCTGTGGTAACTTCGATTTTTAGCCAAGCAACCAGTTGTAAGTCAAGGACTACTTGATTCCATTTACAAGAGGTAAGCTGGTATGATTGTCCCTGTTCACCACGTCCAGGATGTTTTTGCCACTCATCTGCTTTTGTCCTTTCTCCAAACAGAGCACTGAGTTATAGCCACATCCATTTTTTTTTCCTACTGAGGAAATTTCTGAAAACAAGCATGATACTTGAAGCTGGCATTAGTTTGGGCCTTTTTTTTTTCTTTTGCCCCTCATTAAATGATCATCTTAAATCAGGATAAAACCAGGCAAAGCAGGCAGCCCTGTAGAGATGCCTGAAGCACAGTACTGGTATATGCATTTAATTACTTACAGATTTTATTGGAAAATCAGCCTTATCTTTTAAAACTAATACATAAAACATATGCATTTATTTATTTGTCATATTTAAGAACTGCCCACCTCCCTCACAGAGGGACTCTAGGTGATGTGCAACGTAATATCAAAAGCATAAAAACAGTATGTAAAATTTAAAAGAGGCAGGGAATGATAAAAAAAAAAAGATTAAAAGGCGGGGTGATGGGGAAGGCTTGCAGGATGGCCAACCAGCCCCACAGCTGCATCCTCGTCTGCAAACCCCAGGCAAGAGTGCAGAGCTATGTTTTTAAGCCTTTACAAAAGGCCAAGAGAGTAGGGGACCACCTCAGCTCCAGGGGCAGAGCGTTCTGCAGGGCAAGGGCAGAGAAGACTCTCTTTCAGATGGAATTGTTTGGCTGCCAGGTCTGCAGTATACCTTCCCTGGCTAACCAGATGGGGAGGGGATGATATAGCACAGGGATCCCCAACCCCCAGTCCATGGACCAGTACCAGGCCGCGGTATGCCAGCAACCAGTCCGCGCAAACAAGGAAATCCCCATCCGCAGGATGCAGGCAGCACACAAAACCACACCCCCTCCGGTCCGTGTAAAAACCTCTCTCCACGTAACTGGTCCCTGGTGCCCAAAAGGTTGGGGACCTTTGATATAGCAGGACGAAGATGGTTCCATAGACAACTTGGCCCCATGCCATGTAGGGATTTAAAGGTTATAACCAACACCTTGAACTGGGCCAGGAAGTAGACCACCGCTCAACGCAGCTTGCACTGCATTGCCAACCCATCCTTCTCTAACCTGATGACTTCCTAAGGCATTTCTTCTGCAAGTGTGGGACTACTACTCAGCCTATCTGAAGGAAAGACTGCTACATAAAATAATATTTTAACCATAATTTATAGTTTCTTCTCATAAAATTACTGCATAATAAAAAAAAATCTTTTGATGATTTTATAGTCATACATATATCCATCTCTCTGCTTTTAAAAATTTATTTTTAAAAAATAGATTGAGAATATATACAGTTGAAAGGCCATTATTTAACATCTGGTCTGCATAATAAAACAATACTGTAGCAGGAAATCATTATACTGTTTGCCTGTCAAGATTGACAAATATTTAAATTTAATTTTGAGATATATTTAATAGCATTTCAGCAATTGCATTCCTTTTAGAAGAACAAATACTCTAGCCAAATGCTAAACTTTTTTTCACATTCTGTTTAAATACTGTATGAGTAACTTGTCGCACAGAATCCTTGCAGCTTAGTCCAAACTTTAGATCAGAAGCCAAGTTTTTTCAAAGTAAAATTTGAAGTATAAAATGATCATTTGGCAAAAAACTGCAATATGTGAAAAGCTGGGATGAAAGTTGGCATGCAAGTGAATCAGAAGGCTTAAAAGCTGCATACTCTTAAGGCAAGCAAACATAAAGCTTAATCATGGTACACAAACTGTTTTCAAACGATTTTAGATCATAGTTTGTAGTGAGTTTACATCAGGGGTCTTCAAACTTGGCCCTTTTATGACTTGTGGACTTCAACTCCCAGAATTCCTCAGCCTGGAATACTGGCTGAGGAATTCTGGGAGTTGAAGTCCACAAGTCATAAAAGGGCCAAGTTTGAAGACCCCTGGTTTACATAGTCAAACCATGCTTCTGAATGTTCAAAAATATTTCAAAACAGGGTTAAATGCCTGTGCAGGACCAGAAGGAATATCAGATTATGTTAAATGAGTCTCTACCTTGCATATCCCCTCCTCCCTACACAGACTACTTGTAGCTCCCTTTGATTTGAGAAAAAAATACAGCTTCTTATATCTAATCTAATGAAATGTGAACCCTGAACAAACCAGGATTATTAACCAGCTCATAGTAGTCAGGGTTCACCTATATATTATAACTAATGCTCTCAAATTGTTCTTCTTAACATGACTTCAGCATACCACTTTAAATATCCTGAGATATTTGATGACTGATGATATTCACCCTTCTTACTAACAGGTTTGTTACATTTTGCTCTAAAATATTATACTAATTTGCAATTTTGGCTTGGACAGAGAGAGCTTCCCTGGTGAAGGGAAGCTTTGTCTTCAGTTTTGTTTTGTTCAACATCAAGGCTACTATACGTCTGAGAAATGTTCAGTAGAATCTCTTTTTTTGAAATATTTCTGGGATAACTTTCTTTAAAGTATTCCATTTTTTAAAATATCTTTCAATTAAGATATACTCCAGTTAGAGCAGAAACACTATGACAGTCCTTAATTGAGAGCATCTAATGCTGCCTACATGGTAACTGAAATTGCCAAGAATACGCCATATGTCATTGGATGGTGACATTTTCATATTTCTATTATAACAGGCATTCTGGAGGGGGAGGGGGAGGGGGAGATGTACATCTTGCTCCTCAGATTAAGTAGGGGCTAAAGCAGGGATGGGCAGCTATAGTAACATTATGACCTGTGAACTTCCAACTCCCAGAATTCCTGAGCCATTCCTGGTTGGGAAAATTGTGGATCAACTCTATGCATGACATGTAATTTCTGTACTGATTTAGTAGAGGCCTGAATTTAAGCAGGCCGAGAAGAGGGCAAGTGCTTTATGGTAAGCATAAACCACTGGAATCTTATTCATGTAAGAGCCCACTTAAGGCATTATATGGATAACTTGAGTAGACTACTGTTTGCTCAGTTACAGCCACAAAACTGTTTGAAAGTCATTCCAAACAATTTCACTATCTGAGAAAAGTGGAGGAGCCCAAAGTTTCTGACATTTCCTGCTTTCTAGGGATTTTTTCCCCCTCTTGAGGCTATTGAACCTGGGAGAAAAAAGTTGTCAATGCTTCTTTTAAGTTTCTGACTTTCCTCACAGAACAACTTGTTTAGAATATTTTAGTAATGTATAAGAGATGTGTGTTTCTTTTTTCCAAAAATGGATGTGCCACAAATGGCTAATATAATTCCAGAATTGGCATAGTTTTCAAAAACTCTTATGGACTAGATACTTCTCTAAATATATTGATAAGCCTGAGATGTCTCTGTTCATGGGGAGCTGCATTGATACTTTTAACTTTACAATTTCCATCTATAAACAATAGCATTTGGCTGATAAACTGTTTACTTTGTAATTCTCTAATAAACCATATTTATAATTTCTAAAAAAAATCTATCAAAATTTGTCCCTTTATAACATGTTTCTTGTCAGAACAAATCATATAAACCATAAAAACCCCTGAGAGGTTCTTCTCCCCAAATTTTTATTCTTCCAATAAAAGCTTAGAACGCTTTCCTAAGAAAGAAGAATCTGCCACCAGAAGTGGTTAACTTGAGTCTGGGGTTTATCACAGCAGTAATACAGCAGACATGACAGACTTGTATTTCTGAGAGAGAAAGAGAGAAGAGAGAGTGAGAGCGAAGAGTATGTGAGAGAAGTATATTTGCACACACGGAGTTTGCATACAGTATTCAAAGAAAGCTGTTGATGGGATTAAAAAAAAACAGAATTAAGGCATTGCTAACCTTGATTCTTGCTTCCAGAATTCTAAGAACATCTGGCACTGATTTTAGGTAATGATGGTGTCTCTCTGTGTGTATATATGAGTGTCTGAGTGTGTGCAAGAGTAATTCCATCACTTTTTTTTTTTAGAAGAAGGAGTGATGATGTCATCTTCTGGAAGGCCAGAGTAACTGACAGATTGCTCTTGTTCTTGCAAGTGAATGAAGTGATCAAAATGCTTTCCATTTTTTATTTACATTCGAGTCAGAACAGCAGACAGAAAATCAGACCATCAGGAAAATGGCTGAGATGCTTTTTCCTTTTTCTCTGACAGGAAGAATTTGGAGCTGGTCATTTAAACAGTGACAGTTCTTTGTAAAATAATTTGGCAACTGCAGCTGAAACTAAAGCTTTTCACTTTAGCTATTCAAAACTCTTTTCTTAAAGTTCAAAGTGTGTTAATAGCTGGAACTGACACAGCAAACTCAGCAATTGTGCTGAGTGTAATAAACTGATTATCATAGACCTTTTTTGGAGAGGGGATTAGATTGTAAATATACTGCCAGATGAGTACCTACACTTATCCAGAATTACTTCACCGACTGAAGCAGCATACAAACTGGCAAAGGAAGAAGCAAATAAATTACAACATTCACTGACTGTAGGAAATAAAATGCTGAATATAAACTTATCCTTGGCTCTAACATTGTATTAGTTTGCTTGCTTGCCTCTCACAATATAATTGTGAGAATTTAAAGCTAAATCTGTTTTATACCGTTATAAAACAAGATTAGGAGAACAATGAGAGTAAGACACTAAATAACACCAGACCATAAATTCAGTTTAAGGCCTGGCAAAACAGGTACATTCTTAACGTATCGCAAATGGCGTTCAGCATAAGCTATAAGTGAAGAAATTTCATAAGCTGGGCATTCATAGTCATCTGAATGTGTACTTACAAATATGACATTGTTTTGATTTCCCCCATAATTACTTGGATGGAAGAGGAAGAAAAACCCTTTCTGCCATGTTATTTGCCCAGTCAAATCACCTTGGTATTCTTTGACTATTTAAAAAATACAAGACAGTCTCCTCACCTTCCAAACTGGGCTCTCATATTGAACATTTAATCAAAACTTTAAAGGAAAGAGGTTGGATCAGATATTCCCTTTCGTCTGGACATTACAAGGAAAGATTGCCGATTTTCCATCAGGGAATGTAGGGTAAACTTAAAGCTGCTGGTATCTTTGTTCTCATCCTCCCTATCCGGATCTTCCCATCTCGTGCCTTTCAACGATAATAGCAGAAAAGAACAAGACAAAGGAACCCATGGCGGGCCAAGTCAGGAACAAGTCAGCAAGCGGAATTTGCAACCTGAGATAAATAATGTTTTAGAGAAGATTTTGGCAAGCTAGAGAAGTTTGCTTCTAAAGCCATCTCTTCCCCAGTTTTGAAATTCAACTCCACCCTTATTCTGTCTGTCATGAGTGAAAAGAAGGGAAAAGAAGAAACTGAAACTAAGAAATCCAATTGATTTAAGCTGTATCTAATCATAAAAGAAAATTGCTGGTGTTAAGAGTTTTATTCTATTTCCTTACAAAATTGAAATCTTAATATAGTTCCCATTTTAGGAATTGTTAGTAAATTCCTAACAACCAATAAGAACAGCAAAAAGTCTTAATTGATCATATTGAGGGTGATTCTAGTATCATATTCTCAGTATTTATGCCCGTGCAACTTTTTTGCTTTGTGACCTGCACTGGTTGCCAGTGTACTTTTAGGTGTGATTCAAGGTACTGGTTATGACCTATAAAGCCCTACAGGGCATAGGGCCTGGTTACTTGAACCTATCTCCCATGATGTCTGTCTGACCAATTTGAGCTGGCAGGGTTGACATGTTCTGGGTTCCTTTGATTAAACAATGCATCAATCAGGACCTAGGAAGCACACCTCCCCTCTCACAGTGCCCACGCTCTGGAATGAGGCTCCTCCGGAGATCGAGATGGCTCCTATCCTATTGGCATTCCAAAGAGCAATTAAGGACTGGGTATTCTCCTTGGATAGGATAGCTAGTGCCCCTTTTGTTGGATGCCAGCTGTTGGTGTAATGCTTTGGGATTTATACTGGGTGTGCCATTTTTGCTCTACCTTTTCTTGGGTGGCATCAAATAAAATGAATGAGTCAATAAATAAATCCCACTTTGGAAGTTCAAAGCAAGATATATTAGCTGTATCCTATAGTGATAATTTAAAAGGAATCTATCACTTATCAAGTGCAAAGTTTACATTATTTTGGAAATGCAAATAATAGTCTATAACTTAAATATGAATATCTCCATTGAAATAGCTGACGTTTTTAGGGATACCACTTTGTATACCAAGAAAGGTGTTTGTCCTACTAGAGATCTCACTTCCAAACCCAGGAGTTTCTTAGTCCTTAGTCCTCCATTTCTTCTTACAATCTATACTCTACCTATCCCTTCTGAAGTTAAAAACTGAATAGAAGTAATCTCTGCTTAGACTGTTCTCTATCTATCTATCTATCTATCTATCTATCTATCTATCTATCTATCTATCTATCTATCTATCTATCTATCATCTATCAAACAGGATTGTCATTGTGGGGAACAATTCTTATTCCCATCTCAACTATAAGTGCATGCCAATTAAAAATATGAGTACTAATATTACTAATTTTTCAATTGGCACTAATCTGATTTTTTTATTTGCTCAGATTGTTGAATTGATTCCATTTGAACCGGATATTTGATTTAGAAAACTGGGTCAATTCAATTCTGAATGCAATTTTTGAGCCAAGAACTATGCTACGAAAACTCAGAGCAATGTACAACCCAAAGGATAATTGTGTTTTGATCCACGTATAAATCCAGGGATTGCAAATTCAGTCAATTTGCTTAAAATGTAGATCAAACAAAATTCTCTAGCCCAAAGGCCTTCCAGAACTTGAAACCTCATGAAAAGATTAGGATTCTAGATGAGGCATGTTTCAAACAGAAATCTGTAACACATTCCATCTCCAGCTATTTCATTCAGTTTATGCTGCAACTGAATACATCTTGGATGTAAAATGTGTAGTTACTGATGCCCTACATTAGGATAAGAACATATTCCATATTAATCCCTGAACACTATAAAATCTCCTGTTTTCTTTGCCCCTGAATTTATTAACATGCAAGGTGCTCTGTACTCCTGATACACTGCTGAGCTTTTATTATGATGGCCATGTGTTCCACGTGTCAGTTCTCCTTAGACTCAATAGAAAGGCATCTGCTTTATATACTAGAGGTCTTAGGTTTGATCACTGGTATCTGTAGTGAAAAGTATCATAATTAATTGTTGGTATGAAAGGTCTCTGCCTGAAAGTCTGGAAGAGCATAGCTTCTGACTAAAGTGGATTAGATAAACCAAGTAATCTAGCATAAAGAAGTTCCCTATCATCTAATATAAGGTTTGGTTATTTTAAAGCAGATGCTTAATGTATATAGCACATGGATTCAGGTGGGTGTCCAAAGTAACATTTTTCCATATGATGTGTTTAACTTCAAAGCTCCTGATTCCCAGAGGGTATGGTCTTTGTTCATGCTGGCTGGGCATAATGGGAGATGAAGGGCATTTGCAGGGCTGAAGAAAGGAGAAGACTATCCTTAAGATATAAAGTATTGGTCAAGAGACTGGATTAGCTCATCACATCTGCTGTAATTTATTTATTTATTCAATTTATATGGCCATCTATCCCAACATGGGACATTGGGCAGTGAACAGAAATAATAAATAAATAAATAAAATAATAAAAATAATAAAAAAATATTATTGAAGTTAAAATACAGGCAGCCAAGAAACAACCCAAATAATGAGCACAACCAAGAAGTGGGTCCCTGCAGACAATTAGGGCTCCAAACTTGGGCATAGAATCAGGTCTTTAGGGCCTTAAAAAAAGGCCAGCAGTCAGGATCACCCTGATCTTCAAAGGGAGAATGTTTCATAAGGTGTACATGGCAGAAAAGGCATGTCTTCTAAGCCCCACTAACCAGTATTCTTTGGTCAACAGGATCTGAAGCATGTCTACCCAGCCTGACCATATCAGATGGGTAGAAACAACTGAGAGTGATGGTCCCTCAAGTAATCCAATTTTAAGCCATGAAAGAGTTTAAAGTTGTAATGTGTAAAAAAAAAAAAGCAAGCCAACTGGCTATCTAAGCTACAAATCATCTTACTGGATGTCTCTCATACCCAGGACTTATGCAATCCATGGGTCTGCATTCTAAGTGGCAGATATTTAAAAGAAATTTAGTGTGGCATGCAGAAGTTCTGAAAATACATTAGGATTATTTGGAAAGGGATTTAAAAGAAAAGTGTTTCTGGGTTCATGCAATGTGCTTGAACCATAATATGGTTTGTTTGTAGCTTGAAACATTGTGTGAAGACTTAACCATTGCATTAATAATCATGTTTTATAATCTGTAGATGTATAAACACTTCCTATCTGGATCAATGTCTTAACACAGTTGTATAGTACAGTTTATAAAAGTACAGTTCTGGGTTCACTGTTTTTAAATGATATTGAACTAGTATAGTTGACCAAAATAAGTTGACCTTACAATAAGGTTTTACAATAATCTTTGCATTGGAACAGTTCAGGCAAAGATGGACAACTATTTTGGTTTATTTTGTCTCTCTCTGTGTGTGTATGTGTGTATTTGCAAGGTGGGGGTTCAGTTGGCAAAAAAGTAGTGGAAAGATCCTATTCCCATCTGTCTTAGCCATCACTGAAGAAGTCTAAGCTTCTGGAAATTTGCAGCTTTTCACCTTTGCTCTAGTCTACAGTCCTAGAACTCAGGAACTTCAGCATTTGAAACAGCACAATTTAGCAGCAGAATTACAGAAGGCAACAGAAACCTCTTGCATCCAAAATAGCCTCCTGTATTATCTCCTCTGTTGCTTTTTTATCACTTTTGTTTGTACCAACGTCAGGTTGTGCCCTTTGCTGGCCAATGTTATTGACATTTTGGTACTGGGAAAAGAACTGTTTAATTGCCTGGACATTTCAGCATGTAATCTAAGTTAGCCTTTAGGGCAGTTTAGTTCATTCTGCTGAATTTTATGGATTTGTTTTTAATTATTACTTTTCTTGTTTATTTGTGCAGAAGATATTTCATTGGATAGCTGGCAAAGCAGCTCTCTGACCATTTTGCAGAGATCTAATTATGGTTAGGTGCACAGAAAATACTTATTGAAGTAAGAAAGGAACACATGATTTCAAAGGAAGATCTCTAACCGATGGTGGGTTGTCTCTCACAAAGATGGATATCTTATATCTATAAGGCAATGTGTGCAGAACCCATAGCCCATTTTTAGACTTATGTACTGTTTTTATTTATAATGGTACTCCATTCTTCCTATTTTCTCCACAATGACAACTTTGTGAGACTGGTTGGGCTGAGAGAGAATGACTGGCCCAAAGTCACTGAGACACCTTCCATACTTTTAACAAATTACTAGAATTTACAGTCTCCTGGTTTTTGTCCAGCACCTTAACCATTGCACCATGCTGTCTTCCATTTCACAGCCATCAAAACTCCACAGAAATCACCCTATGACATTATGGCAGTAAACCATCCAAAAGTGATGCTACAACCATTGTGAGCAAATAACCAAAACAGTGCATAAACCTTTATTATTTATTTTATTTATTGTGGGGAAAAAAACTCTCTCCAAAACCTGAGATGTCATCACTCCCATGCCTACACTGTTGTTTTTGATTATCTGATTAAAGTGATGCTCACTTTGATCTACAGCTTACGATCATAACTGTCATGTGGAAGAAAAAAAAAAACACTGCTAAGAAGATGTAGCTATTAGCAGGGAAGAGGCACTCTCTACTTGGTGCCAGAAATGAACTACAAATGAAAATAGCTTCCTTTCAAAAATATATACTGCCATGATTGTTACGATAAGTCAGCCACAACTGTTGTGGAACCAGAGCAACAAGGGAAAAGAAAGGGATTCTGCCAAAAGAGTCAGAAGGAATCCAAAGAGGCAAGTAGACATCACAGTAACACTTAAGATACAGAGAGAATTTATTATGACACATTATGTACTTAACATATTTCAAAACTAAATAAAAAGGAATTGCATGCATATATAGAGAGAAAGAAAAAAGTTATATTCATGTTGTACTATATCAAGTTTTCCACAATGGAAAGTAATTTATAATGATGTGAATATTGGGCAAGAGCACTTATTGATTGTACTGCATTTTACTTGTCATAATCCTGAAGCAAACTCATTCTGAAATGTATGGGGTATAGTATGGGAACTCTTCTTCACATGAACTTACACAAATTCTCCTGGGTCCATTCCAATGCTTGAGATTAAGCAGGGATAAGACTTGAAAAATAACTTATTTAGTCATTCTGCTTCACTTTTGAACCTCTTTCTCAGAGAAATTTGCCTGGAACCCATTTTGCCTTTTTGGCAACAAAGACCTGCTATTTGTCCAAAAATTTAAATGCTCTACTTTAGAATTATTTTACAGCTCTGATCAATTTTTACTGACTTCTATGCTGAAACTCCTCCGCTTTGCATCTTTTATATGTATTTCACAAAAATACACATTTTCAGGCTTAAACTGTACATTTTATGGGGCACATTTCTACAGCACCTATTAAAGCTACAATATGTACTTTTCTCATATGCGTTAGAACTCAGAAATATAAATGTTCTGAATGATATCTTCTTTATTTATTGTGGAAGAATTTATTAGACTCCAGCTCACTTCCAGCTTGCCTTCCTATTGACTTCTATTTCCTTTTAATAGTGATTTAAGATGCTGAGGGCCAAAGCAGGATTATAGCCAAAGCAGGACTACTGGAGAATGGAGCATCACAATTGTTTCATTCATCCCAAATTTTGCAGAAGTAGATGAGAATTCCCAATAGGAAAGAGAATTGGAGAGTGAGTGTCCTTCCTGACTACAATGTGAGTTATGAGAATACAGTAGGCAGAAACAGAAAAATGGGATGAAGCAGACATTTTGGACACAGAGAATTATGGACAAATGTGTGGCTGATTAGAACATGGACCAGGAGTTCTACTTCATTAGTTTTTCTCAATTCAACTGCAAGGAAATATGAAAAATGTTCTTAATGTAATCAATTTGTCATTATCGAAAGTATTCTTATGCTGTTTTTTGTTCTAGCCACTTCTGAAACCACAGAATGTGGTAGGAGCATTTGCAATAAGATCAGAATACCTATTTAAAACTCATAGTAGGATGTTTCAAACTTGTCACCTTTTAAATTTGTTTAGCACAGCACTACAAATAAAGAGCTTTGTCTATAAGTCCTTGGCTCCTATATTAATGTTCCTTCTGTAGCCATAAAATCTGATTCAAGTCATCAGACCAGAGCAGGTTTTTAACCAGAGAAATGTTGTGGAAGTGGGGCCAGGGAATGATAAAGAAGTGTCTTAGATATCAACAGTATAGAATGTGTCTCGTGCTAATAGGAAATAACAAGTCAAGTGGTCCCAATAAAAGTTCCAAGTCAGTTTGTCTCTATATTATCTTAATGTTCTTATTTCTGCATCTTGCTACAGAGATGCCTTTATTTTTCTCCTTATATGCCTGCAAAATCTTTGATGCATCTCTATTTTAGCAATTTGCCTGATTCCAACATGGACTAGCTAGCTATGAGCTGCCTTGATTCATGATAGTTGCCAGACCCAGGTAAATATTCTCCTAAATGTTTAGCTTGTTGCTACACTGCACAGCTAGATCTGGCTTGCAAAAACCCAGATATCATTGGGAGGCAGCAGAGATACAGAAAAATCTAATACTTCATTTTTTTTCTAGCAGCTGTCCAGATTTTTGGAGTCCAAATCTGGTAGCCCTATTGCTGGCCTAACTCTTTGATTAAATTGCAACAGTAACAGATTTTGAAAGCATTGCCATATATATTAAATTAAATGCATAAAAAGAGACAGAGTAATTTAAAAGGAAACACACTTCTAAATCTGTTACCAATAGACCATATTAAATATAAGAAGTTAATGTGTCAGTTGACCTGTGCTAAAAATGATGGCAGTTTAATTCTGTGCCTTCTACTTAACAAGAACTCTTAGCTTTATAGTGAGTAATTCCAGAATTCGGGGAGATGTAATGCATGAATTGACCTTTAGAGTTAAATTAGGCGACATAACAACTCTACTGGCTGTGCTACATTCTTTGCGAGAGGTATTGTTATATTCTCCAAATGAATGTACTTCATCTTACCTTTACCCCCATTTTATTCAGTCTGTTGTACAATGAGGGCCTATTATTCTCAGTGAAAAATTTAATTTAGGCAATATAAAAAGACATTGGGTGATGCAATAAAAGAGCACTGAATAGCAAATTCTGCAAACCAATGTCAAAGCATGGCATTTTAAAATCCAAATGGAGCAAACAGCTCTTTTCAAGCCTTTTTAAAGGTATTTCATTCAATTCTCTTCCACGCTTATCAATTCTGAAGCCACCAAATAAGTTTAGTCTTCTCTGGGCTATTTAGAGAAGAGCTGTTTCCTTAGTTTTCCTTTATTTGTGTATTTATTAAATATATAAGCTGGCCAACTCTTCTGCTTACTCTACTTTTGCAAATATTGATAATCTTCCAAGAATCTTAATACTTGCCTCTTATTTATTAATTTAATCCTCTTGGTTGCACTGAACTGGAGTTCTGCTGGCACATACATCATATTCCAGCACTTAATATGTTGTAAAGCTGTTCTATGTTCTATGTTGTAAAGCTGTTCTATGTTGTAAAGCTGTTCTGAAGCTTGTTAATCTGAGTTGCAAAAATCAAGATGACCATTAGATGACAGCAAAGAAATTTGGTTATATTTCTTTGTTGCTCCTTAGTTGTCCAGGTTTTTACAGCTCACATTCAACAACGCTAGCTGTACTTGTTATTGGGGGGAACATACAGGTCAAATCTAAAAACCCCAAATCTGTTTTAACTTGGTCTGCAGTATTTTATACTCTTTTATATGTTTCTTAAGAAGTAGGTAAGGGTATATGGAGAGTCAAGGCCAGAGTGTCTTGTGTATGTGATTTGAGCAATAGCTCAACATGTTATATTTTAATTTATTATCAATATTGTATTTATATTCTTCAAGATGATCATAAAAATAACAAAATAAATAAACAGAAGTTACAAGGCACAAAAAGCACTACAGAAACAGTAAGATTAAAACTGAACTTATCAGGCTCATTTTGTCTAAAATCGAAAGGCAATAGACTCTAACGGGGCAAATTAATCTCTCACATTTTTCTCCTTTAGTCTCCTTTTGAAGATCTTACAAATAGTGAAGGATATAAGCAATAGGAAAGTATTTCAAATTCTATGCACCCCCTTCAAGTAGTTCCTTTGTCTATAACTTTATAAACAGTTTTGATGGAGAGCACATAGAAGGAACTTAGCTCTAGGACTATGATAGGAACATTTCATCTGCTGAATTTTGCCAATTCAACCCTCTTAAAGAGAAAGGAAGGAGATATGATATTTCATTTTCAAACCAATGAGTTACTCTGTGCCAAATAACCTTTTCTTAATTTAGTGAGAAGGGCTTGTTCCTAACCATGCTTACTTGGAAGGAAATGCTCCTTATTTTATTTGTAAAGACAGCATCCAACATAGCTCAAAAAAGAAATGCTAAAAGGACATTGTAAACACAGAAAAATTCTGAAGGCATTAACAAAAGTAAATGTTTATAAGCCAGAAGGAAAATGTTTCTCAGATATAGAATATATCATTAAAACCTTGTCTTTATCCATTCTCATTTATCCCCCCCAAAAATGCCAGAACAAAAAATGGTTGTAGCTGCTTAAGATTTAAACAATGAAAAATAATTTCTCTAGGGGCTCCAAAAAATCTCTGCAAGTTAAAATCCTGCTGGAAGACAGGAAAGCTTGATGCAACATATTTAAAAAAAAAAAAAAAAAAAGGGATGGGACTTGATTGAGAAGTCATGGCTGCCGTTTTGAGGTTTTTTAAAAACACCCTCTGATAGGGGAATATATGGAGTGAAGACCACCTGAGTGAAAAAAGACTATGTAGGGCAGCGGTGTCAAACTTGCGACGTCACGTGATGTGTCGCGATGTATCGTGACTTTTTTCCCATTGCCGGCAATGGGGTGGGTGTGGTTTTGGCATGACACATCTGGCCCGCAGGCCGGCAGTTTGACACCCCTGGTGTAGGGTGTCTTGTTTTACTGCTTCCTTGTTCTTTAGTTCTTTTTCCAAAGGAGAGGAAGGGGAGGGAGAGAATGAGAGAGAGAAGAATTTCATAGGTTGTAAGAGAAAATCCCATCTTCAGTGCATGCAGATGCTCCCCATACTGTACAAAACACATCCAAATGATCTGCCAACTGTACATCTATAAATTATATTAGCCTCTACTCCTAAGTAGGATGACTCGATCCAGTTATATTCTCAGGGCCAAACAAAAGTCCAGAGATGGGCCAGTTTTATGTCCCACCCATGTTACTTTCGCATGTTTTATGCATAAATCCATTTTGTTCTGATCCCCATGTTAATTCCTTTTTTAATACTCTCAAAACATGTATTTAAAAATATTGTTCTGCCTCATAATAGCTACCTCAATGTACAATTTGAAATTGGTGCTGAGAAGCATTGAAGTTTGTAGTCTGGAGAAGAAGCGCGATTCCAATTCATTCATACACAGAGAGAAATGAACAAGTGCGTAAGCATCTCTCATTCAGAGTGATATCATGATACACTGGACCTTCACTTCACCTTTCAACACAGAGAACTTATTTTGCTCTTCTCCAATTTGGCACTTTCTGGAGATTCTAGGGTTGCAACTCCAAGAAATCTCTGATTAAGATGCAGGGTCAAATTACTAGGACTCATAATCCTAACATCTCTGAAGGATGCCAGATTGGGATAGAGAGACTTAATTTGTTCTTCTGCTAATCAGAGCAGTCATAAATAAAGTAGTCCAGAGTTATCATGTTTGTGCTGCAAAAATCTGGATGACCATTAGATAATAGCAAAATATTAGTTGTATTACTCTTTGTTGCTAATAGTTATCCAGAAGTTTGCAGCCCAGATCTGGCAGCCCTAAATTAAGGACATTACCATTATTTGTTCATGCATCATTACCATATAAGTTTTCAGTGCAAAGAAATGGAGTTGAGCAATCCTATCCTATCACTAAACAAACCAGACAGAGGAGGAAAGCAGGCCACAGATTGAAAGGATAGAGCCTTGCTGATTGTCTCTGGAGCCAGCAAGAATGTGGCAAACAGCTACAAAAGCTGGAGGGGGTGTGTGTCACAGTTCTGAAACAAAATTTAACTAACAAGCTTCCCTTCCTCCATCTCCTCTCTCAAATATTCCAAGTTGGGAAGCTCCTTCTTTTCGTAGAATTTAAAATCAGGGCAGCATATAAAGCTTAAGTTCAAGCTTTATTGCATTCTTACACAGAAACCGGAGGAATGCACTATAAAAACCTGTGGTAACTCACTTTAATTGGAACAACCAACGTGTTTGCATTGCAGAAGCTCCATTGTCAGGGGACCTGTACAGATTTTTTTTATACACACACACAGTATACCAAAAGTCTACCCCCCCCCCCCACAGGCCAATTAAGATATGCTTTATTAATTGATTTTTTCAGAGAACATGTTACTGTGCTTAGGAATGTTCAAAAACTATGCATCAAATGAGTAAGAACGTGTTTAGAAGAAATGGCAACTTATTCAAACTTTCAAAGCAATTCAAATAACACACTGTCTATGGGACTGGACCTTTGGTGTCTATCTATCTCAGAGTTGATGGTGTTAAAAATTGGCCTTAGGCCCCCTGAAGAAATGACTGCCAAGCAGAACAGCTTACTCCTCCCCCTGTTCTCTCTCCTTGCTGCCTGTTGTTCAGACGCCCTCTCAAAGCTATTTAACAACCTCAGCAGTAAGAAAATGCAGCAGCCTCTCTTGTGGGGTAGTAGTGCAGGCTGGATGTAAGGCAAATGAACAAACAGGTATGAGAGTGTCAAGATCCACTTGCTTTCCACAAAACACTTACTCTCTTCAATAAAAGAGAACATTCCAATTAAGATTTCTTAATGAGAGAGGTTTGGATTAGGGACAGTATTCTAAATAAAGTAGTCCTGTAGTGGTCTCAGTCAAAAGTCTCCTCCCAGAGAGCTACATTATGACTTTCCTTCACTTTAGGCATTTTTGCCTTTGTGGTTCCCTCCCACCATAAAAATAATTATAGTACTATTATAGTTCATATAATTTTTCAATATTTTATTTATTTATTTAGCCAATTTATATGGCAGCCCATCTCAACAAGTGATTTTAGGCAACCAACAGAGTTAAAATGAAACAATTATAAACATTTCAAAAATTAAAATATAACATCAACCCAGTTCAATAGAATTTAAGGAAACAGAAAACAAAGGAACAGGAAATAATAATTATAATATAGGTAATAAGAGCTAGTTTGGCCTTGTGGTTAAGGCACCAAGCTAGAAACCAGGAGACTGTGAGTTCTAGTTCTGCCTTAGGTATGAAAGCCAGATGGCTTTGGGACAGTCAATCTTTCTCAGCCCATGATGTTAGGCTTTGGAGACAAGCTGGTCAGTCAATTCCTGTCACAATGGATTAACACTTGGTTGATGAAAAAAATGGACCCATAAGATGCTAGAAAGAAAACAAAAATTAATAATATTCACCTGTTCCTAACTAATTATATCTGTTGCATACTGAATTGTAAACTCTACTAAATTTTAGTATTTATGCTATCCAAGTTACAAATAAGATTATCAGTTTGATGTTCAAGTTGTATATATTTCTTACCTATTTTTTTATTAAAAGGTACAAAAATAAATAATTATTAAATGACACAGAAATAAACGCTACTTCATTTTTATTCTTCCTGATCTTAAAAAAATAAAATATTTCATTTGGCTATAGGCACTGGGTCTATTGTACCAAATGGATAAGTTGGTCCTCCTCTTCTAGTTGCAGGAATGAAATTTGGGACTACAATTTGCCAATGGAATTTGGAGGCAAATCACTGTTGTAGAAATTGCAACAATTGTGTGTATCTGGATTTGCTTTGCTGCAACACTTTGGGATTGGTAGGATTTGGGAGAGGGAGATAATTCATTTTTCCCAGTCCAATTTGTCATCCTGTCATCCATGGTATCTTGATTCTCCAAAAATTACAGTAAATATAATAAAAAAAAGTAGCTACCATCCCTCTGGATAATAAATTAATCAGAATGGTAGGTAATTAGAAGATAATAGTTACAATTTGTAGAATTGGTAAGGGTGATCTAGTTTTTGTATACTGTTTATAAATATATAAGGATCAAAAAAGATCATATTAGATATATAATATTATACACACTAGAGTCTAGACCAATCAATTGCAGCAATTTCTAAACACATTTTATTATTGCAAACCGGTTTAGCCTCCCCCAGTCTGGTGCCTTCCGCGTGTTCAAAATTCAGGGTCAATTTTCTTTAAAATATATTGCAAAAGTGATTTGCAACTTTTGAATATTAAATTGAATGTTCCCAGATGCCTTATCAGTACTATTAATAGTTGTTAATTAGGTAATACTTTCCAAATGGTTATACAATTTTTCTAATTAGTGCTTTTTGTTTGATTTTTTTTTAAAAAAAGTTGTTCCCAGGTTACAAAATTCTAGCTATAGCCAGAACATATAAAATGTGTTTTTCTTATTTTCTAATGGAAAATAATTAGGGATAACCACTGGATTTGACCAGTCCCTAAATCCTGGAACAGAATGGGAGAATCAGAACAAATTTTCATTTCTTCAAGATGGAGCATATAGGCATGATTCTGTTCTGATCTAGTTCAGAACAGATCCACCATGAGGCTTGTACCAATCTATATTAATAAAGGTAACAACACACTAGTTATGGGGATATTTATTATTTACGTTTACATAAAACATCTCTCATGGTAGAGACAAAGAAAAAAACACAATTCAATTTTCTAAACTATTTTAGACTCATTTATTTTCTCAGAAGACCAGCAAATTAATATTGTCATATTTCTGTCACAAGCCCAATCATTCAATTCTACTTCACTGAGGAAGGAGTAAAAAGAGAATTTATTTCATTGCTGCTCTTTCTATGCACAAAACTACAACACCTCTCTGAAATTCAACACAATGTTCTTTGACGGATATCTGTAATGTTTAATACCACATAAATAAATATATGAAACATTCTAATTTCAAATAAAAAAGATATTACTCATGTTTACCATCTTAGTCCAAAACCTTGATTTTTTTTCATACTTCTATCACATGCTAAATAATTGTCCCTTCACTGCCCAAATGTTTTTCCACTATTTTTACTATTTTCAGCCTAACTACTGAATATCTTCTTTCTTCATATAACTTTGTCCCCTGCCCCTCCATTTTAATCACCCTCCTTTGAACGTGTCAGACCACTGTAATTACTAATCTTTTGAAGAGCTGCATCTCGAATCAACTGTAATCCGCAACTCCCTATGTTGTTATTTTGTTGGTTGTCCGTTTTACCTCAGGCTACCCCTAACTCTAAGATGAAAAGGCAAAACATGGTAATTCAACTGTGAATACAAAATTCAGCACATATAAAAATATGCTATATTATTTCTGTATTATTTAAACTCACTCCTTTGGCAGAATATCTATGCCTGCCACAGTGATGAAGCTAAGCAGACATCAGCCTGACTGTCCCCAGGTGGAAAATGATTGGAATACTGTACTCAGGTATGACTAGGCTGGAGCCCCGAATATCTGTTTTAAAACTGCTTCACTGTTATTGTAACAATCCTATTTATTCCTCTTTTTAAAAAGTATATCTATGTAGCAATTATTACAGATAATAATAATTACTGGAATTATTTTAGCATGAGTGAAAATGACTCAGAAATATATATTTGGCACCTCTCAGCTGTTCATTAAAGTACCCAGTCTTTTTTTTTACAAGCTTCTGTACAAGACTAAAAGAAGATGAGGCTGCTTTAAGGAGATGAGTTCTTAACACCAACTGCTGTGAAAACCTAAACAGCAAGGTGATTTTATTGAATGGCAGGAGGAAGCTGCACACATGACAGGTCAAAAACATGACTTTCAAATCTTTTTCAAAGCCCTGTTACTGATACTGATACTGCAAAATATTAAAAATGAAATATATTATTAATAACTCCATTATATAAATAGAAAACATGGAACATGTCATTAACACATTCAGTGTGACCCAAGATTATATATACTGTTTCTTATAGGGATGAACAGCACTTCAAAATTAAAGAAAAATAGGTGTTTTGGAGGGGCATGGGTGTATACAGTATATTGCTTTGTGATCTGCACTGCTTGCACAGTTTGTTTCTGGGGTAATTCAGGGTCCTACCTGTTATCTATAAAGCCCTTCATGGCATAAGGCCCGCCTCCTATAGCATCTGCCTGGCCAATGCAGTCTTGCAGGATTGGCATATTCCAGGTTCCTTGATTAAACACTGTCATCTCTCAGGATCCCAGAAGTACATTTTCTCTGTAGCAACATCTGCCCTCTGAAATGAGGTTCCCCTCCAAATCTAGACGGCCCACACTCTGATGTTGTTTAGAAGAGCTATGAAGGCTTTTGGCGAGGGACAATTAGATCCCTTGCTTCATTCCATCTCATTGTCATTCTTGCCATCTTTTATCTTTGTTTTCCTTTTGTTGGTTTTATTGTAATTTCTTTTCATTCTTCTGAGCTGCTCAGTGTCATTGGGAGTTAGATGGCATACAAGTTTAATTATTAATAATAATAACCTCCCACTGGTAGTCCCCATGAGGCACTATCTTGATGTGGTTGTAGAGATCACATGCTCTGAGAAGGATGAGAGCTATACCAGAGAGTCAAACCATACTGCACAGGTCTCATCAAAGGAGCCATACAAATAGTGTTTTTCCATAAACAATATGGTGAGATGTAATTTATAGAGCCCCATACCAGATTGGTCATTGCCAAGGTCAACAAGGAGTTGGAGTTCCTGAACATCTGGTGATATAGGATTCGGGACTGTTGACTGGGCAACCAGGGCCAGCAGCTGCAGGATTACTGGAAGAAAAGTTGTTTACCTATCACAATATACAAAGGTCAAAAACAAACAAATAATGATTTGTTATTACAACTCAAGTCCAACAAGATGAGGATATTTGAAAAAAAAAAAAAGAGCACTATTCTGGAAAGAACAACATCCAGAATCAGAAATAACAGAACATAGGTTAGAAGATAAACATCAATTTATAGTACAAAATAAAATATTCACTGAAGCAGAATTGGAAGAACTACAAAAGGTCTACCCAGGGCAAAGAAATCAAAGTCTTGCCAGAAGTAATTCAGATTGTAGAGGCAAACCAGAGAAGTCAGCAACAGAAGCTAGCATTGTTACTGAACTGTTTTCACTCCTAAACCAGGCATCCTTTCCTCAAAATGAACAAACCCTTCTAATTAAAGCAAAAGAGGTATTGAAAGAAGAGAATACCTGAGCATCTAGAATAGCCAAAAACAGAATAAGGTTTGCATTGAAGCTTGTTCCAAACAACTAGCACAAATATTAAAAGGTGTCAATACTGTAATATCAAATATAAGCACCAGTTCACTGCAAGAAACACACCAATGTATAGCAGAGATGCAGTTATAATTGAATACCTTGGATACAAAATCGACAAACAAGAAAAGAAGTGCACCACCAAAGTGGAAGATCAGGTCAGAAAACAAGATCAGAAGCAAGAGAGATAAAAAAAGAAGAAACGAAAGAAGCTGAAAAACAAAAAGAACAACCAATCATGAAATCACCTAGAAAAACAAGGAAAATGAAGGAAGTACTGGAAATAATAAGGCAGCAAATAACAGCTATAGCCAAGAAGATCAGCATATATGAAGCTCGAGTTGCATACTAAAGGCAGAATCTCCAATTTCAGTTGAATCAGAAATGTTTCTACCAATTCATCAATGGAGAGACAATGAATCAACACTCAATGAACCAGTCAACACGTGACAAAGAAGAAACAGTTCAGGTCTGGGCACCAAAGAAATATAACAAGAATGCAGCTTGGATGAAGGAAGACGATAAGAATAAAAAGAAGCTAAAATGAAAGAACTAGTAATAACAGCAGAAATAGTGGAGAAAAGACAGAATAGATCAATATTTAGTCAGCACTGGGTAAAGATGAATTGCATGGTTTTTGATTGAAAAATATCTGACTGGTCTGCACCCACTCATTGCCAAGCAGTTTAACAACATATTGCAAGGAGGTATCATTGAAGATAGGATAAAAACTGGCAAAATAATGAAAGGTCCAACAAAAGGTGTTGCAACAGACAACCCAGACCAATTACCTGCTTTTAAATTGCTAATTGGTATGGTAGCTGATGCAATTCAACAGGATTTAATTGAAAAAAGTTCTTTCCACCTGAGCAGAAAAGAAATTGCCCAAACTGCAGAGGAACAAAAGATCAGCTCTTAAATGACAAGATGATTCCAGAAAACTGCAAGAGAAGGAAAACCAACTTGAATGTAGCATGGATTGATTACAAGAAGGCATTTGACTTCTTGCCAGATAATTGGCAAGGCCTAGAAATGCCTCACTGGAGAAGAGCCTGATGCTGGGAAAGATGGAGGGCAATAGAAGAAGGGGACGACAGAGAATGAGGTGGCTGGATGGGGTCACTGAAGCAGTAGGCGTGAGCTTAAATGGACTCCAGAAGATGGTAGAGGACAGGAAGGCCTGGAGGAACGTTGTCCATGGGGTCGCGATGGGTCGGACACGACTTCGCAACTAACAACAACAACAACAACAAGAAATGCCTAGAAATAACAGGAGTCAGTAAAAACATCAGAAACTTTGTGCAAAAATGAATGGCACAATGGAAAAACAATTGCTGGACAACGGTGATAGACTGGGAGAGGTTAGAGAGGAATCTTTTAAGGAGACTCACTATTACCACTAGTGTTGGTCATTGCATTGATTCCTCTGTCAACCATATAAAACAAATCAGGCCATGACTATCAAATATCAAAAACATGCGCCAGGCTATCCCACCTCTTTTACATGGACCATCTGAAGCTGTATGGAAAAGCTATCTGAAATAAAATTGTTGCTCAATGCTGTCTGAATATATAGCCAAGATATTATAATGGAGTTTGGACTGTACAAATACGCCACCCTTACCATCCACAGGAGAAAAATAGTAAAAACTGAAGGAATCAAGATGCCCTATAGAAATAACATCAAGAGTTTTGATGAAGAACATCACTATAAATACCTGGTCATCTTTCAAGCTGATAACATCACACACACTGAAGTCAAGAAGGTTACAAGAGTATATATCATCAGAGTGAAGAAAATTTTAAAGTCCAAACTCAGTGGAGGAAGTACCATCAAGACAATTAACATTTGGGCAATTCCAGTCATTAGATAGTGGACTGGACTCAAGCAGAACTAAAGGCCCTGGATAGAAAGACCAGAAAAGCAATGACAATGAATCATTCCCTTCATCCAGGCAGTGATGTTGACAGACTCTATTTATCAATGAAAATAAGTGGATGTGGAATGTTTCAAACACATCAGAGAGTTGAAGAAGAAAAAAGGGCATTGGAAGTATATCTGAAGGACAGTGAAGAGAATGCAGTGAAACTAGTACGCCATGAAGGGTCACTCAATACCAGATAGACCAAACTGGCATACAAGAAAGACCAAATAAAGAAAAGAGACATGGCAAGGCAAAGTTTTATATGGTCAGTACATTTAAAAAAAAAACAAGCAGGCAAAGCATATAACAAGACCTGGTAATGGTTAAAACAGGAACATTCAAGAAAGAGATAGAGGGTTAATTCTGGCTGCACAAGAGCAAATTTAAGAACAAATTCACACCAAGCCGGAATTAAGAAGACAACAATAGACAGTAAAAGCTGTCTCTGCAAAGAAGCTGAAGAAACAGTGGGCCACCTGGTTAGCTGCTGCAAAAACATCTTACAGACTGATTACAAACAGGGGCACAACAAAGTAGCAACACTGATGCACTGGAATATCTGCAAGAAATACCATTTGCCTGAAAGCAACAACTGGTGGGACATAGACAAAGTGATAGAAAAAAAAGAAGCTAAACTGCTCTGGGACTTTAGCATTCAAACAGACAGGCACCTACCACATAACATCCCAGCTGATAAGAAAGACAAAGTCTGGATAGTGGATGTGACAATAGCTGGAGACAACAGAATAGAAGAGAAAGAACTGGAGAAAATAGAAGTAGAACGACTCTGGCAAAAGAAAATAAAGATAGTACCAATAGTGATAGGCACCATGGGTCCAATCTCAAAACATCTGGAGCACCACTTAAATATCATCGGCATTGACAAAATCACCATCAGTCAATGGCTAAAAGCAGCTTTACTTGGAACAGCTTAAGTCCTGCAACAATACCTTTGACACCATCAAATCTGCCTATCCCAGGTGCTTGTGAAGGACTTAATAAGTGAATAAAAATGCCAAATTCAGTCTAAACATCTGACTGTGTGACCAATAATTATCATAATAAGTAATAGTAGTAGTAATAGCAGTAGTAATAGTCTGTGGCTCTTTAAAGCCTCCCTGCCTTTTCTGGGCTCATGCAGTATCTCTGGAAAATATGCATTGGAAATAAAGAGACACCAACAGGTGTGACAAGGTGCTTCGGAATGGTGTGGAGGTGCAGTTGTTGCCTCCTTACTTCAAAAGCACATTTTCCTGGAATCGCATTGCTACCATGAGAACCCAAATAAAAGGAGATGTTTCTTTAAGATGATGTCAACAAGCATAATCTATGCACTCAGACCCTGTCTGAAGCACCTTTTCTGCTTTGAATCCAAAATGCTGCTCTTCCTACAAACCAGATGGCTTACACTACAGACTTGCTTTTACTTCATGCTAGCTGTTTCCAAGGGCAGTATATTTCTTTTTGCATAAGAGCTTACTTTTAAATAAAAATGAACACAGCATCAACTGTATACTTCCATCGTATTAGGTAAATATATCTAAAGTACTTTAACTGCAGCACATCAGGCCTGCTGTTAGTGCTTCAAGCACAAAGATAACATCACAGGCCTAGGAATTTTAATTTCTATAGTTATCACATGATTACAAGGCATATTAGACAATGGCATCAGTAAAATAAAATAGTATGACAATTATGCCTCCCATCTCCAGTGGATAGGAAAATAATACAGAAAAGATACAGGACATATGTGAATCTGGTAATTATGCACTACTGCGTTGGAAGAAAGCTAAAAATCTGAATAAAAAGTTAGAAAAGTGGAGACAACACCAAACATGTATTCTAGTAATATATTGTAAGATAAATTATCCAGCATCTTTGTGTCATAATTAGGATGAAATCATTGTAAGAGATTTGTAATTCTCATCCATCCTCTATTATGGCCCTAAACCTTAGCCGCACTGTTCAATTGTTCACCATTATTGAGATCACTGTCCAAGCAAAAAGTAACATTCAAGCTCTAAAAAAGTAAATCCATTCCAACATAACAATGTAACCTATAAATTACTTTTTAGCACTTGTTTCTCATCAAAGGGGCCACTTACATTTAATGGGAAACTCAGAAGTATGTGTAAGAAACAGGACTACAGAACTGCTTTTGGAGAATGCTGGAAGTTGTAGATCCAGAACATCTGGAGGGCAGCAGATTAGGGAAGCTGCCCTTAAACACTGCTCGGTGTCTCTTCCCACCATTAACCATCTGAAACATTGGAACAATCATATTACACAAAGATCCCCCTACTGATAATACTTTCGGAGATACAGATATAAAATAGCCAAGGTAATCAGTCAAGGGGCTACATTATTTGGCAGACTGCTACATATTCTGTAGCCTACACTGCCTTCTAATAAATGTTCTCTCAGTGCGATTGTGATTTCTAGCTCCGTATTTGTGTATTGTTGTAAGCATTTGCTCTGTAACCATGGAATCAATCTACATCACAGCCCTAACTGAGAGGAAAATAGCTAACATCTCCCTACAGGTGAAAAACAAACATGCTATGATCTTAAAAATTACTGGTGTTTAATGTGCAGGATGTGACCCCCCTTTTAGAACATCCAGATGTAAAGTACCAGTGGTATCAGCTTCCTTTTTTTTGTTATTTATGGGAGGAGCATGGGGGGGAGTGAGAAGAAAAGGAATATTCAAATGTAAGAAGATTTAAGATATAGATCTTACATTTGAATATTCCTTATCTATCTATCTATCTATCTATCTATCTATCTATCTATCTATCTATCTATCTATCTATCTATCTATCTATCTATCTTACAGATCACAGGAACAGAACTTAAGATGAATGTGATTACTAATGTGATTCATGGTGCCGCTTGCAGTGAAAAATGTCTGTGACTCCAAAATTTGATTATTTACAATTATTTTTATAAATAATTCAAGTTGGCGAACATATCCAACACATGTTCCTCCTCTTATTTTCCTCACAACAAGACTCTTGTGAGGTGAGTTGGGCTGAGAGAGAGAGTGATTGGCCCAAAATCACTCAGTTGATTTATAGCTAAGGCGGTAGTTGAACTCACGGTTTCTTGCTTTTTAGCCTGGTGCCTTAACAACTTAAAAACTGTCTCAGATCACACCTATTACAATAAGCTTAATAAGCTTTGATAACTAAAGCAGGAGAAACAACTAACCAAGTAAGAGCTATGCTGTCACTATCAACAAAACCATTCCCTAAGTAGAGAACACATATAGGTCAAAGTTCAACTGTTGAATTCTTTGTGATTAGTTCCCTGCAGATGTTACATTTTCAAGGTAGATCATATCATCAGTTCTTGGGAGAGTGAACCTTGCTGGTTGTTTTTTTGTAAGAGCTTGCCCTGCCACTCTTGGTTAGGATACATTGATGCTGTTACCTAGGTTGGTATTGAAAATGCCTACAGAATACGACTGTCAACGCTGCTAACATTGGATGTTTTGCATTGACAACAGATGGAAATGTAGCCATCTTTTTCCCTTTCGCTTTTAGAGTTAGATGATGCTGGGAGGGGGGAATGTGAATGAGAGTCTAGCTAGACATAACAACACCAAGCTTAGTGTGAGAATCAAGGTTATTGAACCCTGAGCTGATAAAGAATTGGCGGACTGGAAAACTGGAGAGGAGCTAATTGGGGAATGTGATTTATGACTGTTAATTGGAGGAGGGGATTGTGCTTTGATACTATGTGGCCAGGGGAGGGGAATTCAGTTTTTGGCTTCGATTATGCAGTGCCGATGTTATGCTACTCGAATAAAAGATTCTTTAAGGTAAACAATGCCCCAAAGTTCTTTTGAAGAGTTTCATCTGTCAGAACCATGACAACGATTCAAAGAAAATGAAGAACCCAAACAATACTGTGTTACTTTTAGTATGCAGAATAGACTCTGATGCTATTCTACATACAGGTTCTTCACAATTCTTCTATGATACAGAAAAAAATAGACATTTGTGATTGGGAAAATTCTGAGCATTTGGGAATGTTAGCCACCTTGAGTGCCTATGAGAAGAAAGGTAGAATATAAACTGAAATGATACAAATAATAAGTCAATGACACCTCAGGTCCCCCCATTGTTCCAGAGTCAAGTTCCCCCATTGTTCCAGGTCCCTCCATTGTTTCAGAGCCATGACCCTAAAAATGCCTAACTGTGCTTTTAAAGAACATTTTAATTTATAAACACAATATCTTGTAAGCAGTTTTGGGAATAATATTATCCTAGAAAATGGGATAGAGATAATTACAATTAATAAGTAATGTTTTAAATGATCCAATCACTACATTAATCAGTAAACTAAACAAGATAAATGGACTTCTCAAGGCATCACAAAATTTCTCTTTTGAACTTCCCCCATGCTTGCCACACTTATCAGAGGTTCCCAGCACCTTATTAGTTCTGCAAGATAAAGAAATAAATACATTTAAAGGACAGCATTTTAATATATATATATATATATGGAAAAATAACCCTCTTCTTAGTAGGAACAAAAGAAGTGGCTGTATATTTCCACTGGTCTATCTAACTCACCAATGTTTATATTCATTGGCAACAGCTTTCCAGAATAGGATAGACCAGGGTTTGGTCCAAGATCTCTCTGCATGCAGTAAAAGTACTGCTCAAATGAACCTCAGCTTTCCTCTATAAATCTTATTGCAATAACGTTGTCAAAGAAGTGGTTACAAAGTAATACACATTTAAACAAACCCTAACATAAAAGAAGAATGAAACAGACCTTGGAAGCTTATTAAGTATGGATTTATTTTTTCAAAATCTATTTTTTGTTATTTGAAATTATTAAGTGTATGTGGGACGTAGCTGTTCAGGTTGTCTACTGGGGAGGGGGGGTGACGGAGACCTGTTTCATAGGCAGATGCAAAGACATAATCACAGGCAGAATATGCAGTGCATCACTTTCAAAGGTTAAAGGAATCATTATGGCCAACATAATTATCTGCTAAGGAAGGCAGAATCAGAAATGGAGCAAAATACCTTAAATGTCACTAGTTTTTTTTTTTTTAACGATTCACATATATTGCATATCAACATATGTTGACATTTATTTCTTCAACTGATTTTAACACATTGGTCTAGCACTGAATACCCAGCCTAGAAATATCTGATTTATCATTATTATTTTTTATTTTCAATCAGGAAGCTACTGTCAGGAAACCATAGTTATAATTTATTTCAATAACAGACCTGAAAAAAACAGTCACTGTTTCTCTTTCAAGACCTGGAATTGGTGTTCTGGATTTTAATAGGCGATTATGGTAATATGGTGTTGAAGCTCATATATCTCTTTCCTTTTGCTCCCCATTAAGAACAATTTTAACTACTCTCATGATTTCTTCAAAACCATTTCATTATATCTGCTTTGTTCTCTGCTTCTTTGTGCTAAGGTTGTTGAGCATTTGCTAAAGATTAATTCATATACTATAGTTGTATACTTTTTTTAAGCATACACCAACAAATATAACACATAAAAATGTTATATAACTCAGTTTTACTAGGATTGATTGTAATTCTTTGCTGAATAGAAATCAGCCCCCGATTTCACTCTGCACATCCCATGGAGCAGCTCTATTGCCTTATATCTAAACTGTCACACATCACAGAACAATTAAGAATCTGTACACTGAATTGCCAGGCTGTTTCCGATCCTCTCCCTGGTTAGATCGACAGTTTTAGCAAGGTGGCTGCAGCATATGACTTCAGCCATGTGATGGTCAGAGAGCTCTCGACAAAGGTTCCAGAAGCAATGTTTCCCTTGACTTCCATGAAGTGCTTTCTTCATCATTACCTGTCCTGCAGTTAATTTCTAAAGACCGAGATATAAACTTAAATTGAAGCAGCAGGTCATTTTGTAAAAAGCAAACTCCTGCAAGCCACAGCTTCTTTGTGCTTCATGTGAAATGAGAACATAGGCAGATAAACCTAAGCAAATAAATTTGTTGTTTCACCCTCAGTTCTGCCGTACCTGCAAAAGCAAACTGAAAGCATTTCTTTAAGTTTGTGGACTATCACCTCCCCAAAACAGTGATTCCTTGCCATCTAGAGTCCACTTGAACTCTTTGAAGTATTACTGCATGGCTCATTTAAGACGTTGTTTTTTTCCTTCGAATCTTTGATATTTTTTTCTTGTACCCAAAATGAAATTTTGGTCCCAAGGAACAGAGAGCACAGGCTTTATAATCAATCCATTTAAAAACAATAGTTACCTAGTTATGTGATTGGGGAAAGCCTTTGCTTCAGACTTCGGCAAAGCCATTCTCAGTCTGCTGAGAGAACAAAATAACCCAAATATCTTTCACAAGGCTCAATTTTTAGTTGCAGCTTCCTGAGAATCTATATTAATGATCCCTGACCCAGAACCCATGTATGACCTCACCCAGCATCATCTGTTTTCTTGTAAATGTTCCTGAAACACTACATTTGAAGCTATAAATCAGTGCTTGGTAAGATCCTTCTCATTGGAACTTTATGCTATTGTAAAAATGCACTTCTTTGCAACTGGGCTTGGAAAGCTACTGTGGTGCAGGAAGAGGAGTAGACTAACGTTGAGCAGCCAAATTCAGTCTCTCTCTGCTCATATCATCATCATCATCATCATCACCACCATCATCATCATCATCTTCCCAGGTCCTTGGGAAGCAAGGTGGATAAAAATGCCAAATCCAGTCTAAACATCTGGCTGACTGTGTGGGGAACCATAATAAATAATATGCTCTGTAATATTACAGTGTTATAAAGTCACTCTTGGGATGGTTTCAAACAAAATATTACTAATGCTACCCATCAAAAGATGTTATTTCTCTGTATTTTCCCTTTAGTGATTTTGTGTGTGTGTGTGTGTGTGTGTGTGATGAGAACAAAAGATGGAAGAAGCAGTAAAAATATCATAGGAGGTTCTAGATAGAAGATATCGCTGTCTGGAGCACCCACTCAAGAAAAATAGGCAATGCGTGACAAAAAGCATCATACTTTATTAGTCTTGGCTTCAGTTCCCCCATTTATAAAATAGGAATAGTGATGACCTAGCAAAGGATTCTTAGGTGATTAAAGATTACAAAATGTTTGTGCATCAGATGTGTCATACACTTAATTAATGACATCAGTAATGACTTCTAGAAGATTCTAACAAATTTTAGTTATTTATTTTAGTTCAGAAGTGTGCACATGCCACAGATCTGAAGAATGAGGTTTATTCTGCTACCTTAATAACATTCTGCAAGTTCAAGAAATCAGAATGTGTGCACTCATACCAGTTTGAATTTTTGCTGACTTTCAGCTGAACCCAAAATATACTCTTCAAATAAGAGTTCAATAAATGCACCTACTCAAGTGCTGGAAATAGTCCAAGAAAAATAGTTCTCCAAAACTGGGACCAAAATTGAACTTACTCAATTCTTCTACCACTGAAATTATCTCTGAGCTTTAAAACCTTTTGAACAGATATACACATTTTATATAATACAAAGAACTACTTTAAAAAACAAACAGGAATTACATCAGAGGCTTCATCTACTTCCCAATGGATTCTTACAGCAGTTTTCAAGAACTTTACTTTTTTTTACAGCATACAGCCACTGTTAATTGGTTTATATCAAATATTATATTTTCTTACACCCAATTTTATTTGTGTTCTTCTGTACATCCACACTACCAGACTTTGTCCTTCCCTATCCTTAACATTGTATATTGAATTTGACCCAAAACTATCTTCAATCGTGCCAAATGCAAAAAAACCCCACACCATGATCTAATCTGTATCCAGCCTCTTTCCTTTTCTGATCAATAAAGTGCAAACGCCCTCCTCCAATCTGTCTCTCACTCTGTATTAGCAGTTGTGGTGGACAAAAGCCATTTCATCCCTACTCTCAGAAAAATGGAATAAAATAACTGTTAACACCCCCTCCTCTTATTTATATTTTTTCAGTGCATTTACTGGTAAGTATCTTTCCAGTTGTCTGCAAAAAATCTAACAGACTATTTGGATGGCATGAGGGAAGATCAATTGTAAATAAATGTGAACAGAAGCATTGAGATATTCCAAAGTCTTCCCAATTACTTTGTCAGCAATCCTCTATTATACTCAGCATCCCTGTGAATTGTGAAAGTAAAATGCAACCAGTCATTTTCCCCATTAGTCTTGACCACAGTTGCATCTTGCTATGGTAGAGGAGATAAGTTTTAAACATTTTGTACAGGAAGAGAAGCTCTGGGAACTGGACACTGGACCTCTAAGTGTAAAATTTCCCTTAAGATTGGTATTTCTAGCAAATTGGAAACAATTATACAAAAATGGACAAAGAAATATTGTGAGACTGTCAGATTTGAAAGTAATCCCAAAATGATGCAAAGCGGCACTGTGGAACTGTCCATAGTTATGCTGTGTAATCCTTGTCAAAATCACCTAGAACACGTTACACTTGCCTATTTAAAATGTTACTTCTTCTCTATGAGATTCTAGTGCTTTCTCTATCCCACATACTATATGGATAGAAACAACTGAGGGATGTGAAGATCTATGCTGATCTCCCAGTTCATTTGTTATTCTCTACCCAAAGCGAGGTTAATAAACAAATGGACATATAAGCTCAAGTATTTTTTTTAATAAGGTTACCCTATGTAGAATCTCTGGGGCAAATGGATCTGAAAGAAGCTCTGCCCAAGATCTGGCTTAGCCTGAAACAAGATCATAATTAATTTATTTTCTAGATCCATATCTAAAACCAGTGTTCATGTTCTATCAGTCAGTCCCACCTTACTATGTGATGTTCAATAAAGTTTGTCAACCCAATCCTGTTGCATCATGACTTCCTGAATAGCTAAATAAATGTGTTGCCCGAGTATAAGTTACAGTACTTTCAAACAGGCAGCCTGTCCATCCTGATGGCTAAAAACAAAGCAGATGAAGGATATCTCAGAATCTAAGAATTCTGGAGTTCCTGTTTTTCTTTCCTGATTAGGAATACATGCTATGCATGAAGGGCACAAAACAGAGAGAGAACCTCCAGAACCTTGATTTTTTTAAAAAGCTGAGCTGGGCTGCAATGGCAAAAAAAATTCTTAGCTTTGGGAAACAAAAAGAGCAAATGTGACATGTTGATCATCAGAAGATGTTAGGTTTGGTTTGGGGGGAGGGACTTATTTATTTCTGGATACTTTATTTATATTGTTGTGGAGAGTCGCGTTATGAATATAAGTTTGTTAACTGCTGGGAGTCCTAGCAGATTACAGTGGGTTAGAAGCTGAATGAATAGATGATCAAATAAATAAATGGCAACAAGCCCTAACCATACTGAGGCACTAGAGAAATAGAATATTTAGCCGAATGCCTTTTGGGGTATTTAAGTCAGTGGCAGAGCTGAGGACCCTAAATCCTAGCCATCACGATTCAGCTACATTGTGTGTGTTTTTTCTTTTAAAAAAAATAAAAAATAGGCGCATCTTCATTTTCACAAGGCAGATTTGAGACACCACGCCTCAGGTACTTCCAAGCATGTTTCAGCCACCTGCTTGAGCCCTCCATCCAAGATACGTGTGTGGCTGAGATACATCTGTCAAACAAAGGGGTAACCTTCATCCTAGCTCAAAGCCACAAAAACAACCTGACCCTGGTATGCACACACTCTGGAGCACTCACCCAGTCCTCGAAGTGCCGGCTCCCGTTCTGCAGCAAGTCCTCAAACTGGATGGTACAGTTAGCCACAAAATCGTCGTACCCGATGGGGGCATCGTGGAAAACGGCCATTTCAATCTTCCTGCCATTGCTAACATCGGTAACAAATTCATCGTTCCAGGCAGGGCTGTTGGTTTTCTGCTTGGTGGAGGTCTGCCCGATCCTGAAATCGTCCACATTGAGGGCAATGTATGGGTCCAGTAGAAAGGTCTGTGGCCTGGGACCCACCGCATGCCTTAGCGACCAAGGGGTGGGTTTGAGATTCACCGCTTCGCAGATTTTAATTTTCAGCATGCCATTAAAAACCACCATGGTTAGATGGCTTCACTTTTCCTTGGGATTAAGCACGCTCCGGAGCCAGGAAGGTTTCTAGGAGGTGTCTCAATAAATAGGAAGGCAGGTTTAAGTGAAGTGGGGGGTGGGTGGGTGTAGGGGGCTCCTTTCCGTGGCTTTGGCTAGTTTTTCCTCTTGCGACACCCAGTGAATGCATACAGGCATACATATATATATACACACATGTGTATATACACATGCATACAAACACACACGCATATATTTAAGAGAGATTGGCGTGTGTGTGTGTGTGTGTGTGTTAACGGAAAAACAAAAGGGGGGGCGAAGGGAAGGGGAGAGGGATCGCGTTCCTGCTTGCAGAAATCCGAGATGCAATCGCAGCACATTCAAAAGATCCTTTGAGCGGGGGATACAGGGGTGTATCTGTATCTATATGTATATGCATATATATTATTTTTCTTAAAGAAAGACTTCCCCACCACCACCACCAGCAGCACCGGTCGTCTTTCTCTCTTTAGAGCATAATCCTTGAGCAGTCCTCCGCTGAAAGCAATCCGGCGCTCACGCTCTGCTGCTGACTTGCCTGTGCGGCGGCGGCGGCGGCGGCAGGAACAACAGGGGAGGGGAGGGAGGGGAGAGGAGGGGGAAGGGGGTCGGAAAGAAAACCAAACACCCAGGAACACCGAACCTAACGCGCAGCCCTGCCCACTTCGCAGCCTTCCGACTGAAGGGGAGGGGGGAATCACACAGTCCGAGGAACCTTACATCCGCCTCGGCTGTCGCGGGAGCTTCCTCGCCTTCTCCGCCTCCTCCTCCTCCTCTTCCAAGGCCAAGGATCCAGGGGATCGAATCCAATGCATGAGGAGAAACTGCTCCCGATCGATCTGCTCGGGAAAGGAGGGCGGTTCTTTTCTGTTGTTTTCAGAGGATCAATTTAAAAAAAAAAATCTCACGCCGTCAAACGAGGTTCCCGCCCTTCCCTCCCCCCCAAGGCCGCTGGTCTGGCTTGTGCCACAGGCTAAGCTTGCCTGATGCTGGGCGAGGAAGGCTCCCCCAGCTGGCCCGCTCGCTCGCTCGCTCGCTCGGTGTGTCTATCTCCCCAATGCAGGAAATGCGCAAAAGACGTCAGTGTGTGGATCTGTGTGTGAATAGAAAGTTTTGCCTGTTGGGGGAGCAATACGCTGCAAGGGATCACCGGCGAGAACAACTACTAGCGACGAGGGAAGAGCCTTCCCTGCCGCCGTTTCTCGGGATCGTGGCTTTGGACAGAGACAACCCCCCCCCACACACACACACACACTGCCCCTTCCTCCCAGCGCAAGGACTCGGGCTGGGGCGCTTCTTCCGCCGCCTCCTTCCAGCGCGCCCAAAGCTCTTCGGGCGTCTGTGGGGAGGAGGGGCTGGCCAGTTCGTGACACTGCTGTCCCTCTTCCGCCTCCTCCATTGCCGCCTCTCCCACCCCCGCAGTCCCGCGCGAGGAGGCAGTTTTAAAAGCCGCTAGCTGCTTATTTTGCTTCGTTTGCGCCTCATCTTTCCGCCCCGGGTCTGAGCGGCGGCTGGCGAGCGCTTCAGGCTTAAGGCCGCCTCCATGACACTGCAGGTAAGACCAAGACACAACTCGGGACATCCAAAGTCTCCTTCCCGGCGCCAACGGAGCCGTCTTCAAGCTGGCGCCCTCCGGATGAGTTGGGCTTCAACTCCCGGAGACTCTGCGCCGGCACATCTGGAGACCACCAGGTGGGGGAAGGATGCGCTGAAACCTCGAGGTCATTCCTTCAGTGGATCGGAGCCGCGGAGGAGACAGAATGCCAAGCCGGACAGCAAATGCTTGATGTGGTGTCCTGGGATACCTTTCCATTGTCTAAGGGCTCGGTCCATTTGCACTGTGCCAAACAGTGGGGTACAGGTAGTCCTCGATTTACAACAGTTTGTTTAGTGACCGTTCAAAGTTACAAGGCACTGAAAAAAGTGACAAGACCCCATGGTTACCTGCAGCATCCCCATGGTCATGTGATCAAAATTCAGATGCTTAACAACTGGTTCATATTTATGACAGTTGCCATGTCCTGGGGTCACGTGATCCGCTTTTGCAAACTTCTGACAAGCAAAATCAATGGGGAAGCCAGATTCACTTAACAACTATGTTACTAAACAACTGCAATAATTCACTTAACAATTGTGGCAAGAAAGGTTGTAAATGGGCCAAAACTCATTTAACAAATGTCTCACTTAACAACATAAATTTTGGGCTCAGTTGTGGTCATAAGACTAGGACTACCTGTATATAGTTATTTTAGACAGTGCACTTAATGGTCCCTGGAGGAAAAGGAAAGTCACTTTCTTGCTGGGAGATTCACCAAATGAGCCTGCATATTCCTGGGTGGGGGCAAGACTGACAGTACTCTAATAGTCTAAAACCGAACTAAATATCTAAATGATATTAGCAGTCTTTCCAAAGGCAGTTTCTCTTGCGGATACTACATGAGAATGAAATGTTTTTAAATGTAAAAAAATGTAAAACTATTAAAAATAATTTTAAAACATTAAGCATTCTTTGCTTAACTATGTATGTACAATATATATTTATAGCAAGTAAGGATAATGGATCCTGCACTGTGGGTCTTGGGTCTGGCCTCAGTGGCTGGCTTTACCTGTGTTATATGGCTCAAGCCGCATTGGGAGCCCTGGTAAGATTTCTGGCCTTGTATATAATTATTCCTGATGCAGTATATAAAAATACCTTGGAAAAAAGATAAGTTCTTTATGCCTGCATTTTTCTTTACAAGTGCTTATTGTATGAATTTTCCCCATATGTGTATTCACATCGCCTCGCTTCTCATGACACAGTGCAGTTTTCATAGTCCAAGTAAAACAATGCACATAAAAATGACAATGTAAAGATACATATATGTTGTTAAAAACTGAGCTGCAGAATGCACAAATAGTACAATGCAAAACAATAATTGTATTCCCGTTCAGCTGTTTCCACAGGAAGCTCAGGTGAAATGGATCCCTATCACTACAGTATATGAACTAAACCAGTTTTGCTGGTCATCTTTAGAGTTCCTAGCTTGGAAAACTAAGACTAGTAGTGTTTGGACGGGAGACCTCTAGAGCAGTGTTTCTCAACCCTGGCAACTGTAAAATGTGTGGACTTCAACTCCTGTGGATTTCAGCTCCCATAATTCCCCAGCCAGCTCTAGAGAACAGCTCTAAAAAAACACTGCTCTAGAGAATGGCTGAACTGTAAACTGGGAAATCAAAAACATCCAAGAAGAAAATAACTTCCCTACTGTTGCCAAGAAAATTATATGAAGATTTCCATGGAGTCACCAAGAGAGGTTGACATGGGTGGATGTCAACTCTCAGAATTCCTTAGCCAGCATCTTAAACTTGCTGAGATTAAGAAATACTAATATAGTCTACAGAATGGATATAAAATCAAATAGTTATAAAATAGTTATGAAGTCTATTTGAGCATGCATATACCATATACACAATATGCCATATACACATTTTTAATATAATCTTTCCAAATTTTTCAGGAATGAAATGTCTAAATAACAGTATATAATGGAAAATGGCCAGAGCCCTGTGCTATTCCTAGCCAAAACAAACACAAAAAAGGGGAAATCGCTTCATGAAATAAGAACATATGCTAATTTAAGTCATGCTTTAGTTTGAGATAAGAAATTATAGCAAAAGAAATAAGCAATGGTTTGAAATACAGTATTTTAGTAAACTTACAGATGCTTTTTGTTCTCACTGTGAAATGTCTGAAGGAAAACTTGCATAAGAAGTAACAATGATTTGATACATGTTTATCTAAATGTCATTTATTTAATTGTAAATATTCACACAAACTGACTCAAGCCCTATAAATGAAGAACATTATGTATCACTTACAATATTTTAATATGTGGGTTGGGAAAGGTTAAATAATTTAGTTTACTTCCATTTATCATGTTAGTTATTTATTTATTTATTTATTTATACAGGTTGTCCTTGATCTATGGCCACAATTGGGGCTGAAACTTTCATTGCTAGGCGATTCAATCAGCAAGTGCCCAATCTATGGTCATTAAGCAAAGCACGTGGTTGTTAAGCAGATCTGGCTTTTCCCATTGACTTTGCTTATCAGAAGTATTCCAGGGAAGGTCATAAATGGTGATCATAAGACCCCAGGATGCTGCGACTGTCATAAATAATACATGCTGGCTGTCAAGCACCAGAATTTTAATCACATGACCACAGGGCGCGGCAATGGTTGTTAAATGCAAGGGCCACCGATAAGTCACTTTTTCCAGCACTGTCATAACTTCAAATGGTTGTTAAATGATTGTTCATAAGTCAAGAACTAGCTGTAGTGTTCATTTCTGTTTTAAGTAATTTGCTTAACATATACAGTGCCATACCATAGGAAATTACAGGGAATAATAATAATAATAATAATAATAATAATAATAATAATAATAATAATAATAATAATAATAATAATAATAATAAGAAGAAGAAGAAGAAGAAGAAGAAGAAGAAGAAGAAGAAGAAGAAGAAGAAGAAGAAGAAGAAGAAGAAGAAGAAGAAGAAGAAGAAGAAGAAGAAGAAGAAGAAGAAGAAGAAGAAGAAGAAGAAGAAGAAGAAGAAGAAGAAGAAGAAGAAGAAGAAGAAGAAGAAGAAGAAGAAGAAGAAGAAGAAGAAGAAGAAGAAGAAGAAGAAGAAGAAGAAGAAGAAGAAGAAGAAGAAGAAGAAGAAGAAGTCGTCCTTGGGAAGGACTCAAAAGGTGGATAAAAATTGCCAAATCCAATTTAAACATCTGGCTGGCTGTGCAAACAAAAACAACAACAATAATAATAAGCCCATCCTCCCCTGTAAATGTCTCCAGCTAAGGAAAATAAGATAATATGTTGAGATTTCGAGACGTGACTCCCAGCTACTTGATTATTAGAAGGAGGGGCAGAGCTTTGGCTTGGCTGTCCCTGAAAGAATTTCCTCAGCTCTCTCCCCCTCAGTGCCTGGGAAGTAGAGAGGAAACCAAAGGAAAACTTAGTTCCTCATCTGGATCCAAGGCAAGGAGTTTGAACCACTCTCTCCTGGGAGAGATGTTGAAGGGAGGAGGAGAAATGCTAGCCCACAAAACAATTCAACAGGATGACCTGGAGTTTCCATTAGTCCCCCCCCCCCTGTGTTCAGCTGTGACACTGGTGAGGAAGTCAGAAGATACTTAGGCATTGTAATAAAATATTACTTTCATGTCAAATTATTTTTAATTGATTGATCAGATAAGTTCAGAGATTTTTAACTTCTTTCTCTTCCTTTCCTGTGGATGCTGGAAAACTGTTAGGCATCACAGCAGTTCACATAAAAAAAAATAAAAAAAGCAAAACAAAAGCTTTTTATGTATCTCAGTAGCGTTTACTCCCTCAGTGCCAAAGTAATTGTTAAAACCAGCATTTTGTATGGAAATGACTAATTCCAGGCAAGGCCACTAGGAAGGGTCCCTTTAACCGAGACATTTTCTGTCGAATTCCTGATGAATAGAGAACCTGCATTATGGGCAGATATGCAAAATTGATTCCATGCTGGGGGAGAGAGAGAGAGATTAAAGATGGGGGGGAAATGGTCCACTGAACTGGCATCGTATTATGAAAACCAAGCTTTTAGTCAGTGGTTTTGTTAGTCCTTTTGATATTCCAGCATCACATTATGAAAACTTGGCCTCTCCTCTTGATTATCCAGCCTCACTCAGTGTCAGAAAAATAAAACAAGACCAAATCTAACATTTCCAATATTCCCAGCATTGTTTCTATGAACAGCCCATAAGAACCTTTGATTAAATGAATTATTTTTAAAAATGTAATGATGTAATTTAAAAAAAAAACCATTTAATACACAGACACATTGTGTATTAAAGACACACTGAACAGTAAAAAGCCATCTTAGAAGTTCTGTATCTTCATGTTGTTTTACAATGTGGGTTAGTACTTACTGTGTGATAGGTGTATTGTTATATTTACTAACCTTCCCCAACCTGGTACTTGCATGTTTTAGACAGGACGGCATAAAGTTCTGTCATTTCCAAATATCTCAGCCTCTGACTGATGGTTTCTATTTATGAGAACTGAAGACCAACTCAAGTTGATGTACTAGGCTGGGGAAATAATACGCCCATTATTAGTGGATTTTTTGTGCCAATTTATGACAATTACTATGTAACTAAAATGTGGCTGCTCTGGAATACTCAACAAAATTGAAACAAAATCTTTAGGCTAAGTGGGAGTAGTATCTACTACAATGTATTTCCTTTTGGGGTGGGGCACAGCAGGAGAAGGAAAAATAATGTAAAGGAATAATAAGCATGATTGGCTTGAACATTAAATGAAAGCACCCAAACTATAAGATTTTGTTGCAGGTCCCACTGAGCTAAACAAAGAATATATGCCTTATTCATAATTACAGGTTTACAAGATTTCAAGTAGGAACATGACATGCACATTTGATAAATGCATGTGAGTCACAGTTTAAGATTTTCCTCTCTAGGGACAGTTTTATATTTCTAATGGCATAATGTTCTCTGCTGCAAGTCATATTATTGAAACATGCCAACCAGTGCTTTAGATACCAATCAATCTACACTGATAATCTGTTAAATATGCTACTGATGGAAGAGAATATTTGTAGCTCAGCGTTGAATTTTGGGGTTCACTCTGTTGACCCATGACTGTTGTGCTAGGTTTGCCACCAACCATATTGTGAAGTTCGCAGATGATACAACAGTAGTGGGCCTTATTCATGATGACAAGATGGAAGCTTACCACAAGGAGTTTGAGGAGTTGGTGAACTGGTGTAAGGAAAACAGCCTAGTTTTAAATACCGGAAAAAAAGAGAGATCATTGTTGATTTCAGAAAAGGCAGGCACAGCCACACATCTCTGTGCATCAATGATTCACCTGTGGAGATGGTTACCAGCATCAAATTCCTGGGTGTGCAGCTAATGAGTAGGCTGGCTTGGTCACTCAACAGTGAGAAACTGGTAAAGCGGGCACAGCAGCGCCTGCATTTTCTGCGTTGCATGAGAAAAGCACATCTTCCTTCCCCTGTCCTGACCACTTTCTACAGGGGGATGATCGAGAGCATCCTGTCATACAGCATCACAGTCTGGTTTGGAAGCATTACTGCTTCAGATAGGAAGGCGGTGCAGAGAGTGAGAATGGCCAAAAAGATCATTGGCAGTCCCCTCCCTCCCATCCAGGACATAGCACAGAAGCGCTGCTTGAGCAGGGTCCATAAGATTATCTGGGACACTACACATCCTCTCCACGACCTGTTTTCCTTGTTACCTTCTGGGAGGAGGCTTCGTGGTATCTGTAGCAGAACATCCAGATTCAGCCATAGTTTCATTCCATACAGCATTAACCTTGCGAACTCTCAAGCTTCCTCCTTGCATTATATATTCAAGGTGGCAGTATTTAATATTTATTTGTTATGTATATGTAGGGGTGTGGGTCTATAGATATGTTGTACATAGTATGTTTAGATGTGTGTCATGTGTGTGTTTCACTTTGAGAGCGGGCAACTAAATTTCATTTTTGATGTGTGCCGTTGTGCCCACAGTAAAAAAATGACAATAAAGGTTATCTTATCTTATCTTATCTTATCTTATCTTATCTTATCTTATCTTATCTTATCTTATCTTATCTTATCTTATCTTATCTTATCTTATCTTATCTTATATGGAGCTCTCTAGGCTTTGTGGTTTTCTTGCAGACATTTCAACTAGGTAACATCCTCAGTGCTAGTAGGGAGTGGAGTTTGCTTTCATTTTATATACTATTGGTATTGGTGGGAGTGGACTTTGTGTTTTCTTGATTAGAGTGTTGCTTATTATTAACTTGTTTGTCCGAGTTGCTAGTTCCTTGACTGGGTATTGTTTACTCCATGATTGTTGCTCTAATGTAAATCTAGGGTGCTCAGAGTTTCCCAGGTGAAACCATAGTTAATTCTTTATATATATTGTGAAATTAAGGAGTTTTCATCATGCTTTCTGCTAGTTGGTGTTCATGCATGTGCTCTGCTGGACTTCTCCCTGTTTGTCCTACACAGCGGCTCTTGCAGCCCTTACACTGTATGTTCATGGTTAGATGGGTGGCAAACAAGTTTAATAAATAATCATAATGTTTTAGATGACTCCTGTTTTTTTTCCTGAGGCTGTTCCTCCTCAACCAGTAATCAACAGCCAGATGAGCAGAGGTGACAAAAGCTTTACTAATTTCTGTGTAATCAACAAGACCATAAAAAATAGTCCAAGGGCTTCAACTTCGGTGCCTAAAACTTTTGTTAGAAATTACTGAGTTAGACAAATGAATAAACAGTTGAACTTAGGAAAGGTGACTTCACATATCCATTTACCATAGACACAAGAAAATGAAACCTGCTAATTTTATTTCTTGGGAAAATTAGGCTATTTCTTCTTACCTTTAATACAGAAATCTGCAAACTCAGTTAAATCATAACAGGTTTACAAGATTTCAAGTAGGAACAGGCAACTGTATTTAAACTGTAATTTAGAGAGATTGGCTTTTACTGTTTGTCTTTTCACATTTAATGCTTGGCTTGCAATTTTCTACATCTTCTGTAAAGCCAAAATAGAGTGTCACAGCAGAGGCAGAGCTACTTTGTGCCAGCCCCTGACCTTTGTATGGCCTTTAAATCCAAACCAGCTGTCTGTGGAGGAACAGCATCCCCTAGTGGAGGGAGTATGCAAATATCCAACCTCACTCCAATGTTGTGGACATTTTCCTTAGTCATGGCCTGCAATTTGACCACATATATTTAGTGCCTCCCAATTACTGATTGCAAGTGATTCTTCAGACACACCCACAACAGTCTTTCATTTATATTTTTAAATCATCTTTCTAAATCCCCCCCTAAAATATTTTTCAAGCCACCAGTAAAATCTGAAGTATTAAAACCAAACAAATAAAAGCAATTTCAAAGGCAAAGTTTAAAAAATGTGTCACAATGTTTCCCCTCCCCTAAAAGACTAGAAAATACAGAGAAGTCAAAATTATAACTAGAATAAATATTGCAGTTTTCAGGGCAACACAAACTGACAACTGAGCTTTTTGCAAGTCTTTTCTGATGTCTCCAGTGTCATTGACAATGTGATTAATACATTGTTTTCATAGGAAATGTCACTGCAAATAAGATTCAGTTCCTAAATAAGAGAACAGACTCCCTATTTGCTGGTAGATTCTCAACCTACACTGACCCTCTCCTTTGCAGAAAAGACAGAATGTGCATGAACCATCTCATGACTCACATGGAAAGCTCACCCAGAAAATGCTGACAATCAGCTCAAAACAAATCAGATATAGGTGACACTAAATATTACATAATTATTATAATTAGGTTTAATTTGCTAAACCCTTATTTACAGATTTCCAATTGCACCGTATCATCATTTTCTACTTAAAATTGCACAGATTCTTTCATAATACAGAGAGGTATCTTTCACCTGAAACAGGTTGACATTCAATACTGGTTCATAGTCCTTTTTGCCACAACAGAAGCCCCATCTTTGAAATGTTAGCCTTCTTTAGAGTCCTTTCTTTAGTGGGCTGTAGGAATCATTCAGTGATAGTCGGTCTATCCATCTTTGCAGTTTTGCCTATCCCCACAGTCTGAATTTTTTAAGATAAAAGGAGCTAAAGGAATAGTAGACACAAAGCAGGTCCATAGTATAAAGATACCTCTGGGTAGGATTTTTCTTTTGTTTTTGCTCTTATAATCAGTTTTACCACTGATAATAAGGTGACATGAAAATGCGGCCACATGTAGATTTTAATTTATAGGCAAACTGTATGTAAGGTCATTATTCCCAATCTTTTAAAAAAAATACTACCAGCATTTTGAACTGGGCCCTGAAATATTTATTTCTTTACTTAACCTGATGTTTCTAGCTGTATGTCATGGTTCCGACAGATGAAACTCTTCAAAAGAACTTCAAGGCATTGTTTACCTTAAAGAATCTTTTATTCGAGAAACAAAGTATCGGCACTACATAGTCGAAACCAAAAACTAAATTCCCCTCCCCTGGATACAAAGTATCAAAGCACAATTCCCTCCTCCAATAAATAGTCATAAATCACATTCCCCAATTAGCTTGAAGTGCGGGCTTTCTCCCCAGCTCTCCAGCCTGCCAAAACTCTATCAACTCTGGGCCCAATGACCTTGGGTTCCCATGGCTGAGTTATTATTGTTATGACTAGCTGGACTCTCAACCACATTCCCCCTCCCAGCATCAACTAACTCTAAAAGCAAAAGAGTAAAATGGCTGCATTTCCATCTGTTGTCAAAGCAAGAACATCCGATGTTAGCAGCGTTTACACTGTAACTGGCATCTGCGCATTTTAGGAAGTAGGCATTTTGTTTCCTACTTTGTGCTCACACACAATTTAACTATTGAATAATTTTTAAGATCAGTGCTAGTGATTATCACATTCCTAAATCAGCCTAGATATTAAGTCTTCCATTATCTGCTCAAGATTGGCAGCCATTAGGAAGGATATACAACCCTGGGTTTCGGCTCCATAGCTATTCCTAGCCGAATACTAATTAATATATGCCTTGAAGTAAGCCTTGCTCATCTTAATGTGATCTATCTTTACTGAAATAGGCTCTGCTCAATATTTACTCCCTGCAGACATTGTACAATATTTAGAAGTCTGACCTTTGCTATGGAGCACATCCTTTGCGTGGACAAAAGGTGTAAAAATGATTATTTGCAGATGCTTTCACAGCACTCAATCCTTTGGCCATAATATATTCTCCTCCTCTGCTCTCTCGACCACTTCCAATTATTGATCAATGCTGGCTTAACTGATTTCATAAAGAGGAAAGATAGGAATTAGGCATGAGCAGATACAGAATTTCATTGCTCATAGAAGCAATGATAGTTAGAATGAAAAGCAACTTCTATGATAAGAATCTGATGCTCTTATATACCGTATATATGCCACAACATTTAAATCCTGACCTTCTTTCTCTAGTACTTGTGTAACAGATTGCTTGAACTTCATTTCTCACACTGGCCAGGTCATTTTATTTGGTCCATGCTTACAAAATAATCTTTATTCCATACCCCACCAACTCTAACCTCTATAGATGATTTGAAAAATTGCCCCTAGTTACCCAAGTGTGCATAGACAAGCAAGACTGCCACTCGAACATCTCTCTCTCTCTCTCTCTCTCTCTCTCTCTCTCTCTCTCTCTCTCTCTCTCTCTCTCTCTCTCTCTCTCTCTCTCTCTCATTTCTATGCCACCCATCTCCCCTACAAGGTGACTGGGCAGCTTTAGTCTTTAACAATGTTTTATGCAGGTTTTAAAAGCATCTGTGAAATTTATTGATGGTTGAGTTGGACTGCCATTACAAAGTGCATTCACCAGAAAAGAATTTTCCTAGGTTGCAACTAAATATTGCTTTGGGATTGTTGGAAAATGAAACAACAAGTAGAGTAGACCAGCCTGGAAAACCTGGCTTTGAAAACAAGTATTTTAAAACAGTTTTCTAGAGAAGAAAGCTATCGTTCATTTATCCTCAGCGTAAACCATTCACAGCCTTGAAAATCATCAACAGCTTTGAATTGCTGCTTGGAACCAACTGAAAGGCAGAACAACAGAGCAGGTAGTTGTATTCTGGATATCTCAAAATCAATTGCGTGCAGAATGAACTCCAAAAATCAAGGTGATATAATTAACACGTATCACTTTAGCCAGAATTGCATTCACTCTTGTTAAATAATGCCTCTGTTGCCATTTTAAGTGCACTACATTAATTCCAGTGCAAGTGTTTATTGATTGGACCCTCATATACACATAACACTATATTCTACATTTAATAACTCACACAGACGTGCTGGCTCAATCTCAATTCCAACAAGGAATTAAACTGGTTTTGTATAATATTAAAACAGATTTCAACTGCAAAGCACTGCCGGAAGTTGATGACGCACACAGCTATTTTGGAGGTGTACACAAGCCTTCCATAATACATTTTAACAAAATATAAAAATAGCTACACCATTTACATTTACAACTTAGGCTATTTATATTCACACACTGTATTTGCATACTTACAGAAAGATCATGAATATATTTTTGTTCAATACAAAGATTATATTGGGATAATTTACAGTTGTTCCTACAACTTTAGATTTGCCTAATTCTAAAATTTTACAGTAGACATAAATCCGTAGTTATGCACTGATATTTGTTCACAATATGAAAATATTTTTAGATTACTTATTAAGAACACAAGTACAGAATCCAATTAAAAAAACCTTGGCAATCCTGTCAGTGGTCTACATATGATCAATTGCTGAGCTGATACACTATGTCATTGTTTAATGAATAGGCCATGGTTGGTATTTATCAATGGCTTCTTGAATACTCCAACACAACTGACACTTATGTCTTAGGATCTTTCTCCAGTTCCAATAGCATTATGCAAACTTGACTTCACAACATGAAGTCCATGGCCTTCTTCCATGGCCTTCTAGGGCTTCATCTTATGTCCAACCCTTGAATGAGACAGCCAAGTTATTCAAAGCTGAACTGGTGATAAAAAAAGTGTTTCTTTTTCACTACCTTCCCCCTGCTGTACTGTTTCATTGTGTTGGCAGGGGGGGGGGAGATGTTCCTGGGAGGAATGAACAAAGAATGCTGGGAATGTACACCAAGAATATATATTCCTAAAAGGTTCACCCAAGTTATGAAGGCCATTCCAGCTCCCCAGCAAAGGTAAGAGGCATCTACTTTGGATAGCAATGATATAAGAAGATATCAGCAGTAAATGATTACTTTTGTAACAATGGCAAAGGCATCAATTTATGCTGTGAAGCAAGTAATGGTAAACTACTCCCATACTTTTACCAAGAAAACCACATGGGTAGAAATTATACAATTAATAATGTAGTGTTGGATGACAGGTCCTTCAGATCTCATGGCACTCAGTGTTGTACTGAGAAAAGGCTAAAGATATTTTGGAGTACTAATGATGTGTATGACATCAGTAGATAAAGCCTTTGGAATAGCTAGTTTCTGAGGGCCAGTCTGGTTTAGTAGTTAAAGCGCCAGGCTAGAAAGCAGGAGACTGTGAATTCAAATCCTGTCTTAGCCATGAAAACCAGATGGGTGACTTTGGATCAGTCTCTCTCTCTCTCAGCCCAATCCACTTCATAGGTTTGTTGTTGTGGGGAAAACAGGAGGAAGGTGTTGATCACAGGAAAGCTCAACATAGTGAAAGATGAAACAACTACAAATTAACATGTTAGGCATTAGCAAATTGAGATTGGACATTTTCCATCAGAGGATCACACAGTTTACCACTTTGGATATGATAAACAAAGAAAGAACACTGAATGTTTTTATATTTAGGAAGGATGTAGAACGAACAATACTTGGCTACCATTCAATCAATGACCAAATGTCAATTAAACTTTATGGACAACCCTTTAATATGATGATTATCCATGTTTATATACTAATTCATGAAGAAGAAGAGGTTGATGAGTTTTATGATCAAGTTCAATTTAAAATTAACAGAACATCAAAACAAGAGATTGGAATGCTAAAGTTGGAAATACTAAAGAGGAAAGTGTATTAACATTATATGGCGTAGGAAGCAAAAATGAAGCAGAGCAAATTACTACTTTCTGCCATTCCAATGATTTCTTCATAGCTAACACTGTCTTTAACTAAGAGAACAATGATTGTATACATGGATATCATCAGAGGGAATTTATGGAAACCAAATTGGCTAGGAGGTAGATGAGCTCAATTATCACATCAAAAGCATGACCAGGTGCTGACTGTAAACATATCACAAACGTCTCATGTAGAAGTTCCAAATTAAGCTAAAGTAGAATGAAAAAGCCCACCAACTTCCAGATTATGAGCCTATGCCCATTTTCAAGGAGAACCTCGGGAATTGCTTTGAAGTCCTGGACCTCATTCATAGACAACCCGAGTAACTTGGAATGAGCTTAAAGAGGGTTACGGATAAATACTGAAAAAGACTGCCAGAGATCAAGAAACAGGAAAAAAACACAAACTGAATATCATGACAAACAGTGGAAACTATGAACAAAAGAGACACCAAAGACAAAAAGAAACAAGAACCTCAGAAAGAAACTTAACAAAGAGTTCCAAAGATCCATTAGGAGAGATAACAAACAATATTACAAAACCATCTTGAAAGACATTGAAGATGAAAACAAAGGGGAAAAAACAAGGAAAGCCTCTCCCCCAAAAAAAAGACCTCTGAAGAAAATTCATACCTTGATTAGTATGCCAAAGAACACCAATGGACAGCATGTAATTGATTCAAAGGAGATCAGAAGAAGATGGAAGGCGTATACTGAAATACTGTACAGTAGAGAGGTCAGTATCAAAGATAATGAAAGATGAAGTTATATCACACTCCTGTCATTACCAATTCAAAAGGCTATTGGAACTGATGGAAACCCACAGAAATAAGGCAAGCAAAAAAAGAAGATTCAGTAAAGGTTCTAAACAAGCTATACCAGCAAATCTAGAGAACAAAGAGTCACCAATACAAATAAAACTAAAAACAGAAAAACCTGGTACCTGAGCTATACTTCTCTGATGAACCCACATTCTTGTTCCACCCTGACCTCATCCTATCCCAATGCCAGGGGTAAGAGCCAGTTTTTAAATGTTCTCCAGAAGGATAGAAGGGCAGAGGCCTGTTGGATTTCGTGTGTGTGTGTGTTTTCCATAGGGTATAAACTGCACTCACAAGATGGCAATGTTTAAGGGAAGTAACCTGGATACACAAGTGTCTTATCCATTACTGTGAGATGGATAGATGTTTTCAGGGGAAAACTTAACTAAAGACTTAACAGAATGCCCATACTATCATACAATATACTCAATTTCACATGCTAGCAAAATAAGACTTAGGATTGTTTAAGGCAATTAGAGCCCTATATGTAAAAGTTGATGCCAGTTGTTCAAGCTGGCTTTCGAAAAGGCCAAGGAACATGAGACATTATTGTTGATGCACACTGGATAATTGAGAAAGCCAAAGAAAACCAAAAAGAGTCATTATGTGTTTTATTGATTATAGAAAAGCCTTGGATTGGGTTGGTCAATGTTAAGCTGTGGAATGTGCTTAGAAAAATGGGAATTCCAAAACATCTCACTGCCCTTATATGAAACCTATATGTCCTCATATGAAGCAAGTCGGGAACTACAGTATGGATACAGTATTGTGAAACAGGTCGGCAAAGAAGTGCATCAAGGTTGTTTACTCTCTCTTATTTATTCAGTCTATATATTGAACATATACTGAGGATCTAGATTTGAAGAAGATGAATGTTGTTTTAAAATTGGAATGGGAGACCATAATAAATTTAATGAAATTAATAATATTGAAAAAATGATAGAAGAAACATTAATAACCTGCACTATGCTGATATTATTTTGTTAACTAATAATAAAAGTCAAGGAGCATAGTGGAAAATGGGACTAAAATTAAATATATAGAAAATCAAATTAATGACAAGATAGAACAATCAGCCTTAAAATTGACAATGATAATATTGACATGATAGATAGCTGTTGCTTTTTAGGATCTATTTATTTGTTTGTTTGTTTAGCATATGGCATCTACAGCAGTCATGCAATGATTAATATACAAATTTAGTTTAAATAAAGCATCAGCAAATGTATATGTATATATGTATATTTAATATGTGGACAATATAAGAAATAATATATTAAATTAAGATAAAACCATAATAAAATCACCATAATATGGAGCCATAAAATTGCAATTGGATAGATGTTATAATTCGATATCCAAGGAAGCTAACCATCTAACTGCTTCTGGTATAGCTGTGATGCTCATCCCTGGTGCCTTGACATTTCCTGAGGAGACATTCTTGAACTATACGTGTTATAGTTTTGTTCCGGTGCATGAGTCACACTGTGGTCTCTCAGCCATTCCCCACTTAAAGAGCTTTGCCTTCTGGCATAGCCTGTCCTGATTCTATTCAGGTAGCTCCATATTGTTCAGGGCAACTGCATTCCTGGATCTGTGTGACCTGTTTGGTTGTGGTTATTAAAACTCACCCATCTTAATCACCATTCTTCATCTAAATCATAAGCCTGGATCAATCATCAACAATACCCTGCAGATCAGCACTTAGTAGAGGACCCAAGAAGGTCTTGGAAAAGATACTCAAATGCCATGTGTCCATATTTACAACAATCAGAATAGCGTAAGCAATAATATTCCCTGTACACTGTATGGCAGCAAAAACTGGATTTGAATAAGCAGAATAGGAATGGTATTAACACTTGTGAACTTTGATGTAGTAGAAGATTCCTGAGAAAAAGTCAAGAAACGGATCAAATGGATCATTAAACAAATCAGCACAGAATTCCCACTTGAAGTACAAATGACCAGACTAAAATTTTCTTTCTTTGGAAAATTTATGTAAAGATATAGCTCCCTGAAGAAGGCTCTAATTCTGGGAAGGGTGGGAGAAAAAAGAAAGCCAGCAGCAAACTGAAAGGACTGAGTTAGGTGCACAATTGGGAAACTTGAAGGACCAATTTAGAGACAGATAATCATGGAGCATATCTATGTGGTTACTAAGAGTCAACAGTGACTTGATAGCATATAATCAATTGGTCAGTCAATTTCTTCTTGAAGCCATTTTCAACCAGTGTCAATAATAAAGTGCATAACATCTGATGTGCTTTTGTTCTCCGTTCTGGTGGTGGTGAAATCAGATGGCTGATAGCAGACAGGATCTACCCAGAATTTACTGAGTTGTTTCAAACTAATGCAGGCCTTATCCCTCCCCTCTGATTCCCAGGCAGTAATGCTACTATGAGTGGGGGTGCGCTCGTGGTAACACTAGCCACCGCCTGTATGATGCTCACGGTATCACTAGCATTTGCTGGTGCGAATGGGGGGTGCGCATGCACACACGCACATGCATTGGCCAGCCACTCAAGTGGCCCAGTGGCCAACAGCCCATGGTCCGGTAGTGGGCCGTGGCCCACAGGTTGGGGACCTCTGCTGTAAGATGAGTAAAGTAAGAGAGAAGGATGTACAAGTTCACTCTTCCCCCATGGAAACCCACCGAGTGACTTTGAATTAGCCAGCTGTTGTTTCAACCGTGTTGAACCTCCTATTGCCTAGGAATAACACAAACACAGGTGTTGAACTCTTGGAGAACAGGCGAGATGTACACCTATTAAATAACTAACGAACTGATGTTCCAGACTGGAATCCCGAGTAAACAGTAGCACCTAGTGGCCAAACGGGAAAACAGCAGAAATATTTTTCTGTTGCAAGCCAGCTTTCTCGCGAGTCTTCCAAGACACACAGAGGAAGATTCTTTCCATCAGCATCGCGTTAGACTCCGCTTCGCTGGAGCGTCTGCGGAAACTCAGGGCGTGCCGCTCCCGCCGCCTTTATGTCATACGCCTTCATGTCAGTAATTCTGGGAGTTGAAGTCCAAACATTTTAAAGTTGCTAAATTTGGGAAACACTGGGCTAATCCGAAGAGGAACCAACTCCCCGGGTCTTCATTGTAACCGAAGGCTGCCGGAGGTTCTTCGATGCGTACTTCCTGCTCCTCCCCTCGGTCAAGTTGCTGCTTCCTCAGCTTTGAAAGTCTGGATTTTGCTGCAGTCGCTGCTGGCGCCGGTTTTAAATATGAACGCAGGCTTATGAAAGGAAAGGCGAAACGAGCAGCGAAATTTCGTATCCTCTCGTAGCCAAAGCTCGAAAAAGGTGAATGGGGAGGTTCCGGCGTTCAGGGACGTGCCGAACGTGGAAACCTCTAGGCTGCTAGCTTCATAAGAGTTGCTATCCATCCGTTTTGATTTTTTTTTAATGTTTATTTTTCGTTATCCTTGCAGTTCGGTGTTGCAGGATTTTTGCCGACTTATGAAATATCGAGTTTGAGAAAGAGTTGGTCTCTCAGAGCAACCATACAACTAGTTCATGGTTCTGTTTCTTTAAAATTGGTTTTCAAATATTCTGGACCATGCATACTAACAAGACAGGCATATCAATAAGATATGCATAGTGATAAGGCACACATATTAACACAACATGCATATTAATACAACATGCATTCCATAGGCTAGAAAGGCTCTTTTTCCTTAATATGCAAAAAACATGCAAGGCCCATCTGGTTAGTGTTTTATGTTGTCCAAGGACCAGTTGCAATATATCTGTACAAAGCCCAAATCATTTATTTACTTACACACACACACAGCCCTTCTTTCCATGCTTGCAAGCTTTTCTAAAAGGGCTACAGTTCTTTGTGCTTCCCTTGCACTCTCTCTGTAAGGTAAGGGTACTTGTATCTTTTGTTATCTGGCCGCCTCTTAGGGCTAAGTGAATTCATATATTTAGATTAAGTCAAAAATATCCACCTTCGACTGTGTTGTTGCCAAATGTGTGGGAGCAGTGAACAGCTTAGGTTAGAGTAATAGTTCTCAATGTGTAGTTTGGAGATCCCTGGGGGTTCCCAAGACTCCGGGGAATCTGTGAAATCAAATATTCTTAAATTTTGTTTTAATTTCTAATAGAGTAGATATTGGTATTTAAAGCCCTTATAAACCAAAGCTTTTGGGGGGTCCTCAATCATTTTTAAGAATGTAAGAGTCCTGAGACCAAAAAGTTTGAGAATTGCTTTGTAGTAATCCAAAATCATTATTGCTCCAACTTTGTTTTCTCACACCTTATTCATTAAATACTTTCCTAAAATGAAATAATGGGAATCCTCTTGGTGTCTTAAGCTTTCAGGGGCTGGAAACTGCTTCCTCAAAAACAATCTGAATTTGACAATGCATGCATAGATATAACTATATAGTAGTCTTATGTGTGATCAGCAACAAAAAATTAAAATGCAAAATCCATCTTCATTCTCCTCTCTTCTGGCTCTTTTCCTTCATGATCTGCATTTTATGATCACTAGTCATTTCTCACCTTTATTAGGTTGTTTTGTTATCTGACCCTTTAGACACACACACACATACACACATCCTACAAACGTTGTAATTTCTTAACTTATTTCTTATTTCATTTAAGAAATAAGGTATTTCATGTTACCTTCCCCAAAATCCAGTGAAATCTGTTAGGCTGACTTGATGAACGGAGATCTAGATTTTTCACATTCTCTATCTTAAGACTTCAGACATGGCCCCAGAGTGATTTTTCCTTGCTTATAGCTACTTCTTTCTTGTACATTGATGGTACTAGTGATTACTTATAGATCCATACACAGATAACATAAAATATAATGAAAGATAAGGGGACATTGTTCCTATGGAATTGCTTTCAGATGTATACAAAATCAGCAGAGTTTTCAATTCCATGTATAGAATCTGTTGTTGATATAGATGTTCAAGGATGCCTGTTCAAAAATGTCAGATTTGCAAGTGCAACGTCCAACTGTATTTTTGCAGTCTCTTAGGAATGGGGGAAAACTCACAGGTAAGTTTTTTCTTTTCTCAGATGTCAGCATTCTCTAAACGGACAAGAACTGCAACAAAACCAGGCATTTCAAAAGATGAACTACTTTCCTTCCTTACATCGTGAGTTAAAATTTATGATCAATGTGTTCTAATTTCTGTTCAATTTTTGTACCTGGACATGGTATTAGGACAATATCTAGTGATATTTCTAGCATTTTGAGATTGGCTGGAGTTTACAAGCATAAGTGTGTACATACATTGATAACACCTATTTACCTGACTTGTTTGACTTGTGCATAAAGCCTAACAAAATTAAAAAGTTTGAAAGAAGAGTGATAATGTCAGATGAATCAACAGAATCGTGTGTATGTTGATTCACTATGTTCACTGTTCCTGATTTTGGCTTTTCCTCTCCTATGAACTCACAATTTGAAAACAAGAAAGGAGAAAAATGGATGAACACAAATATGAAATTTATCCATGCAAATTAAAATGTCTGCTATATCATAGATATGGAATTTAGGGATGGAATTGCAAGAATTGTTGCTTTTGTGCACTTTATATTTGTCAGCCATATTAAATGTTGCTGGTTTGTTACGTTTTTTATTCATTTAGTTTTATGAAATCTATGCAGAGAAAGTTTGCTACGGGTGGATTGGAAAAATGCTTGAATCAATGGACTGATTGCCAGCTCCAAATACAAAACCAAGCTATGAGTAACTGCTTAAAATTGTGTAACTTTGTGTAACACTGGAGTGCTTTTCCAGCAAGATTGCTAGTGGCAATATTGTATCCACAATGCATTGGTGCAATTTCCTTCTATCTAGAGCAGGCCGGACGTGTCACGCGGAAGCCGCGCCCACCCCATTGCCGGCAATGGCAAAACAGTCCCGATATGTTGCGCGACGTCACGTGACGTTGCGAGATTGACATGTCTGATCTAGAGCATTATGGGAACTTTGAAAAAACAGGTGTTTCAGGTGTTGAGAAAGACTGTTCTAAAGATAGGCAATAATGTACACAAATTAAGTGTAATTGGCATTCTGTCACTTGTTATAAATAAAAGGCATGTTCGGTTTCACCATGAATTTTGATATTTTTGTGTCGTAAATTCATTTACTGATTGTGGATTTGGGCTGTGTAACTGTGAGCTATGCAAGTCTTTTGTCTAGGATAGTATATACATTTTAGTGTCTAAATGCATGCAACTCTTTTGTTTAAATGTTGAGGCCTGCATATCTTAAGGACAGCGCTCTGTATAATTCCATTTATTACAAACTTTCCTATATCTTGTGCAGATCTTCAGAATCAGAAGATGAACAATATGAAGAGGAATGGGAACCCAAAAAGGAAGTCTCACGTAAGGCCAAAGTGCCAAAACCAAAAGTGCCAAGAGTTGAAAAGAAATCATTGACCAAGAAGAAAGCCACTGTAGCTAAGAAAGGTACTAAGAAGCTAGTGATAAAAGAGGAGCCGGTAAGTAATTGAAGCTAGGAAGCCATTTAGTTTTCAAAACATTTGAGAGAGAGTAAGAGAGAGCATAGATTATTTTGTGAGATTTATCTGTATTCGTCAGTATTCCAATTTCCTCTGATTTGGTTCAGTTCTTTTGCATAGATCCAACAACCTGACATACTGTACCTAGAAACTTCTAAATTATCTGATTTATTGGAATGGAAAAATGGGAATTCCAGATGCATGTACACTGTGCTACATGCAAGAAAGATCTGCCCCTATGTTTTTTTCATGAGTCAGATTAACCTCTGTAATTTATCCAGCATATTTGATGTGAAGTATGTTCCTTGAAACATGCATTTATATTTGTATTTGAACCTTCAGGATGTATGTTGGAGCTTCTTATCATAAATCAAGTAGAAATAATAATTTGCTCACATTGTACTATCATACTGTCTCAAGGAACAACCAAAACTCAAGTTCTGCTGGAAGGAATCCAAGTAGTCCTCAGCTTACAACAGCAGCTGTTGTATTGCCATTACTAAACTAAGTGGTGGTAAAGCAGAGTGTCACGTGACCACTCTGCTTATCAATGACTATTACAGCAGTCCTATTTGCCATGGTTGAGCAAGGACCAGCTTCCTGTAGGCTTCCCTGTTGACTTGTGAGAAATCAGTAGGGAATCTCAGAAATCACAATAACATGACTGGGCGGGGTGCGTGTGTGTGTACTGTGATGGCCAGAACTCCCAGGACTCATTATAAGTCCCCTTTGTTCAGCACCATCATAACTTTGCACTGTTGCTGAACAAATGGTCATAAGTCGAGGAGAACCTCAAACAAGGGGGGACGGGCAGCAACAGAGGAAACATGGACCACCGTTGTCTTCCCTTCTCTCTGAGTAAGGACCCAAAAGGAGCCTTCCCTTTCAGGTCTTATTGGATAGGCAGCAACTGTTGAGAAAAGGCAGTCCCAAATAATGCTGCTGGAAGCTACACATGTGGTGCATAACACTCTTAATTGCAATCTGTTACCAGAGAAAGCAAATTTTATTAGGGCTGATCATTTTTTGTTCTAACTTTGTGACTGAAAACTGATCTTGAATCTTGGATTAAAGGAGAAAATAGGTTGGCTTTAAGAGCAGTTATCTTTGGGTGCTTCTGATTGTTTATCTGTAATCAGTGACAGTAACAATGGTCTTTCCTGAGGCACTCATGTTTTCTGCACTTACATTTTACTAAGCAGGATGCTGATAATCTACAGTAGCTTTTTTCCCACTCGATGACATTTGTTGCATTCCTCCATCATCCTAAAGGATATAATGATATGTAGCAAGTCATTGGTGCTATTTATGTTCAGACTAGCTGTGGTCAGTACTAATATCTCTTAATGTATTTTGATGGTTTGAGTAGGGCTTAGCTTTGCCTATTGCCATACCTGGAGGAACAGAAAAAATGACAGAGGAAGATGTCAATGTGAGCTGTTCAACCAAAAAGCTCCCAATGAAGAAAGTTGGCAGCATTAAAGGTGAACCTGGCTCGGTAAATGCAGATAAACCATCCACAAGTTCTACAGTATCTAAAAAAAAAATTAAGATGGAAGAGTCTGAAGAAGATTTTACATTTGATGAACCTCCCTTAAAAAAATTTAAAACAGGATGTCCTCAGGAGAAATGTGTAAAATATGCCGCAGGTGGCAAACTGAATGGGGACCATAAAATGAACTGGGACATTGTACAGGTATGTAATGTTTGTTTATAATTCTGGAGGAAACTCTCTAGAGTGAAGTTGTACATTCATTTTATTTCTGATGTATATAATATCTCATTTGGAGGTATTCCAAAAAAATGATTGGGTCTGCCTTTATTTTTATAAAACAAAGCACATTGTCTTCCCTCTTTTTAATGAGAATTTATCCTGAGCATTAGCTATGGTAAGGAAGGTTACAGTTAGTATTACATTTCACAAAAAAACATCAAAAAAGTTATTTTGTTATTTGTAAGTAAAAGAAAAATTATGAAATACTTTTTTTTTTTTTAATTCTGACTCTAACTTTTGCTTGTCAAAGATTAGAAAATACTTCAGGATTTAAAAAAATGGTAATTTGGTATATGCTGTGCTAAAAATATATTCCAGTCCCAAGGAAATATTTTTTTTATCATACTGAAATGAGAGGCATGTTTCAGTTTTCTGAGTGCTTTGGGGAACATACACAGTGTTTTTTAAAATTGGGGAAGAAAGGGTTTAATATTGTTTTATCAGATGAAAGAGGGTTCCTTCTATTTCTTTTTTGTCTTGTAATTTATAAGAAAAAAATACTAATTGTTGATGTTTTTAGTGGGTAGTTAAGCTCTTTGTTCACGTTCACGTTTCCAAGAGCATGGTAGGCAGCTTGATGCTATAGGCCCCCATTATATAATAAACATTTTTCTCAGTTGCTGAAACTGATTAACTTTATTTTTTTAATGTAATTTTTAAAGGAAGCTGCCATTCTAATAAACATCTTCATCAATGATTTTATTTATTTCTGTGAAGCTTAAATTCCTCTCTCCCCTTTTTTCCATTCTAGCAAACATCTGCTTCAATGATTTTATTTATTTTTACGAAGCTTCTAATCCTCTTTCCTCCCTTCCTCCCTCCCAACATTGATTAGTTACAGTAGCCCAAAGTGCTGGGGAAAGAGAAAAGTAAGTGGAAGCTGAAATGTAGAAACTGCTCCTCTAGTAAATGGATGGATGCTTGCTCCTGACCACCTCAGCTATAACAAAAATTTTGTGGACATGTTAGGATTATTTCAACAGTTGGATTGTGGCTCTCAGTTCAAAAGTCTTACTTTTGAAACTGGGCTGACAAAACCTGTGAATACATTTTTCTATTAGAACCCCAGGAAATACAATTAAGATACTGTGCTAAAAGGCTCACCTCTCAGATGAGTAGCAACCACAACAGGTTTTTTTTCCATTCTCTTTTTATAAAGTAACTATCACCTGGGAAAGGAATATTCAAGTATGTTTTTATAATGGTGAAGATCCTCCCAAAAATATTTTTTAGAGTTTTGCTCCCTTTCCACTCTTCAAATTTTCAGGAATTCTAGAAAAAAGCTGGGCTGAATGATTTAGGCCTAGTTTTCGTGTGAATCGTTTTGGGGATATGGTTTTAAGAATGAAAAATGAGTAAAGTTTGTAAATATAGTTATTCTCAGGTGCTTGCCTTATTAAGCAGATTGCTGTAAGATGATAGCCATAACCATTTCTTCTCCAAGCTTAACATTTTCAGAATCTTTTGTGAGAAATTCATACTTGGGCCTTTTTACTGTGGCTTACAGGTTTTGTCACAAAGGACTGATATTGAAGAATGGGTTTGTGCCAATATAGTCAAGCTTTTCAGTGATGATAATACAATCCCTTTTATTGTTCGGTATCGGAAGGAACTTATCAATAATCTGGAAGCTGATGTGCTGCGTGAGGTGCAACAAATAATGGAAGAACTACAGTATGTATTAAAGCATTGGGATGGGGGGGGTAGAAAAGGAGAGTTACAATGGAAAATAATATAACATATAATATAAAATAATACAATAAAATAATATAACATCTAAAACATATAAGGAACGGTTGCTGGAATTGGGTATGTCTAGTTTAATGAAGAGAAGGACGAAGGGTGACATGATAGCAGTGTTCCAATATCTCAGGGGCTGCCACAAACAAGAGGGAGTCAAGCTATTCTCCAAAGCGCCTAAAGACAGGACAAGAAGCAACGGATGGAAACTAACCAAACAGAGAAGCAACCTAGAACTAAGGAGAAATTTCCTGACACTTAGAACAATTAATCAGTGGAACAACCTGCCTCCAGACGTTGTGAATGCTCCAACACTGGAAGTTTTTAAGAAGAGACTGGACAGCCATTTGTCTGAAATGGTATAGGGTTTCCTGCCTGAGCAGGGGGTTGGACTAGATGACCTCCAAGGTCCCTTCCAACTCTATTATTATTATATATATGAACTCTGAGTACATCTAAGTTGTCTATACCAGCCACATTTATGATGTCTAAAGGAAGGTGCTGTTATTAACTTGAGATCCATTTCAGTACTGGGAGCTCGTTTCAGTGGGAGAAAGACTTCTCAGCAGTGAACAACTGACAGCCTGAGAACTGTAGCACCTTATTTACCTTTAAATTTCCTCAAGTGCAAAAAAAAAAAAGTTTCTGTTCCTACCCATTCCTTCAACTCTTATTGTGTAATGATTAGCCTATCTCTGCTGCTCTTGGTCTCGCCCTAGTGAGGTAAGGAATCTGATTATGTTGGATTAATATACACACAATTTTCTAAGGGAACATTTAAATGGGCACAATTTAGCTGGGAATGAAGAAAAGGAATTTACAGACTGAGAGACAGAAAAAAGAGAGAGAATCTCCATTCATGCCTACATAGCAATGCATTGACTTGTTTTGCTGACTTGGAAGCTGACTTCACTTCTGGATAATGAAAAGGAAAGAGAGAATGTCCTTTCCTTGTTGTCCTCAGAATAAAAACAAGAGAATGGAAACTTCCTCCACTAAGCAAGGATTGTTCTCCAACTGACTTGATGGGCGATAATCATTTTTATCCTTTCCCTGCAGTGTTTAATGAATAAAAGAAAATGAAATGAAGTCCTCTGTTCAGGATTTTGGAGAATTGAAAAGAAAGGAAAAGGAAAAAATATTCATATTAGCAATGATAGGCAGAATTTTTTAATTATTTTCTTAACCCAGAGACATTATTGAAGGATATGATCATTTTTGAATGCTGGAATGTAGATTAGTCCAGTATCACTAAATTTTAATCTGTTTCTGTTTCTTCTGATTATATCAGAAGAGTCATATCACATTGAAGTGGTATTGGTTTGTAAATATACACAATATGCCCTCTTTTACTTTTTACTGAAATAGGTTCAAATCAGTATTGTTTTTAACTTTGTTATTACTTTTTCCTTAAGCAATTACTGCAGTCTTGCAAATGTTAACAGAGGAGTTCATGGGGAAATGCTTACAGATCTCATAATTTGTCTGAATTCCAATAATGGAGAGGCTCCTTTTTAAAAAGTTGATTCCTGGATTGATATAAGAGATTATGATATAAGCAGCCAGCTGCAAACTTTGCAGTTATGAGTGAAAATATTGCCTCTCTATCAGGGAAGCCAACAGAAAAAAAAAGTTGAAAAAGTTTCTGCCCCAAGACTGGTTCTAGGAAAAAAATTGTTCATCTGCTGGAGATTTTGTAACCACATTCTTTCTCAATAAATCTTGTCAAAGAGATTCCATTAGAAACTTCGTTGGAAAGAATCACTTTCTTGTTAGGCAGTTGTTAGAGAATTTGACAACTGTTATGCTTTTGCCAACTAGAATGGAGCTCTGCCTTTAACAAAAAGTTTGGAAGCTTCCTAGCAGTTCCTCAATTCTTGAGACAGAGGTGTCATCCAGTAATATCTATCAGCAATCCCATCTCTACCTACAGTCACTCACATAGCCAGTATTACCATGGGAGGGGGGGGGGGTAAGTGCAATAGAGAGAGCAAAACTAGCTGGGACTTTAGTTTTCTTTAAAATTCAAGAAAACTGAAATATATTTTTTTAAAACTCGATCATATAAGTGATTCAAGATTTGAGTATAACGTGAAGCTGAGTAATCATCAGAATCCAAATCTTCAATTTTCTTCTCAAGAAATTGACAGAAATTGACAGTTATAGTGGCCCATCTAATCTTCCCATTGTGACTTTTAATAGCTTTTCATTGTATCTCTTAGGTAAATTTAAATAAAAGGTATCATTTAAATGACTGACTTGAAAACTCTTTCTCAGTGAAAACTGTCTTAATTGTGTTTCTACAAGAAGAAGCTACTCATCCATTGGTTATGATTTTCACATGAGAAAGTGCCTTTTCTATTGAGCCAATGGAACAGTTCAGTCTGAGAGTCCCTATGAACAATATACTGTATATGGAAGGTTTCACAGTGAGGTGATATTGGCTCAGGGATGCAGCAAAGTTAGGAATAGTATTTATATAAATGTGCTATTAAATACAAATTTTTAATTCTACTACCTATGCTTGGTTTTAGGACTTTAGCAAAAAAGGTTCATGTCTCAATACAAAAACTTGAAAAAGAAGGAAAACTCTCAGAAAGTGTTTTAACTACATTATTAAACTGTAAAACTTTGGAGGAGCTGGATCATGTGGTTAGTATAATATTTTAATGTAAATTTGCATATACCTTAATGTCCGTTTGATTTTTTCCCCCCAAACATTGGCAAATCTTTTTATGGAAATGGTGGCCATAACCTCTTAGAAGCCATTTTATACTAGGTTTGTTGTTGTTAGTTGCGAAGTCGTGTCCGACCCATCGTGACCCCATGGACAATGTTCCTCCAGGCCTTCCTGTCCTCTACTAGTAGATCATTACTATATTATCTAATAACAGTTCTACACACTTTAAGATTTTAATTTTCCCAGTCTTATTTGGAAGTGCAAACAACTGAGACCTCTTAACGCAGCACATGTACTGAGCCACTGAAATATGGCTCGATCCTGGTTCATATATGATACAAGCTATTTTCTCAGGCAAGAGAGAATTATAAAGGCAGCTTACCAAAAGCAGAAAAAGGAAGGAAGAGGCAGACTCACGGTGGTTACTGGTAGTGCAGTAAAGTCTCCTTTTAATGGACAATTTTGTGAAATGGAAGAATCAGTTATTCAGCAATGTCCATTGAATTAGGGCATAGGGTTTTTGATATTAATGCCAAGTACATTATTTTTACATTATTTGCATCATTACAGCATTATACAAGTGATGAAAAGCACAGTCAAAGTTTGATCTGTTGCATGCAAAGTCTGCCTCATTAAGCTTTGGTTTCACTGTAGTTATTATTGTTATTTTCTTTGAATTTGAATTTCTTTAAATTTCACCCAGGCATTTTGTTTTTTGGATCCAAAATCTATTACACCGATTGGAACTAAAATAGATCTGAAATGGAAAGGAAGTAAGGCAATTAAAAGTGTTCCATTTCTTTGCTATTTCGCATAGTGAAAATTGAGTTAAGACTGCTTCAGCCTTAGCTGAAATACAGTATTTCTCTCCTTTCAATCAGTATAGTATGTACAGAAACATGAACATTCTTTGCCTTTGAAGAAACTTGCTCAAAACATTCTCATTTCATAATTGCTTTTAGTCAACAGTTTGAAGCCGGCTTTTATAAGTCATTAGATTTGAGACCCACATTTTTACTCCCTGTGAACTGCTATCCTATTCCCCTCAGTGGGATATGTTCATAAGTATATAGAATTATGCTATAAACATGTACTCTAAAAATTAGACTTGAAATATCCTTGGAGTTATGAATCATAGGAGAAGATTAAGGATTACAAATGAATTCCTACCCAGGAAAGATTGTTAGCAGTTATTGACCTTTTCATTGATAAAGACTTCCTAAAGTTCCAGGAAGCCTGGGTTTCATTTTCAGCATACATTCTTGGTCTACCTTATTATATAATCCCAACATTAGAAATAATGTGTAGTGGATTTCAGTAGTGTTTGCCTCTAGCATTGGAGTCTCTCTCACACACACAGTAGTCAATGTTTATTGAATAAGTGACATTCAGTTAGATTCTCACTTTATGCTAAATATAAAACATGGGTTCAATATTAGAGTTGGCTGGTTTAGTACAGCACAATAAGCTAAGCAAAACCAGCTATGTCACAATTCAGCATGTGTGAACTAACTTGATTTAAAAGAAGAAAGATGACTATAACAATTTTTTCATATTTTAAATAAAGCAGATTAAGGATAAGTTACAAGTATACTGTATATGGCAGGCTTGCTCACTTTGTGGGTCAGGAGGGCTTTGGCTATTCTGGCTGGAATGTCCAAAACAACGAAGAGGCAAAAATGTAATGATAGATTTAAGTTAAACAAGGTAGGTTCCAATTGAATGTTAGAAAAAAAACCTTGAAATGCTGTATAGGTAATCAATTACCTAGGAGGCTATTGGATCAATTAACTGATCTCTGATAACTGTGATTCTATATACTAGACATCATCACCTTGTTTGCATCCTGAGGACAGAAAAATTTGAAAACTTGGGACAACAAAATTATATACATACACATGCATGCACAAACACACACAATATATATATGTAGCCCTTATGTTTAGTCTCATGCAGTATTATCTATTATAGTATGCACCATATAAAACTGGAAGCAAAGGAACTAAAGCACAAAGAGCTAAACAGTTGGGCTTGGAACAGGCAGCCAACTTGCTCCTTGAGAATCCGAAGGAACTCAACTTACTCTTTTATGTCAAGTCCAACGTCGAAGGTAAGCATGTATCTTTTAGAAGCATTAGAGTATATAAACAGAAATATTTTATTGAGTAAGAGTGGCTGTGTGAGTATGGTTCTGCAATTTGGTGGAAACTTGTAGGCAGTGGTCACTAGCCCCTTTGAGAACAGCAAAGGGCTTTGCAGCAGATCCTGCCTTTTTCTGAATTATCTATTGTCCTGGTTAGAAATTCTGGAGGCCTGGTGATAATCAATAGAGACAGTACTGGGTAAATTAACTTGGCTTGAGATAATATTCTCACTGTGTCTTTTCTTCAGATGCTTGCTGAATATGAATAGAAACTAAGTAGATTGGAGAACTCTTCCCCCCACCCCAATTCACTAAAGTTCCCTTTGTTATTTAAAATACTGTATACTGTTGGCTTTACAGTACGAAAGCTACTTGTTCATGTATAACATTTCCATTCCTCACCAATAATCCTCAGGCTTATTCAAGCATACAAAAGTTTTTAAATATGCTTAATACTGTTGAATAAAATGACTGAGATTTACTATGACAAAGAAGTTAGTTCCAATAAAGATGCATGTTTTCTGGCAGGCTGGTAAAAAAAAACATGTGCTGTTTTCTACCATCCCTAGAGATCTCTAGGGTGGAAAGGCTGAGGTAAATCAAGAATGCATAAATATCTTTGATCCCAAATGAGCCTCAACAACATCATCTTCCTCCTGATTAGTGAAAATACTTAGAAGATACTGAAGCTTGCAGCCATGTTTTAGTATGCTGCCATACATACATTTAAACTACAGGAGTTTCAACACATTGTAATATAAAATATAAAAAGATTAATGACTGTGCTTAAAAAGAGATAAAGAAGAGGCAAATCTGCACTTAATCAATAAGGGGATGACTGAAAGAGATAGATGTCAGCTCTTTGAGGAAGACCAAGTTAGGCAATAGGCAATGTAAAGATTGTTGGAACTCTACCCTATAGTTGTAGGTCTGAAAATAGAATCTTTAAAGCTTGGCAGTTTCCCTCTGTCACATCTTATACCAAAGTGGTTTTTTAAATCTCATTTTCACACTTGTTTATTGTCTGTCTGTCTGTCTTGTCTGTCTGTCTCTCTCTTTTTTTTTTTTTGCTAATGGTACTTGGATATCTTTGATTTATCTCTGTTTTCTTCTATAGTAGGACAGGATGGTTTGGGAAGGAGTTAAGGAAAGTGTGTGGGTCTGTAATTCATTCCCAAAACACCGTTCCAGGGTTTTCTTTGCATTCAGGAGGGGGGACTGAGTCTAATAGAGCACAGATATATAACCTTGGGTAAAGTATGCAGTGACTACTAGTAAAACATTAATTTAGATCAGGGAAACAATAATGCTTTGTGGTAAAGTGAGAAAAAGAGTGTTATCATAGACAAGATAATCTCTACATCTGCTTTGTCTTAAGCCAGATTGTCCAGGCCTGGGGACTCGAAGGAGTCATGGATTGTAATAATCATATTATTTACTACTTTCCCCACAGAACAGTTAGCTTGTTAATCATTTGCCATTAAGGTTTTTGTTAATTTATATGCTAAGATAATAAAGCTGATGGGCAAGTGTTGTAATTCACTGCTTCTGACCTCTGAGATAAAAGAAAATTAATTTTGAAAGAGATTATTTTTTTTATTTCATATGTTAGAGTATAATGTGTACACAGTACAGTGTAATTATAGATAAATCTGTAGGGGGCAATCTTAGATAGCAAAATGTACTGATTTTTTTTTTATATGCTTCTTATAGAGAATGACCTAAACAGTGTTTCCAGTTCATCTTTTAACAGGATTTTTCTTTTTGGGAAAAAATGCTTTACTAACATTTTGTTAAAATAAAATTCTGTAGCTGGGAGGTACTGTTAACTGAACTTTATGATAATTTCCACAAGATTTCCTTGTTGATTTTAGCAACAGGAACATTATTGGTTCACACTTTTTGTATAACTCTCTCGATGTTTTGTCACCAGGCTAGGTCTGGCACTCATCAAAAAGACAAGAGGTGTCTATTCTGAGTGTATTTTAATGGGCAGGAAGTGGGTTTGAAGCCATCAGTTGTTGTTACACATATGCTGTCTGTGAAAGGGGAATTATATGGTTGAGTTAGCTGTGAAATGTTTCAGTTCAGGTGCAGCATAGACTACAAATGTGCAACATTGTTTTTTTGTGACTGGGAAAAGGATGTAAAGTGCCTGGAACAGTTAGGCCTGGTGTAAGTAGAAGTGTGACCTTCTCTTGCTTGACATCAGAACAATTCTTGCTGCGTGGTTCAGTCTTTACTGTTATATAACTTTCATCTTCAGTTGATTTTTGGATTTTGTAAGCTCCCCTTAAAGCTTCATATTGCCATGTTTGCAGGGTATTCTATTTGGTATTTAAAAACAAATATTTTCCTTTAGGACTTTCCACCAATGAGGAAGTAAAATCGGGAGTGCAGCATATCCTGGCCGACATGGTTGCTAAAGATAAAGAAACACTGGATTTTATCAGAAATTTGTAAGTAATTTTGTCAGAGACATATGCTTATCTTAGAGATTGGTAACACTGCATTTTGCCAGTCCTGTAGATTTGATGAAAGTCTTTGTTCCTGGGTTGAATATATTCTTCTATATGATCAGATAAAAATTTTTGAGGAAGGAAGGAAGACTTTTGACATTTATTGCCAGTTTCCCACAAGGAAATTCAATGGGGAAACTGACAAGAAGTCAGAAGTTGTTCCCACTCCCATTGATTTTTTGCATCCCTGTGGTCATTCTGTTGTCTTGATGGATGGATGGAAGGAAGGAAGGAAGGAAGGAAGGAAGGAAGGAAGGAAGGAAGAAGAAATGGATAGAAGAAGTGGACAGGAGCGAGCAAGGAAGAAAGGACGGAACAGAGGGAGGGAGGAAAGGGAAGGAAGGAAGGAAGGAAGGAAGCACGAGTTGTCTAATTCTTCCCTAAAAGAGATCAAGTTGCCTTAAAAGGAGCTATTTAGCCAATGCAGACAGGGTGGCAAAATCCTCTTCTCTTCTCTTCTCTTCTCTTCTCTTCTCTTCTCTTCTCTTCTCTTCTCTTCTCTTCTCTTCTCTTCTCTTCTCTTCTCTTCTCTTCTCTTCTCTTCTCTTCTCCTCTTCCCTTCCCTTCCCTTCCCTTCCCTTCCCTTATCAGACCGTAGTCTCAGTGGGAGCTTGTATCAAAGTCCAGTCAGGATAAAGCAGGAAGTCCTCTTGGGCGTTTCCTCTATCATTTCATTGCTCCGAGTTCCCTAATAAACTAAGAGGCTGTATTGGTTCTGCATTTTGGGCACTTTGGTGCAATCCAGTCCAGTAATCTTTATTCCACTGGGCAACCAGACCTTTGGTCAAACTGCCCACTAGATTCTCAAGAAACTCCCCCAAAAGCCCTCTGAAAGCCCATAGGATTTATTGGAAAGCCTTACAAATGAGGCCTCACATCTATGGAGATGCATAGAAGCATATGAAGAGCTGTGGTAATGCAGTGGTTAGAATTCAGTATTGCAGGCTAATTCTGCCCTCAGCCAGGAGTTCAACTGGCTCAAGGTTGACTTCCATCCTTCTGAAGTTGGTAAAATAAGGGCCCAGATTGTTGGGGGCAATATGCTGACTCTAAACCGCTTAGAGAGGGTTGTAAAAGTACTATGAAGTAATATATAAGTCTAAGTGCTATTGCTATTGATGGCCAATTTAGCTATTCATCCCTCTGATGCCAAATCTGAAACCTAAGTAGGCAAATTTCTGAGAGTGGAACTCTTTCCTCCTCCACCACCCAGTTTTCAGAAAGATAAGGCAGGCTTGCCCTTCAATTAAATTGTGGCTGTCTCAAAATCAGGAGACTTGAAGGCCAGGGATTAATCCATACTCCTCACAGGATCCAAGTTAGGTGAGATCTCCAAATTCTTTTGCAGGAAGCCATGATATATATAGTTTGACTTTGGCTTACTATACTATTAACAACTATTTTGTTTGGTTTGTAACTTTTTTTTTTCTTGGAGAGGTTTTAAGCTAAGACAAAAGCACAATCCACAAGATCACTTAGTACAGGGGATTTTTTTCTGGATTGAAGACAATGCTTCAATTATAAGGGTCATATCAAAAGGGTCTATTCCAAAGAGTAATAGGTAGGATCAGGATGAAAAAATTAAAATAAATTTCATTCATTTATATCTAATTAAAGTTAAATGTGATAGGCATTAAATATAGCTGTACATTTAATAATTTATGCTATCATGACATTAAAATTTCTATTTTCATATCAAATGTCTATAGAGATTCTCAATCATCCAAGTCATGGTTGTCCCAAAGGTGCTTTTCAAAAGGCAGCTGGATTTTCTTGTTTTTTTCTTTGATAATGTTTCGCTGCTCATCCAATACTTCTTCAGTTCTGGCTGAATGATGAGGATTGGAAAGATTTATATTGCTTAGCAGTCACCTGGTCATTAAAAAATTTTTTTGGGGGGGTATTGGTTTTTGGAAAGCACCTAACACGTTTCTAACTTGGCATTATGAATTAAATATATCAAATTACTTTTGTAAAATAAGTTTGTTCTAATATACTATGAAATTTAGAATGATAATGAAATTATTTTTATTAAATAAAAATTATTGCTATTATTCAGATGTACAGACAAATTATCTTGACTAAAGGATTTTGTTTGTTTTAAAAATATAGATGTCAAAGAAAATACGTTTGTATTCAGTCATGTCTAGCAAAAGTGACTTCTAAAAACATCAATGAGAAAAATGTCAACAAATTTCATCTGTACCAAAGTTTTTCTTGCCACATAAAAAGCATTCACCATCACCAGGTATGTTTGCAAATTTTCTAAAGAAGTAGCTCTTAAATAAGAAAACAAAAAGATATATTTCTTGCAAGAAATTTGTTACGTGCTATGGTAGTTAAAGTATTGACTACTAGTGGGGAAACCTGGGATCTAGTTCATTCTCAGCCATGGAAACTTAGTGAGTCACTTTGAGCCAGTCACTCTCTGGCAGCCCAGCCTACCTCAAAGAGTTGTTGTCTTATGGGGAAAGAGAGCAAGAGAGTACTGCACCTGGAACCGTGCGGTCCTGAATGAAAGGCCAGGTATAAATATAGTAGTAGATAAAATAAACAATCTGGTTCTTGAACTATTTTCCTGTTGCCTAGACAGTCTTGTGCATGGAAAGGAAAACATGTTTTGTTTCAAACCTGAAGCAAGCAAGTGTGGCTTTGAAGTTTCCCTGTACTGTTCTCGATCGGTCTCAGCTGGCCAAACCAATATTTGGTGCATTTGGATCTTTCCAGATTTTAACTGTAACAAATTGTGGAGAGGTCTTAAGGAGTGAGTAGAGATGAGTTGGTGTGCCTTGCCCCTCTCTCCTTCTTGCCAACCTGCATCACTGCCCTGTGGAACCTTCGTTCCTTTCGTAGCGGAGAGGGGAGTTGGGGGATCGGCACTGGCTGGGATCGGCGCTGGCTGGGAGCTCTATGGATTCGGCAGAGAGGTCGGGAGCTCCGGCGGCCTCCGCGGTGGCTGGCAGCGGGGCGGGGCTCTTGGGAAGGGATTTTTAAAGGGGAAGAGGAGATTGACTGGGGGAAGAAGATTTTATTTTCTCTCTTCCGGAGAGGCAAGCCAGAAGGAGGGAGAGCAAGGTAGGAAGTTGGCGAAAAGGCTTTTTATTCTCTCTCCGGAGGGAGGGAGGAAGGAAGGAACAGGGAGGAAGGAACGGAGGGTGGTAGGGAGGAAGGAACGGAGGAAGGGAGGGAGGGTGGGAAGGAGGGAGGGAGGAAGGAACAGAGGAAGGGAGGGTGAGAGGGACCATGTCCTGGTGCTCGCCCCAGTCTCACCCTCCTCCACCGGAGACCCTCAGATCTGCCCCAGTCCTGCCCAGGTACCTCTGATGCAAGTGATGTAGAGCTGGCCATGCCCACCCAGTAGGCCACGCCCACCCAGTAGGCCACGCCCATCCTGGCCACACACACACATCCCCTAGGGCACGGGTCGGCAACCCGCGGCTCCGGAGCCGCATGCGGCTCTTTGAGTCATCACCTGCGGCTCCGGAGCCTCCTCCGCCATTTTGGGGTGCGCATGCACGTGCGGGTGCGCGTGCGCGGGCGGGTGCACGGGCGGATGCGCGTGCGTGGGTGCGCGTGCGCGGGTGGGTGTGCATGCGCATGCGCGGACGGGTGCACGTGCGCATGCACGGACGGGTGCGCATGCACGGACGGGTGCGGCTCCCAGGGTTTTTTTTTTTTTAGGGAAACGGGTCCATGCGGCTCGTTCAATGTTTCAGGTGGCCGACCCCTGCCCTAGGGCAACCACAATGCTGATGCGGCCCTCAGTGAAATTGAGTTTGACACCCCTGGAATAAGCTCAGTAAGCTATACAAACCACAATGGCTGGGTTTTCACATGATAAAATATGTAAAGATGAGTGGAGAAAAACTATTTGGGAGTACTTTACTGTGGTCTCAGACTGACCATGTTCCTATTGCTTTAGGAAGAGAGGGATTCCATTCCTTCCCCTTATTTAATGATTTGCTGCCTTTCGTCTCTTACACTGCAGTGCAGCCCAGCCATTGATGCCAAAGATATGGCTCTTTGACAGGAATCAGAAGTAAATGGCAAAAAGTAGAAGTAAAATTCTACTTAGGCTTAGCAATCAGGGTCTGGAACAGCCAATGCCAACCAAGAGGCTCTTGTGGCTTCATGATGAGCGGATAAATTGAATCTGTCATTCAAAGAATTTCCAAACTCACTATCTCCTCTCAACTGAGTTCCTGAACAAGGGATATAAACGGAGGGGGCTGACTTCAAAGAATTTCTGTGGGAGGGATTTGGGATTTCGGTAGAAGGATGGAATAGTGAAGTTCTGCTTTCTTACCCAAGTATAGCTTTCTGCTGTCTGAATAAATGGTTTAAAGCAGTCCTCTCCACAAGAAGTGAATCGTTAACCTTATCTTCACAGATAGACAAAAGGCTCCACTCTCTAATGTTCAGTCCTGTAAATAAGCTTCTCCTTACAAAAATACTGCCTTGCTATTCTTACAGCACCACAGTAGAGAATTTTAAAAAAAATAGAAGTAGGTTGTCATCAAAATGTTTTTTAAAAAATATGTGGACTTTGCTGCTGAATTTTAGTTTAAACTCCTATTGTAAATATATATAAATATATAATGTAGTGGACTATCCTACTGTATCCTTGAAGTTGCCCGGTGTAACTGGTACAAACAGTTCTGGTCTTTTTCACATGTCAGCTCCCTGTCCCCATTTCCCACCATTAGATGCCCAGGTGTGGATTACCCCCCAAATGCCTCCCCCCTCCCTTCCCCTTTGATGGCAGGATGCCAGCAAGGCGCCAGGCCAATGATGGAGATCCTGACAGTAAGGGTTACATAAACAGATTCCCTCCCCCAGACATACATGCTATATAATTTCTGTGTTCAAGGAGTGAACACTAAACAGCTTTGCATGGCAACATAATATTAGTTTATACCAAACATTTTTAAAATTCAGCTGAAATTTATCTACCAGTAGTCCTTGACTTACAACAATTCAGCGATGTTTGAAGCTATGATAGTGTTGATCAATCCCCAAAGTTATAGCTGTTGCAGTCACATGATAGCAATTCTGGCACTTGGCAGTCCACCTGCACTTACAACTGCAGGAGTGCTTCAACTTCCCCTCGCACCTATTTCCTGCCATCTGTGGTCTTTTGGTCCCCTGCACTCTGCAGCCTCTGCTGTCCTAGCTCACTTTTTGTCACCTTCTGCTCTTGCTACTGACCATGCCTGCCTGCCCTGACCTTTTATGAGGTAGCTACTAGCCACAAAGGCTTTGTTCCTGAGGTCTTGCACTGCAGTTTCCTTGTGAGACCCGAGGAAGATGGTCTCTCACGTGGTCAGCAAAGTATCAGGATCGGCATGTATCCTACTATCAAGAAGAAGTAGGATCAGATATATAGTAATCCAGGGCTTTTCAACCTTTTCACCGATTGTACCACTTTTAGGATATGGCAATATTCGAGTACCACCTAGCAAGGTGTCAAAAACTTGATGACCAAAAAAAAAAACCCTGTTCAAAGTTGCAATTGCACTGAAATGACTTATGACCATTTTCACACTTATGACCATTACAGCATGCCCAGGGTCATGTGATTTATATTTGGATGCTTGGCAACTGATTCATATTTATGATGGTCACAGTGTCCCAGGTTCATGTGATCCCCTTTTGCAACCTTTTGACAAGTAAAGTCAATGGCAGGGCTGCTGGTGGCCAAGTGCTAAGGCGGGACTTCCCTCCCTCCTTCCCTGCCTCCCTCTTTCTCACGCCCACCTCCTTCTGAAGGAAGAATTTGAAAACCCCCCCATATTTTTTCTCTTCCATATATTCATCAAACAAGGAAAAGCCTCCAGAAACAGAAAAGACAAACTGCTGAGTGAACTAGCTTAAAAAGGCACATTCCCCTTTAAGAATTAGCTACTGGCTAGAAAGGAAAGTAAGGAAGAAAAAAAATGTAGTAAGTATTGGCTGCCGGCTAAGGCAGCCTTCCCAAATGGCTCCATTCATAAGTAAAGGAATCTACAGGCAAAATTCATTCAGGAGAAAAATACTTCAAAATCCCTTGCAGCAAAACTTACAGCTAACAATAGCAGAGCAATAGAAGCTAACACGAGACATCAGCCAAATAGAAATTGCCAAACACTCCTTAAGAATACAAAGCCCACATTGCACAAATCCCAGAACTTCAAAGTCACAAAAGCACATAAGAATCCTTCCACTCTCCATCTCCCTCCCTCCCTCCTCCGTGCCTCATCTCCAGCCATCGCTACCTTTTTTCATTCCTCTTGGAGGGCGACCCCTCCCCCACTGCATTTCTTGCCTGTTTGCTGCTGCCAGCACAGGTGGCTGCCACAGCAGTTGTAGATTGGCTCATGGCCGGCCTGCTTGATTTGATCTCCTCTCCTCTCCCCCCCCCCTCCTCCTCCGGTGCAGCTAGAGCTGACTCTGCCTCCTCCCAAGGCTGCTTCTTTTTTTCTCTCTCTCTCCCCCTCCCAAACTGCCTCCTTTTATAGCCTCTCCTGTCTCCGCCCCTCTCCTCTTTTCTCATGGGGGAGGGTGAGCCAGAAGTGAGCCTGGGGCCTTTGCAGCTCCAGAGGACTCTCTCACTGTAAGTCCTTGCCTGTGCTGGCTCATTCCCTCCCCCACTACACTTGGCTAGGCAGGGCTGCGTACCACCTGCCAGTTGTTAATGTACCACAAGTGGTACGCGTACCACAGGTTGAAAAGCCCTGTAGTAATCATACCTCCATTCTCCACCTCTAAGGTGATCATAAATACCAGTTTCTTTGTTGAGATTTGTGACTGAAGGAATATAGGTTAATAATAATAATAATAAAGTTGGAAGGGACCTTGGAGGTCATCGAGTCCAACCCCCTACTCAGGCAGGAAACCCTACACCATTTCGGACAAATGGCTGTCCAGTCTCTTCTTAAAAATTTCCAGTGTTGGAGCATTCACCACTTCTGGAGGCAGGTTGTTCCATTGGTTAATTGTTCTAACTATCAGGAAGTTTCTCCGTAGTTCTAGGTTGCTTCTCTCCTTGATTAGTTTCCATCTGTTGCTTCTTGTCCTGCCTTCAGGTGCTTTGGAGAATAGCTTGACTCCCTCTTCTTTGTGGCAGCCCCTGAGATATTGGAACACTGCTATCATGTCCCCCCTCATCCTTCTCTTCGTTAAACTAGACATACCCAATTCCAGCAACCGTTCCTTATATGTTTTAGCCTCCAGTCCCCTAATCATCTTTGTTGCTCTTCTCTGTACTCTTTCTAGAGTCTCAACATCTTTTTTACATCGTGGTGACCAAAACTGGATGCAGTATTCCAAGTGTGGCCTTACCAAGGCATTGTAAAGTGGTATTAATACTTCACTTGATTCTATCCCTCTGTTAATGCAGCCCAGCACTGTGTTGGCTTTTTTGGCAGCTGCAGCACACTGCTGGCTCATATTTAAGTGATTGTCCACTAGGACTCCGAGATCCCTCTCACAGTTACTACTATTGAGCAAGGTACCCCCTATACTATACCTGTACATTTGGTTTTTCTTGCCTAAATGTAGAACCTTACTTTTTTCACCATTGAATTTCATTTTGTTAGATAGCGCCCAGTGTTCAAGTCTGTCCAGTCCTCCTATATCTTAAGCCTGTCTTCTGGAGTGTTGGCTATTCCTGCCAGCTTGGTGTCATCCGCAAATTTGATGAGTTCCCCATCTATCCCCTCGTCCAAATCATTGATGAAGATGTTGAAGAGCACTGGGCCCAGAACAGAGCTCTGGGGCACCCCACTACACACTTCCCTCCATGTAGATGCGGTTCCATTGAGGACCACACGCTGAGTACGGCCAGTCAGCCAGTTACGAATCCATCTGGTGGTGATGCTGTCTAACCCACATTTTTCTATCTTATTGAGTAGTAGGTTGTGATCTACTTTATCAAATGCCTTACTGAAGTCCAAGTAAATTATATCCACAGCATTCCTCTGATCCACTAATTTTGTCACTTTGTCTGGCATGATCTGTTTTTGACAAACCCATGTTGGCTTTTAGTAGTGACTTTTGTTTGCCTCTAGGTGTTCGCTGATTTGTTGTTTGATTATCTTTTCCAGAATCTTCCCAGGTATTGAGGTCAGGCTGATAGGTCTGTAATTTCCTGGATCCATTTTTTTTCCTTTTTTGAAGATGGGAACTACATCAGCTCTTTTCCAGTCCTCTGGTAGTTCCCCAGTGCTCCAGGAAATCTTTTGAAAAATATAGTTCAGTGGTTCTGAGATCACATCTGCCAGTTCCTTGAGAACCTTGGGGTGTAATCCATCTGGTCCTGGTGATTTGAACTCGTCTAGGCTGGACAGGTGCTCACTTACCATTTTCTTGCCTATCTTAACTTGTGTTTCTATTCTGTTTTTTAATGGCACTATTTTTGATAGGTTGGTCTGTTTTTTCCTTTTGTGTAAAGACAGATGCAAAAAATGAGTTAAATAGTTCTGCTTTCTCCCTATTGCTTGTCACCTTCTTGCCACTTTCACCCACTAATGGACCAATCATTTCCTTCACTTTTTTCTTGTTTTTTACATGTTGAAAGAAGCTTTTTTTGTTGTTATTTTTGACTTTGGTCGCAAGCCTTAGTTCATTATGAGCCTTAGCTTTCCTCACTTCATCTTTGCAGGCTCGGGCTATTTGCTGATATTCTGACTTAGTTATGTGCCCCTCTTTCCATTTTCTATACTTGTCCTTTTTATCTTTCAATTTATCAGAGAGTTCTTTATGCAGCCATGCTGGTTTCTTTTGAGAGCTGTTATTTTTCCTCTTTGTTGGTATTGTGCTAGACTGGGCTTTTATTATCTCGCTTTTCAGAATTTCCCAAGCTTCTTGAGTTGTTTTCCCCTTGAGGATTCTCATCCATGGAGTCCTTCCCAAGCCCTCTCTAAGTTTATTGAAATTAGCTCTCTTGAAGTCCAGTTGGTTCTCCAATCCAAGTCCAGTTGGTTCTCCAATCCAAGCCCAAATCCAATCCAATCCAAGCCCAAATTGTAAACCAAATTGGATTTTTCAAATCTGCTGTCCGATTTTTCTCAACCCCTACATGAGTTTTTCCTGAGATCAGCCTGTGCTTTCTAAGGTTTTTGGAAATTGACTTATTGAGTCACTTGACCATTTTGAAACATACCTAGCCTATGGACATCAAACAAGGAAGGAGAAAATGCGGCTGTGGTCTAAAAGGGGGTACATTTTCCTGTTAATTGCTGTGGCCATTAGCCAAGTGAAAAGAGTTGCATTAGGCCTTTTCAAAAAGGGAAAATGTTTTCTCCAGAGATAAAAGTGAGCTTGTACCTTTTATTCTAGTATAATGGCTGAGGAAGATGGAAACATTGTAGATTTCCCCTTGGGACTGACAAGAGTTCAAAATGTTTTCTTTGCTCTTCCTGCCCATGTTTTGAATTATGCCCTGAATCCCATACAAAGTTTCCAATTGTTTCACTCTTTGCTAAGCGTGACCATATGGAATCATATTATTTGGTCTTGCCTCTCTTCAAGGTTTTATGGAACACCAATAGGGAGGGGGCTACATAAATTTTAGAGGAGATCTCATCCCAAAGAAAGGTACCATAACAAGAGAAGGCATGCTTCCTGGGTCTTGCTAAATAACACTGTTTAGTGAAAGGAACCTGGAGAATACCAGCTCGGCCAACATGTCCTGGCTGGTCAAAGGCCATAGGAGATAGACAGTCTTTCAAATAAGCTGGTCATATGCCATATAGGGCTTTCATAGGAATATAGGAGGCAGAGGTATTGGGTATGTTCACTGCCTGGAGTTCACCAAATATATTTAAAAAAATATTTTTTTAAAAGGTGGGATAAAAAAAATAATAACATCGCTTTGAATCACACTTGGAAGCATACTGGTAATCACTGTGGCTCATGAACCAAATCACCTTCCACTAAGAAATACTGAACGAGATTTTTTTGGCAATCACAGAAAATGGAGATCCTGACACACTCTGCAAGGTTCCACTGTTGTAATCTGGAGCCCAGTAGCTCTGCCTTACTCTTAGGCAATTTCAAATCCCTGACCAGGTCATTTAGTTCACTCTGTGAAATTAGATGTGGTTCAGGAGGAGCCTAAGGTGGGCTAAAGTTTGGGTCCGCTGACATCAACGGCCCTGGATCAGCTGCATCCCGCTCATCATCTTTATCATCATCTGAGTCTAGAGAATAGGATTCTGGTGGATCTGGAATTAACAAGTCCTCACTGTGTGGTACAGGACGCAGTGTGGATGGAATGTTTGGATATTCCATGGTCCACTTCTTCTTTCTTGAGATCCCTTTTGCAGTTGGGGGAACCATGCAAAATAGCAGTCGCTACTATGATTGGTGGTTCCCTCCACACCACTGGGACTGTGAAAGGCATGGACTTTTTCTTCTTGTTTAGCCAAAGACGCAGATAATTTGCACATGTAACGCAACAATAATGAGGGGCCCAACTGTTGTCCTGATCCCCTATTTCTTTTTACCTTTTTTACCACTACCGTCATACTGTACTTTTGAGATGCAAATGTAACCACGCCACAAATGTAACAGAAATTATCTTCATTGTTTACACAGTTTTGAGTCATCTTGGCTTCTGATAGGGGAAAATATCATGCAACTGTTCCTTGGAAATGTTAGGTAATGACACTTTCACAAGCCACCAGATGTAACTGTATGATGCGTAGATCTGACCAAGACAAATGTACCTTGCAATAAAAGAACAATAAATTACAGTTAGGTAATAATCTTTAGTCTCAAAGTGAAGATAAATTTATACACTTCCCTGTGGCACCATTTTCATTGTTCTGTCGTACTTTGTCAAGAAGTTATGAGGCATCATGATCATTAGACACCTCCCTCCCTTGTAGGCAAATATACTCACCTGTGTATAAATCGTTACTGTGAGATATCTTGAAAACTTTAGCCAACCAGCACCTTTATCACCTGTTTTCTAATTCATCTAATCAAAATATGTAAGAATTAACACATTTTATCTTGGAGGTCGATAATTTCCCAAAATTTGTAGACCAATGTAATGAACTACAGATATATAGCCCCTATGACACATGTATCAAAGATCTTTTAAATTTATTGTAGCTCCAGCATATAAATGATAAGAGTGAACCTTTTATAAATGTTCTCTGAGTGATTCAAAAGACTATAAAAATTTTTTCCTTGCTGAAGTAGTTGATTTTAAGTCATATAAAACAAATCTATTATTCTTTAAAACTGAAACCAAGGTAATAGAAGATACTCCAAATCTGTATTCCAAATTTAATTGTTGCATATTATTCATATTTATTTTTGATGTTTTTTTTTTAAAAAAAAAAATCTAATAAAACATAGCCAATGTTACTTCAGTAGAGGCTTTCTTCAACAGTCTTAATGTCTCTGAGGTTTCAGAGGCTGGTGATGCCCATGAATTGCGCCTGATGAACTGTTTTGTCTTAAAATGTAACTTTGATGTCACTTGAGAGAGGTGTTTTAGTTTTCATCCCTCTTGTCACAACGGAATAAACCTGGCAGCGCTTTGCTTGTGGACGTGCCTCCTCTTCCTCCTACTTGCCCTTTGTTTTGGCAGCCTGGGTACCTGATGTTAAAATATTTCACATGCAATTTTTATTGTTTGCTGTACTGTTCAGTGATATGTCAAGCCTGGTATGTCAACAAGCACCAGAAAAGCTGAAGAATATAAATTGGTGTGATGTCTTCAGGTCACTTTTTAGACCATTGTGTTTAACATATGTGACATGTCTGAGTTAGCTAGTGATTGAATTAATGTTCATGATGGACAGGGAATGCTTGCTTGTGACAGGCAGAGGCCTATAGCATCCATCAACGTGTGCAATGACATGACCATGTCAACTTTTAACAGCTTTTTAATGGTTTTTGCAAGTCTAATGTATTAAAAATGCATGGTTTTGTTAACATTTAGGCGCACATGGACAGCAAGTGTACACAGCAATCATCTGCTTTCTCTCTCTTGGCAGTTTAAATGCATGTTTGTTTTATTTAATGGAAATCTTCCATCAAGTGAATCAGAAAGTGAACATAGGGAGCAACCTTATACAATTTTACACATTCTAAATGTTTTGGACAGCAGTTCTCATTATCACCAGTCAGCATGGCCGTTGGGATGATGTTAGTTGTAGTCTGACATATCTGGAGGATACTGGTTAGGGAATACATGCAGCATAGTGGTTAGCTTGCTGAACAAGGTTTAGGCAGGCTTTTTCTCAGAGTAACCAGTTGGCGGTATACTTTGTGACAGTCACACTATCGTAGCTGAAACCAACAAGTTACGATTGTTCTGAGGGAAAACGGGAAAAAAATGGATCTTGAGAGAATTAATAAAGTAACTAATACATTTTAGCAATTTCTTTGAACATGCAGTGTTGTAGAGGATATCACGTGCAAAATTTAAGAAGAAAATTAGAGATAAATTCTTCATCAGTTAAATATCTGGAAAAGAACCAAAATATGTTTAAAGAAACACTGCACAGCTATTGGGAATATGATTGATCTATGTAAATCTACGGCAGAATAATGATATCTGACCGAAAAGATTTAAAGACCTGAAAAGATTAGATTAGATTAGATTGTTTCCTCAATGGTGTAATTTGGTAGTATCACCACTTCCCTGTGAGCATGTTGAGCCATTGAATTCTGGATCAACCGAAATCAACAAGGACAGCAAATTACAGCAATATGACTGACAGTGGTTAAGGGCAAAATTGACTGTATCACAGTATCCTAGTCCAGATGAGCAACAGGTACACCAGCCTTAGCTGAGCATTACACCATTGTTGCAATTTTGCCTGCTCTTTGACCAGAAGCTAAGAATCTAGGAAGATTATGAGTCTGCTCTTTCTGGAAAAGCACCAATCCATTGAAGAGTAAAGTTGGTACAATCCTGGAATGGTAGACTTCTGAATTCTTTTTTGCTTGAGTTTGTTTTAGCCCACTCAGATTCTGCCAATCTCCAGACACTGAATGAAGACTTCTCATTAGGTTCAGGGTGAAGTTAGACAGCATCTTGACACTTTAACCTAAATCAACAGCTTCCAATAGCTTCCAACAGCTTCCTGATGTTAGAAGATAGAAGAAAGATTCAAGCCCTGAGTCACCCCATAATAGAATGCCTGTTGGCGTATCCTCTTATCCCCTGAACAACTGCTAACTGGACCTGCCTCAAAATGATGCCTCCAATCCCTAATCCTCACAAGCAGCCCAGAAGGAAACTATGGTTGAAAGTATCAAAGGTTGCTTAGAGTTCTAGGAGGAAATGTTCCTTCTCTCCCTCCAAGTCCCATTATAGCTCATCCATGAGAGTGACCAATACAGTTTCCATGCTATGCCCGAAACCATACTGCCACAGGTCTAAATGTTCCATATTTTTCAGAGCTGTAATTGCCACCTCTTCCATAGTTACAATCCCCTAAATTGAGAGGTTGGAGATTGGAGAATAATTGTCTAGTTTCCTTGGATCAAGTATTAACAGCTGCAACTATGCCATGGATATATGTCCATATAAAGCCTGCAATCTAAGCATCACAGACTTTATTCCAGGAAAAACTGGATTCTGCCATTTATGTATATTATGCAAATTTAGCCGTATAGTTTATCTTCAGTTGTCAAAGTTTTATTTTGCAATTTTGTTGTGGAAGAAACGATAACTGAGCATATCATCACTTTTCTTTAGTTTATCTCGTAACACAGATTTATAGGATTTGGAGTTCAGAAATATTGATTGGCTGACATTTTTAATCTTTTGGCTATCAATCTATCAGTGTATATCTCTATCTGTATATATCATAAATTCTTGCTATTTATATTTGGGATTTAGATTCTGGCTATTAACCGAGGAGAGAATCTGAAAATCTTGAAAGTAAAGGTCAACATTCCTGATGGAGTGAAGAATGAATTTTCTAGGTGGTGTATAAATGAAAGGTTTGTATAGGGGTATAAATATGTCTATGTCAATGTTTTGTGGTTGTTCTCATTAATGAAGCATACTGAATGCATGCATTTTTTAAATATTCATCTGAATTTGAGTTTTTCAAGATGAGGATAGGCAATTGTATTCTGGCTATCTGCATGGTAGAGATGCTAGCTTCCCACATGGAATAGGGAGTTGTCCATCATTAATTCTAGGCTGCGTACAGGTAATCTTCAACATACGAGCCTGAAAATACAGTTGTAACTTGTTGTGGTTGTAAATCAAGGCATCATGTGACCAGACCCAATTTGTTTGGACATTTTGGGGGCAGTCATTAAATACTGCAGTCATTAAGCAAATGTAGCAGTTGTTAAGCTAATACATCAGCTGTTAAGCAAATCCAATTTCCCCAATGGGTTATTATTATTATTTTTTGCTAGAAGCCGAAAGTAAACACCAGAAACTGGCAAAAAACCCCATCACAAATTGCAATTATGTGACTGTGGGACACTGCAAATGGCCGCAAAAGTGATTTTGTTGCCAAACACCCAAAATATCATGTGATTATGGGGGCAAGATACACATTTTCTGTATAGGTTTTCTTATGTACTTGATTCTAGTACCAAATATTAAAATGCCAAGAATTAGACACATTGGATGATACATGGATGTTCTGAAAACATTATTTCAGAATTTCAAATTATGAGGTTTAATTTTGTAAATGCTGTAGTATACAGTGTAGGCTGTAAACACATAGATTTGTCTTTTTAATGGGAGACGTTCCACTAACTACATAGGGGTTTTAAGTCATATGTTGCTTATTTTTAAATTGTTTATTATGTCTTCTGTGAATATTTGTATATCTTAATTCTTGAATCACTGACATTTGTATGTGATATATCATGAACAGACAAATTATTCCCCCACTCCCAGTTCACTGTTTAGGTATGTTCTTTAAGGTAGATTTTTGGGCCAGTGAGAAATAAGTGTAGAACAATTATTTTTTCAAATGTAGTAAAAGATTTTCTAATGAATGCTTAAGTTAGCCGAAATTAGAACTAGAACACTCGGCCACATTCATGTTTAACATTAAAAGTGTGCTATCTCAAATAAGGAAGAACAGAAATAGGGATAGGGATAGGGATGATGAAGAGGAAGGGGATGGGGGATAGAAATAAGGATAGGGATAGGGATAGAACAGATCCTCAAGAGGTTGGTCGAGATTTGAAGTGGCAACTGCTAGCTCACAAATGCTACCCATACTGCTCTTGTATTATATCAGCAGGAATTACCTGGATTGATTTTGGATTTGTAATCTAAGAAAAGACTTGACAGTTCCATAGGAATTAATGATTGACCATTGTCATGGATATTATGAAGAAAAGCACTTCTTGAGTTTACTTAGTGGGTTTACCTATATACCTATTGTTATTGTTATTTTTGACATGGTTTGATTGAAAAGATTGCCAGAGTGACTACAATTTAATATTTTCTGATTTACAGATGGAGACCAAAGGCCTATGCTAGTCCTGAATTAATGGAACTACTACGCTATTCAATAGAAGATTCATATAAACGTCTTATTTATCCCCTTCTCTGCAGAGAGTTCAGGTAAAACAATATATCTTCATTATTAAAAGGATAAGTAAAAACATAGTAGTCCTTAATAGTCAGACTACAAACCTAGCAAATCTAGCATCCTGTTTTTCACAGAGGCTAAACTAAATACTTATGAAATACTCACAAGCAGAAAATAAGATATTGTCTTCCAAATCCACAGAAGACATCCAAGAAGGTCTTCCATTCTTGTCTTCCAAAAAATGATAGTCAGTGACATACTGCCTCTTGACATGAGAATTTCTAGATAACCATCATGGCTATGAGCTTTGGATAAGCTTAACACATAAGGGTTTCTTTAATTTTAAAATAATTGAAGCTGGATAGTTTTGACTGAAATGCATATGCATTCTCACTGAAAGTGAAAACCCTGTGTATTACTGATGTTCCATGCAATCATGCAAAGGGGTATTGTCTCTGACTTTGAGACTTAGGAGAAGTAGATGTTAAGAGATACCATACCAAAATACCATATGTCTGTTGATCAGTCATTTAATCTAGATTTTGCTATAATAATGTATTCTTACCAATAGTCAATTGATATATGTTATATTTTACCCAAGTTTATCCAGACACGCAATGTTTAATGTTCACTAAAACCCATAGGATTTATTTCCAAGGAGGTTTATCTAGGACTGAGATAGCAGAAGGATTTTTGACACATGTTGTTTTTCCAGGAACAGTTTCATATCAGATACTAAGAATATGCAAGCATTGGCAAGTTAAAGATATTTTTTCTTGGTAGTGCAAAGGGTAAAAAGGAAAGTGGAAAATGGGAAAAGTTGACAGTTTGTGTATCCAATCTGCAATTTGCTTATGTTTTTAATGATCATGCCATATTGTGTATTTTTTCTCCTCTGCTATCATTGAGTAAGATTGTTCTAATGGTCTTGATGCAGACTGCTGAGTTGCTAAAATTGTTTTCATTATATCCATTTCACAATCGCTGTTTCAGTAGTGCTCTCCATCATGTCGATCTAATCCCATTTGTCATACTTCTTTTAAGAGAAGTGGGGAGACTAATTGCTCCTGCTATAAATATCTTTGTGTCTGTCATTTTTCACTCTTAGATTAACAATCTAATTGGCATAATATTGGGCTCAACTTTGCTATGTAATGACTACAGAGTCGGAAGCCATCTGTTTTGTCAGTGACAATATAATGGCTTCTTTTACTAGCTGAAATTGCAATTTTTGATATTATAACAATAAATTGTGATTTCAAACATGTAATTTCAAAATACATTTATGGGCACAGGTGTTTTTGTGAGTCCTCCTCCCTAATAGGGGAGAATTAAAATAAAGCTTCATTTGAGTCAAATTCAACAATCAAATGTCTCTCATATGAATATGTCCAGGTGTATTTGTTTATGAAATAAACTAAGAGAAGAAGTCAGAGAAGGAACTTTTAATGAGAATCAAAAAATACAATTTTGCATATTTATGAAAAACTCAACTTTTTTTCTCCCTTATCAGGTCAAAACTAACTTCAGATGCTGAAAAGGAATCGGTAATGATGTTTGGAAGGAATCTTCGTCAGTTGCTTCTAACAAGCCCTGTGAGAGGGCGAACATTGATGGGAGTTGACCCTGGGTACACACATGGCTGCAAACTAGCAATTATTTCACCAACCAGTAAGTCTACGATGCCATCTGAGAGAAATGCTACTTTTCATATGGGCATAAAATATATTTCTTCAACTGATGTTTTCCAGATTTATTTGAACCTAGCATCTTCCATTCAAACATAGAAACTTATATCTTTGATATGGAAAACTAAATATAGTATACTAAGTCTATCCATATTAAAGCTGACAGTTTTTAGACGCATCACATGTTAAAGTGATGTATTGACTGATACTCAGTAAATGTGGCTACTATGAACCTCTTGAGATAAAAAAAAGTTTGATAACATTTAAAGATCTCTCTCTCTTTCTCTCTCTCTCTCTCTCTCTCTCTCTCTCTCTCTCTCTCTCTCTCTCTCTCTCTCCCCTCTCTCCCCCTCTCTTTTGGATAATGAAATTGCCCATACAAAATCTTTGCTCATGAGTTTACCAGCAAATGGCAGCTTGAGTCAGACATCCCTCATTGTTACTGGAGAAAGGCCTGTGCCCCTTTTTAATTCATTCTGTAGCAGAAGCCAATGAATAATCATAATTACTACTTGCTCCTAGCATTTTTACCAGCTGGGCTGCCTTCCTGGAACAGAACAGAAGCACATGCAATATATTTGAGAAATGCATATGAGTGTGATTTAGACAACAACTGATTCCAATGATATTTCTTCATGTTTGCTTTTCCAAATGAGAAATATCAAAGTTGTTAAGCATATTACAACAATCTGTGCCACAAACCCAAAAAAATATTCAAATAAGTTTGACCTTTCTTATCACCTCATATCACAAATTCAGGACTCATCTAAATAATAATATTTAACTAAATTGAAACTCTTGAGCAATGGCATGATTTTCAAATGAAAGACTAATAAACAAATAAATAAGTTAATAAGGAAGACATTCTTCTCATGCTTTATCATCTGCATCAAGTGGGGTATCATATTATTTTCCATGTGTCTTCAGTTCTCTGAGAAAAGCAGCATAACATTTCTTGAAAATAGAAGGTTAGAAAAATGTTCCTGTTGCTTTTCTCAGAGAACTGAAGACACATGGAAAATAATTTGATACCCCACTTGATGCATATGATAAAGCATGAGAAGAATGTCTTCCTTATTTAACTCCTCCCTTTTCTAATATTGCTGACATTGTACACAATCAAATAATTAAAACAATTTAAAAGATTTTATTAGTTGAAGACTAATCGGCTGCAGTCCTAAATCTTAAGTGGCCACACTTCTGTTAAGAATGTCACCCTGTTGATAAGCACTCAGTGCTTTTCCTCAGGTTCTGCTGAGCTAAACAAGTATATGTATCCATAAAATAATGGGAGAAATTTTTGTCCATAATCCACAGCCATGCACATTACTTTCCACTACAAAGGAATGAGTACATGTTGAATGTTTCATTCATATTTTCAATAGAATTGTAGCTAAACTCACATGTTCCAGATGGGTGACTTTGGAACAGTTTTTTTCTCTCTCTCTGCCTAACTCACTTTATAGGGCTGTTATTGAGGGGGAAATAAGAGACAAAAGGCCCTTATTATGTATATCACCTTGAGTTGTACACAGTAAAGGCAGGATATAAATCTGATATAAATGAATAAATACAACTGGACCAGTTGGCTACATAACACTCTTGGTAACGCCTGGGTAAAAATATTGGACAAAACAACACTTGAACAAAAACATGGCACCATGATGATAAAATGCCAACTCCCATTAAATTCATTTGTATGACATTGGTTGAGGAAGGTGATATAAATTCTTTGATTGCTCTTGATTGATTGAATAATAAAGTGGGAGGTGGGAACTGGGGAACATAGATGCCCAAGGCTTCTTGAAGTTTGTTCCCACCATGTTCATAGTTGTTACTTGATCCTAGGAAAATAAATTTACATTTCTTTTATTCTCACCTTAGGTCAGATACTCCATACAGATATTGTCTATTTGCATTCTGGTAAAGGAATCCGTGAAGCTGAGAAGATACGGAAACTTCTGTTGGATCACAAGTATGTTCTTCTTCATATTGTTTTTCCCTATACAGTGTGTGTTACTGCTGATCTGCAGAATAGAAGACAAATTAGCTTGCTTTTGATATTTTAGAATCTTTATAGGAAGTATTTGGAAGAATATAAATGCATTAATGAGGTAACAGGGCTACTGTTCCTTGTCAGGCTCTGCTAATTTCCCAGAGGGAACAAAATGGTGAAATTAAGTTAGAGCCTTCTGTATATAGTTCAGAAATGCCACAAATGAAAGAGAGACGGGATTATAGATGAAGGCAAAAGGCCTGTTTATATTTCATCTGAACCAGAATAGTGAGTTTGGTCCTTTGAAAAGGAGGTACTGCACTTCCTCCCTACATCAAAGAAGAAAAGTTTTCAAATTGCTCCATTAATTTGGGGGCTAGCCAGGTAGAATGCATTTGGTAAATCTGTGGTTAAGAGAGTAGCAGGTCTCATATTCCACCTTCTTTCTCTAATGTGAATTCCCCGTCCCTTCCCATATTAACAAAGCAGCTTCTAGTTGCAGGGGTTCATCTGCAACATGTATTAGGTCTGTGGCCAGCTACTAACTGCCTTATCTTTAATGTGAAGTGTCAAGAATAGATGTAAGTGCATTTTGGTTTCATTCCCATTGCATGTTCATACGCCTCATACCTTCCTCACTTGTGTATTACTCCTATCAGAACTCTGTTAAGAAAAGGAAAAAGTATATAAAACTCCTTTTGGACTTTTTTAAGGCAAGCAGATTTCCTTTTCCATATTACATTGGAAGAGGTTCTGTAGGAAAGGAAACAAAAATGGAGGATGATGGCCTTAGATGACTTTAATTTTAATGCTCTCTCTCTCTCTCTCTCTCTCTCTCCTTCCTCCTTCCCTCCATCTCTCTCCTAAAAGCTGTGTCACTATTGTGATTGGCAATGGAACAGCTTGTAGGGAAACTGAAGCTTACTTTGCTGACTTAATTATGAAGAGATACTTTGCACCTTTGGATGTCACTTACTGGTAAGAAAATATATAAAATAGAATTTTGTTACTTTCATTGGAGTCTGGTAGAATTCGTTTTTATAGAAATGTTTTGGGATGATAATTCCTTTACATATCATATCACCATCTACTCCATTGGGCTGTTTTCAGATCTAACCCATAATCCCAGGTAAATAAAATACCATTCCTGTGCTCATACAACTTGCCAGAATTACAGGCAATTACACCAAAATAAGGCATCCCCTAGTAGCTTGATTCACATAAGACTGGGTCAGTTCCTATAACACACTGAACACAAACAATTCTGGCTAATATATGGACACTGTCTTTATGTTTAAAGATAAATGTATGTCTAAATAATACCAAATCAGACTGCTTTTTTCTTTTTCATGCTTTTTGAAATATCTTTCTTATTGAAAGACTAAAAAATGTCCATTTCTTGTGACTTTTGAAATGTCCAGATAAAGAGATAAAATTCATATACAAGTCCATGTTTGTTTGTTTTTAGGATATATTGTATTACATAGTGTAGAATAGCACAAAGGCTAAAAATGGAAACTGCATACAAATTGAGAGTATATTTGGTGATGTTATTTGGTGGATCTCCTTAGATTTTGGGAGGGATTTATTAAAGTAGCCCTACCAACTATTGTCAGCATTTCTTCCTTATCCCAGAGTAAGACATGGCAGAATTTAGTTTCTCTTCCAAGGAGAGTCAGAGAAAAACAAATAGCAGCTATCGCAGGCATTGATGATTATTATTATGTTTTCTACAGAGGGTCTAGTATTGGTGACAGCCTTGCTAGAATGTTTGGCCCTCAAGAACTTCCTGATGCCATCACCACCTTGTATTAGACCTAATGGTGGAATCCAACAAGGAAGAAGACTTGCACACTGGATATTTGCATGTAATGGATGTCTCAGTCCATAGAAGGAGAGGGAGTGTAGGAAGCATTTCAGAAGGCCCCCTCCCCTAATTTTCCAGAGAGTAAAAGGAGAGGAGGGAGAGTTAATTTGGTGTAATGGTTAAGGCATCAGACTAGAAATTAGGAGACTCTGAGTTGTGGTTCTGTCTTAGGCATGAAATCAGCTAGGTGACTGCAGACCAGTCATTCTGTCTCAGTCCTAGGAAAAAAGCAATGGCAAACCACTTCTGAAAAACCTTTCCAAGAAAACCGCAGAGACTTGTCCAGGCAGTTGTCAGAAGTCAAAGTTGACTTGAAGACTTACACAAAACGAAAGGAGAGGAGAAATATTTTCAGTCTTGCAAGATTCTATTAATGTAAACTTATAATAAATATAGAGTTAGTATTCATTGTTGTGCTTTTAGTCTGTACTATCTTGAAGAGCAAGAGATAGCACTGATGCTAGCAGAGAAAAATGATGCACAAACTTTCTTGCTTTCATTTGTTTGATATAGGCTAAATTCTTAGTTTATGAATCTGGTTTTCATAATTGTTAATTGTTTAAGGATCTGAGCATAACAATGAAATACGTGTAACTAAAAAAATAGATGCAAAGCTTTTGACACTGGTTAAGAAAAAGACTAGGGGGGAGCAGGCAAGGTTACTGTGAAGATCAAATGCAATTTTTCAAAAATAGAAAGTTGAATATTAAAGATTGCAGTCTGTGCTTTCAAGATACCTTGAATTATTAATCCCATAATCCTTGTTGTGTATACTGAAATTTGTGGCGGCAGTAGTCACAAACATCTACTTCCCCTTCTGCATATATGTTCTGAATTAGCTCCCACTGATCTCAGTGGACATTCTGAGATGAGTCTATATTTAGTCTAAAATAATTGTATATATTTATTTTAAATAAGAATGAATCATATGTACCATGATTTGTAAATCCCTTAGAAGATATTAAGCTTCTTCCTACATACACTCAATGGTTTCTATGATACATTTTTAAAAGTATTTTTCTTGACTTATAATTAATTAAAATCATGTTGAAGTGTATTTATTTGCTTTATTTATTCAACTTGTATACCACATGATTCCGGACAGCTCGTAACAATAAATAACATAAAAAAAGCAGAGTACAAAAAAATAGTTCAAGTACACTACAAAAATAACTACAAAAAACTTACAAAGCAAATACACAAAATAATAATAATCACTAAACAGGGGAGTCCCATCCCTGTTTGCTTATAGGCTTATATGCCAGACCCTGAGGGACTTATATATCTTATTTACACATAAAAAAATGAAATTACGTAAGGTTAAAAATGCAGAACTTAAAATACAATATTTATATATTTATTAAATGTAGAAGGTCATCCAACAGATTCTGGACAGCATACAAAATTAAATATTAAAACAAGAAAAGAATAGTGTACAATCAGATGAACAGTCCAGCTAGCTGTTAAATCCTATGGGAGCACGATGCCCATCATAGCCTAAGGCCTAGGGAAAGACTTTGTACTGATTTTTCTGTAATCTTTTCTTATTTGAGATTATTTTTGTTGTACTATTAATTTTAAATTTTGATCAAACCTTTTTCTCCCAATCCCTCCCCCCTCCCTGCTGCTCTAGAAATGGGCAACTATTGGTCATCTTTTATCTTGCCAAAATTAGGCAAACTGCACCTGAGATCAAGTTTCCAATAAACTGTATTCAACTGCTTTGGTCTTTCCCAATGGACTTGCTTCTTGGCTTTCATATGTGGTCTTTCATTTGCAAACATTTTGGTTTAATGTTCTAATTCTCTGACATTTCATAAAACCCTGTCTAAACCTTTATGCACCCATTTTGACTCTAGTGTGTGCTATATTGCTGAAGATCTGCCTTATTCTCTGGATTTTTAAGAAATGCCACTTTCAAGTCCTCTTGCTTCCTTTATATCTAGTATTTCACCTCCTAGCCTAATTACCTTTACTTTTCTGCTTCACAGCACTCTCTCCATTTGAAGGGCAACTTAACATTTAGGTTCACATTATGATAATTATATTTCAAGACCGTGGTGGGAGGGATTAAAAGGTCTTTGCTCTGGTTGCAGATAAAAAGGGTTCAGATCCACTTGTAAAACTAGATTGGTTAACAGCCCATAGTTTTCATTATGTTTGCTACTCATGCGGCATTAATTCTTAATTCATCAGGTACCCAGGGTGCTGTAACTCTAGAGGTGACCTTGGGACTTGATTTACCTTCGCTCGGTTTTCTTTGTTAATGTACCATGAAAGAAATACATGAAAGATAGCCAACTTCAAAGCTCCTTTTAAAGTAAAATGGCTGATACAAATCCCCTGGCGTTTAATGATGTCTGTCAAATATTTCAGCTGTCTTATATCCTTTTACAAGCTTTTGCTTGCTACAACTAAATCAGTTTGTTTCATGTTTGGATGGAGGTATAAAAGGATCGAAGGGTTTTTCTTTGACATTTTCAAAATTATGGTGAAAATTTATTAAGAGTACAGTCTCTTTAACATTGCCTAGAAATGAGCTCCACTGAATTTAATAAGACTTTCTTGCAGATAAGTGTATATGGGATTGTAGGCTAAGATTTACTTCAGAGTAAATATCCAGTAGGTGTTGCAGTCAACATTATTTGCTGTTTTGTAGGAAGCCATATTAAAATTAGATGTACAAAAATGGCAAATAAATGTATTAGTAAGATTTTTAAATTGGGAATAGATTATTATAAATCAGTGGTCCCCAACCTTTTTGGCATCAGGGACCGGTTTCATGGAGGACAATTTTTCCATGGACCAGGAAATGGTTTTGGTTTCACTTGGTCACCTGCCGCTCACTTCCAACTGTGCAGCCTGGTTCCTAAGAGGCCACAGACTGATACAAGGGACTCCTGTTATAAATGACAGCAAATCTTAAATACAGATTTTGCTTACCAGTATTTAGGACATTTTGGAATATTTTATCTTTAAAAAGGATGTTCAAATTGAAATCTGGCTGTTCTAAATCAATGTGTTACAATTATTAAGACCATTGATTGCACAAGCCCAAGACATGTTATGAATGCATGTGCTACAGCAGCCTTTCTGAAGCAGACTATATTTGTCTCTGGATAAAAGATTACCTGGCATTCCAAGGCTTCTCAAGTTGAGTTCCATCATGGAAGAAATAACATATATAAATGGAATAAAAGGACTAGTATGCTGACTTTCACTTCCTGACAGGAATACCCAGGGGGTGTTCAAACTTGGCCCTTTTATGACTTGTGGACTTCAACTCCCAGAATTCCTCAGCCAGGTATGCTGGCTGAGGAATTCTGGGAATTGAAGTCCACAAGTCATAAAAGGGCCAGGTTTGAAGACCCCTGCTATAGCCTATCTCAAGAAACTATAATTCTAATTTTCTGATGAAGTCAGTTTCCTGATCAGGTCTATGTTGTAGGGTTGACTGTAATGTGTTAGAGCCCTGATTGGATGATGATGTTATTTATGTTTGCATTGCCAGTGTATTTTTTTATAGTTGTAACTATTTTTATAAGATCATATACTGTGGTTTTGTGTTTTTTCATTAGGTTTTATTCAATTTTTTTTTATAAATTGCTTGGAGTTATTTTGGTGGAGTTGGACAATCAAAATGTTTTAAATAATTGACCTACTACTACAAGGAACTTTCTATAAAATGGATACCATCATGAAAAGTCACTGTTAATTATCTTCAGTTTACTAAATGGATTACAATAGTAAGACAAAAAATAGATGAGGAAGGATGTGGGGACTCCACTTTATTTGAGTAGAATTTGAGACTAAGGGCCCCAGTGACTATGATAATGATGCAGATTGATTGTGGCCATATTATATAATTGGGCAAGACTAGGATTTACTATTTTGCCATGTTTCTTGGGGGGGAATGGGAGTGATGTTCAATCAACAGATTTCTGATGAAATGGTGAAAATGGATTAATACCATGCACCTGGACCATCATTGATTTCTACATATGGTTGAAGTGCTTTCGGCTGGTTGACTAATATCAAAGTCATTTTGGCTGACAACTCATCAGAAGCAATCAGAGCTTTACAAATTGAGTCCCTTTTTTACTTTCACTTGTTACAAATACAAATAAACATTTTATGTGTGATCCTGATTTTCAAAAAGCATCATCTTGAAATGTATACTATAGAAGTTGAAACTGTATGTGTGACATGATGCAGAGAAGTTAATGTGCATTGTTGTTAAGTTAATATGCTATTCTTAAAAGATTTCACATAGCAGGCTATTTGAAAGTGTGTCTGCATATGTGTTGTAAGAAAGATACAGGCTTTTTACTTATTTCACAATGCAATCCTGTTTCTAAGTAGCTCAGATGTAGGATGCGAGTTTTGCCCTTTAGCAGTTGCTTTTTGTCTGGTAGCTGCTTCACTGCAAGATTTATTATTTTTTTAAAAATGCTACTATACCATGGAAGAACCATCAAAGTTGTTTTTGTAATGTGTATATCAAATATGAGGTCAACTTCCCACAACCTGGCACTCTCCAGTTATATTGCTATAACAAATTCCCCAGAATTAGATACAGTATGCTGGCTATCTGTATCTGAAAGCCCTTGGTAAATACCAGTGTGATGGAAGGTTACAAACAGGTATAAGTATAATAGATATTGGTTTGGGGTGAGGATGGGGATAAATCCAAATCAAAATGTCTTTGGCTCTTCCTCCAGATCATGACAGAGTTGGATAGTCTTATAAATTTATTAAATAATAATTTTGGTTTGAATCAGTCTGTGACTTATATTTCAATCTATCATTAACTTTCTTTTTGGGATCAAAAAGGACACATATGTTTTAACTAAATATTACGTGGAATTTTTTAAATTATTATTTCCTTGCAGTGTTTTAAACATCTGAAGAAATAATAAATTATACCTTGCCTTAGGTTTAAAAAATTCTCAAAAAGTCATCCTCCATGATGCCTGATCACCATTATAAATTTCTTACAGTGCTCCGAGTAACACCATAATGTAGGATAATCTAGCCATGTGGGAAATTTGTAAATGGTGGGTGGCTGAGTATCACCCTCAGTAATGTGTCTGTTTAGGGTACATGGTCTCTAGTTACTGTTGGCATATGTTATGTTATGTTATGTTATATTACGTCACGTCAAGTGTTAATATTTTTCTTCCAATCCATTTCTCTAGTCTAAATCTCTTGTAGTGCTTTTCTATAAATGAAGCAATAGGGGAAAGGTACTTAAATTTGAGAGGGCATGGGAAGACATAATCAAATGACTTACCTAGCATCAATTCTGCTTGACTGCAAACAGCAAATAAAAGAAATAAATAAACAGAAATGTGGGGATCTTAATTATGGATTTTACATGTCATGTTTGGTAGGAGTGGGTGGCTGATCTAGTTCAATGTGGCATTGTTCTATTTCCAGGCATATCTGCCTATGCCTCACGTATATCATTTCCTAAACTGCCTTAAAAGAATGTCTGAAGATCTACCTGATTACAGTAAATCTATGATGTCATTGAAACACCCTGGGCTAATTTAACACTGCTTTAATGTGAATCTCCCAAAGCAAGGTTATATCTCTGCCGTTCTGTCTTGAAGATCAGGGCAGTAAGGATTCTCAGATTACCTGATATTTGGGGCCAGTTTGGATTCAGATCTGGATCTGTCATGACAGCTGCTGAACATATGTAACTGGGGAAAAAAATATTTGGTATTGTGACAACGAGGAATAGCAGAGAAGACAAGGAAAGAGGCTGCATATTTTCAGAGCTTTTCATAAGATCCATGTATCTAAAATTTGGGTGATGGGGACGTGGTAACAATAGGTCTGTCAGGTTGATGAGGAATGATTCAAGTTCTGCTTTAAGCATGTATTTTATAAATATGTGCTTAGAGGTTGGCTGTCCATCAGTTAGCTGTCTATTAATGTAAGCTTCAATGTTATTTTATTTTTCTAGCTGAAGATGCAATTTGTATTTTGAGCCTGGTATTCAACTGCTGTTCTGCTGACTGTTAAATATATTGTCTGGATATGCTCAGTCCCATTACTGCCTAAAAGTAAACAGCAATATATTTATAATAGATGAGACAGGTTTTTTTTTAAAGAAAATCAGTGGTATACACATGCTGTAAGCAATAAAAGAGTTATCATATTGTCTTTATAGCATTTAGTAAGCAAAAGAATGTAAAATGTGAAATACATTCTATATATATCAGAAAGATTTTGGAATTACAATGTAGAAATTAATGAAGCATACAAGAATTAAATATTTAATATATATATACAAAAAGAGGGAGCTATATAGAGACTTTGGAATGCATGGGAGCACCTATGCAGCACCTGTTTTGAAATTGTTAAAACAATGGTGCTTTTTCCAGGCTGGTGTGATTCGTTAGGAAACTGCCCCTGTGTATATAGGCATAGCCACTTCACTTTGCTGATAAAAATATGCAAGTGGAGATAGCCAGGAGCAACTTTCAAACCAGTTGTGTGAGCTTGAAAAAAGACACTTCTTCACATTACAAATTCCCTCTTTCAAAGGATTTGCATAGCCCTACTAAGCATCACATTTTTAAGTTATAACACCAGAACTTTATTTTGCATCTGGCCCCAACTGATTTAACAGATTCTGAGATTTGCTCTTTTCAGATATGTATTTGTACAGCAACCAGTGTGCCATTCTGACATGGCCACATACTGCTGGTGGTTTTTCTGCCTCTGAGCACCACATGTGAAGCTAATGCTCTGTGACACCTGCCATTTGCACCCCTTTCTTACACGATGAAGACAGATATCTGACCGTTCTTCTCTTTACAAATACATGCTGAGGGCATGGTTCATAGATGAATGGATAAAGGATTCCAGTGTCACAGTTGCACAGTTTGTTTTTATGTGGTGGAGCTGAAGAACTTACAGGAGAGGTTTAGTTTTATAATAGTACTAAAATTGTTCTGCTGTTTCCACTTATTTGTCTGAGAATAAATAATTAACAGTGTAGAAACTGTTGTTTTATTACACTGTTTCTTAAAAACAGAGTGGAGTCAATGAAATCCTATAATGTTTTTGTAATAGTCATGTTACAACCTAATAAGCTGAATATTATGAATGAGCTTTCTATTAGACCTTGCAGTTCTTTTCCTCTTTTCTTCAAAGAGAGGCCAAAAATAAAACCAAATACCTTATATCATAGTTTGAAATTAAAATATCATGGCTGACGTATTTTGAGGAAGAGAAAAATTATGGTTAACTAAAAGCTTCAATTTCATTTTTAATAATGACCTAAATGAAAAGAGGAGCTATGAATTTGCAGACTTGGAGAAACGGATTCATATCTCAGTTTGTTAAAGAAAAATATTATGTTTTGAGCTGAAAATTATCTGTCATAGTATAAAGTGCCCATTGTGCTTTCTGTCATGCCTGAAAGAGATGAGAAACTGATTTCACTCTGGCTGCAGTCTCGCATGAAAATCCCATGTGGAGCATGGCTGTTACTGGTTAACAATCAGTGAACTATTAAAACAAAAACATACAATGTCGGCATCACTCATTCTGTAAATTTATGCTTTGTGCATAACAAGAATTTGAAAACTGCTTGACAGTTGCTATGGCTTCTTTAACACTTAAAAGCAACAGATCAATTATGCAGGGCATAGTTTAGACCTGCAGAGCAAGCTTGCTACTCCTGTTGGTGCAATGAAGAGAGAGAAAGCAAATCCTTGTGAAGGGCTGCAATTTATTTATTGTTTCTTTAAGCCAATGATGGTTCAAATATTTAAATTCTATTTTGGATGTTATTTGTTTTGGTTTTTTATACCGTTAATTGCTTTTATTTCTGTTTCTTTTAAGAAAACCTGTTGTATCTGATTATATTATTTTATTTGTTTAATGTTACATTGGAAGATGTTTTGCTTACAATACCTTGTAGAATCATAGAATGATAGGGATAGAAGGTACCTTGGAGCTCTTCTAACCCTGCCCTGAGCAGGAATCCTTAGACCATCGTAGACAAATCTCTGTAAAATCTTGGTTTGAAAACTTCTGGTGACTAAGCATCCACAATTCCAGAAGGCAAGTGTTTCATTGCAAAATAGTTTATTTTGAACAAGTACTACTTAGTTTAAATTTATTACTCCTTATTTAGAGTTCAAATCTCTCTTTCTAAAGCTTCCAGCTATTGGTTCTTGCCCTGGGCTGAGGCACTACAGAGAATGAATCCACATCTTTTCCCCTGTGACAAGCACTAGAAGTCTGCTATCGTATCTCTCCTTAGACATCTCTCTTTTAGGCTAAACATACCCAATTCCTTTAACTATTTTTCATAAGATTTTTTTTACCTCCAAGCTGTTTACCATCTCTTTGCTCTTTTTCCTGTCCCTTGGCATTCTTCTTGTGTTGTGGCAACCAAAACTACACACAGTATTCTGGGTATAGTCTGACCAATGCAGTATAGAGCAGAACTGTTATTTCCTATGATCTGAACATTATACCTCTATTGATTTAGCTCAACATTGCATTTGCTCTTTTGGCAGCTGCAGTCTACTGCTGGCTCATGTTTAATATGTGGTCCACAAGGACATTAGATCCTTCTCACAAATCTATTTAAACCAGGTACTTATTTTATACGTGTACATCTGATTTTTCCTACCTAAGTGCAGAATTCTACATCACTTGTTACTAAACTGCATTTTCCTGGATAAGGTCCATTGTACAAGCCTAACAAGAGCCCTTGGAACCCAGATCCTGTCTTCAAAGGTTTTAACAATCCCCCACCCCCCACCCCCCTGTTTGCTTTTATCTGCAAATGTATTGAGCATCTCTTCTATCCCATCATATAAGTCATGTATAAAAATGTTGAATGTTCTGGATCCAGGACAGAATTCTGAGGTATCCCACTCCATATATATTTCCATGTAGACATACATCCATTAAGCCCCATGCATTATTGATGAAACTTCTTGTAATTACTTGAATATCAACATACCTTTTTCTTGCCTAAACAGTGTCTAATACTTTATTATTTCTTATAGGACCATAAATAATAAGTAAGGGTATTAGGAAAAATTCATTCTGTAGTATTGCTATAAATTCATGACATAACAGTTTTCAACTCCTTTTAATCAAAGAACTTCTATTGATTGGCCATCACCCCATCTTTCTATTATTTGATAAAGGTAAGATCTAGATAGTTGGATTTTTCTCCACCTCCTCCTCTGAAGCAGTTTATTTTTCTGTGGAAATAAAAAAGGAATCAAATAATTTTTTGTGATACATTTATTTCCATCACTGGGTACAAATATTGTTGAGACATTATGTGCGTTTTATTATTTACAGTAAGTATGCAAGCTATAGTAAATATTTATATATATAAAATTACTTATAGTAAAAGTAATACTATTATTACTGATAGATTTTTTTTCAAATTCATAAATTTGTTGCTTTGAATGGCTTACCTTGACTGTTGAAAGGAATCCTGCACTCTTTTAGTCCAATCTATACCATTCCAGACAAGTGGTTATCCAGTCTCTTCTTAAAAGCCTCCAGTGATGAAGCATCCACAACTTCTGATGGCAAACAATTCCACTGGTTAATTGTTCTCACTATTAGGAATTTTTTTCTTAGTTCTAGGTTGCTTCTCTCCTTGATTAGTTTCCACCCATTGTTACTTGTCTTGCCTTCTGGTGCTTTGGAAAATAGACTGACCCCGCTCGTCTTTGTGGCAGCCACTCAAATATTGGAACACTGCTATCATGTCACCCCTAGTCCTTCTTTTCACTAGACTAGACAAACTCAATTCCTGCAACCATTCTTCATATATCTTAGCCTCCAGCCCCCTAATCTTTGTTGCTCTTTTCTGCACTCTTTCCAGTGTCTCTATATCATTTTTATGGGGGACATGGGAATATGGGGTTGTTGGTAGGACAGGAGAATATACTATGCAGACAGCTGCTGAGGAGAGAGGGGATGGTGTTGCCTTGCTCACTTTAACCAAATTTTGGTCTTCCTAAAACCTGGAACAATCAAAGCATTGGTCTCAGGAAACCCCTTCATAAAAATGGCAATAAGTACAATTCATTACTAACCTGTACAATCCACAGTTTACAACATTTACAAAAATAGGAAGCTGTTGCAGTACATAAAGGTTGTCACCATTGTGGGTACTAGCATTGCAGGACATGTGAAGTTAAAAAAAGGGGTTATTTTCTGTTCAAGCATGACCTCTTGCAGAATCCTAGTTGAGAAAGACTATACTAGAAAATCTGGAATCTGGAGAAAAAAAAAGATGTCCCAGGCATTCAGGGATCAGTCTTTTCCTGCTCCCTGTGTCTAGCTCTATAGGTTCAGTGGCTTTCAGAGTCACTTTAGCTCAGCCTCCTTACAAGAATAGGCTATCTGAAAGGACCATGACATTAATAGGTCAGCTTGTTGAAATTGACATTTATCATGATGTTCAGATGTTTGTTGGGCTGGTATTTTTTTTAATCCAATGCATTTTGAATTCTGATTGCATCTGATGGATTTTACCATACACACACACTATATTTTAATTTATGATGAAAGCTTTATCATCTTCTGTGCTTTGTGAGAATTGCTCACAATGGCAAGCAGTAGCATTAGAAATAAGCTCTACGTTATTGCAATTTTCATGTTGCTTTTGACTGAGGGTAATACTGAAAATCTGTCCTCCTTTTGTGTATGCATAGAGATACATAGTTGCAAATGTGTGTTCTTTTCACTCACCTGTACAACATTTACAGGGCATAATCTTGGAAACATGTTTTTGCAAAGCGTTTGTATTGCTTTATGGGGAGAATAATGAAAAGTGATGAGTGAGCTCAAGTAGGGATTTAAATCCAGTTGAGCATATATGGATGGGAGTGCGTTTGTTTCATAAGAGGGATTTTCTTTTTTAATTTAAAGCTTTGAGAATCCACTCAAAAGAAAAGAGATGAATGAGATGGAATGATATTTTGGCATGTGCACAGAGGATGTTTCTAAAATGGAGTCTGAGTTTTGACCAAGCAAATGTGCTTGTTAGGGGCAGCTAAAATACATTGAAATGAGAAGTGCTATAGTATCACATAGTAAAAGAATAAGATGTTGGGGCGCTAAAGAAATATCAAAATTCAGTGTGTGTGGTGTTTCATTTACCTTGTATATAAAAAGGGTGTTGTTTTCCCAATGATGACGAATAAAACTGACTACCCACTTTAGGACTGCTGTTGAAAACCACCTGGAAAGTAAATTGGTGTAGAATGCTGCAACCTGCTTGCTAGTGGCCAGCATTCTTCAGGACAGTACATACAGTATACTGCAGGCTCTGAATGTAGTGCCAATGGGGGGGGGGGTGTTGTTTATTGGCTTGGTCTTGATTCCTAGCTATTGCCTGGACAACCCTGCAGTTTTCTTGAGAAGATTTTTGGAAATTGCCATTGACTTCTTCTTGCCACGTAAGCCTTTGCCTTGCCATATCTCTTTTCTATTCTTCATTTGTTCTTTCTTGTACACCATTCTCTATTATTCAGTAAGCCTTCATGGTATACTAGCTTCAGTACATCTTATTTACTGTCCTTCAGATACTTTTCCAATGCCCTATTTTCTTCTTCAGCTATCTGGTTCATTTGCAACATGCCCGCCTATTTTCTCCACTGAGTTTGGACTTTAAGATTTTCTTCACTCTTATGATATATTCACTTCTAACCTTGGTGCAGTGGTTAGAATGCAGCATTGCAGGCTAACTCTGCCACAGCCAGGCATTCTATCCTGACCGGCTCAAGGTTGACTTGGCCTTCCATCCCTCCGAGGTCGGTAAAATGAGTGCCCAGATTGTTGGGGGCAACATGCTGACTCTGTAAATCGCCTAGAGAGGGCTGAAAAGCACTATGAAGTGGCATATAAGTCTAAATGCTATTGCAATTCTTCTTGATTTCAGTATTTTTGATGTTGTCCTCCAGAATCTTGATGATATTTCCAAAAGGTATCTTGGTTCCTTCAGTTTTCACTGTTTTTCCCTGGTTGATGGTAAGGGAGGCAACATTTTTTTCAGTCCGAACTCCATTGAATATTTTGGCTGTATATCCAATTTTGAGCAGCAAGTCCCTTTATTTTTCCATAAAGCTACAGATCTTCCATGTAAAGGATGTTGGATAGCCTGGCAGGTGTTTTTGATGTTTAATAGCTATGGCCTGACCTTTCAGCATTGTTGATAGAGGAACCAGTGCAATGGCAACCAGTAGTGGTGAGACTGAGTCTGAAAAAAACAAGTCATATACATTAATTAATTAAATTATGGTTTCATAAAAAATATTTAGCATTTGGATAGATACAACTTAAAACCGAAAAGTACAGTCAAAAATGTGGATGGGTGCAAGTTAATCTAAAGTAGGATCTCCATATTTTAGCAAAGCATGCTATAAAATTACATCAGTTGCTAGAAATAAGATTTATACATATGACAATAAAACATAGTATTTTACTGCAACATACCAATATGGTCATAGAGATCTGCATTCCTTATAGAATATAAAATTCTCTTTATAAAATACAAGGTTGTTTTGATACCATTCCTGTATATGGAAAATATGTTTTTAAAAAGTGATGAAAGTGATACAAAGGAAGATTTTGCTTAATAAATTTAGCTTAAAAGCAGTCTTGATGGAGAGTAAACTGCATTAGTTTGGTAGGTCATGTATTTATAAACCAATTTGTCCAATTCTGATCTTAAATACTGAAGCATTTCATGTTTTTGCAGTATTGTAGTTAGTCACCAGATGGTGCCAAAACAACACTTTTAGATATCTAAACTCTGACATAACCATTATTCTCTTCATGCCAGTTCTTTATGCATTATTCAAAAGGAAATTCTGTGATGGTGTTTGAATGAATTTTAGCTAAACAACAAGTGAAAATATGACTTTGAAATCTTGTGTAGGTAACAAGTCAAATAATGCAGAGGCACCAAATATGGGCAACAAACTAAATGTTTATTCTTTAAAGAAAAATACAATATTACGTATACATTTCAAAGACTCCAATATTGTTGTATGTGTGTAAAAATGTAGCTTTGGAATATATTTTAAGAAGAAAACAGGAAGAACAAATTGTCTTAGTACACACTGAATGAAATCCAATATCACGTTAGAGTTCTGGCAATGGATTTTTTCTTCTCCCTGCTTTCCTGAAATCCTGGCCTTTTGCTCTGAAGGGTTCACAGAGAAAGTAGACAGTATAGCTACAATGATGTGTAATAATTTTTATTTTGCATTTGTGTAGTCCAGTCACTATGTCATCCAGATGTGTGGTGATCATTATAGAGAACATATTGATTACATTTTTCTCACTACTGTTACAAAATACATCTCATACAGAAGAATTACAGCTAATAGCTTTTGGGGTTTTTTTCTCCCCTTTCTCTAAGCACGCATATCTTTGATGACCATACAAATGGATTTATAGATCTGTAGGAAACTTGTTTGGGTGAAATGTTTTCTCAAAGCTATTTTAATTCCATAGGTCAATTTTTGATGCCACATATATTGTCATTTGAGGACATGTCTGAGCAAACCAAGCAATCATATGCATTAGATAGGGCATTGCCATTATGTAAACTTTTCAATGGGACACTAGTATTAGACTTCGTTTACAAAATTCCAAACTAGCATGGCCTTTGAATAAATAATAAATAAATAAATAAATAACCTTTATTGTCATTTTTATATTGTGGGCACAATGGCACACATAAAAAATGAAATTTAGTTGCCCGCTCTCAAAGTGAAACATATACATGACACACACCTAAACATACTATGTACAACATATATATAGATCCACATCCCTACATATACATAGCAAATAAATATTAAATTTATTTGAATAATAATTTTGAATAAGTTTTATGTAATACAAAAGTAATTTATTCCATACAATGGAACTGATTCCAATAAATTTTTCTACTTCACCTGTTTTATATATTTTAAGTTTGTTTAATTATGAGTAAGACATACAGAGAATGCCAAATTCATCCTCAATTTGTTTTGCCATTTTAAAACAGATTAAAACCCAGATGATATACACTTTTTTCTTGTATTATTCCTAAAATTTATTTAAATGATTGTCCACTTATTGAACTTTAAAGTTAAAATATATGTACTGAATTAATTCTAGAAACCTGAAGACCTAAAGTCTCTTAAAAGTCTAAAGTGTTTGTTATTGTTTGTTTATCACTTGTATTCTAATGTGTGAAGTGCTTTATCTTTATCTCATGTCAATGATCTGCAGTATTATCTTCATTAGTATCTCTCTGCTGAGAGCAAGCCATGTTCCAAACACAAGATTCTGTACTTGAATTTCTCAGACCAGATATATCAGTAGCTCAATAGAGAAAATCATCCTTTGCTTCCAGCAGTTGAATGCCTTGAACGCAAAATAAATGTTGCCTGATCCTCTCTTCTGGGTGGTGAAGGAAAGCTTTCCACAGTGATTATAATAATTTAGTACAGATTTATCCTGCTCTTCCTCCAAAAAGCTCTGATTATAAATCTGAGTTCTCCACACCCTGCTTCCAATTAATCCCACTGTCAAGTAGAACTGGATCGAGATGACCTAAAAGTGTTATATGTAGATGAGGATTCTGGTCCTAGTTCAAAGCTATTCATTATCATGATTCCGTAACTGGATGTTTGAACCATAATTTGTAAAATTCCCAGCCTAGTTATGTAAGAATTGGAAGAATGATAATCCCAATAAACATGAAGGGAACAAGATGAGGAAGATTGCTCTGGAGACTGTCCCAAAGGCAACTGGGCTTTCTTGTTCTTTTTTCTTTGAAAATTTTTCACTTATCATCCAAGAAGCTTCTTCAGATTAGTTCAGAACTGAAGAAGCTTCTTGAATGAGAAGTAAAATGTTTTCAAAGGAGAAAAGCCAAAAAAGTCCAGTTGCCTTTTGGAAAAAGCGCCTTTGGGATAACCATGACCAGAATGATTGAGACTCTCCACAGACGTTTCGCTTTGGAGACTGCTGCTTACCAGTAATAATTTTTATAACAGCATTCCATGATTTTAATATCCTGTGGAGTTTGTCATTCTCTGATGAGGAATCAAAAAATATGTACACACTTTTAAAATACAACAGCAAAGTATTCTTATAATTTATTATCAAGCCTGCAAATATCTGCTCTTTGATAGTCAGTTTTCCTGATCCTTTTTTTGTTATTCAGTTCAGTTCTTAATGTTTCTAATATCTTAGAACCGCAAGAAAAGAAATTAGAAGAGATGGTATACTTAGATTTAGTTGTATCCATTGAAAAAAAGTCAATATGTCGTAAGTCCCAAGTTTCGTCCTTCCCATGTTTTATTCCATTTTAAGCATTACCCAGGATCAAAAGACTGCCATCTGTGACTGCTGGTATGTTGCTGGAAGCATGTGTAATTGATAACTGTAATCAAGAATAGTTAACCCTCCTCCTCTCTCCCACCCCCATTCCTGCCTCAGTTCACATGGGCAGGTTTACCTATGCGGTTTGGAAATAAATCATGGTAAGCCTGTAAAATCTTGGCTTAAGAGGGGATGAAATTAATACATATTTTTTTATAAATGTGCCTTCTGTTCACAATATCATCCAGTTTCATGGGAGAGTTTTCAAATTTGTGCGGCAATAAATGTAATTACTTTGGAGCATGGCATACTTTTCATCAAAAGTTATGAAAGTTCCTGCTCATTATTATCTTTATTTTTCCTGCTAGTAATTGGGCGAAATAATTAACATTTCTATATTGTATTTGCTACTGTGCATTTTGATATACCAGTTGCATGTTATGCCTGTTTTGCAGAAAAGAGTAAAAATTGCATTTCTAGATTAGAGTCTTTTAAAATAATTTAAAGTATGTTCCATTTGTTCTAATGTTTCACATTTGAAAAATTGGAAGAGTCAATATGATGCAATTAGGAAACTTAATATAAGTTTTATAAAGATATATAATGGAAATATAAACAATGTGTATTTCCATTGAAACAGTCCCCTGTTCTTCTATTTTATCATTCTATTAATGTTTATTATGAAATTTTATTTAATTTGTCATGAATAATAAAATAACATCTTTAGATTGAATAACTTCATTATTTAGATTTAGAATAACATGTCATCTTTATAAAGTCAAGTGGCTTGGACTTTTGTTTACTGGTTTTTTGTTTTTAAAGCATTCACAACTAAGCATAACAAAAAAAATAAAATATTTAGGGATTTGGCTTACAGCGAAGTGCTCCTCAATTAAGGAGGATAATTATGATAAAATACTACACCAGATAAAAAAAGATTTAGAAAATTGGGAAAACCTACAAATTTCATTTTTAGGGAGGATTGCAACGATCAAAATGAATATATTGCCAAAAATATTATTCCTGTTCCAAGTTATTCCAATAAAACTAGGGAAAACATTCTTTCAAGAATTAAATAAATTGGTTACTAAATTTATATGGCAAAGGAAAAAACCTAGGATTAAATTAAAACTCTTGCAAGATACGAAAGATAAAGGGGGATTGGCATTACCAGAGTGGGAAATATATTACCAAGCATCAAGCCTAACTTGGCTAAAAGAATGGATGAAATTGGAAAATACTAGAATTTTAACACTTGAAGGACACGACTTGCAAGCGGGGTGGCATGCATTTCTATGGGACGAAAAATATAAAGTACATAGATACTTTCGAAGACATATAGTTAGGGATGCATTGCTACAGACTTGGGAAAAGATAAAACAAAAACATTATATAAGAATTCCAATGTGGCTATCCCCAATAGAAGCTCTGAAACACCCAAACCTACTGGACATAAATAAGATAATTAGATACAAGGAATTGGTAAATGAACAGGGAAATTTGAAAACAAAACAAGAATTGGAACAAGATGTAGGCAGAGAGATTGATTGGTGGACATACACACAAATCCAATCTAAATATACAGAGGACAAAAAATTATACGAAATACAAAAAGAATCGCAAGAATTGGATAAAATTATACATGGAACAGAAATAAAATTAATTAGTAATATATATAAATATCTACTGAGATATAAAATGGAAGATGAGGTTGTCAAAGACACAATGATTAGATGGGCAAAAAATTTCGGATACAACATAGAATTGGCGAAATGGGAAAAAATATGGGAAACAAACATAAAATTGACTATGTCTGCGGCATTCAAGGAAAATCAGTTGAAGATGTTTTACAGATGGCATCTTCCACCAGCAAAGCTTGCTAAGATGTTCCAGAACAACTCACCGACATGCTGGAAATGTAAAAAGGTACATGGAACATATTACCATCTATGGTGGACATGCCCCGTTGCAAAAAAATACTGGACTAAAATAAGAAGATGGATGGTAGAAATAATAGATCAACCTGTAGATTGGAAACCAGAGATCTTTCTGCTGGGTATCTTAAATAGAAAATACAGTAAAGAAATACGGTACTTAATCTTACACATAACAACGGCAGCAAGAATAGTCTACGCACAGTTCTGGAAAAATGAGAATACACCATCAGAGGAAGAAGTGATAAGGAAAATCTTAGACTGTGCGGAGATGGACAAATTAACAAAAGAGATAAAAGAAAGGGAAGACACAGAGTACTATGTAATATGGAATAAGTGGTATGATTGGTTGGAGACTAGAAATAACAAATGAAAATAAATGCAGAAAGGTCAAGAAAGGGAAAATGTGTGTATAATAATGTACAATAATGTATAGTAATAATATGTATTATTCTTAATATGAAATATAGTATGAATGAAGAAAATGGAAATAAGAAACAATGGGACAACAAGGACAAATATTTTTTAAAAAAGAAGAATAAAGGGGGAAAATGTAAATAACAGAAGATTACAGTTACGAAATTGCTGTTTAAAAAAAAAAAAAGGAGTATACATTGTATGTTTATGTGTGTTATGTTTTGTTGTCTTAAAAAAATAAAAATATATATATAAAAAAAAAAAAAAAAGGACCTTGTGAGGAATAGTGATTTGATTGTTTTTTTTTTGCTACTGCTACTGTGTTAATCTGTGGATGCTCTTCTTATATGCTTTATTTAAAAGACAAAATGTACTTTTGAAAGCATTATCAGCTGTGTTCAGAAATAATTGACAATATGCTGAGAGAAATTACTTGAAAGGTAATTCCTTTTAGACTTCCTAAAGAAAATCTTAGGACAAATTTTCTGTGCAATAGTTTTAATACTGCCGTGTGGGCTCTTTTTATTCATCGTAATTCAACAAAAGTAATCTGGGTTTTAGCAGTCTAGAGCAATTTTAAATGTGATACTAGAAACTGCTTTTTGTAAATTGTAGCAAAAGGTAGCTTGTAGAAAAAGGATTTTCTGAAAAATAGTAAATGCTTTGATTAATGCTGAGTTCACTTTTTAATTAGCAACTTGGAAGGGCAAAAGCTAAACAAAGCAAAACAGGCAATATAAATTAATTAAATTAATGACAACTGGCTAATTATATCAGTAACTTGTAAAAGTTAATTTTTCATGTCATTTTTTTTTACAAGGATAAAATGCAAGGTAGCTGGATCATATTCCTTGGATATCTTCTTAAGTAATCTTAGCTATTGAGAAGACTTTTGTACACACACAAACACACACAAATTATTTTTTAAAAAACAATATTTTAGTTTTTTCATGCACCTCTGTGATTTTATATGCCCCATACATTTGTTCAGAGGCAGTTTATATTATTGTATATTGTATTACTGTGTTGTAATATTTTGTACTACAACATTTATACTGTAAAATATTTAACAATAAATGCTTCTTTATCAATAGAAGCAATTGTGTGCAGGTTGTATTTTCAATAAATGGATAAAATTGAGTCCAGTTGCCTCTGACCCATAAATCTTGAAGGGCTGGTTCTTTTCTATGAACAGAAATGCCATTGTTTTCTTTCCTGTGCATTCAGCCTGAAAGTTTGCACTAGTAGGTGAAAAGGAATTCATTTTCTCTTAGCCAATCCCCTCTTCTGGATTTCTGTGTTAATCTTTTTAAATATGATTCAGCTCTGATCCTTATTTCAGTTCCCCTTTGCATCTGCCTCTGTCTAAAGCTGTGGAGGCATTTGAAAGCATCTCAGCAGCGGATAACTGATAGTCCTGCCATGTAAGTTTGCATTTGTGTTTGTAACTTCAGCTATTAAGCCTGGCCTTCAGTGATGCTGTGATTCGGATAGCTTTTCAGAGGAGACTTGGTTAGCTTTTGAAGGAGATAGTGGTGGGGGTTATTGCAGAGACTATGAAGAAGTAGTTGGTTCTATCCTAATTTAGGAAAGTCATATTTAATTTTATATTGGGGGAATGCTGTAATATAAATATAAGTTACATTAGTATAACCTTGTTATGTGGATGTGTACTGCCTTTTTGGAGTGACAGGCGTGTTATTGCTGCAGATGAAGAGCTGCTGTTAACATTAGAGTTACCTACAATTAAAGAACTATAGTTCAAAATTCTAAATGCATCAATGAGAAACTCAGTTATTAAATGTTCTGATGAAAAGGGACCTGTGCTTGTCACAATCATGTCATCCTGGCTTTTAGATAGTGGCCTAAATCTATAAAATAATACAACTTGAATTTAGTTAATGATTGCCTGCTGTTGTTTTGTTCTTTTCAAAGATTGTATTTATTTCATCTAGCGATCTATATTTCTTCAATCTCTTTTACTTCAACTACAACTACATATTTGATGTGTTCCAAATACAATGTTCACTTACAAATAGTATGAAAGTTATGTAGCCCGAGATTTTCCAAAGCAGGATGTAGTGTTGTCAGATTTATTCACAAATCTTACTGAAATAAGACCATTACACAAGTGAAAGTATTCTAAACAGGTGATATTCACATGAGTTAGGTGTTTGGTATTCAGGTTGTGAAGAATGGAAATATACCACATATATTTAAATTTGGGAATACATACAAACAAACACACAATCTTGCCAAGTTTCTCTTTTAGATAATGGTTGATGCATTTTTGTCTCTAAGAGAACTCTGTTTTTCTCAATCTTTAGTTTTTGTTGCTCATTTTTTTCATCAATTGTTAAAATAAAAGATATGTTCTATGCTTTTTATTTTACAGCATTACCAGTGAAGCAGGAGCCTCCATATATAGTGTTAGTCCAGAAGCTTGTAAAGAGATGCCTGATTTAGATCCTAACCTACGAAGTGCAGGTAACTATTGCTTATATTTTTACTCCTTTCAGAAACAGAATATATGTGTGTTATAACCATTAAAAGAGTGACTTGAGCTTTAGACATAGATATATTCTCCTTTTGTGAGTATTTGCTGAATATGAAATTCTGAACTAAAGCCATACAAACAAATTATAAAGCCATACAAACAAATTATAGGTGGAATAATTTCTTTTGTTTACAGATCTTGACTACATTTGTTGGCTAATCCAACATATGCTTGGGAGAAAAATCTCATTGTTTACATGCTGTTACATGCCATTTACATATAGCAAAATGTATCTAATCCTATTATACATAGCGTAGCATATCTTCTGTCTCCCACTGTAAAGGACTTAAGTATACAATATTTTTATTAGACTTTATTTTATTATACCTGCTTCTTAAATGGGAATAACTAGAATAGGGAAATTAATAGAGGAAGGATGAACGATGAGTGATACATTTTTCTTTCTGTTTTAATAAGGACACTTGAGACCCACATACTTTTATAATAATAGAAATTTTCAGTCTGCCATTATTTTTTTATTTGCTTCCTTTGAAATTTTGGCAGATTTAAATCAGAAAAAATAGACAGTACAGAATGAGCTGAGGCATAAATGAGCTGTAGGTTTTGTAAACCAATTTCAACTTGAGTAAAGAAAGTTTCGTAGGACTCTCTTCTTTACATAAGCACTGTAATTTTTTCTTAGTATTTCCACTGGCAGTCAGAAACATACGTGAGCTTACATAATGTTATTGAAAATGTGGTTGGAACTCTGTATCTTTGAAGTTTTGCAATTTGTTTCTACATTTTTCATGATATGTTTCTAGATCTATCTCTTTCAGCAGTTTCTAAACTGGAAATTTATATATAAACATTATTTTAAGCCAATTATTTTCAGTCTTTCCCAAATTGACTGAAAATTCCCATCCCAATCAATCTAAAGAGCACCAAGTTGGAGAAAACAACTTATCCTATTGTTGTCAATTATTTTGTTACTATTCAACTACGTGTTAACTCTGTGTATTCCTGCTTTTTTTCTTATTAATTCATATCTATAAAATATTTCTCATCCAGTATATAGTCTTCTTAAGAAGCTATTTAATTCCTTTCTAAATCAAGATGCTATTAACCTTTTGGTTTTGATTCTCTATTCTAACCCTAAGTTCTCTTCTGGTCAACTATATTATTTTTCTTTTATATATGTTTTTATTAAATGTTTTAATTTTAAACAATGAATGAATGAGGCATTACTTCATAACAGAGGCAAAAATGGAAGATGCCTGCTATGACCTCTGTTGTCAGAGAGATTGGAAAGAAGTCCAGAAGTTATGTTTAGCATGCTTTTCCTGCCTTATTATGTATTGAGCTGTAATGAACATGCATACCTGGCTGAATTGGCTTTCAGATATGTGAATATTTTAATCACAAATCTAGACTTTACCGTGTTTTTTAATTAAAACTGAATAAATATAGAATATATTAGAATGTATAAGTTATTTAGTTCTATTGATTTATCTCTCTTCAGGAAGATTTCATAAATGGAACTTAGGGTGTTTAAGGTCAAAATACCATTTTACTTCTACTGCCAGATAAACTGATGCACTCAAACTATTTGAGTGCTTCGTATTATTAGTGATCTAGAAGGTCCTGCTTCGGTCCCCATTTCCTCTGTTTCTGTAGTTCAAACCCAATAGTTGGCTAGGAATCCAGATAATAGGTGTAATATACCATGAACATTAAAGTTCGAATGCTTCTTGTAACGATTAGGGATATGCAAGTATGGTGGAAGAACGGTCTTGCCTTTGCTCCTTCACCAAGGAAATAGCACATGCCTTATCTAGGCAGAGCTGAATGCCGACCAAAGATAAACAGACAAATTCTATGACCCAAGAAGCCTGGAGACACCATTTTAATGTTGGGAGACTTGTGAGAAGAGGTAGAAGAAAGAAAGGATGAATAATTAATAGTTGTAGAAAACTGGCTTGAAAATTATTATTTAGTAAAAGATACAGTACATCCCAAATGTTTTTGTTCACAGATTTGTAAATTTCTGAAAGAGAATGAAATGTCCACTAATTTGCAATCATATAGATGAGTGTGCTGTAATCCCAAACAACTGTTATATGAGAGTAGCCTACATCATTTCTGAAACCTTAATTAGCATCTTTCTTCCAGATGCTGGTGATGTGTTAGTGATTCCAAACTGCTTTTACTTGAAAATAAAATAATCATTTTTTTATCTGGAAGTAGTTAATAAGTAGGTATAAACAAAGACATTCCTGATGGACGGTTTTAATTTAGTTGGATTAATTACCCTGAAGCACCATTTTCCTTCCTTCCTTCCTTCCTTCCTTCCTTCCTTCCTTCCTTCCTTCCTTCCTTCCTTCCTTCCTTCCTTCCTTCCTTCCTTCCTTCCTTCCTTCCTTCCTTCCTTCCTTTCTTTTCCTTTTTGGAAAGATTAGATGTAAACCATATTCTTAAAATCCCGGCCTAATTCAGAAAGGTGAAAAACCCACAGTACTCAGAAAAATCATAGACTTGGGAAAAGTCTTGAGCATTCTTTTGTCCAGTCTCCTGCATTCCCTGAATTTTTCTTTAAAGACAAGGAGAAGTTCACTTTCTTGATAGAAACTTGGGTCTCTTTTCAAATTGCTAACATTTCAACCAAGATCTTTCCTCCTTTGATTAATATCATTAGTTGTAGTTCTGCTTTTTTAAAGAGTGAGATATATCTACTCAGATACTGGAGGTAAAGATACAAATAATGGGTAACTCTTCAGCTATTTGATGAATGCTATTATGTCTGTCTTCAGGGTTCCCCTTTTCATGCAAAACATAGTTGGTGCCTTCAACCTGTTCCTATAGGATTTATTTAAAAGGATTTTAAAATTTAAAATTTATAGGATTTATTTCCCATATCCCAGACAATATTAAATTATATATTCTACCTATATTCTATGTCACCTATGCCACAGTTTTCAGCATAAGAAAATGAAAACATTATTTCCATCTTTTAAAAAATCATGTTTTCATTTAACACAGTCTAAAATTTTACATTGGCCTTTTTTGTGGCCATATGCACTGGTTCGTGTACAGTTTATGATTAGTTGTAATATCACAGTAATAAGGCAGGATCATAAATACATGCACACTACCATCTTCCTCTGTAATCCATTCTCCATACTTATAGGACAAATGAGAAAACTAATGCCAAAAAGTCAGCTGTGTGCACTGCAAAAAAATAATAACACTTCTTGTCCTGATCCACATTTGTGCTAGTACAACAAACAACTTAAAAATACATGTTCAGTATTAGTACATTTATATGGCTGTGCTTGAAAAATATTGGAATAATTCCCAAGTTTTATTTTAAAAGCTCCATGATTGCTTCTCTTGAAAAGAATATAATATACTTGCAAGCACTGCATAGTATATGTTTGGTTCTATAGGATAGAGAACAGATATATAGTGAACTAACTTCTCTGCTTACGTAATTTCAGCAGCAACTGTTTAAGTGGTGCATTTGTTTTAGCTACTGAATACAGGAGAGAACTTTTAAAAAAATTATTCTTTTATTTTTTCACCATAATAACCTGAAGCAGTTGTACTGCTGCCAAATCATGGAGATGAGCTGCCATAAAACTGAATGTGGTAATGGCTGTTATGAATTAGTAAAATTATTGAAAAATTGCCCTGTGTGTTTTGATTGGCAGTTTCTGCATTGGTTTAAGAATTCTTGCTATCTGAAGAGTTTTTCAGCACAGTTTTCAATTTTGTTTTACAGAATAACAAATGCCTCCCTTTTCACACATTTCTGCATGTGCTTTTTTTAATATAAAAAAACCAAGCTAGCAACTCTGTGCTTCATTGCACTAAATCATAGAAAATAATATGGACAAGCCACAGTACAAAATTTTCTTCAGACTTGGATAGGAAAGGACATTTCCTCTTAGTGACAGTGACATTTATGCTAGCCTGTCTCAAAAATAACTCCTTGGTAAAGCTTGTCTGTGTTACTTGTATAAGTCAGTGCAATGAAGCATAGGGGAATACTTTCATTTTAATTTCCATTTCACTAGTTACATCAGAGATTGTACTATACACTTTTCCCCCTTTGTTTCTTCCATCTGTGATGCCTGCAAGATGAACTATTTTTAAAAGTTAATAATGAGAACTGAGGTTTAGGTCAGGTATTAAAACAATGTATTCTCTTACCAGGTCTCTTTGCTGATATGCCTTCTTTTCTGACAAGTAATACTCTTGCAGTTGTCTTGGAACTGTGTTCAAAATTTACCCAGCATGCTTTTTATTAAGAAAACGTGTGTTTTGTTTAAAAGAATTATGCACAGATGCAGTATCTAAGATGTGGTAATTACAACAGCAACAATAACAATATATTACTACTAAATGCAAATTTGATACCTGCTCTCCCTGATCCTTGTTTGGTATGTTTTTAAACTGATTTGCATGTGCATTTGGAAGCAACATGTGAACATATGACAAAAACATACAGTTCGATAAAAACATGGGTCATCTTCTAGTCAAACCTCTTGCTCAACTGAGTTTTGCAATGCAATTTGTTTTGTCCAGGGCACTTTCAGATATGTGGGCTCCCAGAATTTCCCATATTAGATTTTGGGCAGTTAAAGACTACACAGATGGAGGGCACCCACGGTGGATAAGGATGAGCTTCTTCATTCTGATGTTGCCCTTTGAGATTCCCCTTGTAAATTCTCCAGTATAAAAGAGCTTTCTGCCTCCCAAATTAATCTGTGCTGCATATTGGTAGGGAGTGACTCCTAAAGAATCTGCAAAATCTTTTTTCTTCCATTTTTTTAATTAATCCTATGAATTAGCACAGAACAAAACTGCTCATCTTCTTCATACTAACCCTCAGCTATGTGACAGTGTTTGTCTTGTCCCTCCTTAATCTTCCCTTGCTTGTGCCCAAAGTCAGTGTAGGTAGCAGTATCTGAAAGCATCACTGCAAATGATGAGAGCCAGTTTGGTCTAGTGGTTAAGGGACCAGGCTAGAAAGTAGGAGGCCTTAGGCATGAAAGCCATCTGGGTGACCTTGGGCCAGCCATTCTCTCTCAGCCAAATCCACCTCACAGGATTGTTGTGGGGAAAATAGGAGTAGGAAGATGTGTTGGAAAAGTTCGCCACTTTTGAGTTATTTATAAAATTAATAAAAGTGGGATATAAACAAATAGCAGTTTGCCCAATAATTGCTTCATGAATATACCCTACCACATAGAGTTACATAATGTTGGCTTGAGGCAATTTTACTAATCTGCCCTTTCCTGCACTTTGGGCAAATGTTTCTTAGCAAATTTCCTTTAAAAAAAACCCCAATATTTTTGACAATCTAGACATTCTGATTAAGAGACACTTTTAATTCTTCTGGTAAGGTGTGTTCATTTCATTCTAACCATATATAATTGCAGTTACCAGGCATCTTAAAGTTTTCATTCATGTAAGATTTTGTTTGTTTTGCTATGATAAAATAATAAATGGTTATTTATTATTTTAGATGTAACATTTCCTTCTCCATTTCTCTTTCTGCACTTTGTATACAATGCTATAGGGATTGATTGTGCATGTTCAGTTGCAATGTTTTAAAACTAGACAGCAATGTGTGTCAAAAATAACTCAAAAATATCACATGAGTCTTATGAATTAGAAACATTTGAAAAGTGAGAGAAGTAAAGTGAGGAAAGTGAAAAGTATAATGCACATATCTGTAGAATTCTTTATCATGAGACATAGTGATGGCCACTAATGTCAATAGTTTTAAGAGAAGATTGGGTAAATGTTATTGAGGTCATGTTTATCTGGGACATTGAGTCTTGAACGCTCAATGAAACTTTCAGATTGAGGGTGTTTTACCTCCAAATTTCTTTTGCAAGGGAACTATGGTACATCTCCATATTTTGCTTTTGAGCAACCCAGAGGCATCTTGTTGAGGTGGAAAAATGTTGGACTGAGATTACCTTTGGCCTGACTAAGCAAGGTTATGCATGTATTCTTATATAAAACTTGGCATAGCATCAGTAGGCGAATGGTAGGGCAGAGCTATCTGAAGTTTATCTGAAATTAGAAATGTTAATATTTTTTGGAGTGCAACAGAGGTGAGTGTATATCATTTTTCTTTGTCTTGACGCTGTCCTGCATCAACAGAGGGATACTGTCAAGACAACAAGAAGTGATCGTACTGCTTTACACCACACTGATTTGGAATACTGTGTCAAGTTCTGGTCACCATGATACATAAAAGATGTTGAGACCTGGAAAATGTACAGAGAAGGTCAACAAGGATGATAAAGAGGCTGAATCATACAATGAGTGGTTGAGGGAGCTAGGTATATCTATTGAAGAGAAGGATTAGGGGGTACATGACAGTTGTCTGCCAGTACTTGAGGGACTGTTACAAAAAAGAGGGAATTGGCTTATTTGCTAAGAAATTAGAGGACAGGAACAAGAAGTAATGGGTGGAAGCTTGTTAAAGAGAAATCCAGCCTAGAAGTAAGGAGAAATTTTCTGACAGAACAATTAATCAATAGAACAGCTTGCGTCCTGGAGTTGTGGGTGCTCCATCACTGGAGGTTTTCAAAAATAGATTGAACAAACATTTGATTGGGATGGTTTAAGGCTCCTGCTCTGAGCAGGGGGTTGGACTAGAAGTCCTCCAAGTTCCCTTCCAGTCCTATGATTCTACAGTAACACCTTATAGCTGGAGATTTGGATGAGAATTGCTGCAGTTTAAAAGGCAGCTTTTGAGTGAAAGAAAGAAAAAAGGAGAGCAAAAGGTCACACAAGACAGCTTTGCTTAGGATTGTCAAGTCCCATCTGCTTGTCTTCTCTCCACAGGGCAGAATTCATTGGATTATTGTAAACTCAAAGGTTCAGCAAACCACTTGTACTTTTCATTGCAAGAAAATGCCTTTTAGGTATTTGGGGCTTGTTGGGACTTTGAGACTGTCATGCTACAGGGGTTTATACCCTTGGGTGCTTCTACAGATAGAGACATACTGTTCAGAGCTGTCACATTGCCCCAAAAATGGAAGGAAAAGATTGGAGACAATATAATTTCTTCTGACTATCTCAGATAAAGTAAAATTGTTTGATGATTAGATGTGTGGAACATAGTGCCTTTATGTCTACTTGAGCTAATTTCTTTAGCTTCTTTCAAAGATCATTGCTCCCCTTTGGCTGCTCCAAAGCAAAGGTCACTTTTAGAAAACTTTATCACTGAAAAAGCCATAGACTTAACATCGAACTGGAGAGGGATTGTTACAAGTGGATAAAACTTGTAGGTAACCGTAGAGCGCCAGTGTGAATTAATGCAGGATTAGAAGTACATTACCAGGATTTAAAACTATTATTAGACAAAAAGCTGAATAACTTGCTGTCGTGTGCTATCAAGCATTTTCAGCAGAAGTGCAAAGCTAGTAGTTTCTTTGAAGACAACAAGAGTACATGTAGACATTTTAATACAGAAAAACCAAATTGTAGGCACAAATAAATATTCACATCATATTTTGATGAGAATAATTCCTTAACTTAAAATATTGTTTATTAATCATTACCTTTGAGAATCTATTTATTTACTTATTGGTTTATATGTCCATTCATGACTGGGCATCTAACAATATTAAAAATAATAAAAACATACGTATGCAAAAACACATAACAGCCAAAGACTGAAAAAAATAAAAAATGCACATTCTGCACAGCCAGGAAACGGGTTCCATTACACACTCTGAGGCTGTGGGTCTGAACACAGAACCAGGTTTTCAAAGCCTTGCAGAACGCCAGCAGAGTCAGGCCCTATCAGATCTCCAAACAAAGGATATTCCAAGGGAAGATGGTACAACAGAAATGGCTCTCCTCCTAGGCCCTGCCAACAATATTCGTAGCAGACAGGATAGGGCGGGTAGAGACAACCAGGGAAAAATAATCCCTGGTAATAGTCCTGTAAATAATCTGGCCCAAACCACAAAGGGCTTTAAAGGTAAATACCAACACCTTGAATTGTACCCAGAAGCATACTGGTAGCCAACACAACTTATAGAGAAGTGTGTCGCTTAAGCCAAATGACTGGCGCCCCTAACTGCCTGCACATTCTGCACTGGTGAAACTTCTGAATGCCCTTTAAAGATAGCCCCATGTAGAGTGCATTGCAGTATTCCAGTCGGGAGATCACTAGAGCATGAATGAATATTGAGGAGGACCTCCCCATCCAGGAACAGGCACAATTGATGCACAACCCATAGCTGTGCAAAGGCCCTCCTAGCCAAAGCTGCCCCTTGAGCATGAGCACAAGACCAGGAAGATCTCCAGATTGTGCACCAGTTCTGTCTGAGGCAGTGCAACACCATTCAGAACCAAAGATGGATGGTCCTGTCAGCTTTCGCAGATAGAGCAGACAGGAAACAGATCAGGTGAGCTAATTCTCATCTACATTAGCAATCTTGAAAGTCTGAAAATACATCTCTCCCACCATTTTACAGTCTGATAGGTTAGGGAGGATCCTTTCTGAATTTCTTTCTCTGCCCATTATGCAGCTGTGAATTCCCCCCCCCCATCTGATTGTTCCTTAGGCAGCATCTCTTCCCCAAATCTCCCAAGGTCATTCTTACATACATTATAGGTTCCTAGAACTTTCCAAAACCCAGAGCTACTCAGTTTCCTAGGGTTGCAGAGTTAGGCTACAACCAGTTGTGCCCCATCCAGACTCCCACAGCTTCCAGGCATTGAGACAAAACCTCTACAGCATTACTCAGATGACTTGGGGCAGAGATAGAAACCTTGATAACCGTGCTCAAAGAAGAACGTTCCACCTTTTTCGAAATGTTGGCTTAGATAAGCTTTATAGGAAAAATCTTTACAAACTTGAAATATACTGCAAAGCTTAGATTAATAATAACATTTATATCCCTTAAAATACACTGCTTTTTTTGAAGATTTGGATATTTAGCCCATTTTTGCTATATTATACAGAGGCTACATTACAGTTTACTCCAGCCTGACATCCCTCAGCTATGTTAGAATTACGATTCCCAGAATTCTCATCCTACTTACCCAGAACTCTGCGGGCTGGCTATAATAGGAATTGCAGTACCAGTTGGAGAAAGATTAAGTATTCTGAAATCTTATCAGACATTAACTATTTATAATGTGTGAGATTGTGATGGTAGATAAATTGCATAAATCAAGCTAGCCAGTTTAGCTTAAGTCCAAAGAACAACGAGCAAATTCTGTTAGCACAATACAGCTTCTTTGTTACTCTTGCAACTTCTTGCAGCCCTAAAATTCTGCTTTCAGGATAACTTGTGGTGCTGCCTTGGCAGCAACTATTGGAATTCTGTTGCTCCATCCATTGCACAAACAAGAATGTATCCTGCTTTTTTAAGAGACTTTCTGGATCCAAGCTATTGTATATATTTAATAAGCTGCAGTGTAAAGACATTCTTACTTGAGTGAGACTAGTATCATCAAAATAAGCATCTGGTTTCTGCCATGCTGTATCTAAGTTCCTTGGACCGAAAAACAGAGGTTTATACCCTTCAGCCAGCACTGGAGGTTATCAAGACTAATTGGAATATTGCAGTGTATTAACATTAGTTGTGGTACATTTGTATATAACTAAGCGAATGAGGTTGATTTTATACTGAATGCTCCCTTCAGACAAATTAAATGGGAAATCATTGTGTGTCCTGAAGCAAAAGCTTAATCCAAATCATATGAGGCAGCTCTCATTCTGAAAACAGAGTTTTGAATCAAAGTCTATTATGATTAAATTTGCATTCTATGGAATTCATAAGAGTTTTTCCTATGGTTCCGTTGGGTAGAATCTGTTCTGCATAATTATTAGAAAACCTCAGAGGGAGTCAAAATATTGGGTATAATTTACACTTATGGTGGGGAGAAATAAGGCAAGAATCTTGACAAAATAAAATTAAATGATCTGTCCTGGTAATAGGATAAGTAATTTGCATATGCTACTATTCCCAGTATTGCAGTCTGCCACAAACACTATAAACTTTGTGAAAGGGTATTCAGTTTTCAGATTAGTTTTACTGGTAATTTTGTCCTGAGTTAACAAAACTTACCTAACTTGAACTTAATTTTGGATCCTTGTGATATTTAGATGGTTACCAAGAAAAACAAATACTATCACCGATATGCTGCAAAATGTTTAAGAATTGACTCTGTCAGCTCTATTGCTGCTAACTGCAGAAGAGCTGATTGGTGCACTAGGTTTCAAGGCTCAACATTTGCCTCAGTTAGCTCACAAAATTCCAGAAAAAGTAACAATTGGCTCTTGCAAGCTGGTGAAAACTGGCTCCAGCACACCAATATTATATATGCATATGTTGTTCCAATTCCATTTTATTCTGCCAAAATATCATGCTAGAAAATTAGATTTATCTCCATTTAATTGGAGTGAGCAATGTGCAATCCTTCAAACGTTGAATTCCAGTTCATGTCAGCATTTGCCAATGTGTCCATTGGTGAAAGATAACGGCAGCTGCAATCCCTACCAGAGAATATTCATAATAACTTAAGATAAATAACCTTTATTGTCATTTTTATATTGTGGGCACAATGGCACACATAAAAAATGAAATTTAGTTGCCCGCTCTCAAAGTGAAACATATACATGACACACACCTAAACATACTATGTACAACATATATATAGACCCACATCCCTACATATACATAGCAAATAAATATTAAATACTGTCCATCTTGAATATATAACGCAAGGAGTCAGTATGGGCAGATATATGTCCAGATGTCACTGATTTATAACTCCAGCATTCTTCAATCCCATTAATATGGCTGGGATTGCCATTTAACAACATTTGAAGGACAACCACAGTTTTCCATTCTTGCATTTACAGACTCTTGGATATTGACAGGAAAAATTGAGACCTAAACATAATAATTAATTAATTATGAACCAAGTACAAAAGCTACTTTGGAATCAAAATGAAAATGATGCATTAGCAAAGTGCTAAAAGTTAATTAAGACGATCGGTACTATCTCTGAAAGAATCTGCTGGGGGGAAAAAAAACTATTACCAAACCTTGTACATGTTTACTTGAAAATCCAATGTTTCCAGTAGGAGTTATTCACCATTATTTCCTGAAATTAAACAATAAGGAGAAATAATATTTTAGTTGGCATAAGTCACAGGTATTGCTAAATTTAAATTTTCATTATTCATCACATTATAATTCATCTTTAAAAATTTATTGTGATCACTCTGTTGAGAATGCTTAAATGTCAATGTTTCATTTTTAAACCAAGATTAAAAATACACATTTTAGAGAGTTTTGCTTTAAAGCTTATGGTTTGTATTTGTACAAAAAGTTTCAAAGTTTACATAATAGCTTTGTGTATTTTATTTTTATTTGTGACTGTTTTGTATTTTATTAATTCAATTATTTTTTTTCTCAAATTCATATCAAGAATTAAACCATAGTCATATTATATTTTATTGATTTTATCATGTCAGAGGTCATCCAAATAGAAATTTAAGAATTATTGAAGAATTTTGAACAAGCTATAGATGTTGGGCAGCTGCTTAAATTAAGCCTATTTGGTCCACTAGAATTCAGATTTGTGTCTATAATCCTATCGTACAGAGAAAAAAGTTCTCAACATGAAAACTACTATATTCTACTATATAATAATAAGTTGAAATTCAAGTCTACAGGAATTGAGCATTCTGGTTCACAAGATGTTTGAACAATAAATAGTGAGTAATATCATTGTGCACTAACAAAAATTTCCCTGAAAATTGACAAATGACAGGAGAAGCTGTGATGGATACTACATCATTCCGGTCCATATCATATCAGCTCTCAGTTCCCATTTGAAAGCTATATATCTTCTTGTCTTTCTTTTCACAGAATTCCCCCAGCCTTGCCTATCGTCTTTCTCTCAAAACACATTTTATCTATGGGAATAAATAGCAGCTATTCATTTATGTAAAAAAAGAGAGAGAGAGATAAAATCAGACTGGGTGACACTCTAGCATTGTATACAGTTTTGGGTGTTGTCCTTTAAGATGGCTATAAATGCATTAGAATGTTTACATCGTATAAACACAGGTTTAAGGAATTACATAGAAGAGAGGTTTACCCAGGAGGACTAAGGAGCAGTCTAAAAAGATACCAGCGCATTTTACATGGAAGAAGGCAAGTACCTGCTTAGTCTTTGCTATAAATAGCAAAACTAAATCTCCCTTTTAAGAACACATGTCAGATAAACATTAAAAGAAATTATCAATGAGACCCCATCTTTCTTTGATACCAATAATCAAAAGGATGCACGTCCATTGTTTTTCATTGCTTTTAATGTGCCTGAAACCTTTATAGCCTGCCAATGGATATACTTAATAATGTATTTATATAATAGTCAGAAGTCACTTTCTTTCATAACAGAAGAAATCTAATCAGTAATTGAAATGAAATAACATTGAATATGTCATGGATGGATTTGAGATGAATTCTTGAGTTAAAGTATCAGGGTCAGATTGGATTACCCAGCCCCCAGAAAATGACAGCCCTAGGTGACAAATTGATTATGGATAAGTGCAGGATTTCATTGGTCTTTCTGTTAAAGTTCAGGAAAATGAAAAGAATTGTCCTAGCTGTTGAGAACCATTTGGAATACAATCTGTTCTATCATGCTAGAATAAAGAGATGCAATAATGAGAAAATAGGATAGAATACTGGGTTCATATCTCTCCTTATAGCCAGACATTCATTTCAGTCCCAAGTAGTACTGTCTAAAATTATACAGAATTAAAATATATTCTGCAAAAATTATTTATTTGGTTTAAAATTTTCTTGATGTGCCCAGATCCAAAGACATTGGGCAGCTTATATGTTGTAAACCAGAGGTCCCCAACCTTTTGGGCACCAGGGACCGGTTCCGTGGAGAGAGGTTTTTCTGCGGATCAGAGGGTGCGTGGTTTTGTGTGCTGCCTGCATGTCGCGGATGGGGCTTTGCTTGTTGTGCAGACCGGTTGCTGGCATGTCGTGGTCCGGTACTGGTCCACGGACCAGGGGTTGGGGACCCCTGATGTAAATAACTGTTCTTTTTTCTCTCTGCTCTCTGTATATAGAGAGTTATTTAAGAATTCTTTTAATGGCAAGCTAGGTTTTTAAAGTCAAGGAAATACAATCCACAGGCAGTGAACATATATATGCTGAACTGGAACACTTCAGCGTAAAAAATTCAAGACTTTAAAAAAAAATACAGAGTATTCTTCTTTAGGGAGAGATTGAGGTTGAACTAATTATATCCTAACAGCTTGTGGTTGACATATATTTGTTTATATGGCCATTTGTAAAAAATATGCCCATTCTGCTAGCATCTGGAAAGTTCATAATATTTAAAATACATAGTTCTTGTTGGGTTAAAATGTTGAAGCCATTTTGATGTTGCTTGGAAAATAGAGTAATTATGTTTAGAGCATTTGGTTTATGAAAAAGCACAAATCAGGAAGATACTTGATTGCAAACATTTGATCTGTCCTGAAGAATTAATAGAGGGGAAACTCTTTGCTATGCTTGTCTTAAATATCCCAGGAATTTAAAAGGGAATCTTATTATTTATTTGTTTGTTTGAATTTATTGGTAGCTCAATTTCTTGAATTCTGGGCAGTGTACAATATTAGAAAAACATAAAAAATGGCTAAAACATTAAATCAGACAGCCCAGACTAAAATGATCTAAAAAAATGTTTGTTTTTTAAAAAGGTATAATGCTTATTTTTAAAAAAGGGATAATCCTTATAATAGCACCATGATCAGTAAAGGCATAGATTTTATGAGCCAACTAATTAATTAAGCTATTGTAGGGATATTTTTTTCCTATTTCTCCTGCCAATTAGATTTATTTATGAGTAATCTATTCTGATTTTTTTTCTTAAGCTCTCTTGATGACTTCCAGGTCCCACTGGAATAATATGATATTATGGAAAATATATGTGAACCAAATTGAATGAATTTATTGCCTGTTTAATATGATTGAAAATACCTTTTAATATTTATTTATGTGTTTAATTTCTTAGCATTTTAAGATAAATCAAATCCATACCATTATAGTAAAAATGTTCTTCATTCTTCCTGCACCTATTTTCAGCTACTCTTTAAGTTATGTCAGTATTTTATACACTGTTTTTTTTTGGGGGGGGGGGGATTTGCATATCTCTTTTCTGCCTCTTAAAATGAAATAGATTTAGTTTTTTAATGTATCATGCATGTTAGAATCAGTTTTCTTCTCTTTTTTTGTTTTGTTTTGTTTTTTGTTTGTGTGCTATTTGGTATCATTTGACTTGATTTTCTTGGCGGCCCTGAACCTTTTAATGAAATAACAGCTTTGCTGTTGACATATACTGCTCTAAACAACTTGGAACCAGAGCATGTGATATCTGGTTACATTAGAAGAAGAAAAAAACTGCAGTAATTTGCAGGAAACCCTTCTTTTCGTAGCACCCATCGTTCGGAATTTGTTCCTCCTTGAAATAAATGGGGCACCTACAATTGCCTCTTTCAGCCATGTTGACTATTGGATGAATATTTCCCTTTGGTCTTTGTCTCTGCCTGCATTTTTAACGAACATGTTTTTAAATTGTTTTGATTTATTATTTTTATTTTTGTATTTCAAATTATTTTATTGAAAACTCTTTTGAATGGAAATGTGTATAGATGGGCCAAATAAATGGGTAACTTTAGGCCAGCACTCCCTCTCCCTCGGATCCCCACTGCCCTCCAGATGTGCAGGGTTCCAATTCCCAGAATTCTAGTCCACGACCACTGAAAGAATCTTAACAAGCAGTCATCTTCACTTTAAATCTTCAGCACCTACATTGATGTAATTAAAATTCTTCCTTAACAAAATACACTGGATATAGGGTACCTGTTGCCCAATTTTCCTAATTACTAGAAAACTGTTGCAATAGAAAATAAAATTGGTGTGGCTTCCCCTCCTCACCCTAAAAATGTGAGAAATGCAGTCTGTTTAAAAACAATGTATAACACAAATGAATAATGAAAGTTTCAGTTCTGGATGCTTCAAGACGTCTCAAATGATAGGCTACAGGAACTGCTGCTGCCAATGCAAATAGCTGCCACTGAACAGTTCAGTAAATGACTCTTTCTCACAACAGGATGCTGAATATGCCCAAGTGTAAAAATGCATTGAGAAACCATGTATATACCACATGCACATCGGATATGCAATATTGGTGATATTTATTTTTTTTCTCTTTACCATCAGCAGCATCATAACTGTCTGAAAACAGACGTACTGCATACTATGTAATAAGATTAACAATGACAAAGCCTTGCCTGCAGCTAAACCATCTGATCGAATGTATAATGGGAAGGAAGGAAGGGGGATGCTGACAAAGCAAGGTGGTGAGAGTAATTCCTCCATTAATAATTAAAAGTTGGTTGTCCAAAATTTAGAATTATTAATGAATGCCACATGAGCTATGGAAACATTTGCAGTTCTGGTGTTGGTTTTCATTTTCTTGATTGTAAGGTATTTTGCAGGATCAGTTACTGTTATTGTTAAAAAAATAAGTTAAAATGTTAATCTATATTATTCTGGTTAAGTGGAACTTTGGGAAAGAAGAATATAACTTAATTTGGTAGCTGTCATAATAGACATAAGCAGCCAATATTGTTTGGTTTGTTTTGAGTTTAGTTTTTTTTAACTTTTTACATAAAAGAGCTTCTGCCCCTGCCCACTCCTTCCTATCTCCTACAGCACTGTCATTGCACTTTACTGTTTATTGGCAAAAGCATTATGCTAGATAGTGGCTTTGTCGTATCGGATTTGCAGCTGAGACCACCATACTGATGTTGAATTGCTTATTTGAAAGGTGCCCCAAGCATACCAGGTGATAAGAGAGGATCCTTGCTGAAAATCTGCATCATATGCCAGAGGTGCCAAAGTGAAAAGTGTGTGCATGAAATTTGCTTTGCCACTTGATTCTTCTCCTTTCTTCCAGCTAAGAAGATGTAGACGGACTTCCTGCCTGACAGGACAATATGTTGTTGTCATACTAGATGTTGCAGTTGTGCCCTATTCTTAATTGCTGACCTAAAAGATTTTGTCTCAATTTGATAAGAAAGGTCTTGGGGGGATATTTCCTAAATAAACTGAATTAACCTTCCATAGAAGTCAAGGAACCATTGTTTTTTAAAAATAGTGGATAAAATCTTGTTTGAGTTCTCATTTTTCTTTTTGTTTTTATCCCATTGGTCTAAAACATCTTATTTGAACAATAGTTTTTTAAAAAAAAGAATGATCCTAAATGTTTGACCTGGATATAAAGAAACATTAGAAATCTTGATACATACATACATATTTATTTTAATTCTTACTTGTATCCTGTAGCAAGAAAAATAAAAGTATTTGAAAATATATTCCAGAGTATTATAGTAAATGAAAAGTAATATGTCTGTGTGACTATCAAGAAGTTATTGTAGATTGTGTTTCATTTCATCCCTTTTTATTTATGTACTTGTATATTTTAAAACTTTTAATATTTATTGTACTTTTTACGAGGGCAATTCGGAAATAAACCATTTGGTTATCAATGACAGACACTTGCAGATACAGAACTTTTATTATACACATTAGAAAACTACAACATTACATTACTTTTCAACATAATCACCATTCAAATTAAGGCACTTATCATAACGTCTTACAAGGTTTGAAATTCCTTAGTAGTAGTCTCTTGGTGCCAAATCTGGGCTATGGGGGGGGGGTGATCAAAAACATCCCAACGGAACTGCTTCAAAAGTTCTTGGGTTCGTCTAGCAGTATGTGGGCGAGCATTATCGTGAACCGGAAGTTCACCACCGGAAGTGGTGCCATAGAAAATCTCGCCAAATGTGAAGATGCCAAAGGAGTACTGCTAGTGAAGTTCATGGAGCATGGTTCAACCATCAATTCAGAAGTCTACTGTGAAACGTTATGAAAACTCAGATGAGCCATCCATAACAAGCGTCGGAGCATGCTGACTTCCGGTGTGGTGTTGGTTCGTGATAATGCTTGCCCACACACTGCTAGACACACCCAAGAACATTTGAAGCAGTTCTGTTGGGATTTTTTGATCACGCCCCCATAGCCTAGATTTCACGCTGAGCGACTACTACTAAGGAATTTCAAACCTTATAAGACGTTATGACAAGTGCCTCAATTTGAATGGTGATTATGTCAAAAAGTAATGTAATGTTGTAGTTTTCTAATGTGTATAATACAAGTTCTGTCTCTGCGAGTGTCTGTCATTGATAACCAGATGAAGGTTTATTTCCGAATTGCCCTCGTATTAATTTGTTTGTATGTTTACAATGACAAATAATGTTATGTTCTCCAAAAGGAAGGATCTTTATTGTAAATTCCAGAAGCTTATTCCTTACGAAATACTAATGAGCAATTATATGTCTCCTAGTATGATATGATATTAATGATATTAGTTGTTAAAATATTGTTTCCAACTCTTAGCAACCACACTAAATATATGCATATATGCAATACATAATATGTTATCCAGGTACTCCCACTAAATCGTGATTTAGTCTTTATTTTTTTCATCATCCACTTTCATCAGGTTTGTGCTTGACTGGCAAACAATACAGTAGTCCTCAATTGACAACCACAATTAGAACTGAAAAATTTGTTGTTAAGCAGTGCAATCGTTAAGTGAGGCATGATTGAACCAGATTTTACGACCTTTTTATCTACAGTTGTTAAGCAAATCATCACAATTGTTAAGTGAGACATCACAGCTCTCCATTGACTTTGCTTGTTGCAAGCCAGCTGGAAAGCTCACAAATCACAATCATGTGACCAGAGAACCAACATAAATATGAGCCAGTTGCCATGTTCTAGAATTACAATTATGTGAACATGGAAGTGGTGCAATAGTCATAATTTTGAGGATGAGTCATAAGTCACTCAATGTACCAAAGTATTCATCTTACCTTATAGTTTGGTGTGGCTTGTTTGAGGGCTTCCCTATGTTTGAGCTTGCATGTGCTTGCGCTCAGAAGACCAGCAAAGGATTTTATGTTGTACCTTTGAGAACCATGGCTAATTCAGCACTGTAATGATTAAGGGTTGTGGTTTGCACAGCTCTACTTAATATATAATTCCAACTTTGTATACTTATCTTGCCCATTAGAATTATGCTTTGTGTTCTGATTCTTTGTGCTATTTGATTTCTTTTTGGTTTCTTTCTGCATATTCTTCTGAGCATTATCATGGAATATGGCAATACTGTTTAGATCAGTCCTCCCAACCTGGTGTTTTCCAGATATGTTGAGCTTCAATTTATCATGGGACTTAAAATCTATTATACCCGAGGGATGCTACTTTGGAGAAGATTGTTTTAGATAGTAAATGCTTCATTTTGTATGCTCAGATAAATTCATTTTGCAATTCTGCTTTTTCTTACATTGTAAATGTTATTCATCTCTTCGTTTTATTGTTAACTTTACCCGTCATTCTTTTCCTCTAATTCTTTCTTAGTAAAAAAAATATTATCTTTTAAAAGTTGTCCTTGATCTATACCATCAGAGTTCCAATTGGTAATTATAAGAGAGTTTATTATAGGAATGCATTTCTTTTGTAGGCTGTAGTACTTTTACTGGTTAAACTTTTGTGATTTTGACAACAAAGGCATATGCAAAGTCTTTGAATTCACAAGTTCTCTGTTATGGAAGCTGACAGATCAGATGTCACTAGCATAGTTGTTTCTAAGTCCGATTGGAAGCTGCCATTGTTCATGTATGTTAAAACTTGTATTAAAGGATGTGAAGACTTGTGTGTGACCGAGCCATGAACTTTAAATTTTAGTGTATAACTTTTTCTTTTACAAAAGAAGAATATGTGGATCTTTGGAATAAGAAATAGGTCATGGCATGGATTAGTTGTATGTGAATGTGTGGCTTCTGTTCTGGCATTTGAAATATTTCATATAAACAACAGAGTATTATATCCTACATTGTATCTGATAAAGCACCTATGAACCACTCTAAGAAATCAATCAATATTAGTAGGTATTCTTCAGGTATTGTAAATTTATGTTATCAACATAATAATAGAATGACAGCATATAACTTTCCCCTGGTTCTTTATTTTCGATCACCATCTCTCCCACCACCCCACTTAACTGTAGATTTCTGAGGCATAGAATGAGAATATTTGTGGAGGAGCATGTCATATTTATTTATCAAACTTTTAAAACTGCCCATTTTTCTCTCAAAGGGACTCTGTGCAAAATATATTAGTCCCATAGTGGGTTGATGAGAACAGGAATGTGAGACAACTAGCATACTCATTTTCTCTCTCTCTTCTTTCTCCTTTCCTCCTTCACACATCATTTGTGTGTTTTTGGTAGTTAGTTTGAATGATGGGCAGCCAAATGTAAACAAACTGCCTTAGTATGCCAGTCTTGTCATTTTTTTTTTACTTTTTTATAGTTTATAACTAAGAACTTGGAAGATCACATTGTTGGAATATCTTTTTCTTCAGAACCCTGCTTCTTCCTTTTGGTTGCTGGAAATTGCTTACATTGAACTAGAAACCTTTAGTTATGGTTGGAAATTGTATGGGGTGATACTGGTCGGGCAGAAATATGTAATTCTCACACAATAGAAAACCATTTTGTAAACAAGCGATTGATAGCAGAAACCTTCAAGGCCAGGAAACAAGTAGACATAAACAAGTAGAATCAAAAAGGGAAGAGATCCAAAATTCAAGCTTCGAGACCAGTATATGCATATAGGACAAAAAATTCTCAGTGTTGTTAAATTGAGAACATCTTCTAAGTATGACTTTATAATTTTTTACAATCTACTCATTCTGAGTCTCTTTGGAATTGTTGAATCTAATTGCTCTATCTGCTATGAAACCTTGATACAGATGCTCCATACTGTGAGTATAGAACATGATTTTGGTTGTGTAGTACTCAGACTCTTGACTGGCCCTAGTAATTGCTGGCCACTGAATTTTCCTTGTCAGAAAGTACTATTCAAGGGTTCCTAATTCGTCCTGGAGTAACTGTGTTATGCTATATTCTTTCTCAGACTCTGTAAGTTAAAATGATTTCCAAATGACCTCTCCAAACATAGTTTTGATAATCTTATCAAGATGCATCCAAGTACAGCCCAGATCAAAGTGAATGTGACAGATTTTATCAATAGGATACTTAGCGGACATCTTTCATTGGCCTGTTGCCGGATCATCCTACCTGCCCCTCCCCAACAACAAACAGGCTACTCTAATTACTGATGCCAGACAGTGCGTGGAAAATTGCAAACCTTTGCTGTTCTTATTGCTCACAGTGCAGGCCTGAACATGAACTCTTACCAGTATTTGTTCACATTCATTTGTTGTCTTTCTCCACAGAAGCCCTAAGTATCAGTTCTGTTGCATCATCTACTGGGGTCCTTTAGTAAAACAAGCAACTTCCTGGGATAGACACATAAAGAGAAGCTATTTGGAAATCATTACTAAGTATTGGTGGAATAGTCACAATCCCCAGGCCCCACTATCACTCCAACACAAGTTAGAACAATAGGCATCCAAGGCCAGGTCTACTAGGCCACTTAGTTTCCAAACAAACTCTTCCCCTATTACAACCTCTCCCCCAGTTGCAATTGTAGGAAAGGAGACTTACAAGATTGATGTCAGACCAGACAGGAAACATGACCAGATGAATTAATTCTTATTCTAAGGCTACATTTGTCTATGCAATTATTTATTTATTAGATTTCCCCCCACCTTTATTATTTTATAAGTAACTCAAGGCAGTGAACATACATAATACTCCTTCCTCTTCTTATTTTCTCCACAACAACAACCTTGTGAGGTGGGTTGGACTAAAAGAGAATGACTGGCTTCCTCTTTGCCTCTTCTTGCAAGGTCTTTACAGTGTTCAACTCTTCACAAATTTCTACCCCTCTTGTCTTACCCTACTATATCTTATTGTCATCTTGCTCTCTTCTCATCTCTCTCTTTCGTTCCTGTCTCTTGTCACTACATTTCTATTCCTTCCTTGTCACCTCTTTTCTCTCATCTCCACTCAGAGGTTTTTCCACCCTGTTTCTCTTCTGCCTTCTTCATACTCTGAGAACAAGAGTGACTACAAACTGTAGCCTAACTAATCTAAAAACAACTACCCCACAATATCTTCCTGTATCCCCAAGTGTTGTTGTCAGTCACAAAAAGAAAAGAAAACCTACTCAGGACAATCCTGTCACCTAGGGCAGCAGTCCCCAATTTCTGCGGCTTGGCAGCCCAGCTGGGGAGGGAGGGGGGAACCAGGCCGCGCAAGCAGCAGGCCAGCACATGCACAGCTCGACTGGTATGAGCAGCGAGCCAGCACGCTTGCATAAACGTGCACAGCTCAACTTGTGCAAGTTGAGCTGCATGCTTGTGCACACCGACCTGCCGTTCTTGCGGCCTGATTCTGAATAGGCCATGGCCTGGTAGTGGGCCTTGGCCTGGGGGTTGGGGACCCCTGACCTAGGGTTATATTTAGCTGTAATGCAAATGAGACATACCTAAACAATTTAAGCTAAAAAATAGAAGTCTTTCAAAAGGATAATTATTGTATACTTTGTGTTGCTTAAAATGAATAACTGGAGCATCCTTTCTCAATGTAGTACCCTTCAGATATTTCAGAATCAAAGATTTGATGCACCAATATAACCCTAACCCTAACCTGGACATGTTTGTACTATTTCTATAATTCAACCTGAAAGTCAAATTTGTAATTAATATTGAATTCAAAAAAAGATAGTTTTGAAGAATACATTAAATTTATTTATTTATTTATTTATTCATTCATTCATTCATTCATTCATTCATTCATTCATTCATTCATTCATTCATTCATTCAATAACTATACCTGACTCCAAACAGCCCTTTGTACTGACTTAAACATGTTTTTTATTTCTAATGGTCTACCATTATGTTGTATGGCCATATAGCACAGATTTGTCAGTGCTGTTTTTATGTAAAAATTACATAAAAGTCTGGCCTCTGCCTTTGTGGCATTTAAGTTGTTATTTTGTAAGCTGTTTTGAGTTGAGGAAACAGGGAGTGAGAGAAAATATATGGAAATAGAGGCAATGAGAAAACACAAAAACTCCAATTGTTTATATAATTTGTCTAAACTAATTAATATTACTGTGGCATGTGGTCCTCTTAATGTGTTGTTTGCATTCTTACAGTATAATCACTCTATTTTTCACTGTACATGGCTGGCCAGATTTCTTTCAAGTTAAATTAACGAAAACATGCTGCTCGTCTTCATTACAATCTGTATTTTCTCATTTGAGACTTAATTTTAACTTACACTGCAGCTTTATTTTCTGTGCAGTTAAAAAACAGAATGAAAATCCATTCCACTAAATAAACCTAGTGAAAAGTACTTTATTAGCCTTGCATTCCACATAATGCCATTTCTTGCTCTGTTTTTCCCCCAGTTTCCATTGCAAGACGTGTACAAGATCCCTTAGCTGAGCTAGTGAAAATTGAGCCCAAACACATTGGAATTGGAATGTACCAGGTAAGGCAATGTAAAGCACTTTAGTCTAAAGACTCTTGGACTAGTCATTAGTTCAATATGATATGAAATAGAATTGAGACAGTGCTTGGCAATTAAGTGTCAGCTAGTTATATGTCTGTTTTAAAAGTTTCATGGAATAATAATAAATATTTATAAATTGTTGTATATTTTAAAAAAATTTCTAGGGTTAAATATGTGGACGGAGGCTTAGGATTGCAGCCAGATTTATTGCCTATTAAAAACATCAAATCAGGCTTCTAACTTGATCTGCAAATCTTCCTTTCTTTTACATAGGTGCAATGGTCATTTTGAATTTTTTAATGTCTCTTTGGAAAATGCTGTAAGATTTACAGTTCAGACAATTAGCCTATGTCATCTTTTGCAGTTTTTTCATCTAATATTTGTAGAAGCACTTACTGTACTTTATGTACTTTGCATTAATTAAATGGCAAATTAATTCATTAATTAAATGGAAAGTTTTTAGTTTGTATATCTAAAAGATATAGATATCTATAGATATCTGGCTAATTGTATGGTTGCATGGTGCACGCACACACACACATATGCATATTAGATAGATAGATAGATAGATAGATAGATAGATAGATAGATAGATAGATAGATAGATAGATAGATAGATAGATAGATAGATAGATAGATAGATAGATAGATAGATAGATAGATAGATAGATAGATAGATAGATATCCAGTGATTTTTTAAATTGGATGTTGAAAATTATATGTGCCATAGGTATATATAATATAAAGCCACTGAGAATTGTTTATAAGATGGTAGCTATATAAATGTTTTAAGTAAATAAATGCATAAATAAAATATGTGCAAATGCAATGTATTTGAAAGAATATTGAACTGAAAAATATTTTTTAAAAAATAAAATTGCACATTTTTTCTTTTGAATATGCTCTTGAATATGACATTGCATGTGTTATTCAGAAATGACAAATCCATGGTGATCCTTCAGAGCAAGGGAGTTACATAGTCAGTGGATCTACATCAAAGATTGAATGAATATTGTTATTACAGTCACTGACCAGAATTGCAAACAAAAACACATTAAAAATAAAGTAAAAGCCAGATAAAATATTTCAATTAGCAGTGGGTTTATCAGTAAATAATAAAAGTCTCCCTGGTTGTGCTTGAGCCTTAGCTGAATATAATTTCAGTGCTGGTGGGATATGCTCTGTTAATTCTGATGAAGTGGAAATATTGAATTGCAGCTGCTGTTTTTTGAACATTTTTCTATAACAATAATTTTAGTGTGTATTTTGTTTGGTTCAGCTATGGAAAACCATTCCCAAATAATTAAAAGATTTCACTTGTTTAGTACTTTGGCCATTTATTCTTCATGTTTAGGTCTCTTTAAAAAGATCAGGAACTTAGTTTTCTATAGCACTTGATTTCAAGTGCTTCCTCAGAGCAGTTAATTGGCCAGACCATTCAGAGCTTTAACTCCCAGAATTTCCCAGCCATGGTGCTGGCTGCGGAATTCTGGGAATTGAACTCCACACATCTTAAAGTTGACAAGGTTGATAAACACTGAGCTAAAGTGTTCCTCCCAGATGCAGGTAAGAGGAGGGGGAGTGAAAGGGATTTGTTAATAGAGTGGGAAGCTATCAGACGCCAGAAGATAATGGGATTTCTGGCGTGAGATGTTATTGTTCAGTTCTATCAGGAAGCCCTAGAGAATTCTCTTTTCTTGCTTTGTAATAAACATTCCATCACACCAGAGCTGAGAGAATAAGCCTTGCCTCCATGTTTTTCTCTCTTACTCGACATCTGGATGGAGAACCCTGGCTAGATTAACTGAATCAGTCAGGTGAATGTCTGCAGAAGGGAATTCCTAGACCTCTCTTTAACTGTAGAAGAATGGAATTGCAATGCTGCATTAAACAGAAGCAGCTGAGAAATTTGTTCATTGAGTTGCTGAATCCATCTGGCATGGACCAACCCTAGCTCTAGGTCCGTTCCAAAACTGGAGTAGATTCTACTTCCAGAAAGCCATTGTTGAATGCTTTTATAACTAATACGGGGAAGATGGTCACTATCAAGTTTATTGTCAGATGAAATTTTCTGTACAAGAGTAATTAAATTCCATTGAAATTAAAGTGTAATCAATCAGGGAAGACTTTGAGCCAACCCAGTGGGAGAATTTACCAGGCAAATCACTACTGGTAGATCCATTCAATAAACATAAAGTTTTATGATGAACACTGCCCCTTCTAATCCCCTTTTGAATTTTTAGATTGCTAGGCTTGTAGGAGGGGGGGAATGCAACTAATTCTGAAGGGTGTTGATGGGACTGAGTAAAAAGCATCTTATCGTTTGCCCTTTGCATTTAGATCACCAGAAACTTTTACATAAGTAGAGGAGTTATTAATCACAAGTCTACTAATGTATGCTTCAAATTTGGTCCACAAGTAATAGAGCATTATTAAATTTTAGCAGCACAGTTATTTCATAGCACTCCTATTGGTTTTAACTATATAATGTTTAATTGTAGTTTACTTGAAACATGTATACTTAAGCCACCATCCAAGAGCTGCTGCAAGTGGGAAAGACTTTCCCTCACTTACAAATCAACTGTTTTCTAGCCAGGTTTCTTGTGTGTCAAATTCAGCAACATAATTCATGAAAGCAGAGGTTTTAGATTTAGCATTCCAGCCTGCAGTATTCCATGAAATAATTGTTAGGGTTTTAGAACTCGGATGTCAGTCTGAGTTTCCAGTAGTGGCCATTGTAATAAGCAGACCCTCAAGAACGGTGGAAATATAAGTTGGTTCATACTATTTGGTGTTAAGATCAGTTGCCAGAAAAATGGGTGTATTTTGGATGTCAGAGAAAATAATATCTGTATCAGAAGAATCTATTCCAGGCATATCATGAGGCCCAAAGCCAGACTTCTCTCTCTAAGTAGTTGCTAATAGCTGGGATAAGAATTCTTCTCCTTTGTCAGTTTGATCTTCAGCATATCCATCTAACCCTCTTAATAATTTAAAAATAGTTTCAGTGGGATACAATTGGGGAGCTACACTATAGGAGGTATTGGCATTAAGAAGCATGTCTGGATCCGATGAAGGCAAGAAATTAGCATTTTTTTCAGGGTCTGTAGATTCTGCCATTGATGTAGCACTTTGTCAAGCTGCAGATTGTCAGGGTTAGACATTAAAAGTTCTCCATTGGTGGTTAGTGTGCCCGAGCTTTTTGCGGTTGTGGTAGCATTAGCAATTTGTTGATTGAGTTTATTACCACAGTCCTGATAGAATGAAATTAATTAATGATTTTACTATAGAGACTATTCTCACCAATGTTTCTGTTAATTTATCCAATCTCTGTATGATGTCTGCTTGCTCTGAATCTGGCAGTGTACCAGATGAGTCAATCAACTTTTCTTCCAGTGAGTCCTCGGCAGACTCTTTAGCTGTAGATAATTCAATCTGTTACTTAGAGCTCTTCTTTATCAAGGTCATTGCTGGTGAAACATCCCTGAAGTTATCGGGATTCAAATCGTTAGATTTAAAGTGGTAATATCCTTTTGGGAAAACTGATCCAAAAGTGGGCTGGCTTTCTCTGAATAGAAAACGTGTACTGGGAATATTGGGAAGGTGCTCAAGAAGGGCTTCATTTTAAAAAGCATGCTATGGATTTTAAATTGCTTAAATGTTAACAGAATTCACATGCAGTCTCTTTTATATGGCAGCCATTGGTGTGTAATAGATCTATCAAAGAGCGGCTGGGTCAGTCAAGGGTAGAATAACTACCTTTTTGAAGTCTTATCACCCTCTATTCACTGTATTATTGGAAATCTGCAGAGTGATCTGATCAGTCTGTAAGTAATAATGGCACTTATTTCATTTCTGCCTTTTTTTGACTTGAGATTTATGACATTCCCAGGTATTTCCTTCTCTCCTAGTAGATTCAGGAGTGGGGTCAGCTCTAAGTTCCCTGTTAGCTGTTTGTTGGCGTGAACAGCAGGTGTCTTTACAGCTTCTATTGTTTTATTTGGGTGACTATGAGTATAGTTTACAAAGAACTCTTCTAGTAGTCTTATTTTTGACTGAAGTCAAAGGTTCGAAGATCATGATGACATTTTGCATGTGACCAGGCGTTGCCATCAATAGTTATAAACTGTTATATTTTCCCTTTTTAAGTTCATATCATCCCCATCTTGCAGAAGCAATGCAGCTGCTGAACAAACAGCAGCAGTCTGGGGAGGGGAGGGGAGAGTATTCTCCACCAAGGAAGAAGAAAGTTCTGTAAGCTGTTTCCTTTCAATTTCTATCTGTAGATCCCATTCTGAAGTGTTATTAGAGTTACGTGAGTTATGTCTGTCTGGAGAATATGTAGAGTGAGAATTACTTATTGAAATTATCTATTTATTACATATTCATCCTTTTCTACTGCTTGGGTGGAATCTGTGTTGTGGAGTCTCTTCTTCCTTTTTCCCGTTCTTGAGTTCTGCTTTATATTTTATGGAGTTGTAGCTAGAACAGATACAGTAGATGACCTCCCAGGCATTATTGTTTATAAAAAGTAAATTAAAAGAATATAAAATGAGAATAGCAAGTTCAAAGATAAAGTAAAATAAAACAGACATAGATTCAAAGCTGCTCACCCATCGCCCTCTTTAGACCACTCCCATCAAAGTTTGTTTGTGACCAGATGACTATGTTTAACAAGAAATCTTAATATGTTCTCAAATAAATTATTTGACATATTTTTTGATATATTTAGTAGTTCTAAGCTTAAAGAATTGAGTGACCTTTCTGATACCCATGGGAGAAGAATGTATGACTCCCCAGATATTATTGAAATATAACCTGATTTCTGGGCCATGGTGGTGGCTGGCTGAGCTGCTGTAAGATATAGACCTTCACCCCAGCAAGTGTTGTTGCTGCTGGACCTGATAACTAGAAAAGTTATTCTTACAAAGAAAGGCATCTCAAATTTATTTAATCGAGAGAAAAAACAGTTCTAAAAGAAGTTATTGTATTGATAAAGGAGAATGTTTGTAGCTCAGGGTTGAAATGAGGGGTCCTTGGTGCTTTCTGAGTTTGTCTATTTTCTTGCAGATGTTTCATTACCTTAACTAGGTAACATCATCAATGCTGTGAGGAAGATGGGTTTACTCTCAATTTATACTCTAGTGACTTGCCCTGTCAGTATTCTGAAGTTCTGTATGGCCAAACATGGATTATAAATTAATAAACAATTTAATGTAGAAACTGAGCAGTTGATGGGTCAGAAAGATGAATACTTGGCCTCTGTTCATCATCAGCATCTACCATCTACGTTAGGTAGCAGATACTGATTTTGTGTAAGGAGATTCAAAACCTTACCAGGAATAGATGAATCAAAAAATGATAGGAAGAATCTTGCTACTGCTAATGGTTGCTGTAATGTTGATGTGAATCTTGTCAGAGCATTTTTCCTGTGTTATAAAGGTTATATAGGGTCTTTTTGAGAGGATAATGTGTTGAAATGAAATAAATTTTGTGATGTAGGCATGATGACAAGTGTGCCTTGTGGTTTATCTTTAATCCTCCAGTGACAAAACGGAATAAATAATAGCTTTAGGTAACTCAAATTGCTTGCTTGTCAAAAGTTTTTAAATAAAGCATAACCCTAGAAGATATGTAAGATGCATGCTCAGTGATGTAAAGGAATTGTGAACCAACAGAGCATTCAGCGCAATGACACTTTCGGAGACAAATTGTTGAACTTGTGTGTCAAAGGAGTGATTATATTATCCTTGGGCACAGAACAAATCTAAAAAGAAAAGGATTAAGTGATTGTGATCTTTCTTCCCCTAAATATAGTTCGTTGTTTTCAACAGAAATGTTTAAGGGCAAATGAAGAAGGAAGAGTTGTATAAATCTGGGGTAGAAGCAAAAATTCTAGTTCTAGTTGATAGTTGTAGTTTGGTTCCAAACTTTTTATTTCCAATTTTGATGAGAATTACATAAATTTCACTTGATCCAACGTAGGAGACTCATGGAATAGGAGATTCTGCCATTCATGGTGATCTAAAAAAAAAGGCCAGTGATGTGTGTGGCACAGTTTATTTATTACAATAAAACTACTGAATTAAAATGGAAAGAAGCATTATGGTGCTTTTTATACCATCTATGTAACATGAGTAAGAATATCCACTATTTTAAAGTTGCTGCAGTAGGTTTTATTGTCAGGCCATGCATAAACAAAGTATACATTTTTTTAGCAATACATTCCTTCATGTTCTGTATACGAGATCTTTTCTCCTTGGCACATTTGGGAAATTAGCATCTTTTAAATATACGAGATATAAAATTCCTACTTTTTCAAACACTAGAAGGGAAACATAGTTCATTCCAGATGTAACTACAGCTTTTTGTGTCCAATAAAATCTGTGAATAGTGCTTCAAAACATAGGCTTCTTAAAAGGAAACAGTTAACCTTCCTGGTTCCATGTATTGCTTCCTGATCAATAAGAATTTTATGATGTTTAATGGAAATGCTTAACATAAATACAAGGGGGAGGTTATGCTATACCTTTTCCTCTTGATCTTTTGCCTTTTTGTCTTCTCTTGGTAGTTTAATGTGCCAGATATTTTTACCCTTACTACTTTCACTCTTTAGTTTTAGACATTTTGTTCTGCAACAGTAACTATTGTAAAATAAAACTGGAAATTTTATAGAAATGCTTTTGAAATGTTTTTGTGGATGGATGGATGGATGGATGGATGGATGGATGGATGGATGGATGGATGGATGGATGGATGGATTAGATGGATGGATGGATGGATGGATGGATGGATAGATAGATAGATAGATGATAGATAGATGGATAGATAGATAGATAGATAGATAGATAGATAGATAGATAGATAGATGATTGATAGATAGATAGATAGATAGATAGATAGATAGATGATTGATAGATAGATAGATAGATAGATAGAGATAGATAGATAGATAGATAGATAGATAGATAGATAGATAGATTAGATAGATAGATAGATTAGATAGATAGATAGATAGATAGATAGATGATAGATAGATAGATAGATAGATAGATAGATAGATAGATAGATAGATAGATAGATGATAGATAGATAGATAGATAGATAGATAGATAGATAGATAGATAGATAGATAGATTAGATAGATAGATAGATAGATTAGATAGATAGATAGATAGATTAGATAGATTAGATAGATAGATAGATAGATAGATAGATAGATAGATAGATAGATAGATAGATAGATAGATAGATAGATAGATAGATAGATAGATAGATAGATAGATAGATAGATAGATAGATAGATGATAGAGCGAGCCAAGAACCCCAGGGCAACCAAAAACACCAATGGATCATTGAATGAATCAACCAAGCATTCTCACTCAAGGCACAAATGACCAGGCTCAACTATCCTACTTTGGCCATATTATGTGAAGACCTAGCTCTCTGGATAAGGATCTAATGTTGGCAAAAGTAAGAGGAAAGAGAAAAGGATGGCCAGCAACGACTCAGTTATAGTGGAGATGGAAGACCTGAAAGATCAGATTGGGGATAGATCACTATGGAGAAAATTTGTGTGGTCGCAACTTGATGGCACATAATGGATCAATCAGAGAGAACATATATAAATGGAAAGGGCTCAGAAAGCTATTAAAATTTAAAGAGATGCCACTTCCCCTTTAACTGACTTTGCGAGATTCAATTTTAATTGTCTCTATTTCTTTATGCATTTCATGACCATGAATGGGCTGATTAAAGTGACATGAGATCACACTGAGAAGCCTTGAATTTTTCACTACTGAGAAACAGAGGTTTTCCAACACCCAATACAAAATGAAGTGCTAGTGCCAAGCCAGTGATAGGCAGTTAGGTTTTGCATGACATTTCTCCCATGTAACATTTTCCCCTTATTTTACACATTTCTTTTTCTTTTATTCAAATAAACATTCTCAATAAAAGTTATAAAAAACAAAGCTCTTTATTCCTCTTTTCTTAATTATTAGCTATCACACCCAATTTTGCTCCTTATAAACTTGATAAACATTCTTTCAGCTTCTTCATTGAAGTCATTGATACAGATGTTGAAGAGCTGATTCCCAGAAGTGATTCTTATGACATTCCACTCCACCTCTTCTAAATTTGATAAGGAGTGCTTGCTGAATATTGGAATATGGTTTTTTTGATCAACTATCACCCCCCCCCCTTACAGTTAGCCAAATTGCTAATCAGAATATCTTTTCATGAAGTAGTATAGAGCCCTGGTTTGATGGTATCTGATCTTCACTGTGATAAAAAATAAAAGTAAAAACAAAAATATAATTACACATAAATAAATTGAGCCTGAAAGAACTTTGGCTATTTTAAGAATCATAGTAACTTTAATAGATCGATTTCTTAAAGGGCCTTTATGTTTTTTCCAGTTAATGCAGAAACAAAAAAAATACTTGTTATTTCAGTAAATATCAAGGTCAAAAACACTTTCAGAATCAAGGTCAAAAACACTTTCAGAATCACTATCAATATTTTCACAGCCATATTAATTTTACTACCCCGGTTTGTGTTAATTATCACTAAGATAGTACCTAACAGAACACATCTACCAAGTATTTTTATAAAGCATACATTTTCTTTTTGTTTTGGTTATGCATTAAGATATCTTTATTTCATGATTTTATGTGTCAAATATAAACTGCAGGTGGGTTCCCTTCTCAACAACAACACTCTTGATATAGAAACATTTTTTTATTATACAGTGATTATCATTGTTGATGCTTACAACAAAAATAGGCACTTTTTATCAGTCATTCTCTAAATATCATTTTTTATTCTGCTTTTCATTTCATACCATGAATTAAATTAAATTAAATTAAGCTCTATTTTAAACAAAAATTAAATAATGCCCTAATCCAGAATTACATTGTTTGCTTTTACAACTGTAAGTCATAAGCAATTAATTTTCCTTCGAAAGTTAATTCACTTACCATTCCCAGTAGCATCATATGTTGACACAGGGTTAAAGATAGTTTAGTGTTTTTCTTCAGTAAGTTGGGCTCAACTTTGGAAGATTTCAAGTTAAAGTAAATTTTGAATTTTCTTAACAACCTACATACAAGGTTATTTAAGATGAATGCTGTCCTTCTTACTATCATCTAGATGATTGTTTTAAATTTGTATTCAAGATTTACAAAAATATAATGCTTGTGGGCAATCAGCAATTCTCTTTCTGTTTAATTTTACATTTCTTCCAATGTTTAGTTCAACAAAGGTTGACCATTATATAGTTAAACGGGAGTTTCCCTCAAATCCACATGAGGATTCTTCAGCAATATAGTAAAACCTAAAATATTTAGTTTGATTGTATGAGATTAGGGTAAACAAGTATAATAACAAATTCTTTAATTGTCTGGAACCAATTATTCTTTTTTCCTGTTATCAAAGGAGGATGGTAGGCTAAACTGAGGCTATAATTTTCAATGTTAACAGAGTAGGAGAAGAACCCAATTCAAAGATAACTTTAATTTTCATTAAAAAAGGAAACCTTTGAATCAAGCTCATCATGTTTCAACCTTTTAAAATATATTCATGTCCCTTTGATAGAATTCAACATATTAATTCCTATATATTGACAAGTATTTGTGGGAAAGTGCCTTCTAAATAAACGAATCTGAATAAGTAGAACAATATTCAATAGTAGATATACTTTAATAAAAGCATTTTTGTTGGTTAGACTGCAGCAACAATGCTTTCATCAACTCTCCCTATTTACTGCTCTAGTCTAGATGCATCACAGTGTTTACTTAAGGTCACAGTTCACAAAAGTAGAGTTGTGGAGGTGACATAAGATTTAAGAGGCTTAAATAATTTTGAGTTCCCAAGCATCCAGACAGAGGCAAAAGACAAAATTGAAGCTTTTGCATTTGTAATGTTTTATGTCAATTAACCATGATTTATTGTATGAGAATAAGGGCTACAGGTTTGTGTTTAAGACACATGTAGACTAGATTGATCAGTATGAAAAGAAATGAGGTTAACTATCATAGAGAGGACACAGTTCACAAAAGTAGAGTTGTGGAGGTGACATAAGACTTAAGTGGTAATATGAGCAAATATTTGATGGTTCAACTTTTTGTTAAGATAAAATCACATTTTTCAACAGTTTCTCCACTAGATATTAATGGATGATAACTTGGTTATGACAAAATAACTTATTTTGCTGTATCCATTTAAAAGCATTTTGAAAATGCTGATTATATAGTTTCATTTAAATTTGACTTGCCCTGGATATTAGAAAAAGTATTGGTTGTTTATTTCAGTTATTCAGATTTCATAGTTATGATGTATACCTTTAAGCTAAAATGATATGTATTACAAGAATAACAACTGAAATGGAATAATGTGCCATATTATTTGTGCCACACTATTTTTTTATAACAACATATAAGTCTTAGAATACCACTTAGCAAGACATGGGTTTAGAAGTTCTAGATTTGGGGGATTTGATGTGGCTTTATCCAAGCAGTCATGTTTCCTTAATTGTGCATTTTAAATGTTGTAAGCTACCCAGAATCTTTTTGGAGTTGGATGGCTTCAAAAATCCAATAAATTAAATTAAACTAATTATAGCTTAAGGCTTGAGGCTCATTTTAGATATCATGTGTGATAAATTTCTTCACTGATAAGGCTTTTTAGAACCAATTTAAAACTTTTCAGAATTGAGACTACCTCCAGCCTCAGCCTGAACCTTTGAAAAAACAATTCCTATATAAGGACTTTTTTTTTTCTTTACCCACTGCCCAGCTTTCTAAATCTTTTTTGTTTCTTTTACCTCTGCTACTTGTTTAGGAAAGTCTTCATTATTGAAACATCTGTCTCTTGTATTTCCTTTACTCCATCTGAATCTGTCTCCAGTATAATTTATATTGCATTCTCTGCAATTTGGTCTCAACAGCTGTTCTTAATGTTCTACCATGGTGTTATCTCCATAATAAGGTAATTATTTTTAGATGATGTAATTCTAGCAACAGGCTTTCTCTCTATGCATAACATCTCATACAATCATAGATAATGTGGGCACTACTTTTCCTACAGACATTTCCTTTGGTGCCTACCAGTCTCTTTATCTCATTTAACTTTAATTTGTTTTTAAATTATTTAAATTATTTTTAAATTACAAACTAATAAAAAGTTTTTATGCCAGAAAATGAAACACCAGCCAAAGTAATAACCAAATGCTTAAGGAACTCACAGCTGATGGTGAAGAAGTGATGGTACTAGTTTGTGGTTTTTAGAATCAAGAATAAATAAAGATGACAATGTGCTGGAAAAGTAAACTAAAGATTAATAGAGAGGAAGGCAATGACAGAATTTTGCAGCACCATGAAGGGTAAGAATACTTTTATAACAAGAAAGAACAGCAGTAGAAATGTACAGCTATACTAACTAAACACTGAAAAAACAGCAAGATAAAGAATATAGATTTCTTCAGATTACAGATTTGGAGACCCTTACAAAAGTACCAGAAGAATTATTCAATGGATCCTGGGTAAAATAAAGACTGCCTGTTCCCTTTAAGGCAAGGATGGGCAAGCAGAAACTTTTGTCCTTTGGCCGTGTGGTTTAAGCAGATTATTGCCTTAAAAAGGATGCCATCCATAGCAAGAGTAAGGAAAGTAGAAGACAGTAGAGAGGCACCTTTGGTCATGCCTGGTGATGACCTGTGTCAAAGCTGGGACGAGGATGGTGCATGTATCTTGATGTTCTTTGGTCTCTCAGTGGCTTTCAGTGCCATTGATCATGGTATCCTGTTGGATCAGCTTTGGGGATTAGAACGGAAGGACTGGTTTGCTGTAGCTTTCCTCCTTTCCACAGTGACTGAATTCAGTCAATGTTAGCAGTGTAAGAGATTGCATCCATGGCTCCACACTTGTGGGATGCCACTGGGGTCAACTCTTTTTGCACTGTAATTTAACATCTAACATCATTACCATGAAACCACTGGTGAGATCATCTGACAGTTTGTAATCAGGTGTCATCAATATGCTTACGATACCCAAATATACAGTACATCTTGACCCCAGCCTGATGAAATTCTGGCCCAGTGTTTGGAGGCTGTGCAGGTCTGAATGGAGAGAAACAGAGCTGCTTCCAAAAATAGTCTTGCTTCCTAGGACTTATCAAATGTTTCAGCCTTCTTTGCCTAGAGCAGGGGTAGGGAACCTTGGCTCTTTTATGACTTGTGGACCAGCATGGCCGGTTCAGAAATTCTGGGTATTGAAGTCCACAAGTCATAAAAGAGCCAAGGTTCCCTACCCCTGGCCTAGAGGATACTTCTTACATATTTCTGTCAAAGTTATCTCTTGTACTGCCTATACCTTCAGACAGCCACTTATGCCTTGGATTAGGGTAATGCTCCAGACAGCCACCTCACCATTAGGGTGATGCTCCATCCATGGTATTGCCAATGAAGATTACCTGGAAGCTACAGCTGGTCCAGAATGGCAGTGGAATGGGTTGTCATGGGTGTGCTGTAGTATGCAGATGAGTCCTCACTGCTTTATGAGATGCACTAGTTACCAGTTGGCCTCCAGATATAATTTAAGGAGTTGCTTCTCCTGTAACTCCACTAAAATAAATAAATATAGACGGGTTAAAACCAAAAAGCCAGTATCATTTATTTAAATGATAGTCACAAAAGACTGTCCCCTTAAAAGTGTGCTCTGGATTTGTCATGTTGCAGGGGAGAACTCAATTCTATAGTTAGGCGCTATCCCTGGAAACACTTATTTTAGCTTGACTTACTTAAAAAAAAAAGCAAAGCAAGACAAATATTAAAATATTTCTGCCATTTGAAAATGCTACTTTATTAATGTGATTAATAAATAGGTAGCATATTGAATTTTTTTAAAAAATTAAACTGCAATCAGATTGAATGCAGTGGGTTTTATTGCTCAGTAAACAAGCATGGCATTGTCCTGTATATTTCTTAACACGTAAAAAGGAATCAAATAACATATCCCTTAAAAGGAATCATAGAAAAGCCAAGATTAATGAAATCAACTTAAATTCCTTTATGGTTTTAAAACAATTAAATGGCCTTTTTAAATCTAGAATCACAGTTTATTAAACCTATAAGGATAGGTATCAGAACACTGTTTAAAACAGAAACAGAAGCTACTGCTGTCTACATCCGCATTTATATATTGACAAATAACGTTTTTATTTTGTATGTACTGTGTAGACTTGAAATAGGGCTGCATCATGAGCAGAGCAGTCCTGTGAATTTATAAGAATTATAAATTGTGACAGAGGAGCAGCCATATCAAAGTCCTACTGAGTTTTGATGGCAAAACAGAAAGGAAGGAGGAGCATTTTCCTTTGCTTTTTCTTCTCAACTTTTTTTTTTGCCAAATTTTCATTGTAAATTGCTTAGTCCTAAGAAAGTGTGCATACATCTGTAGACTTTTCCTTTCCATAACAATTGATATATAATACCAGAATTAAGAACAACAGTCTGAAGTTGTGTGTAAAACAGCCATGAACAGTGCCAGAAGATAGGAAGGTTGAATGAAATTCCCCAAATGATAATAAAATTGCTACTAAGTAAACATATTTGAGATACCCCTATGGAAAATAATCATTTTCCTATCAATCACTCACCCAACCTCTGAAGACAAAGATACTTGAAATCCTTGTATATCTGCTTAATATGCCTTTATCTACCTATATTTCACTGCAAAACATATACATATTTTTCACTGCAAAACATTCTTCATTACTGTGCCTGATACCAGGGACAAGTAACTTCTAGATGAAATCGTATTCCTTCTCCAAAATAGGTGTGTGGTCTACAGGTGCTTGCAAATTTGTAATTGCTACTAGTAGAATAGAATAGAGTAGAGCTGGAAGGCACCTTGGAGGTCTTCTAGTCCAGCCCCCTGCTCAAGCCAGGAGAACCTATACCATCTCAGACAAATGACTGTCTAGCCTCTTTTTAAAATCTCCAGTGATGGAGCACCCACGATTTCTGGAGGCAAGCTGTTCCACTGGTTAATTGTCCTCACTGTCAGGAAGTTTCTCCTTAATTCCAGGTTGCTTCTCTCTTCGATCAGTTTCCAACCATTCGTTTCTTGTCCTGCCCTCTGGTGCTTTGGTGGCGGCCCTTCAAATACTGGAATACTGCTATCATGTCTCCCCTATTTCTTCTATTCTTTAGACTAGCCAAACCCAAGTCCTGCAGCCGTTCTTCGTATGTTTTCGTCTCCAGGCCTTTGATCATCTTAGTTGCTCTTCTCTGAATTTTTTCCAACCTCTCAACATCTTTTTTGTGATATGGTGACCAAAATTGGTTACAGTATTCCAGGTGTGGTCTTAATAGAGTTTTATAAAGCGGTACTAATACCTCACATGATCTTGAGTCTATGCCTCTGTTTATAAACCCAAGATTGTATTAGCTTTTTTGGCTGCTGCTACACACTGTTGGCTCATGGTTAAGTGATCATCCACTAGGACTCCAAGGTCACTCTCACAGTTACTCTTTAAGCCAGCTCTCGCCCAATCTGTACCTTTGATTTTTCCTGCCTAAATGTAAAACTTTGCTTTTCTCCACATTGAAACTCATTTTGTTGGATAGGGCCCATTGTTCAAGTTTGTCAAGACCTTTTGGGATCCTGAGTTTGTCTTCTGGGATGTTGGCTACTCCTACCAGTTTGGTGTCATCTGCAAATTTGATGAGTTCCCCTTCAATTCCCTCATTTAAGTCATTGATGAAGATATTGAAGAGTACTGGGCCTAAGACGGAACCTTGTGGTACCCCACTGCTTACATCTCTACATGTGGATGTAGAGGACTATTCGTTGAGTACGGTTTGCCAGCCAGCTACAGATCCATCTGGTGATGATGTTGTGTATTCCACCTTTTTCTAGCTTACCAAGGAATAGGTTGTGGTCTACTTTATCAAATGCCTTACTGAAGTCTAAGTATACTACGTCCACAGTATTTCGCTGGTCTACTAGTTTAGTCACTTTATCAAAGAATGAAATAAGATTGGTTTGGCATGATCTGTTTTTAACAAACCCGTGCTGGCTACTGGTTATAACTTTGTTTGCTTCTAGTTGTTCACAGATCTATTTTTTGATTATCTTTTCTAGGATGTTCCCATGTATTGATGTTAAACTGATTGGTCTATAGTTTCTGGGTCCATTTTTCCCCCTTTCTTGAAGATGGGAACCACATCAGTCCTTTTCCAATCCTCAGGTACTTCCCCGATGCTCCAGGATTTTTGAAAGATGTGGTGCAATGGTTCTAACATCTGCCAGCTCCTTCAGAACTCTGGGATGTAATCTGTCAGGCCCCGGTGATTTATATTTGTCAAGGTCGGATAGGTGTTCTCTTACCATTTTCTTGGCTTATTTTAATTTTTGTTTCTAATTTGTCTTTTGCAGTGGTTTTTTTGGTATATTGGGTTATAGTTTCTTTTTGTGTGAAGACTGATGCAAAGTATGAGTTAAGCAGCTCTGCTTTCTCCCTGTTGCCTGTTATTTCCTTTCCATATTCTCTCTTTAGCTGACCTACAGTTTCCTTGACTTTTTTCTTGTTGTTAATATGTTGGAAGAAACTTTTTTTATTATCCATGATTTCTGTTGCAAGTCTTTGTTCGTTCTGAGCCTTTGCTTTCCTGACTTCATCTTTGCATGTTCAGGCTGTTTGTCTGCTGATAATCGGCCTTAGTTATGTGCCCCTCTTTCCATTTTTTGTATTTGTCCTTTTTGTCTTTCAGTTTGTCAGAGAGATCTTTATGCAGCCATGCTGGTTTCTTCTTGAATTTCTTGTTTTTCTTTTTCAGTGATATTATGCTGGTCTGGGCTTTTATGATCGTATTTTTCAGAGTTTCCCATGCTTCTTGGGTTATTTTCCCCTTTAGGATTTTCATCCATGGGATCTTTCCTAGGTTCTCTCTGAGTTTGTTAAAATCAGCTCTTTTGAAGTTCAAGACACTGGTTGGATTGTTTTCTGTTGCTAGTGTTTGCGTTATATTAAATTTCAGTATGACGTGGTCACTTTCGCCCAAGGTTCCGGCAACTTCAACTCCCTCTATCACTTCTTCTCTGTTAGAATTAAGTCCAGTATGGCTTTACGTATAGTTCCCTCCTCCACCTTTTGGATGACAAAGTTGTCGGCTAGGTTGGTCAGATATCTATTTTATCTCCCGCTCGCTGCAGAGTTTGTCTCCCAGTTGATATCTAGATAGTTGAAGTCTCCCATTACTACTGTGGTATGCTTCCTACATACATTTGTTAACTGGCTGGCAAAGAGTTTATCTATTTCTTCTGATTGGTTGGGTGGCCTGTAATATACACCTATGGTAATGTCACTTTTTTTCTCTTTTATATTGATCCATTCAATATACATTCTGGAGAGATTTTATCTTGGATCATGTGCATTTCTGTAGATATGTAATGTTCTCTTACATATAGTGCAATTCCGCCTCCTCTTTTTGTTTCTTTTGAACAATTTGTATCCATCCATCAATCCAGTCCATTGATGGGTTTCGTCCTACCAGGTTTCTGTAATGCCAATTATGTCATACCCGCCCTCATGTACTATTGCTTCTAGTTCGCCCTGTTTGTTCCCCAAGCTTTGAGCATTTGTATATAAGCATTTAAGACTTTTATGCCTGTTCGTAGGTATGTTTCCTGCATCTCCTGATTGTTGTTTGGGTTTTTCTTTTTTCTCATCTCTTCCTACCTCATTGTTTGATTTGTTTTCTTGGGATTTATGATTGGTTTTGGGTTCTAGAGATTCTAAAGATTGGTCACCCTCCCGCCTCAATTTTAGTTTAAAGCCCTCCTGATGAGTTGGGCCAGTCTTTTTCTGAGTACATTTTCCCCTGTTTTCGTGAAGTGCAGCCCATCCCTTGCCAAGAGGCCTTTGTGTAGGAAATACAGTCCATGATCCAGGAAACTAAAGTTTTCTTGGCGACACCAACCCTTTAGCCAGTGGTTTATTTCTAGAATTCTTTTTTCCCTCAATGGGTGTTGGCCTTTCATTGGGAGTACGGATGAGAACACTACTTGGGCTCCTAGCTTCTTAACTTTATTGTCTAGTTGTTTGTAATCTCTCACTATTGTACTCAGGTTCTTTGTTATGTCATTCATCCCAATGTGGAGGAGGAAGAAAGGGTAGTAATCAGTAGGCCTAATTATTTTGGTTAGGTTCTCAGCCACATCTTTGATTTTTGCTCCAGGGAGACAACATACCTTCCTGGATGATGGATGATTCCGTTCTTTTGAGGATAGAATCTCCTATTACCAACACTCGCCTTCCTTTTTGGGGGGCTGCAGTCTGGGGTGCTTTTCTGTTTATCTCTGGTGTGTTTGTTTATGTGACTTTTTAAGGGATATTTGAAGTGACTTTTTTTAGGGATATTTGAAGTTGTTTCTTTGCTAGGCGTCTGCATGTTTTCTTTGAGGGGGAGGTTTTGAGTCTGTGTTTCCATCTAAATAAGGGGAGAAATCGATTGCTCAGTTTTAGTGGGGCTGTTTCTGGTTGGGTTGGATTGGGCAGAAGGGGTTTGTTAGTTGTATGCTGCTTCTTTCTTTGAGTATTGTGTTTCCTTCTATGTATGACATACCTACATTTGTCTTTCTTCAAGGGTTTATCAGTAGGGTCAAATCCTCTGGGAGTTATTTGTTCATTAATTGGTTCAGTTTGAGTAGAGCTGGGGTTTGACTAGAGTCGTCTCTAAGTTCCTTACTTTTTCCTCCAGTAGTTTACATAGTTTACATCTAATGCATGTATAGTTTGGGTGTTCTTTGGGCATAAGCACATACATGGAACATGTATTGCATATCACAATAGTATCAGTCACCTGTTCCATGAGTTAGTTGTTTGAAAATCCCTCTTTTTGGTTGGTGGATGTGCTTTGCTGTTAGCCTTGTTTCTAGCTTCTCTGTTCTAGGCAATTATGCCTATTTTTTATGCCCAGTTGCAGATAATATACAAGTACTATCTTGTTAAACCGTGGTGGTGAATTAGTTAGAATGCAGTATTGCAAGCTAACTCACTGCTCACTGTCAGGAGTTTGATTCTAACCAGCTCAACGTTGACTCAGCCTTCCATCCTTCCAAGGTCAGTAAAATGAGGACCCAAATTGTTGGGGGCAATATGCTGACTCTGTAAACTGCTTAGGGCTGTAAAGTACTATGAAGCAGTATATAAGTCTAGGTGCTGTTGCTATTGCTATACTGAACCACACTTCTGAACAGGTTTGGCCTTATGTATTGGTATCCTCAAGTTCAAACTGTGGTAATATATTTTGTATAGGACAGCCCTTGAGAATTCTTTCCAAGCTCTAAGCAGTGCAGAATGTAATACTTAGGCTGAGTAAGATCTCTTTACCACACATTAGAATGTCTACTCTGAAAGACCAGCAGTGCCTGCCAAAAAATGTCATTTTGGTTTATAAGGTTATAAATGACTTAGAATTAGATTATTGAAGAATTGACTTTTTCCATATGGCCTTGCCTAGTCTTTATAGACTACAGAATATGCCATGCTGATCGGATACAGTCTGTTCTTACTTCTTTAGTAATGGTGCACCCATTATGTAAAATTGTCTCTAAAGTAATATTACAAAGGTCCCCAATGGGATGTGCTTCCTCGAGCAATGTTTGGGTGTTCCCCAGACAATTTTACTGCAATAATCCATAGTATTTAATTTTTTACATTTTTATCTTGCTACAATGTATTATATTTGTGCTGAGTTAATTGCAACTCTTTTTAATATAATTTTATTAAAGGTTACAATTTCTAACAATAAAAAAACTAATACAAAGTAAGAAAAAAGAATAAAAAATAGTACAGAAATGAAAAAAAAGAAAAAGAAAAAAACAAGTATAGTAAAGAAAAAGAACTATATAAAGTTTTTTAAATATATTTTATTAGTATTTACAATAACAATCTTTAGTGCTTAGTGAACAATGTGTTGTCTGGGTTCATATATTTCAAAACAATTAATAATTATTATTTTTATAGTTGATCAATATGTTAGTTGATAATATATTTCCTTGATTCTCTGTTCTTCCAGCAATATTCTCCTTTTGTCTACATTAAAGAAATATAATTCTTAATACTTTCAATACATATAGAGTTGAATATAAAATTTTTCTAGTATTTATACATATAACAATAGCATCAACATATAACATCTTTTCTAATCAGCTTATGTTTCAATTGTATTTATAGAAATCATCTTAAGTCATTATATGTCCTGTTTTCAAGATTCTTATTTAAGCTTTATTTCCCCTCATTATTGAAACAACTCTTATCAGTCATAATTTTCTCAAAATGCATTACCTTTGAATATCCAAACTTTTCATTCAAATACACCATCTCAATATTTTTACATTTCATATATTATAAAAATATTATACTACTTATATATCTTATCCCTCTTGCTATAGGGCCCCTTTATGTCCAAGCTTTATCTATTCTTTTGACTGTGTTCAAACAAGTATTTAATCATATAATACACCATATAGCAATCTTACTATAGGGCCTCTTTATATCCAAACTTTATATATTTTAACCATATTCAAACAGGCGTTTAGTCATATAGTACTCCATTTGGTACATTGAATCACATCTCTTAAATCTAATTCTAATCTTCTTTTGCCAGGTCGCTTTCCAAATCAGTCAGTTTAGCTTGCCAGGTTGTATTTTTGTAGATATTGTTGTGGATAAAAAAGACAAATTAAGTAGAATATTCGTTTTTTGTCTCCCACACTTTAATGATTCTCCTGACAGTTCTTTAATCCATTTTATTAAATTGTCTTTTTTGTCCTCGAGTTTGTTTTGAAGTCCTGGAAGATAAAACATCTTTTTTATTTCCTTTGTTGTAGCAAAATTTTGCAGATTTTCTTTTGTTTGTATTAAGTTGTAGTTCTCTTCATTTGTAGCTTTCATATTTAAGTCATTTTCTTCTGATTTGTGTTCTATTGTCTGATTTATTTGTTCATTCTTTATCGTCATTTTTTGAGCATTGTTTAATTGTGAGTTTAGGTTAGAGATATGTTCATTTATGTTATCAAAGCTGTTTTTAATCTCATCATGATTTAAGACAATTGTTTAAATCTGTCGCAGCATTGCATATATTTTCTCCTGGGATGTATTTGCTTTGTCTTGAGTCATTATTCCTGCAGATCTCTGATGTTCCACGCTGGGGTCTTCAGGAGGAGGTGTTAGGTGTAGTTTTCTATCACTTTTAGATAAATATACAACATCCATTTTGTCTCCCTCCTCTAGGTAGTCTTTCACCGGTACCATAGTCTCTTTAATTAGCTTTATCAAACCAGCCCATCTTAAAATCCAAACAACCAAATCTTGTGTAGTTCTTATCATTATATATGGTTTTTGTAATCCAATGCATTCCAAGTATCAAAGCACCACTGAAAACAGTGTTTTGCAACAGTTCTTTTTTTCAGGGATCTTATGATTATCAGCCAGCCAGATTTCAGTCCAAAGTGTTTAACCACCTGAAAGCTTTCCAGTGACTTCCCCTTTAGAAGATTAGCCAAGGGCCAAGGTTTTTCTTTCTCTGCAAACAGTTCTTAAACTTAAAAATGCAGCTCAGTGTGTTTATAATCCCAGAAGGTCAACAGTTTCTAAACATATATAGTTTCACTCTGTATTAGGTAGCCCAATGCTTTGTTCCCAGCTGTTTTTTGCTATTTCTGGGTGTCTTGCCAAATTCTGAGTCAATGCAGCTATAGTTTTCTCTAGTCCTCCATTAGGTGTCAGTAGTTGTTCATTTTCCAACTTTTAAAGCAAAGAGTTATTATTATTATTATTATTTATATAATTTCATCAATTTCAGGTATGGAATTTTAACAGTTTTCTTAGTTTTCAAATTTGTCCAGACTGTAGTATTTTTAACCTCATTTCAATATATTTTTATTCCCCATAAAAGTTTAATTTGCCGCTTCCATCCCTTCTCACTTTGGGAGGATTTTTGCTTCTTGGAGATCTTTTCCAGGAAAACAGATACAAAATAGGAGAGAGAAGATCGAATTCCTCACCCAGTTTCAAGCACACTGATCACCATTGTTCTGGTTGCTGCCTTTGGACTTCAGCTGCAAGTAGCTTGGGTTGGTCACTGAGGTGTGGCCAGACTTTCTCCTGTTGGGTTAGAGGGCTTTCCCTGGATCAAGCGGGATGACCACCGTCGTTCTGCGATCATAGGGGCGCCCCTCTTTCTTCGTTGCCTCTCCAGGGTGACTTTAGACCCATTTAGGGTCCCCTGGCAGGGCGAAACTAGCCGTGGGGTGCAGAGCTCCGCAATCCATCAGCAGTGCGCTACGGTGCAAAACCAGAAGAAAAATATATAAAGTTTTATGTTGTAAATGTAAATCTTGTTGATCCAAAGGTTCCTGTTAGCTGAGAAGCAGTTTAAATAATTTTCAAAAGTGCTAAGAAAAGGAAGTATATGAACCCAGCATCCTTAAAGGCACTGAGTGCAGTTTCAGCAAGATAGGTATTCCCTGGTCTCCCTGAGCTCTAAACTGCCAGAAATCACTGTCTTGCAGGAAGCAACTGTGTGGAGCACTTGTGGGCAATCCTCTTGTCCAGAAGTGAATTATTTAGAGCTGGTTTACTCACCAGTTCTTTATTCCACTGTGGTCAAGTTTGCTTTTTGTAGAACTGTGTTCAGTTCAGCATTTCACCAAGTGTCATTTAATTGTAACTCTAAAACAATAGCAGTAACCCTAACCATAACCCAAATGTAAATTCTTGTAGGCTTTTTGATCTTCAGCTTTAAATAAAATATCTCTGTATTAAGAACACAACATATTAAATAGAGGTATTGAGGGTCCCAAATGCATTTTTAAAAGCTTCATACACAGAAGGTTTATGATGCTTTTGTTCTGTTACATCTGACAAGTCTGATGAAACTTGACTAACAATGTAATAATTATGTGCTTTTTTTAAAAATAAAAATTGTAATATTACAATGTCTTTTTTCATATCCCTCACTGAATAAAAGACATGACTGTGATTACTAATTTCTTCATTCATGCAAATGCAACACTATTTATCAAAGGTACATTTATAAAATAAGCAGTGGCTTGTTTGAATGGTAACATTGCTGCTACTGGTGTTTCGCCTTAGAGACGTAAACAAATATAAATAAAGTAAAGTAATAAAATGATGTATTTTATGGAGCTGTATGAACCTTACAAAAATTCTTCTCCAGGCTAACAACATTTTGGCAAGTGAAAAAAGGGGGGAAAAAATTTTGAGTTCCCAAGCAGCCAGACAGAGGCAAAAGGCAAATCTGAAGTCCTTGCATTTGTAATGTTTCATGTTAGTTAACCATAATGTATTATATGAGAATAAGGGCTACAGATTTGTGTTGAAGACACATGTAGACTAGACTGATCAGTATGAAAACAAATGAGGTTAGCAAATTATCCATCATAAGGAGCTTAGAGAAATATAATTCCTTCCTTCCTTCCTTCCTTCCTTCCTTCCTTCCTTCCTTCCTTCCTTCCTTCCTTCCTTCCTTCCTTCCTTCCTTCCTTCCTTCCTCAATTCAGGTATTCAGAGGAGGGATAATCATATTTGGGAGATGGTTTATATAGTACCTGTTCCAAATGGTGGAATAATTTCAGTGAGTCAAGTTCAATAAAACATGATGTATATTCATAATATGTGTATTAGATGCTTTCCTCTGAACCATCAGACATTCACATGTTGTGTAGGAATTCTGAGAATTGTGGTCACAATACTTTTAGAAGGCATCAAGTTGGGGGATGCTAGCATGGCCCTGAATTTAAATTCCCAATTTCCAAGCAAATTTTGGCATTTTAAGAATCTGGCTTATGAAATACTACTGTTAGTGCAAAATATGTTAGATATTAACTGGCATTTTTTAAACGACCTTTAAAAAATGAAGGCTGTGAATTCCCTGATTTGAAGAAAAGGTCTTTTACTTCTGTGCTACATTAGTTCTCACTTTTTATACAGCTTCACTTTTGCCTCTTTTTAAAAATGCATTAAAGACTACATTTAGCAATGAACTTGAACTCATGAATGATTCATCCATGCATTTAAATGCTTTAGGATTTGTTTACTTATTTTTGTTACTTGAATCATGCAAAGAAAAAAGAAAGGTATTACACTAGATAAAATCAGGGTTGGGGGGTTAAGATTTGCATTTGCAAATCAAAATGCTGTTTGAGATGGCCTGATTGAATTGGTGATCGCTTTTGAAATAAATATTGGAGATGTAAATTCTAATAGAAGGAAAACATAGAGGAAAAATTAACAAATAGTGTACAGTGTCTCTTGAATGTAAAGGGTTGCCTCTGCACAGGCCACCAAGAAGCCTGAAGTGATTGATAGACATCCTGGTTGAGTATTTTTTTTTCCTGCGGCAGCACTGAAGTCAGTTAAAGTCTATAGACAAAGCGAAGTGAATACCAGTTTCCCCAGTACAGGGGCTATTTTTTTAGGAAGTCTAACTGAAACCAGATGTTTTGCCTAGACTTAGAATTTGTTTCTGCCAAGCATCTCATCAGAGGTCAGAGTTCTGGACTCAGGGCTCTGCTAGAATTCTTTCACAAATTGCTATTTGGTGAGGTTTTAATCCTAATGGAAAGAATAATGCGCTTGTAAAATATGCAGTTATTACAAACACAATATACAAATTGTGGACTTCAAATGACTACATATTTAATTCCCATAAACAGGGAATGTAGATGAATGCTGATTATAACAACTTTGGACATTCATATTGAAAGCAAGTTTAGAGTTTATACCACTCTTGCCCATTTATTCTTAGCACTCTAAACAGTATGATAATAGCTAAAAACACTTTCTGTGTTTAATCTTGCATGAAATATTTTGAAGCATATATTGTTTAAATTTTGTAAAATTGGAAATTTGCTATTCAGGTTGACAAGTTTTCTTAAAGTGTGTCAACTTTGTTACATCATGTTTGCATAGCTATGCTAAAATTTATTTTTATAATACATGCTTGAAACACACAGCAGCTGTGGGTACATTAGAAACAAATAATAGCTTTTTAAGAAAAAAGTTTTTTTTAAAAAAAAAGCAACAGTAATTATGAGAGCCAATTAAAAATCTTTTGCTCCCTTTGCAGCAGAGCAAATAGTTCCACTCAGATGAAGCCACATATTATCCAAGTCATATAGGTTATATCGATACATGAATCAGAATATCCAGAAACTCTTGCAGTAATAATAAATTAAATAACGGTTACTTTCTCTTCTTTCATAACACTTTCAGCCTAGTCCTAGAACTAGTTTTGTGAATTACTAAAAAACCTGTATAACATCCCACATTTAAAAATACGTATTTTGCTTTATTAAGCAAACTAAAGAAGAATAGTTTTAATAATATAATTGTGGAAAAAATACAAATATCAAATTTTCACGTTAAAGTTACATCTTTAAAAACTCTGTAGATTGAAGTAATATCAATATTAACACCCATGAATGGGAAATCAAAGCCTGGAAACTTGCATCATAAAAGAACTTGACTATATTGTTCATAAATCCTCAATCCATTAGTTTAAAAAATTGAAAGATCCACTGCCAAGATATATCAGCACAGAGCTAATGTGACACTGGTTAAATGTTGGATTAAGACCCAGGTTTCCTCAGCCATGAAAACACATTGTATGACTCTGAACCAGTCATTCTCTTATTCAGTCTCCCTCAGTGGGAATGTGTGAGAGAAAATGGCTGTTCTTTATTTTGTAATCTTTATTCTGACTATTTTAGTTTCCCTGCACTAAATGGTGGGAATCTCCATTGCCAATTTTCATCTGCAAAAATGGCTTTAGTACTGCAACTTGTTCACCCCTACTGTAATGTCTCAGCCTGGGAACAAAGACTCTTCCTTTTTAGTTCTCTAAACTATACCAAGAGTTTGTGAAATTGAAAATAAAGTTTTAATATATTGTACTTTAAATAAAAAAATAAATCTGCCTCCTGCTTTTATATAGCAAAACAGTTTAGTATGGATTAGGGCAAGACTGAACCCATCCTTTCTATGAAATGAGTTCATAACTCCAATTTTTCACAACTTGGTGCCATGTTGTACTAAGGACTTTCAAAGTGGTTTTTGCAAGGGTTCCAGCGGCATTAGGAGAGAATGACATCTGTTGCCTGGAAGATTAGCAGTACTTTAGCTAAATACCATATATATGGCTATGCTGCTGATTTTTTAAAAAAATATCCATATATGTTGCGTAATACACGGTATCAATCAATCTCTGATTTTGACAGTAGTGCCCTTAGAAATGCTGCAATGAGATGTAACTCTCTTATCTTAACAAAACCATCATAGTCAGATTCAGTTCTTTTTATCAGTATTTTAATTATCTGCAGCAGCAGCAATTCTAGTTTCTCTTTCATTGAATGTGTCAAGAAGCTGTAAGAAGCAGCTTCTTCTGCGATATTGCTTGTAGTCCTACCAATCCTATCCTGTTTTGTAGCAAACAGTTGCTTCTTTTTCTGCTCATCATCATAATCATCCTACCTTCACATGAAAGAAAAATAAAAACAATCTCAGTGTGATATTTTATTTCTGTCATCTTAGATTACAAGGATATTTAATGTATATTTATTTATTTATTTTAGACTTTTTAAATTCCACCTTTATTACTTTTATACATAACTCAAGGTGGTACACATACCTAACACTCCTTTCTTCTCCTATCTTACCTACAACAACAAGGTGGTGAGGTGAAGTGAGGTGAACTGAGAGAGAGAGACTGATCTAGATCTATCTAGACAGCTTTCAAGCCAAGGCAGGACTAGAACTCACAGTCTCCTGGTTTCTAGCCTGATGCCTTAATTGTTAGAACAAATTGCCTCTACATCCACTAAAACTAGCCTAGAAGCAAAAGTGAAGTATCAGGGCTTTTTAATGAACAATAATGATTTATATTTAGAGAGGAATTCATACATCCACCTTCTCATCTTCAATCTGAAATGGTATTTTATTTAATTCATTTGATTTGCTATGGCCACATATTGGCAGTTTACCAATCCACCCACAAACCCAGTAAAAACAATTAAAACAGTTAAAAGCCACATAAACTGACAGCCCTGACTCAAAACAGTACAGAAATACAGTTCATAACCACAATTAACCCCAGGCCTGAAAACAGAATTAAGGCTTTCTGGAACCTTAAGACAGTGGGCACCATTTGTATCTTTGGGGGGGGGGAGTGACAAAGAAACCTGAAATATGCATAATAATAGAGAACTAGAAACCGATCAGAACCAAAATTGATCCATTTGCCTGTCTAATACTAGTAATTCTTATGGCATTTTTTAAAAATTGAGGCTATTTAGTTTTTGTTGACATTTAAACCAATCAAAAATACATACTTTGTATTATGTAACTTGGACCAGCTACAGAAAAAGTGACAAATTTGGGGACCATTCATTCTGTGATGTAATAATTCTTTTTTTTGCCTCCAGTGACCATTTCATAAAAAGATTTTTGCTGTTGTTGTTCATATTATTGAATTTCCATTTGCTTGGCAACTAGAATTTGCCACTTCTCAAGCAGTACTTTTTAAGGCATGACCAACTTTGTTTTGTGTTTTTGCTCTTAATGTTGCTGTTGATCTTGTTCTACAGTTACAGGATTGGAAAAAAGATCCTATTCAGATATCTTTTATTTTTTCCACTTTCAGCAAAGAAGATGAAAAAATGTTTTTCAAACCTGCAGCTGGTTATTTCTGCAGGAGTTCCCACTTATATTCCATCTTGATTGACATTTTGAAATGGCAGCTTTTCACAAAAAGCTGTTAACTTGTAGAATTTGGTTATGGTACTAAGACAGACTGACTTTGTTCTATTGTTGGGGCTTGTCCAATCTAAACAGAATATGCATTTGAATTTAATATTGCTGTTCAGTTTAGACTGCGAGGGCCTAACACTGTTTTTTCTGATTCATTCTTGTACGTGATCCACTGGATATTCTTTTGGAAAATCTTTACTTTTATAATTATTGTAATTTGATTTTCTTCTTTCTTTGCTTTTCATTGAGCAGATAATTCTTCCAAAGTTTGCCTAAATAATAGAAAATATATAATGTGTCTTTTGGCAAATAATATTTTCAAACTTTTTAAATGTACTGTTTCTATACATCACTCTTAAAGCATTAAACATACACAAATCCTGGTAGCTTTTTTTTTCAATTTATTTCAGAGATGCTAAACAAAACAAAAAGGTTATACTCTTAACCGATCGTTGTAATATGATTACATTTTAATTTACAGTTGAAAACGAGAGCTAGTGAGCACTATATCATAATTTTCTCTTAATCATTGCCAATCATTTCTTTAATGGCTTGCCAGCTGTTTGAAAGCCAAGTATATAAAGAAGGGATTTGATCCAAATTCTCACTTTTCCTTTTATATCTATTACCATGCTCAAAATACAGTATGCATGGAAGTATATTTTAAACATCAATTTACTTGATATACAGCAATGTCTAACCTGTGATTTAAGGCAAATGCCTACAAATATTAACTGTACTGATATGCCAGGGGTGCTATACTGCCGGCCTGTGGGCCGATTGCATCATGCGGAGGCCGTGCCCACCCCAGCTCCGGCAATGCGAAAAAAGTCGCGATATGTCGGGACACATGATATGCCATATTCTCTTACCTGTCTTAGCACATTGAGTTTTACAGTTTCTTATATGTTAATACCACGCAATGGTTAATCTTTTAGATTTATAATTGATGAAAATATGGGGAATACTGTGGTTTGAGAGGGTTTTGTTATTTTCTTTTTTAAAAAAATTACTGCTATTGTTTTAATACTGGTTTATTAGACATGTTAGCATCTATGAATTTTCATGGAAAGTTTGCTTTGTATAGCTCAGTCTGCAGCTATGGGTATTTCTAATTTTGTAGATTTCATTTCTTAAGTTATTTTTCTCAAAAGCAATGATACTATTTTTGAAAGTCCTTCCAATTCTCATGAGCATCTATCACATTGTGAAATCCTTATTTCCCTCTATTCTATGCTGGTGTGATCACACCTGGAATACGGTGTGCAATTCTGGGAACCACATTTCCAGAAAAATACTCAGATTAGAAAAAGAGGAGAGTTACAAAGATGACACAGGACTTGAGGACATGACTCATAAAGACAAGCTGAGGGAATTTTGCACGTTCTAAAAAAAAGAAAACTGGAAAACGCAGTATCAGTGTTCAGGTAAATAAAAGCTGCTATAAGGAACATAGTCTGGAACTACTTTTATTTGCTACAGAAATTACACCAAAAAAACAATGAGTATAAGTTGCAAAGATCTAGATTTTGTTTAAATATGTGATTTTATGTTTACAAACTAAGTTATTCTTCAATCCATTACAACCAAATATACAAAAATAATTCCCATTCAGTTCTTTTCATCCACATAGGCAAAGTTCTTGTCACTGGAGAAGATACCGTTATGCACAGGTCCTCTTATGTATATTTAATCCTTAACCAGAGTTACTGATCATTCTTACTTGTAAGAATTCCAAATGCTAGTGTCTGTTACAATCCCCTTCGCAATCCCCTTCATTGTAATATAAATGCCAATTTTGGTATTACCGTTGAAAAGAATCAAATTCACCTTTCCTATTAAAATACATCTATCTTGTCTAACAATGTGCAAAATATTATAACCTATCACTAACTGAGACCAAGAGATATTACTGATACTTTTCAAAGAACATCAACTGCAGGGTATTGCATTCCACATATAGGATTGAAGAACAACACAGTTCAGCTCAAAAATTAGAAAAATGCTGGGTAAGTTCCAGGCATCCCCTCACCAGCTGGGAAAACAAAATATACATGGTCCCCTGCTAATAGATGGGGCTTTTGTCTTAAAAGTACATTCCTTCAATATAATTATTGGTTTTCTAGTATAAACCCATTTTGCTATATATCAGAGAACCTTGCAGCTATTCACCATAAGTTCCCTTCCTATTAAAATGGCAAATTTATGTACTGATATAAATATTTTTAGCAAAAATAATGTATTTCATTATTTCTAAAAATTGGAACAGAAGACTTGGGTAAAGTAAGAAAAGAAAAATAGTTCTATAGTTTACAGCAATTTCAGAACATTTATCTGTTGTAAAGTAATTTGCTGATTTCTAAGTATGGATGGGTTTACAATCTTAATACATATTGCATTTTTTTAAAACTTACAGTTTGGATGAGGATACATTACTCAAATGACTTAAATTGTTTCCATTATCATTTACTAATAGTTTTATTTGGGTTGTTATTCTAAATAAACAAAATCTCAACCTGAAATAAATACTGGAAGCAATTTCAGAATTTACATGAAACTAATCAGAATCAGGATATTCTATCTGTAGTTTTCATACATAACAATATTCCTAAATTCAATTATACATGCATTGTCTTTGTTTTTACTATTCTCCCATTATATGCATTTCTCTCTGTGTGTGTCATTCTTTCATATGTATATTCTTGTACAATTTTTTATTTGCGAACTGATTTTTTAAAATTCTGAAATCTGCAGAGTTTATTCTGAGTGTATCATGTATTGCATAAAAAAAATTCAAATATAATTTATTTACCATTCCTAGTTCAAAATGCAGTTATGTGTGCTTCTAAACCTGCACATGTTACATTTCTTGCTTCTTCAATTCAAAGTGCTGGTTATGATTTTTTAAACCCCTGTATGGCATCGGGTCAGGTTATCTGAAGGCTACCCCTCCTCAGATATATCTCCCATATCATCAGATTTGGGAGAAGGGGTGTGATGTGGGTCCTGTTGCCAAGGGGCTTTATTTGGTGGGACTCAGGAGGAGAACCTGCCCTCTGGAACATCAATCCCCTTGAGGTGAGATTGGCCTCAACTATTGGCCTTAGAGAAAGTCCTTAAAAAACTGGTTCTGCCATTAGGCCTAGGGATCCCATGGAAGTGTGAGGCCTGTTAAATGGGTGTATTGTATGTACATTTAGAGTGCATTCTCACATCTTTTTGTTGTTATAGCTTTGAACCGTTTTAACTATATTTTAATGTTTTGTTTTAATAATGGCTTTATGTTCTTATTTGTATGTGCTGCATGAGATGGGCAGCTACATATATTAAACGATCGAACAAATTTCAGCATGAAAAGAGACAAAACTAAAGAGACCACACAGAGGCCTCCAATCACTGTAGGAAGAGCCTTCTTTTAACCACAGAGGATCTTCATATATTTTAGATTCCTGGAAAATGAGGATTCTGAATGGTGCAGAATTTTTTATAAAATGAAGAATGGATGGAAGCCTATGAGGAAGAATGGACAACGAGCAGTACTAGTATGCTTTTCTCCATCTTTTTGTGCAGACACTTTTAAAAAGGTCATTGTCTTTCCTCATAAACTAAACTATGGCAGCTTCCACTATTTTGCTAGGGCACCATTAATAAAAATTTCTTTCTTGGCATATAGAAACACATAAAGTTTTTCTGGACCAATTAAGTTTCTCAAGAGTGGATGGATAATGAGTCAATCCCTCTGCCAGTGCTCTTGAGTATTTCTGTGATTTCTATTGCTGAGTGTAAAGTTTTTACTTCCAAAATAGGAAGTTATCAAAAGAGGAAGAAAGGGAACAAAGGTAAATAATCAATTTACTGCTTGTTTCCATAGAACTTAAGCCAGTTGGAGAACAAGATGCTACTACAGATAGGCATGATTACAGGAATATATAAAAGTGACTTTGGATGCACTTTAATGGTGAACCATCATGACAGACATTTTACATATTCTTTTAACCGGTCCATCTGTTTAGCTTCGGGCTTAAGGTGCCAAGAATTGTTGAAATAGACATATTAGCAATTCTTTTAGTATTATTTAGTTCCAAGACACTTGCTAAGCCAAACAGACATTGTTGCATTAGATTTTGCCTTTTAGCAGTGTGGTAGAGTTCAAATTTTGGCAGGAAAGGTGTTTTGGAATCATTCTATGTAAGGAAAGAAGACATGAAACTTAAGAAATAAAATATCCAATATTTTTATGCATTTGTGGGCATGGCTGATATAATGCAAATTCATAATTTTCCATAGCCTAGAAAGTATTATTTAGGGTTATTTCTGTAAAATGCTTAGTCCGAAAAGATATATTTGAAATTGAAAGATAGATTGAATTATTAACTATAACAATAGCTAAACTTTCAAATGGCTGCATGATTGGTGGGTACTCTGGTACACCCTTACTATTCTCCCACCCCCTCCTCGGAGAATTGGGTATAAGAGCCCTAGCTAACAACAAAATATTTGGGAAGTTCCAATCCAAAATATCTGAACCGCATCAGGTTGCCACTCATATTTTATATAATCTCCTGGTTTACAGAAGGTGTGCCATTGAGTATTGCTTGAAGGGGAACAACGTCAAAACAGAATGCTTTTTTTCAAGCCTTAGTTGGCCTGCCTGTGGCATAGAAGACCTCAAAGATCCCTTCCAACTCTATTATTGTTATTGTTATGTTATTAATTAAGATGGGAAAGCAGGATGCCAAGTGAGATGAACTTTTGTTTTAAGCTTCATACTGAATACTATGCCAGGATAAATAGTGCCTAGAGTATTTCACTATTCACTTATGTAACTATTTAGCAAAAAAGCACTATATGTTAGCATTTCCATTCTACAATAAATAGCAAGTTAACAAGGATAAATTTTAAAAAGTATAATCTGTGAAATAAAAAATACATATCCCTTAAAATAACTAATGCATAATAAACCTGAACTGATAAATAAAATAAAGTGGTTATTCCTGTGCCCAGTGCCTTATTTTCATTGTGGCAACACAGAATTTGGCTACTACATAAGTGGTGAAGGATTTCAAATCTTCTAGAAGATGATTCACATAGAAATTGTCTGGTTTTCCTATGAATTTACATATTAGGGACAAAATATAAGCAGACTTAACATCCCTGTAGAATTTACAGTGAAATAATGTGTAAGAAATTAAATCACATGGCCAGGTATTCTTGGTTAATGGAATTTTGGAGTATCTGCCTTGCAGCAAATGCAGTTGGTAAGATATTATGCCTGGCTTTGAAAAATGCTAACCCCAACTTGGAGAAAGTTATATTTTGTTTAAGTATTTTATTGGTTCCCCAGTGCCCATATTTATTTTGCTACATTTGCACAACTAGTTTTTAAATTTTTTAGCCTTAATAGACTTAAAGGGTATATATTTTCAACAATGAACAGTTGTTTGACTTGGTCTTACCCTAAATAAATTAGGAATGTGTGGGAAACCTGTAAAATACCAACTTCTGCTCCTTGATCCATTTCCAGGTAGAAGGAAAATTGAACATTAGAGGTATCAGGCCAACTGAAATTATTCACCCAATAATTTATCATCCTCCTCCAGGCCCTTATGAGGAGTGTGGGTATTTCTGTCTCAAGCCTTAACCAGGTGTTTGCTGTTGCACTGGATGCAGTGAGGATCAGTCTCAAGAATTTTGTTTGCCCCGATTCCAATGCATCCTTTATCACATAGGTTCCCATTTGTGCATTGTAAAGGATTGGATCAATGATTTGATCTCAAAAAGTTTTAATGCTGCATGGATTAATTGGTCTCTGCTTATGTAGAAGAAGTGCTTAATAGAATATGTTGTCGTTGCTCTTTTCCGCCCTATAGTGGTATAATAAATAATGGTAGCAGCAGCAGTATAGAGGAGTATAAAGATTTTGCATCCTGCGAGTTTAGTAGTGTGGAAGTCTAGTTTGTAAAGAAGGTCCACAATTGGATTGACATATAAGTTAAAAAGACGGGCAAAAAACCCTCCCTGTCACACTCCTTTCTGTATACTTATTGTAATTGAGAGAGATTGTTGGGGATTGCACCTCATTCTTGTGGTGTTGGAATATAATTTCCGTATTAGAAAAAAAAATGAGATGCCTATCAAGAGTTGTTTTTTAATTTTTCACATTTCTGGAAACTGAAGGGTACATTTAAAATTTAGAAAGGTCACAAGGAGGGAAGAATATTTTTATGGGTGATTTTTTTTGGTGTGAAAGACATTAGAGCACCAATATATGGTCTATTGTTGACCTCTCTTTTCTTAATCCTGCCTGTCTTGAATTATACACTCTGTCTTTCTCCAGTTTTTCAGCTTATGATTTAAATGTTTAGCATGTAATTTGCTAATGACACTCAAAACTCTAGGTATTATAACAATTGCATAAGGAAGCTCTTGAACAAAGACTTAGAGGGCTTAATTTTTCTACTGTTACTAGAGTTTAATAGATTTGATTTTGGAAGCAGCTGTAAGAAGATATTTATTTTCTACAGCTGCCAGGTCTTTAAACTTCTGGAATACTATTTAATATTCTTCTCTTACAGAACATTACATTCAGAAGCCTGAGGGGGATAGCACAGTTATGACTTAATTGAACTTGCCTGAAAGAAAAAAAAGTAAATCTTAAAAGTAGAAAATGCAACATAAATTTTATCACTGAAATGTATATTTAGGCAAAATTGGAAGAAGATGAGAGGATTATAACTAACTTATTTTATCATATGCTTCTGGGTAAGCTAATGGTTTATGAGAAGGCTTCCTAAAGTAAGTCTAGCTTTCCCGTTCATTGTTCAAAACAATTTGATTTAAATTGGTATTTGTGTGTGTGTGTGTGTGTGTGTGCGCATGCGTTGCAAGCCAACCAGCAATGAATGGAAATCTATTCCTATTATAGCTTAAGATGATGCTAGGGAATGCAAGCACCTCATAAACACAATGCTCACACAAGACTCCGGTTGGATGCAACTTATTATTTATATCCCAGATGGTATTTTAAGTACATGTTTATTAATATTGTATTTATTTTAAGTATTTTTTTCTTTAAAATTTTGTGGAAGTATGAATTAAAATCAAAACTACAATCCTATAGAGATTTACTCAGAATAAGTCCCACTGACTTAATGTGGTATACTCTGAAGGAAACATCTATAGGATTGTAGTTTTGATTCAATTCAAGTTGGGGTGTAAAATTTAAGGGTTTTCATTACATTGCTGTCTGTTAGGTCCTAATACTTTAGATATCCAATGCTACTTTTTTCCTTTTCCCAAAATATTGAAATCTCTAGTTTAAAATAAGAACTTAAAAATAATTGTTAATAAAAATAAATGAAAATATGAGAACAAAGACTGAAGTAAGACCCCATCATTATCCTTATCATCTTATAAAAAAAATAATGGAGTATGATTGGAGCAACAAAATATTTCATTTTCATATGTATATTGATTTATTAATGTAAATAGGTCAGTTGATTAACCTAAAGTTTGACTAATTACACTGACTAAAAATTGATCCATTACTTTAAGCTGGGTTTAAGAAGTTACAGTATGCTTCAACTTAATACCCAAAGTGTTTGGTGCCAGAATCAGATCAACAGCAAATATAAGTTCTGGTTCATAGATTTCTCTAAGCAGAACTCCTGGGTCAAGAGTAATGACACCCCCCCCCCAAAAAAAAAAATTACCACAAATATATCACCAAATATATTTGTATAAAATTCCATCAATAAAAACATGCAGATATTTTTATTAGTGAAAATATACATATTTTTATGTCTGCTGTTAATTAGAAATACTATTTTGTTTCACGATATTATTTTCAGTCAAATAATAAAAACTAAAATATAGTGGAGCAGAAAAGGAAATGAAGGTTTTTTTAATGAATGTATGCTGCTGTTAAAACATGCTTTATATGATTTTTTTCAATTCTCATTTCCGGTAAATCTATTAAGGTTCTTACACCGAGTTTGATCTCTAATCTGTCTTTAGTTTGCTATTCTCCTTCATAGATCTAAATCAGTGTCCCCCAATCTTTTGGGCACCAGGGACCGGTTTTGAGGAGAGAGGTTTTTCTGTGGACCAGAGGGGGTGTGGTTTTGTGTGCTGCCTGCATCCTGCCGATGGGGCTTCACTTGTTTGCACGGACAAGTTTCTGGCATGCCACGGACCCCAATGCACTGGGGGTTGGGACCTCTGATCTAAATGGCTTTTTTTCCTAACTCTTGTTTTTAAGTGAATTGGTAACCAACCTGAATCTGAATTTTCATGCACAAAAAGTCTTTGCACTACCACTAAACTATTTTCTGTCCTCAACATGCAAAAGCATGTAGTCATTGCAATTAGTTTTAGACATTTTAAATCCACAGCACCTGTCAGAGTTTCTTTTGTGGTAGAAAACATCATTCTCTAGATACTATTGGATAGTTGTTTTTCCCCTTGGTCTCTCTTTTATTACCCATGCCCCCCAAAAAAACTAATAAGAACAACTTAAATAAGAACAGAACAAAGAAATCCTGATGTCACCGTTTATGTTTTACATATATTACTAAACATGTAAGAATCCTTTTCTTTCCTTTCCTTCATGTAACACATGAGGCTTAGGACCAGCAACTCAGCCATTAAATGATGCAGTCATTAACTGACATAAATGCCCACCAGTTTCAAAGTGCTCAAATCTCAATCACATGATTGTGGGGATGCTGTGATGGTTGTAAGTGCGAGGGCCAATCATTAAATTATTTTTCCAGCATCATAGTATCTTTGAATGTTTGCTAAACTGTCGTTAAGCGGGGACTACCTATATTACCCATTACCTACCTTCTTTGGCTTTACTGAATGGGACTAAAGACAGCAGGAGTTGAACGTTGGGAGATCACTATTTTAATGATTTTGCAAGGTTATCTTTTAAAAATACTTCTGAAGAAAACTAAACTTGCATTGTATGTGTATGCTTCTCTGGATTCTAGCCATCACAATTTTTAAAAAATTAGTGAGCTCTATATTTGAACTTTACATTCCTTTCATGTAGAAGACCTCAGAACTCCAGGCAATATCATATATGGTGGTTCTTGATATTGTGTTTGAAAGAGGCAAGCTGCGACTTGATCACAAACTTCAGATGTATTATTTGAACTCAGATCTTTTTCTGAACTGTTAACGACATGATGCTGCTACATGCTATAGATAAATAAGGAAGGACTAGTCTCTAGCTCCAAAAGACCATGTGGGACTGTTAATCTAATCTATTGAAGCTCAAGCACACATATACTCACAGCTGAATAGTCAACTTAATCAGCATTTTATCTTCCCTCAAGTTTACCCAAGAAAGATGCTTGCATTCCAGCTGCAGTTGAAACATACTGTTGTTAATTAAACATTATGAGTTGAATACTTTTGATCAAACTATATGTTCTCCTCAGAGAAACTTCAAGTTTCTTTGTCCTACTTCTACCCCTCAGTTCACACTGTTCTTCTTGAGGCATATTGTAATTCAAGCCAGGGAGCCAGAGAAATATTTATTTGGGAATTAAGGGTCAGATATAGTTTGATGCTTTCTTGAAAGATTGCTATAGAGGTGGAAACATTATGTACACCATCTGGAATTGTTAAAAAATAAAGGTGGGATGTAAATCAAATAAATAACGTTCAATTTCGGTTTTTTAGTGTCAAGAACTTACCGTATATGTAACTTATATAATAATTAACAGTGACCAATAAAACGTGGGATCATTAGAAATCCCATTATCCCTAAACATTGGCCATTCTGGCTGGGGCCAATGGTAGCTGCACTCTCATAATTATCAACCCTTGGCTGAGATCTGCAATGGTAGGGCTGGGTGTCTTTCAAAAGTTCATGAAAGACTACTAGGCTATTTAACAAGCATTAGTTCTTCTCCATCCTTAGTTAGTTTGGATCTGGAGTTAATCAATCGCAAAAATACTATGACAAAAGTGGCAACAGTGAATGGGGTCTGATGCTCCTTATTTGCTGATCAAGAATCTGCACACAATGTCTATGGAAGATGCATCTCGAAAGGGTGTAGATGTTGAACAGTTAGCATTTGTTTAAAAATATGTATGCATACAGTGTGTATGCACAATATAGAAATGGAAATTACGTTAAAACTGTGCATTACATACAGAAATAATTAGCTAGTGTAAATACTAAGACAACTGAGTATTTGATCATTGAGCTAGATGTTTGGTTTCTTTTTGATTAGTACTAAGTCTGCCCTGACTTTTTGGTGTTCTAGATAGACGCTCTCCTCTGTCTTATTTGGAAATATCAGTGAAATGGTTGTGGGTTATTAGCTGAATGTAGTAATATGCTTCTCTCCTGCATAAGGTATATAGCATGTATAACATAGGCTTTGTGCAGTCACAAAGCCACAAGAGTCGTAGTGGCGCAGTAGTTAGAATTCAGTACTGCAGGCTAATTCTGCTGACTACTGACTGCCACCAGTTTGGCAGTTTGATCCTGATCGGCTCAAGATTGACTCAGCCTTCTATCCTTCCAAGGTTGGTAAAATGAGGACCCAGATTGTTGGGAGGGCAATATGCTGACATTTGTAAACCACTTAGAGAGGGCTGTAAAGCACTGTGAAAGCAGTATATAAGTCTAAGTGCTATTGCTAAGTGCTATTCACACCTATATGTGACAGGCAGAATTCAGATACAGGCACTACTGCAAGACTTTCCTGCTTGGATTTGTACAGTATAGGAACAAATAAATGTTGTGGTAGAAAATTAGTTGAATGCCTTGTACTGCAGAAATGTTTCTGTAATTTAGAGAATTTGTAATTTGGGTTATTATGCCTGTGTGGCTTGCTTTGAACATCAGTGCTCAAAAACAGCTCATTTGGAATGCTATTCTTTTCTACAAATTTAGAGTTCATATTATCTAATATAAAACATAAAAGGATAATAAATAAGTTTGTTTTTCCAAATATATCTTCAGGGATCTTATATTTAGATAAATCTTTCTTAATTAGATTAATTTGTGGTAATATGTTTATGTACTTGAAACTTTGGGGGAGCGATGATTAATTTTTATTTTTATATTTTTATTTTTAAAAGTGTAAATGTTCAAATTATATTTTAGACAATATCTGCTTGATAAAAAAAGTAGTTCATTGATATTTAAAATTTATGATTATCAATTTTCTAATATTTATATTACATATTATTTAAATATATTGTGTAAATATTTGAATATGAGCATGTGTATGCTTATGCATGTATTGTGTGTGTGTGTGTGTGTGTGCGTGTGTATGTGTATGCAGAAAAGGAGCATATTTTTATATACTCATAAAATGTATAAACCCAATTAAAGTTGTACTGATGTTTATACAGTATCAGATACATGTTTTTTAAAAAGCAAGTGGTTCTGCATGCTTGCCTGCTTGAACCAATATGATAAAAGATACCAGTAAATTGAAGGTTATTGATTAAAATAAAAAATAGAAAGTGTATAGTGAAATTCTGTACAGAAAAATGTCAACATCCTAGATCATATAGACAGAATTCTCTATTTACAAGAACCTTTAGAACTAGAAGATAAAGTTACAATAGCATTCGGTCACTACCAAGTTGAAAAGCTACAGGAATTGATGGAATATCTATAGAAATATGTCAGACAACACAAAAAAAGAAATAATAAAAGTTCTAATGAAACTTTGTCAGCCAGTCTGGTGATCTCATTGCCTGGAGGCTGTCAGGCTCTGGATATTGATTCAGGCTCAGTCCATGCAAGATGGACTAGCTGCTTGATTCCAGAACAACTCCAGTATTGATTCTAAATAGGGTTGTGCTATCCCTGAGGGAGAAGACTTGCAATCTGGGGATGTTCCTGAACTCATGGCTCTAACTAAAAGAACAGTTGGAAGACATTTCACCTGCTTTACCTGTGGACTCATGCCCAGATTACCTCTCAACATGACTACTACAATTCATTCTACCTGGGGCTACTCTCAAATACCTAGAAATTCCTAACTGGTGCATATGGTCATTGGCTTTTTAAGGGGTCAAACTGTTACTGTCCTATTACATGTTTATAAGAGAAGTCTCACTGGCTATTAGCTTGTTTCCAGATGCAAATCAAAATGTTCCTTGTTATAATATAAAGCCACTTTGGGATCTGATGACTGTTTATTTCACATGGAATCTGTATGCCTTGTAAGAAGATATAATGAGACTGCTCATCTGTTGGAAAATCCAAGAACAGGTTTTAAAATAAGTTTATTCTGTAAGTTCCCATTCCACTTTAGATAATTTGCCCCCAGAGATAAGATTATCCCAATCTCTAATGGTATTTAAGAAGCAAGTGAACTTTAGAAACCACATGGTTTGATGAGATTGTAATTATTGTGATTTTTTTCTCCCTTATTACATTGATTTTGTTGGTTGTATTTTTTATCCACTATTTTGACTTTAGGCTGCTCAGCATTGGTCAAATTGAAGGAACATGAAAATCATAGAAATAAATAAATTCAAATGACATGAGTGCTTTGACAGGCACCATCCTTCTTGGTGTATCTAGAGATGGCTAGCATTGTCAAAAGGTAACTGACTATTCTAAGGACCACACCTGGAGATTGACAATGAATTGGCAAAGAATATATCAAAGTGGTGGGTAGCTTCTGCCCTTTAGGATTAACCATTAAAAGTAAAGAAATAATAGTCAAGAAATATACTAGACTAGAATTTGGTACTGCAGACATAAAGACCTTGGGAAAAGTACTCAGATGCTGTGATATGTCTATACCTACAAAGATCAAATAGTGAAGACAATTGTGTTGCCTATGACAGGAGTCCCCAACCTCTTGGCTGCGGCCCCCTGTTTGCAACTAGGTCATGGAAACTGTGGGAGAGCATGTGTGCACATGCATCCCCACTTTCTCAAGCAGCAGGCAAGCACGTATACATGTGCTCCATTTGCACGCATGCATGCCACTTGTGCAAATGGAGCTGCGCATGCACACTTGCCGGCCACTTGCTCGGAACCATCGCCTCTCCTCCTCCCCCTCCCCCTTGCAGGTCTATAAAGCCAGAAAGTTTAGGGAACTCTAGCCTTTGACATTCCATGGAGGGAAAAGTTGGATTTTGAAGAAGCAGATTGGAAAAATATTAAGATTTTTGAACTTGGTGTTGGAGAAGATTCCTAAAAATACCACAGTCAACCTAGAAAACAAAAAAATGGATCATCAAACAAATCAATCTAGTGTTCTCACTCAAAGCACAAAAGACCAAGCTCAAATTATCCTACTTTGAACACATTATGCAAAGACCTAGCTCTCTACAGAAACCTATGATGCTGGGAAGGAAGAAAAGTGGAAAGTGGAAGGGAATAGAAGAACATAACCAGCAGAAAAATGAATGGACTCATTTACAATGGCAATGATTGCAGTATTGGAAGACCTGAAAGACCAGATTGAGGATAGATTCTCATAGTTGACAACTTGATGGCACAAAATCACTACTTGGAGATATAGAGTTTTGGATCTGGAACAAAATGCTTTCCAACTTGGCAGTAAGTTGGACAACCAATTGAGTGTTAGGAACTCAAGAAATGGCTGAATACAATACCATTGTCATCAGAATGCTTGTCCATTTTGCTTTAAGACAACTTTTCTAATTGTAGCTTTAAGAATATCTTTCCTATCACATTTATCCTTTGTTTAGCAAGAAATGCCAAGGACTACATCTGGCACCTCTGTCTGTAAATCAGATACTCTACAGTTGAATTTAGGTTAAATCTGTGTATACTTTTGTTGTTGTTGTTGTTGTTGTTGTTTAAATTAACCTTACTGATAAGATCATCAGTCTCAATTTTACAGTACCAACAAATTTACAATGAATAACAAGTAGGAATTAAAAATATTTAATAAAGATGATGAGGCTGTTTGAATAATCTCTCTCTTCTCATCTTCTCAGAATGGTACATCAAATATACATTTATATAATAGTATAGGTTTTTGTATTTGAATTCAATCCCACTATTTATTTTGTAAGCAATCAGTGCAGTTATACTCATGACATATGGATTGATAGTGTTTCATTTTGTTTCAAATAAATGCTTGAGATAAATTCAACAGAGATTAATAATCCAGAACACAATTTAAAATGTAATAGTATTTTCAGGTTTGTCAAAAGTTTTGATTGATTGAAGTAAAAATTGATTTTTTCTTTTGGCCTTTGGGGATATTTTCAGGTATCAACACTGGATGCACTGCTACACGAAACAAACAGGATTTTACTTTGAAAAGCCACCAAATGAAGCAATAAAAGTACAAACTAGGGGGGGGGATCCCTAATTTGCCCCCCCTTGTTTTAAAAAAAAATCTTCAAAAGGGAATGTTGAAGTAAAACTCTTTTATCAAACATCAGAGGACTGTATATTGAAGGAGTTTTTTCCAATAAAAACCAAATTTTCCCGCTAATGATTAAAATTTATAGTCTGAACTTTCAGAAATGTATTCTTTAAAATGTAGAGTTCTTCCCCTCCCTCCCTGTTGATTAATTCCACATGAAAGTGTGGAAAATGTTTGTTGTCTACCAATCAGTCCACCCATATGCAAAATTTCATGTATTGACTGTAAATTTCAATTTTGGGGAGAAAGGCAATATAATAAGACATACACATTTGAAACTACAGCCAGATACATTCATGTTATTCACAGAACTACAGTAAGTATCCCAGGAGTGATTCCAGTTGTAAGTCCCTCCATGTGCTATGCTTCAGCAAAGAGGGAAGTCCTGTCTTAAAGGGCTTTTTATGGAGATTCTTTGCTTAAAAGCATCATTTGTTTAAAAGGCTGTTTAATCAGAGTCTATTTAGCAGAGAACTGTAAGGCAAAAGCTTAAAGGTCTTAAAATTATCCCCAGGAATTGACACATCAGCAATAAAGCACTCAACCTAGAGGTCACCTGGAGTGCCATCCTAAGGAAAACTAACGCTTTTCTAAAAAACATGGAGCAGCTATTTCTAATTATTTTTCTGCAATAAGAACTTGATCATAAATCACAGGAAAGTATTACATAGGAGGTGTCATCTAGGCCATCCAAAAATTTCATGAGTGATTGTGTGTCTTTGGAACAAACATCACTAGTCATTGTGTCCTTCACCTGGTGAATTGTCTTGTATTTCTATTTAAATTCTAATCTTCCTGTGTATCTGTAAAGTTATTGCAAATATATATTCCACTTTATCATACAAGTATGAGAGAAAAAAATGATATTTCTTCACTCTTTGAAGGTCAATACTCTCTGACTCTGTCTTCAAATTTTGACTGGAGTAGGGCTAATATAACAATATCTTAGCATTCACCACCTTTAAGTGTAAGTTATCATTTGGAAAAAGCATGGTTGTTTACCTTGTGGTTTGTGAACACAGATTCATCATCCCCACTTTGCGTGTTAAGATGGCAGATTTGTCATGGAAATAATGTAAAGCAATATCCATGCAAACCAAAAATTCTTACAATCTTTCTTCTGACTTTAGTGGATAACTTCAAAGGGAAACAAGAATAAAACCAGGTTTACAAGCTGCTGGTTATATAGCTTAAGGGTTAAAGTGTAATTTTAAAATCATCAAATCTCTTTGATGATTAATTACAGTATATAACATTGTTATTTTTATTGCTGCAGTTGTGAGCAGACATTTCAATGATCTGTCTTTCAAGAGTTTCTGTTTTGCTGATGATAGCCTTAAAATATATGAAAGCCCAAATTTTATTTGCAACCAAACTTAGCAAGTGTGTGGTCAGCAAAACAATATATTCTGCATATTGCCTTTTTTAAAAAAAACCATTTTTAAAGGTATATAATTCTCATAATTCTTCCAATATTTTGCAACGTTTAACATTTTGGAAATGGAAAATCATCTCCAAGATTTTGATCATTGTTCTTTTAGCTGTTTAGTATATGTGGCTTCCTAACCTTAGCATTTCTCATTTAAGATAATTGATAACTATTTGGAAGGTGGCTAAGTCTCTATTGTTCATGCTCCATGAGTAAGGTGTTAGGCTTTTTAAACCTTTACAACTACTAAATTATGTTCAAAGAAAAAGACTGCTTTTGGATGGATAAGAATGAATAAGTAATGCACAAGAAAAATTGAAGTCTTTATGTTGTCAGTGTTGTCATAGCTGAATTCTAGCATAAGAATGGTAAAATATTCTACTGTTCTTTTCCATTCTGAATATTTTGCAAAATATTAGCAAACTGCAAGACAGTATTCTAATTAAAAATACTATTGCAGGAATCGGAGTTTGGGCTCTTCTTTTCAGATGAGGTTGAAAGAAGAATCCCATTGTTTGCATTTAAATATGTGAAGTTTTCTCTCTTGGCACAACACTCCATCATGCATAGATAGACAGCAGATGCCTGTTCCATCTGGTACAGCTGTTATCTGTTCACTGTTAGGAATTTGTGGTTGCTTCTTTCTTAATGGAAGTGTGAGAGCTTTATAGCAGGTATTAAGCTGCATGTATTTATTAGTCAAACTTGCTGCATACTGGCAATAATGCTTTTTTTGAAGAATAAAATATATAAATAGCTGTGCCTTTCAAAGGATTCCTTGCTCTCTCTCTGTCTCCCTTTTGTGCTTTGTTAACCAAATTACTTGCTCAGACAATCCAGTCACTCCTCAGAGTTACATAACAAAATAAACAATTGGGTGAGTGGGCAATATGACACAAGTAGCAGTGAGTACGTGGTAAAAGCATATAATGAAATTTCAAGATTTATAAAGGATGGTAGAGAGAAATACTGCATGAATATATTGTAGGATTTCAGAATGCACCATGTTAAGAAAACTGCAGTTGTTAGCTTGTCACTCAGCAATTGAACCATGTGCAATTGCAAAGATTATTCTCATTCCTATCGTTTATATGTCCTGGTAGGAACTAACATGAATTAAAATATGTGACCTATTGGGAAATAGCAATGTTTAAAATGGCATAATTGATTCCCAATGTGAGAAAAATCAAAGGCCAAAATAAAAAGTGTATTTTCAAAAATCATGGCTAAATGAATCGTTGTATTAACATGATCCTGCCCATTCTTTTGGAAATGCAGTTCTTGGGAGAAAATAGTCATCCAATGTTCACCTAGAAGATACATGTTACTAAAGAAAATTGGAATTACAGTTTAGATTGCTTAGAATATAATTCATTCTATGAAACTACAAATTATAATTATTATTCACATGTACTGTATACCCAACTGCATAACAATGCTAAGCAGTTTGCAACACTAAAAAAAAGAAAAACAATATAATAAAGATCAATGATGTCTGGACATAGCAATGAAATATACTCCTGTCTATAACCATCCACCCTAGCCCAAAGCCTGATGGAAAAGCCACATTTTAAACAACCATTTCAATAAAAGTGGAAAAGAGGCCAAACTCATATTGGGGGAGGGGGATGCTGTTTCAGAGAGGCCTGCTTCCTGCATTCCATCAGAAGGCACCATTTGATCCAGAGGACCTGGAGCAAGCTGACAATCATGACCAGGGTAGGCCACAGGAGACAGATGGTCACTCAGATAGCAAGAGCCTATATGCCAGCGGTCTTTAAACTTGGCCGCTTTAAGACTTGTGGACTTCAATTCCCAGAATTCTGGGAGTTGAAGTCCACAAGTCTTAAAGCGACTAAGTTTGGAGACCCCTGCTATGCGCTGAAGAGTTTTAAAGGTGCTAACCATCTGGAATTGCACCCAGAAGCAAATTGGCAACCAGGGCAACCAATGAAGCAGAAACATGAGCATTCTGTGGCATGCTTATTATTATCCATGCCGCTCCATTTTAGATTAGCTGCAGGGTGAGTGAGCTTTAAGAGCAGCCATACATAGTTACACTGCAGTAGAATACAGATGATGCCTTTAGCTTGCATCTAAGGAACTGCTCTTCACAGTTCTTTCAGGATTTTGGATCACGTATTTTAAATGTGTTTACTCTGAAAATGCTGGTGTAGAATTTGGCCAGGTACCAGCTGTGCAGTATAAATTCTGAGGGCCATCAATTATTAAATCCTTTCATTTCTCTCCCAGAAGGTAAATAGAAAGTTGATTCAAGATATGTTGATAGGAACATTGATGGACAATAAAAGTCCTTTTCTATTTTGATAGAAAAGCGAAAGTAATCTGTGCAGAACTTCCTTCCTTTCCTGCCTACCAGATGAGAGGGGTAGAAACAGCTCTACCTTTTTAATTTATTCTTTTATTGTTTTTAAAATAGTGATGAAAACAAAAAACAAGCAAGAACAAAATGAATATAAAAAGAAAAAGATTATCACAGAAAGAAAACATTAAAAAATCCATTCCAATACTGTTTTTTAAAAAAGTGAAGTACAAGAGTTGCATGACAGTGAGATGGGTGGCATATGAATTTAATAAATAAAACAAAAAGTACAATATATCACAACAGTAAATGGTACAATTAATAGAGTTTAAATATAATTTAAATTAAATTATAAATTAAATTAAATTAAATATAGTTCTAAAGTAATTATTCAAATATGTGTACATTTCTCATAGATTTATACAACTCTCATTTTTAAAATCTACTGTGTTTTGCATAAATGCATCCAATATTTCATTATATTTGTCCATGCAAAGTATATTCCTAAGGGCACTCCACTCATAGGTGGCAAGTGCAATCAGGCCCTCAATGCATTGAATAAAAGGAGCTATATCTTTATCTTTCCAATACTGCAATATCAATCTTTTGGCTATAGTAAGGCATGGAGACTCCATTTACTTTTTCTGGTTGTCAGATTCAAAGTACTACTGTGTTTCCTCAAAAATAAGACCCAACCGGAAAATAAGCCCTAGCATGATTTTTCAGGATGCTCGTAATATACATCCCATCCCATCCCAAAAATAAGTCCTAGTTAAGATCATCAGCCAGATGGACACATTTAGTACCGTATTTCCCTCAAAATAAGACCTAACTGCTGCTCAGGCGGGAAATCCTATACCATTTCAGACAAATGGCTGTCCAGTCTCTTCTTAAAAACTTCCAGTGTTGGAGCATTCACAACTTCTGGAGACAAGTTGTTCCACTGATTAATTGTTCTAACTGTCAAGAAATTTCTCCTTAGTTCTAGGTTGCTTCTCTCCTTGATTAGTTTCCATCCATTGCTTCTTGTCCTGCCTTCAGGTGCTTTGGAGAATAGCTTGACTCCCTCTTCTTTGTAGCAACCCCTGAGATATTGGAATACTGCTATTAAGTCACCCCTAGTTCTTCTTTTCATTAAACTAGACATACCAAATTCCAGCAACCGTTCTTTATGTTTGTTGCTCTTCTCTGCACTCTTTCTAGAGTCTCAACATCTTTTTTACATTTTGGTGACCAAAACTGGATGCAGTATTCCAAATGTGGTCTTACCAAGGAATTATAAAGTAGTATTAACACTTCATGTGACCTTGATTCTATCCCTCTGTTAATCCAGCCTAGAACTGTGTTGGCATTTTTGGCAGCTGCAGCACACTGCTGGCTCATATTTAAATGATTGTCCACTAGGACTTCAAGATCCTTCTCACAGTTATTACTATTGAGCCAGGTACCACCTATACTGTTCCTGTTTTATTTTTCTTGCCTAAATGTAGAACCTTACTTTTTTCACCATTGAATTTCATTTTGTTATATAGTGCCCAATGTTCAAGTCTGTCAAGATCCTTCTGTATCTTAAGCCTATCTTCTGGAGTGTTGGCTGTTCCTGCCAGCTTGATGTCATCTGCAAATGTGATGAGTTCCCCATCTTTCCCCTCATCCAAATCATTGATGAAGATGTTGAAGAGTACTGGGCCTAAAACAGAGCCTTGGGGTACCCCACTCATCCTTCCCTCCGTGTAGATGCAGTTCCATTGAGGACTACATGTTGAGTGTGGTTGGTCAACCAGTTATGAATCCATCTGGTGGTGATGCTGCCTAAACCACATTTTTCTATCTTATCAAGTAGTAGGTACAAATACAAATAATATTATCATCTGAAAAGTTTAGCTTTTGCACAGTCATATTTATATAATCCATTATTTCCTCCCAAAACAATTATCTATAGAAACTTATATTTTTTAGTTTTAAAGGATTTAACAAGTTGTCATCTCTGACGTTTCAAAAGCTGAAAATGCTGTTGTTTCCAAAATGTTGTTAGCAAATGTTGTAATTGTAATGCCATTGGGTTATATCTGGTAGATAATATTGGCCTCTTAACACAGAATATGATAAAGATTTATCATCATCATCTATCAGTTGACCCAAACTCAATATTCCAGATAGCTCTAACTTCTTACTAGCTCCAGAAGTTGTCAGAATTTGAATATTCTCACACTATTATTATATTTGTTTTATTTTAGATTTGGAAACTGTAATATGCAGTTTCTTTACTGTACATTTCAAGATAAAATTATACAAAGAGGCCTCCAAGATAAATAATATATATTAGATCCAATTAAAATGATGAGTCAAATGATGTAAAGGAGAGATGCCTAACTCACAGAGAATATGATATCCTCAAAATGCCTTTTTTGTGAGCTCTGCTAAACTCTTCAAGATTATGCACAGGTCTTCAGTACTCGGTGATGGGATTTCCTATGAGAGAAGTAGAATCCCTAGAATATCCCTAGAATAAAAAGACAAAACAGACTTCCCCCAATTGGCTATGACCAGTTGTGTGATTTTTCAAAAAGGCATGAAGTCATAGTGATTGGAGATTTTAATTACACTGACATCTGTTGCAAAAGAAACTTGGCCAAGCATGAATCTTGCAGGAAATTCCTATGTTATCTTGCTGATTACTCTTGCCTTTAGAAAATGGAGCATGGCATAAAAGGATCTGATTTAATACTAACCAACAGGGAAGATGCAGTTGAGGAAAAGGAGATAAGGGGAAAAGATGACTATTGAGTTCTTGATGTTAAGAAGAGCAAAAAATAAATATGGTCAAAGGCATACTTTGGACTTTAAAAAAGCAGATTTTAATAAAATCAAAGCAATGTTAAATAGGATTCAATGGCAGGAGAAAGTAATTGGAAAAAGATTGGTGAGAGTTACTAAAGAAGAAAATATGAAAAACATAATTACAAACATTTCCAATGAGGGAAAAATGGAGGATAGCTAAATAAACAAATCTGGGTATATAAAAGTGTAGAAAGGATCTGAAAACAGCGAACATAGAAAAGAGAATGAGAGTGAAATTACCAAGGATGTGCCCAGAACAGGTAACGTGGACTTGGTAAGTGTATGTTAGGAAAGCTAGGCTCATAATGAGTTGAGATTATCAAACAAGCAAAAATGATTTCTTTAGATATATTTATAAGCAAATCAATAAACATTACAAGATGCTAATAAAGAAAATCTGTATTGCTCCCACTTCAATGATTTTCTGTAAACTATTTAAAACCAGACCTTAAGAAACTATGGTTCTGTAGCCCCTAGAGTTTCTGACCTAGAAATCAAATAAATATTTAAAATCCACAGCTACTCAACTCCTATGTATTATCAGTTCTATATTTAACAGATGTTGAGAAATCTCATGGTTATAGATTAAACAAGGAAGTCAGAAACACATTCTGGAGGAAAGCAATATCAAATGAAGTAACATTTAAAGACACAAATAAAAAGACATATCTATGAACCATTGGGATTCAAGCTCATTTAAGCTTTATTTTCCCCACAAGAGAGCATGTGTTCTATCAGTAAAGAGCAAGATGAAAGGGCAAAGTTGAAGCTTTGGAGTAATACAAACATGGTCAGGGAATACCTTATTATTCTGAATAAGATTAAATTTCCAGAGCCAGCTAAATTGCTTCCTAGGATCCTGAAGCGACTTGGTGGTCTAGATGAACTTTTATGTCTTGTCTTTGAAAAATCCTGAACTTCTGATAAAGTGACAGATGACTGGAAATGTCATCAACAAAAAGGGAGAATCAATAGAGACTAAGAAATCTAGATTGACTTAGGGAGATATATAAGTACCTTAAAAAAAATATAGCAAATATCATAATGGATTTCTCAGAATTATAGAAAAATCAGAATGGGTTTATTAAGGATAAGTCTTGCACACTGGCCTAATGTCATTTTTTATTTGGCTAGGAAATTCCATGAGCAGTTCACTGGGTGACATGTCTGTTAGATAAAACATACCTGGCTCAAAAAATCATACTAAACTGTTAATGAAATATCAAGTGGGATGCCACAAGATTCCTATACTCTTCAATATTTTTATAACTGATTTAAATGAAGAAGTGGACAGAATGCTTATCCAATGATGTTAAAGCAAGTACGACTAATGCCTTAGAAGATAGAATTACAGTTGATGAGTTGGACTATGAATAATAGTTGATAATTTAACAAAGACAGATGCATAGTTTTTTGTCTGATAATTTTTTTTTTCTTCCATTCAGTCATGTCCTATTTTCAGAGACTGTCTGAACAAGTCCCTTCTGTTTTCTTGGCAAGGTTTTTTTTGAAGTCATTTGCCATTGCCTCCTTCCTAGGGCTAAGAGAAAGTGACTAGCTCAAGGTCACCCAGCTGTCTTTGTGCATAAGGCTCCATGGTCTCCCGGTTTCTAGCCTGATGCCTTAACCATCACACCAAAATGGCTCTCTAGTACTTGTGAAAAAGATTCTGGAATATTGATGTGGTTGATTGCAGAATGAATATTGAATCAGCAGCGTGATGTATATGCAAACAACATGACCTTTCAGAATATCTATGAAATTTGGTATTCTTGTGAGCACTGGAAATTTTCCTATCGTATCATCTATGTTGGGATTCTGGTGTTTGTTGAACTTGGTTTTCTTCTTGCAAAAGTTTCATTACCAAACTAGGTAACATCATTGCTTCGCTGACTATGTTAATCTGGGTTGGTAATTAAAAATTGCAAGAAAGAAACAGAACCAGTAAAAACCAAAATCCCACCATTTCAACCCTGAGGAACACATATTTTTTACTATTGCTAATTATATACAGTATATCTCAATATTTTTGCTGTACATCTCAATAATAGTGTACTTAGACCAGATGAAATATGATAAAAGAATAGGAAATTATTGGAAGTTAATTAAAGATCAATCCACTATTAATCACACTTTGCAAATATGATTCTAAGCAATCTGATGTGGTACCATACCTTATATTGTTAAAACAACATTAAAAGAGCTATTTGGTTTAGAAGATAAAATAGGGTGAAATAATCTGAGATCCTAGGTAGAAGCCAACCAAATTGCCCAAAAATCACAAAACCACTACAGATCAACTGAGTTTTCTATACGTGACTTGTAAGAGCAACATGGTAATTTTATTAAGTCCTCAACTAACAAAGAGTTCATGTACCTTGGCTCTGGAAGGCTTGTGCAGTAGTTTCCTCATTTATTGCTATACTAAATGTGTGTATCCGGTATAGAAAAAAGAGAATTCAGGCAGATTTAAGAATGTGGAAAGTTTTGAAAAGCATGGCTAAAAATGTGTGTCTGTATGTATATATTGTATAAAGGTATGTATATATATATAAAAGAATATTCAACTTAGAAACCTATCTTGTCAAAGTTTCCAGTGCCAGTAATTATTTTCATGGTATTGTTTTCATTTTCTCATTTCCCTTCCCCCCCCCCCTATTTCATTTCTTATTTTCATTTCTAAGTGCAATCATGTTACTTACAATGCAAGGCAATAAATTTCCATTCAGAAGTTCCATTGAGGTTAATCAGGGTTAATTTCAGGTATTCAACTGAATTTTCTATTATTTGACTTCATCCTGGGGAAGGGGGAGCTAGCTGAATAGTAGTTCCAAGTACTGAAATTCTGGCACATTTTGAAGGCAGATTAAGGTTGGTTAATCATGTATTAAAACTCCCATCAGGACAAACCTGAGGCCTGGTGACAAGATGGTCACCTCCATCTTGCTTAACGATGGTGATTGGAACCAGAATTTCTGTCACTAAGGAAATAATTATTTGAGGAGAACTTTTTGCTAAGAGTTTCTGGCAACTTTGATGCACTGAATTTTAAATCGATCTTTTACACTTCTAGCAACATTTTTTTAAAAAAAGCTAATATTTATTTAAAATTAATCATTATAACATGTTGTAACTATATTCTGTCCTCAAACTGAATATATATGTACTGTAAATACACAGCCATTCAGTACATGTGTTTCTGTGTATTTTTCCCTGAATGTTGTTGGAATTGCACCAATCAATTACTAAGCATCCAATTACTTAGCTTTCAGTTGGATTGGATTCAGAATACTCTTTTAAAGCTTTTAAAATAAATTAATAGGCACAGGCTAGTATTAATAATATATTGTGCAGGGAAACAGATTAAGTGGTAAATGATTTTGGTGATCTATTATTTTTAAACCCCAACCCCTGTTACCTTGTATCTATCAGCTATTACTGTTACAAGATTCCAGTTTTTATATACTGTTAACAGAGAGAATTTGTTTTCTCATAATTTCTGTTTCACATTTTCTTTTTAATGTTTTTATAACAAATTTATCAAGCTATTAGGTATTCTTACCATAAAGCTTTAATATAAATCTCTTTAACATCATCTACAGAATTTAAAACTTTGTAATATGAATACTCTGTTAAATACCTTGCTGCATAATATGAACATTAAGAGGAAACTGGCATGTGCAAAACCAACACTTCATTTCCTCTTTTTCATTCTTAGAGAAAATTGCATAAAATAGGCATGTGTCTGGCCCTGTTATGAGTCTCTGTTTTTAATGGTAACATGATATGCTGTCTGTCATATATATGGTGCCTATCTGAAGTTCTTGCAAACTGGTTAGAGGGGGAATATGCAATTTAAAAATAAATTCAAATGAGTTCAACCAGTTCCACAATACAAACAGTGGCAGTATATCAGATGTTCATCTTTTGGGTTCTTTTATGTGTCAATGTTATACCCGCACATGTTTTATTAATACTGCCATTCTCTGGAATTCTCATTTCTGAATAGTTTCCATCATACAGTAATCAAATACTACTCAAGTGTTACTGGATTTCTCTTTCTCTCCCCCTCACAATTTACAGCACGATGTATCTCAGACACTACTCAAAGCAACCCTGGACAGTGTGGTGGAGGAATGTGTCAGCTTCGTAGGAGTCGATATTAACATCTGCTCAGAAACGTTATTAAGGTGAGCTTGAAAATTTTCACTTAGATAGTTTCAAATATCAAAGTATTCATACAGTGGTTCTGTATCTTTGGATTAGTTCCTTGGACCCTAGTTGTATTTTTATTCCTATGACTGCAACACTTGTTCTGTAAATGGAATCACCTTCACAATCAGAGCTAAAGTTAACTCTGTATCCACAGATAATGTCAATCCTTTCTTTATTATTTAGCAGTGAATATGCACATCTGAATGTTCTCCCACTCCCTTTCACCAACAGCACAGCCAAAACAGAAATAGCCATCTATGGCTTGTATATGGCATAGCAGTTTATAAAATTGCTGGAATTTATAAAGTTGCTGGAATTGGGTATGTCTAATTTAATGAAGAGAAGGACTAGGGGGTGACATGATAGCAGTATTCCAATATCTCGGGTTGCCACAAAGAAGAGGGAGTCAAGCTATTCTCCAAAGCACCTGAAGGCAGGACAAGAAGCAATGGATGGAAACTAATCAAAGAGAGAAGCAACCTAGAACTAAAGAGAAATTTCCTGACAGTTAGAACAATTAATCAGTGGAACAACCTGCCTCCAGAAGCTGTGAATGCTCCAACATTGGAAGTTTTTAAGAAGAGACTGGACAGCCATTTGTCTGAAATGGTATAGGGTTTCCTGCCTGAGCAGGGGGTTGGATTAGATGACCTCCAAGGTCCCTTCCAACTTTATTATTGTTGTTGTTGTTGTTATAAATGCATTTCTTTATTTCATGGTTTATATCCTCCCCTCATTCACATGGTTCTATTGGAACCATGACAATAGTCTGGATAGCTATCAGACCAAGAAATCCAACCAAATATAATTTAAATATAAGCTCAAAATACATATAAAATCAAACCTACTTAAAAATAATAGTCTGATGAGATATGACCCATGACATGACAGGAAAGGCCATCCTTGTCACCTCACAAGTTAGTAATGTAGGAAGGGGGAGCATCCATACCTTGGGAGGGAAACTTCCATTAAAAAGGTCTCTGTTCTGTGTACTTTGCTCAGATGATGCAAGTAAGCCAGAAAAAAGCGGTTTCCAAAGTGGTCACCAGGAAAATGTATTGAGGCAGGAGTTTGTGGAATTCATACTTCAGCAAGTCTTATTTCTATGACTTCTTAGTTGTTGATTTTTCTTTGATTCCTATTTCTATCAATTTCCCTGGAATAGATATTAAGCAGAGCAGTCTATAATCTCCCAATTCCCTTTTTAAAATTGGTGTCACGTTAGTTACCTTCCAGGCCTCTAGTCCTTTTTTTTTTTTGCTGAGAGATTAAACACTTTCACCTCTGAGATTTTTTGAGAATTCTCGGGTGCATGTCATCAGGATCTGGTGAGTTGTTGCTGTGCAGTCTCTCAAAAGTATCCTAAAATAATGTCTCTACTTTCTGCAATTTGCTTAATTTATTTGAATTCCTTCTGATAAATTTAACACAGGTTCAGATAACTTTCTTGTGCAAGTTTATATTCCATGCAGATAATTCAGAGTTTCTCTGCAGTCTCTTAAACTTTCATTTCATTGCTATGTTGTCTGATAACCCAACCACTTCTGTGCCAGCTTTCTCCTTTGAATATATTGATAGGGGGTTTTTTTGCTTCTCTTAATGCGTTTTTTGCCTTATAGTTCTCAACTACTATTTTGCACTATTATCATATTACTGTTTTTTTCTGTCAAAGTTACTGCTCCTTTTAGTTCTTGAATAAGATTTCCATTTCTTGAAGGAAGCTTTAACTTCTATAGCTTCGTGAAAATTGCTAGAAAGCCTTGCTGGTCTTTTTGTGGTTAAACCTTTCTTATACATTCCAATTGGCCATCAGTCATTGTGGCTTTAAATTACTTCCAGGCATTATTAAGAGATTAGGCTCTCATTTACTTGCAGTCTGTTTTGCACCAGTGCTCTGCATTTTTCAGTAGTTCCCTATTTTTTAATCAACTGTGACTTCACATGACTTGTTTGCTATTTGCCATTTTTATGAAAGTTAAATGTAATAATAATAATAATAATAATAAAGTTGGAAGGGACCTTGGAGGTCATCGAGTCCAACCCCCTGCTCAGGCAGGAAACCCTATACCATTTCAGACAAATGGCTGTCCAGTCTCTTCTTAAAACTTCCAGTGTTGGAGCATTCACCCGCTTCTGGAGGCAGGTTGTTCCATGGTTAATTGTTCTAACTGTCAGGAAGTTTCTCCTCAGTTCCAGGTTGCTTCTTCCTTGACTAGTTTCCATCCATTACTTCTTGTCCTGCCCTCAGGCGCCTTGGAGAATAGCTTGACTCCCTCTTCTTTGTGCAACCCCTGAGATATTGGAATACTGCTATCATGTCACCCCTAGTCCTTCTTTTCAAACTAGACATACCCAATTCCAGCAAACGTTCCTGATATGCTTTAGCTCCAGCCCCTAATCATCTTTGTTGCCTTCTCTCACACTTTAGAGAGTCAACATCTTTTTTTTACGTGACCAAAACTGGAAGTATCCAATTCCTGGCACCAAGGCATAAAAGTGGTATTATACTTCACGTGATCTTGATTCTATCCCCTGTTAATGCAGCCCAGCACTGTGTTGGCTTTTTTGGCAGCTGCAGCACACTGTTGGCTCATATTTAAGTGATTGTCCACTAGGACTCCGAGATCCCTCTCACAGTTACTACTATTGAGCAAGGTACCCCCTATACTATACCTGTACATTTGGTTTTTCTTGCCTAAATGTAGAACCTTACTTTTTACACCATTGAATTTCATTTTGTTCAGTGCGTTGTAGGCACTGTTCCTATAGGTTCCATAACACTTATATCTCACCCCACATCAGAGTATTATATGATCAAATATTAAATCAAAAGCCCTCCAGCCTCAGATTAAAATCTTTGCTATTAGACCTGTCACCTAAGAAATGGCCCTCTTCTGTAGTAATGTCTCATCTCATAAGTGTTCTTTTTCCCCAAGATTTCTCTTCACCCTAATGGTAGGTAAGTTTTTATATTGGGAGTAGGACAAAGTTATTGCATTCCAAAAGATCTCTTCTACATACCAATCTGACTCTCTAACCATTTTCAGCTCAACCATCTTGGTTTCAAGGGAACTGACTTGTTTCCTGAGATCCAGGTCTTACTGCAGCAGGCACAAGACCATGACCTAGACTCACTAGGCAGATAGTCCTGTGCATGGATTGGGAAATTCTTTATCTCCTGCTAGTTTTCTTTCTTCATATTGTTATGCTACTTGCTTGATTTTATTCTTTCTGAGTTTGGATCTATAACAATGGCCCCCAACCTTTTGGGCACCAGGGACAGGTTCCACGGAGAAAGGTTTTTCTGCGGACTGGATGCTGCCTGCATCCCGCGGATGGGGCTTCGCTTGTTTGCGCGGACCGGTTGCTGGCATGCCACGGCCAATCCACAGACCGGGGGTTGGGGACCCCTGATCTATAAGATAGTCTTATGTTACAGTTTTACAGAATGAGGCTTCCTCACACAGTCACTAAATATACTCTGATGCTTAGTTTCTGTATTTGGGAAGTCATTGTGCTCCTCCTTTGCTATACTCCTCCGTTTTGGTTTCCCCTCCTTTTAATATATCCTGGCTGCTATCTCTCAAATATTTCTCCTCCTTCTCGACTATGTTTTTCTTAAACATAAGTGTGGCAAAGTTTCATAAGTCTGAAACTTTATAGGGAAACCAACCAACACTTAAGCTTTCAGAATTAGTAAAACTGCACTATTCTGTATTATTAACTGAAAAAGCCATTGTTTGAATGGAGATCTCTGGATTTATCACTTCAACAGTAGGGCAGCTACAATTAAGCTTTTTTCCAATCATCCTAGAGCAAGCAGTCTCTGTATTATGTTGCTTTGATATTACTTATTGCTTCCTTTTATGAAATGTAATTCCAAATCTCCTTTTATTATGCTTGTTAGACATATTGCAGGACTGAATGCCAACAGGGCTAAAAATATTATTGAATGGCGACAGAAAAATGGACCATTTATCAATCGGGAACAGCTTAAGGATGTCAAAGGGTTGGGACCAAAATCCTTTCAACAATGTGCTGGCTTTATCAGGATCGATCAGGAATACATCAGATCATTCTGCAGGTAACATTAAAAGGGTGTGAGGTTGATTACTTATTTTCCACATGTAAGTAGAGATTTGATAAAAGAAAACCCCCAGAAGGTAATAGGTTAGAATTCTTGGCTGGAGAGTCTGCATTTAGGATGAAAGTAATTTGTAGTCTGACATTTAGTCAATTATAGCATAAGAGGGGTCATTGAAAGCCAATGTGATTTAGGGAGTCAAGTCATAGATTCACATCTCAGCTCAGCTATGAAGTTCATAACTCAGCTTTTAGATATTAATTACCATCTCTTAACATAATGAAATAAACATTCAGATGGAGACAAGACAGTTTTTCCCCACTAATCTTCCACTACTCCAACCTCCCATCCATCCTCATCAACTGCCATGTGGGAAGACACGCTGCGTTGTTATATGTTGATACCATTTGTTTTGTATTTACAAAATAGTAAATGTTGCTTATGAATCACCTTGGAAGGATATGTGACATAAAAGTTGAGATATTGATCCATCTAACTTTAATAAATATTCTTTCCTCTTACAAAGAAACTATCAAATATAATAAATATAATTAAATTTGAGATGGTATTCTAACACTATAGAAAAAACATCCAGAGAAATTCTATTGGGAATGCAGAGGGAGAATAAGCAGAGTCTCTTTCCTCTCTTCCTTTTCCACATGATCCCACCCAGAGGTTGCAGCCCTCAATAGTAATAACTACCTTAGACATATTTGTATGTTATTATGTCTTATAATGCCAATTTGACTTTGGCCCAGTGACGAATATTCTCTGGCACGTAAAGACTATATGTCGTAATAAAGTTTCTCATCATTTCCAAGGAAAGAAACACCAAATGACTGTTCAACTAAATTTTAAGCAGAACAGAAATGTAATAGCAATTTGATTGAACACCCTGGGACTAAGCACAAAGACTCATTTCAGAAGCTGAAGGTTAACACAACTTTGGATATAGAGATATCTTAAATAGTCCTCCCTCCCCCTCTCCCCCCATATTAATAACTTTGAACTTGCTGCACTAGCCAAGCTAAGATATCATAGGAAGCTGTAGCTGCATTTGAGATGCAGCTGGTACGGGGGGGGGGACATATTGTAAGACAGTGCAAGGAATTCTGGCTCTCATATTGATGCACATGTTTTTAATATATGGAGTCATATCTTCCGATCTACGATTGGTCTTGGAATTCAATGAAAACCCATAAAAATTAAATAGAAATATAAGTTGATAATAGTTCTATGCATGGACCACTTTGGCTGTGTAATAGTAAGTTTATGAGTGAGGTTTTCTTTGGCATATAGGGTGGGATATCAGATGCAATGAGTGTGTACAATAAAAAATAAATAAAACACACCAATTCAACATATTACGGCTTTAAGTCAACAAACTCACCCACACAAAAGCAGGGAAAATGAAAAATGATCTCAGTTATCAAGAAAAAAGCAGAGGGATTCTCAGTTTGATGTCTGAACTGTTTATAGGAAACATATGAATCAATCTTACAACAGTTCTAACCATAGTCTATTAATTTAGTATTAGCCATACAGACCAGCAGTGTCATTTCAAGATTTTTCTCAGGCTACTTGAGGTTGTCAAAAATTGAATCTGATGCCCTCAAACTACAAGCCATGTGTTCTGCAATTGCACTGTGCTTCATGAGTGAAGCTGTGGGGTGAACATTTACATTATTCTCTGTACCTGAAATATTGGACCTGTTGTGTTTTTTTTAAAAAAATTGCTCAATTTCGAGGGAGCTTGACAGTAATACAAATAAATTAGAGCACATATTCTGCACAATATGCAGAATTTTTAGGATTAGCTATAGTGCACATGTTCATTTGTTAGCAATGTTTGCAGAATGTGTATACTGAATTTGAGGTTTTGTAGCTTTGCCCATTGGGCAGAAACTGAAAAGAAACATATGATGTTCACTAGTTTAATGATAACTACGTCCTTTTCTCTTTTGATTTGGATCTCAGTCAACAGAGTGAGCTTGCAGCTGGGGGTCATAAAGCAGTCACAAATGAGAAAGGGTGCAAAAAGAAAACCAAAGCTGCAGCAAATGTCATTCAGCAGCCAAATCCTTTGGATCAAACATGTATCCACCCTGAATCATATAATATTGCAATGAGGTAAGCAATGAAAAAATGTATGCATTTGTTCTTAAAGCTTGGCCTTGTTCAGCCAGAATGGTCTCTTTGGTCTTGGTCTTTTTCTGCTCTTAGCCATTGCCAGGTCTTGTTATTATCTGCTTTCCCTGCTAGTTGTTTAATATATTGGCCATGTAATGCTTTGTCTTCCCACACCTCCATTCTGTTTTTCATTTGGTTTTTCATGTAGAACAGTTTGGTCTCTCCAGTACTCAGTAAACCTTCCTGATATACTTGCTGATGTCATTATTATTTGCATCTCCTTAGGAAGCTTTTTGTCTTCTGATAGCTGAATCACTGTTACTTTGGAAGCAAAATGGATTTTTCCAAAATTAAGGTGATTAAATCCTTTGAATAATAATAATAACAATAACAACAATAATAATAGAGTTGGAAGGGACCTTGGAGCTCTTCTAGTCCAACCCCCTGCTCAGGCAGAAAACCCTATACTATTTCAGACATATGATTGTCCAGTCTCTTCTTAAAAACCTCCAGTGTTGGAGCATTCACAACTTATGGAGGCAGGTTGTTTCACTGATTGTTCTAATTGTTCTAACTGTCAGGAAGTTTCTCCTTAGTTCTAGGTTGCTTCTCTCTTTGGTTAGTTTCCATCCATTGCTTCTTGTCCTGCCTTCAGGTGCTTTGGAGAATAGCTTGACTCCCTCTTCTTTGTGGCAACCCCTGAGATATTGGAACACTGCTATCATGTCACTCCTTGTCCTTCTCTTCATTAAACTAGACATATCCAATTCCAGCAACTGTTCTTTATATGTTTTAGCCTCCAGTCCCCTAATCATCTTTGTGGCTCCTCTCTGTACTCTTTCTAGAGTCTCAACATCTTTTTTACATTGTGGTGACCAAAACTGGTTGTAGTATTCCAAGTGTGGTCTTACCAAGGCATTATAAAGTGGTATTAACACTTCATGTGATCTTGATTCTATCCCTCTGTTAATGCAGCCTAGCACTGTGTTGGCTTTTTTGGCAGCTGCAACACACTGCTGGCTCATATTTAACTATAAATATTTGTGAATAAAATCTTTATTTAAGCATCAAAAATGCTTGATAAAAAATGACTTTATGGTGATTGCAGCTGAGCCTACAGAGAGAGAAAGATAAAACTTGAAAAGTAAAAGTGAAACAATTGGCTTTTATGGATTAGTCCCTTGTGCAGGAGCATAAACCTTAGCATGTTTACACAAAAGTAAAGGTATTTGAGTAAAGCGGAAATTTTTGACTGATATCAAATTCCTCTTAATGATTTTAGTAGAAATATTTTCATCAGGATTACAGCAGTGAATTTAAGGTAAATTCCCTTTCCATGCTTATTCTGATCCTATTCATTATCAATTAATATTAGATGAAATACTCACTCAATACCACATGTCATTTTGATTTCTAAACAGGAATGCTTAGAATTACATAACATGTGCCCTATAATTGTTCCATACACACTGTCATAGATGTGTCATTTAACTCTGTCAGAAAGGCTGTGGGGGGGTGGAGACTTTAACAGTTTTTTGTATGTAGCATAATCCTCAAAGCATCTCCTTGTCAACACCCACTATGTTTCTGACATGCCTCAAATAAGTGGGAGCCAGAGAAATAACCAACTATAACTTACGGCATCTGGCAAACAGCATGTGCTTAGTTACTAAATTACGACCCCCCCAAAAAAAAAATTCTAATTCTTTTCAGTTTATAAAGATTCAATCTAACATAATAATGGATGTAACAATTAACTATCATTAATTGAGTACTGTAGATGATCCCTTTATATTTTGTTCTCCTTCATGGATTACTGCCTTGTCGTGGCAAAGGGGCTTGCGTAACTCAGTGAAGCTATGAGCTATGCCGTGCAGGGCCACCCAAGATGGACAGGTCATAGCAGAGAGTTCTGACAAAATGTGATCCACTGGAGAAGGAAATGGCAACCCACTCCAGTATCTTTGCCATGAAAATCCCATGGACAATACCAAAAGGCAAAAAGATATGACGCTGGAAGATGAGCCCCTCAGGTCGGAAGGTGTCCAATATGCCACTGGGGAAGAGCAGAGGGCTAGTACTAGTAGTGCCAGAAAGAGTGAAGCGACTGGGCCAAAGCCGAAAGGACGCTCAGCTGTGGATGCATCTGGTGGTGAAAGGAAAGTCCGATGCTGTAAAGATCTACTCTCCATAGGAACCTGGAATGTAAGATCCATGAATCAAGGCAAACTGGATGTGGTCAAACAAGAGATGACAAGACTGAACATCGACATCTTAGGAATCAGCGAACTAAAATGGACAGGAATGGGTGAATTTAACTCAGATGACCATCAGGTATACTACTGCGGGCAAGAATCCCTCAGAAGAAATGGAGTAGCCTTCATAGTTAATAAAAGAGTAGGAAAAGCAATACTGGGATATAATCCCCAAAATGACAGAATGATCTCAGTTCGAATCCAAGGCAAACCATTCAATATCACAGTAGTCCAGATCTATGCCCCAACCACTGGTGCTGAAGAGGATGAAATTGACCGGTTCTATGAAGCCCTACAGCACCTTATAGAATTAACACCAAAAAATGATGTCCTTATCATCATGGGGGATTTGAATGCTAAAGTAGGAAGCCAAACGATAACCAGAATAACAGGCAAGTTTGGCCTTGGGGTACAAAATGAAGCAGGGCACAGGCTGATAGAATTTTGTCAAGAGAATAAGATGGTCATAGCAAACACTCTTTTCCAACAAACCAAGAGACGGCTCTACACATGGACATCACCAGACGGTCAACACAGAAATCAGATTGACTGTGTGCTCTGCAGCCAAAGATGGAGAAGCTCTATACAGTCAGTAAAAATAAGACCAGGAGCTGACTGTGGCTCAGATCATGAGCTTCTCATTGCAAAGTTTAGGCTTAAATTGAAGAAAGTAGAGAAAAGCACTAGGCCACTCAGGTATGAACTAAATCATATCCCTGATGTATATACAGTAGAGGTGACAAATAGATTTAAGGAATTAGATCTGATAGACAGAGTGCCTAAAGAACTATGGACGGAGGTTCGCAATATTGTACAAGAGGTAGCAACTAAAACCATCCCAAAGAAAAAGAAATGCAAGAAAGCAAAATGGCTGTCTGAGGAAGCTTTGCAAATAGCTGAGGAAAGAAGGGAAGCGAAAGGCAAGGGAGAAAGAGAAAGATATACCCAATTGAATGCAGAATTCCAGAGAATAGCTAGAAGAGATAAGAATGCCTTCTTAAATGAACAGTGCAAAGAAATAGATGAAAAGAATAGAATAGGGAGGACCAGAGATCTCTTCAAGAAAATTGGAGATATGAAGGGAACGTTTCATGCAAAGATGGGCATGATAAAGGACCAAAATGGCAGGGACCTAACAGAGGCAGAAGAGGTGGAAAAACTACACAGAAGAACTATACAAGAACGAGCTTAACGTCCCAGATAACCACGATGGAGTGGTCACTGACTTCGAGCCAGACATCCTAGAATGTGAAGTGAAATGGGCCTTAGGAAATCTGAGCAACAACAAAGCTACTGGAGGTGACAGTATTCCAGCTGAGCTATTCAAAATCTTAAAAGACGATGCAGTAAAAGTGCTACACTCAATTTCCCAGCAAATTTGGAAAACTCAACAGTGGCCACAGGATTGGAAAAGGTCAGTTTACATTCCAATTCCAAAGAAAGGCAATGCCAAAGAATGTTCAAACTATTGCACCATTGCACTCATTTCACATATTAGTAAAGTTATGCTTAAAATCCTACCAGCTAGACTCCAGCAGTATGTGGATCGAGAACTACCAGAAGTACAGGCAGGATTTCGAAGACACAGAGGAACTAGAGATCAAATTGCCAACATGCGCTGGATCATGGAGAAAGCTCGGGAGTTCCAGAAAAACATCTACTTCTGCTTCATTGACTATGCTAAAACCTTTGATTGTGTGGATCACAACAAATTGTGGCAAGTTCTTAAAGAGATGGGAGTACCACACCATCTTATTTGTCTCTTGAGAAACCTATATGCGGATCAAGAAGCAACAGTGAGAACGGGACACGGAACCACTGATTGGTTCAAAATTGGGAAAGGAGTCTGGCAAGGCTGTATACTGTCGCCCTGCCTATTTAACTTATATGCAGAGCACATCATGAGAAAGGCAGGGCTAGATGAATCAAAAGTTGGAATTAAGATTGCCGGGAGAAATATCAACAACCTAAGATATGCAGATGATACCACTCTAATGGCAGAAAGTGAAGAGGAACTAAAGAGCCTCTTGATGCGGGTGAAGAAGGAGAGTGCAAAAGTGGGCTTGAAACTCAACATTAAGAAAACCAAGATCATGGCATCTGGCCCTCTCAATTCCTGGCAAATAGATGGGGAAGAAATGGATGTAGTGAGATTTTATTTTCCTGGGCTCCAAGATCACTGCAGATGGGGACTACAGCCAAGAAATTAAAAGACGCTTGCTCCTGGGGAGGAAAGCTATGGCAAATCTAGACAGCATACTAAAAAGCAGAGACATCACCCTGCCAACAAAAGTGCATACAGTCAAGGCCATGGTTTTCCCAGTTGCAATGTATGGCTGTGAAAGTTGGACCATAAGAAAGGCTGAGCGCCAAAGAATTGAGGCCTTTGAACTATGGTGCTGGAGAAGACTCCTGCGAGTCCCTTGGATTGCAAGGCGTTCAAACTGGTCAGTCTTAGAAGAGATCAACCCCGACTGCTCTTTAGAAGGCCAGATCCTGAAGTTGAAACTCAAATACTTTGGCCACCTAATGAGAAGGAAGGACTCACTGGAGAAGAGCCTAATGCTGGAAGAGATTGAGGGCAATAGAAGAAGGGGACGACAGAGAATGAGGTGGCTGGATGGAGTCACTGAAGCAGTAGGAGTGAGCTTAAATGGACTCCAGAAGATGGTAGAGGACAGGCAGACCTGGAGGAACGTTGTCCATGGGGTCGCGATGGGTCGGACACGACTTCGCAACTAACAACAACAACAATACTTTGTTTTCAATGCAAATGTAATAAAATTTTGAGTTAAACTGAAATCTTGTTGAATTAATCATATTTTAAATTTTATTTTTATTTTTATTTTTTTAAAAAAAACCTCCACAAACCCTTTCAAGACAGTGGTTTAAATTAGGGTAAGTTTAATGCTCATTAAGACAAGCTGATAAGTAAATCATAATATTATGAAACCAGATTGCAACATCTGGTTTATCAGTTTTATTTCCTGAGGACTTAGAACATTTACATTTTAAGGGATGTATGCATGATATACATTTGGGTATATGTCTTTTTGAATATTACTTGGCTTTAAAGACCATTAATACCATTCCTTTCCTTCCCCTCCCAACCTTTTCCCATGGTCTGCATTGAGAACATCAGATTGGAAAAGGCTATCCTAAAGAGTAGTGTCAAAGCCATATTCTCCATTTCATATTCTAGAATAGTCTGCACAGCTCTGGGTCCTACTTTGAATATTCTAGGACCACTGTGATAATATATAGTCTGCACAGCTCTGGGTCCTACTTTGAATATTCTAGGACCACTGTGATAATATATGTTTTTTGCTTTTTTATGTCTATTTCCTTACTTTTATTCTGCAGCCCTTCTTATCTTGAATCAAAATCACGTGAGGTATTAGTGCTGCTTTATAAAGCCTAAGTAAGACCTCACCTAGAATATTGCATCCAGTTTTGGTCACCACATTACAAAAAAGATGTTGAGACTTTGGGAAAAAGTGCAAAGAAGAGCAACTAAGATAATTAAAGGCCTGGAGGCTGAAACATATGAAAAACGGTTGCAGGATTTGGGTTTGGATAGTTTAGAGAAAAGAAGGACTAGGGGGGACATGATAGCAGTATACCAGTGTTTGAGAGGTTGCCACAAAGAGGAGGGGGTCAACTTATTCTCCAAGGCACCAGAGGGCAGGACAAGAAACAATGGATGGAAATTAATCAAGCAGAAAAGCAAATTAAGGAGAAACTTCTTAACAGTGAGGAAAATTAACCAGTGGAACAGCTTGCTGTCAGAAGTTGTGGGTGCTTCACTGAAGGTTTTTAAGAAGAGGCTAGACAGTCTGAAATGGTATAGGGTCTCCTGCTTGAGCAGGGGTTGGACTAGAAGATCTCCAAGGTCTATCCAGCTGTATTCTGATTGAAGAATCACAAACTAAACTTCTTGGGATACAGCCTATCTTACTTTACTTCTTAAGGCTAAGGCAGTACGCATATTAACTGTCCAATATAAATAGTAGTAATAGCAACAAAATTAGGCTTATTACAAGGCTTACATTTTTAAAAAAACTCCTTGCAGGAAGCACCTGGTTTGGTTGATATCGGCTTTCTGAAATTTCAACAAAGCAGGCATAGATACATTTTTTTCCACTTAAAATAGTATTGTTAAAATAAGGGAATCCCTCTCTATTTCATGACTAACTAGAGATAGTAACATTTATTTGGTATCAGTATATTGAAATAAGATGTAACCTATCTTAGCACCTTTTATTATGGTAATAGGCAACATCCAGTCGATTGCAAAAGCATGCCTTCCTATTTCCATGCGCCTACCTTGCCTCCTACATCCAAAGGAAAGAGCTAAAAGGCTAGGTACAGCTAGCGCCAGATATAACTCATCCTTGGACAGAAAAGCACCTTTACCTATATCAGATTTGCTCTTCTTTCACTGCAGTCCAAAAACTGCAGTCCAAGCCTCCTACGGAGACACTCTGGCACTCAAGAAAAAACTTTCTGAGAGGCTGAGATACGTGCAAGAGGAAAAGTAGGAAGACTTCCATTCTATACCTTAACTAGAGAGCAAGCAGAAATGCACTCATATGGTATGGAATATAAGTGAAGAAATTTGTATTTTTGTTCTTTTAATTGTAGCTAGTAAGTTATTCTTTGGAATAGATCGGTGGTACCTTTTTACATAGTTTTAGAAATAGGTTCCGTCACACTGTTTAAACCAAGGAAATTTCAAAAGTATGTCTTAAACTAGCCTCTTAGCAGTCAGTATTTATCTAGATATTTGGAACACTAATAGTATCTGCATTCAGATGCTTAGTCTACACAAATAATTAGCCTATTTGCTGTATCAAACTGGTTCATTTGTTTAACGTATACTATAGAAACTTCTGGAAATGACAATTTTCATTCATCCCAATTGATGTTATAATAATAATAATAAAGTTGGAAGGGACCTTGGAGGTCATCGAGTCCAACCCCCTGCTCAGGCAGGAAACCCTATACCATTTCAGACAAATGGCTGTCCAGTCTCTTCTTAAAAACTTCCAGTGTTGGAGCATTCACCGCTTCTGGAGGCAGGTTGTTCACTGGTTAATTGTTCTAACTGTCAGGAAGTTTCTCCTCAGTTCCAGGTTGCTTCTTTCCTTGACTAGTTTCCCATCCATTACTTCTTGTCCTGCCCTCAGGCGCCTTGGAGAATAGCTTGACTCCCTCTTCTTTGTGGCAACCCCTGAGATATTGGAATACTGCTATCATGTCACCCTAGTCCTTCTTTTCATTAAACTAGACATACCCAATTCCAGCAAACGTTCTTGATATGCTTTAGCCTCCAGTCCCCCTAATCATCTTTGTTGCCCTTCTCTGCACTCTTTCTAGAGTCTCAACATCTTTTTACATCGTGGTGACCAAAACTGGATGCAGTATTCCAAGTGTGGCCTTACCAAGGCATTGTAAAGTGGTATTAATACTTCACGTGATCTTGATTCTATCCCTCTGTTAATGCAGCCCAGCACTGTTTTTGGCTTTTTTGGCAGCTGCAGCACACTGCTGGCTCATATTTAAGTGATTGTCCACTAGGACTCCGAGATCCCTCTCACAGTTACTACTATTGAGCAAGGTACCCCCTATACTATACCTGTACATTTGGTTTTTCTTGCCTAAATGTAGAACCTTACTTTTTTCACCATTGAATTTCATTTGTTAGATAGCGCCCAATGTTCAAGTCTGTCCAGGTCCTCCTGTATCTTAAGCCTGTCTTCTGGGTGTTGGCTATTCCTGCCAGCTTGGTGTCATCCGCAAATTTGATGAGTTCCCCATCTATCCCCTCGTCCAAATCGTTGATGAAGATGAAGAGCACTGGCCCCAGAACAGAGCCCTGGGGCACCCCACTGCACACTTCCCTCCATGTAGATGCGGTTCCATTGAGGACCACGCGCTGAGTACGGCCGGTCAGCCAGCTACGAATCCATCTGGTGGTGATGCTGTCTAACCTACATTTTTCTATCTTATCGAGTAGTAGGTTGTGATCTACTTTATCAAATGCCTTACTTCAAGCCTATTCCTTATCTTTAAAAATTGTAACATGAATTAGCATTTCTTTTTATTATTGAAGCTTCAGCAAATTCACCTAGAATGCGGTAACATCGTGAATTATGAAAATAAATACTAACGTACAGATTACAGTGACTGTTCAAAATGTGATGAATGCTGACATTTGCATGAGAATATTGACATTTTCAAGTAAAATTTTCAAAGTTGGAGTCCTTTAAAAACTTACTTCAAATAAACACTAGCAGTGTTATGTGTCTAGTGTTACATTCCTAAGAATTAACTTCTGTATCTACCTATTGAAAAGTTAGCTCTGTTTGATTCAATAGGGCTTACTGTCTACATAATAGCAAGTAGAACTGCAGCCTAAGTATCTAAAACCTCCAATATGCATCAATGAATTTTTCAATATACTTAATTATGAATGTCAGCCAAAATGGAAAGGGGGACAGAATACCAGATACTATCTCCATTATTGCATTTTCATGTGGGATCATCAATATTAATAAAATTAGAATATTTGTTGAGTATTTGATAAAAAGAGTTTACTATTTAATTTCTAACACTGATCTTTTAATTTGTATTTCAGCATTTAATATATGCTTTCATAAATTTTAAATATCTGCATAGTATAATTTTTTGCTTGTGTGCATTTTATATCAAATTAGTGTTCTTACATCGGCTTCAGTATACCAGTTGTTCTGCCCAACAAAAAACAAGGCAGAGAGAAATTGCTTATAGCGTTGTTCTTCCTTCCACATAGCGTTGTGTAGCATAATGATATTATACTATTATTCCATTTTCTGTGACCTTGGTGTAACTGGATGTTTTTCTATACCCAAAAGAATTTGCTTTGTTCTTAGCAATGACATTTAAAAATAGAGGAGTTCAATATGCATTACCGCTGAGATGGAGTTTTGTCTTTATTATTGATTTCTCTTCCAAGTGCCCTCCAAGGCTATTTATTTGGGTGAAAATGAACCATGAAATGGAAGGAAGGAAGGAAGGAAGGAAGGAAGGAAGGAAGGAAGGAAGGAAGGAAAGGAAAGGAAGGAAGGACATTCACTAAGAACACAGTTGATATAGGAATGACTGTTTTCCCTAAATCAAATGTTGTTCTAAAAGTGTACAACAAGTGGAATTGTTTCTTTGAATATAAATTTATAAGATTGACTATAAATTCTGAGCTTGGCTGTTGGATTTTTCCACAAACTTTCATTCTTCTTCTTAAATGGGCAAATTGGTTAGAAACAACCAGGGCATTTTCTCCAACATTTTTAGTTTACTGCAATAAATTGGAATTTTTCCATAAAAGATACCAACACATAACAAGGAAGGAGCTCTTAAATCAAATATAATTTACCATTAACCTAATAAAGGTAAAGATTTCCCCTGTTTCTTGTCCAACTCTAGGGGGCAGTGCTCATCTCCATTTCTTAGCCAAGGGAGCCAGCGTTGTGCAAACGCATTTCTGTGGTCATGTGGCCAGCATGACTATATGCTGAGGCGCACCTTCGCACTGAAGTGGTATCTATTTATCTGCTTGCGTTTGCATGCTTTTGACCTGCTATGTGGGCAGGAGCTGGGCCAAGTAACGGAAGTTCACTCCATCGTGCAGTGCTCAGATCTCGAACCTAGGCTGTCAGCTTTCCAGCTGATAAGCTCAGCATCTTTTACCGCTGAGCCATCACACTAACCTAATCAAAGCAGATATTGTTAGCTAAGGAAAGATGACAGACCTGACGTTGGAAAGCTTTCTTTGTTGCTACCTGCAAATCTAATGACCACTGACAATCATAGAACACCTCTGGGCTACAATATAACTTTATAGAATGTAACTTTGCCCCAAAAATTCCTACATTCTGTTATTATCCACCAAAATGACCAAAGCAAACTATATATTGGCTGAAAGCCTGAATTTTAACAGTATTGGGGGGAAATGATTAATGTTGGCAATGAAATGTTTTAAATAATAGATATTTAAAAAATAGCTTGCTAACCATTAAAAAAATCTGTCCAAAGCTCTGTCAAAGTTTCTAACAGGAGTTTGAACTGCAGTGTTGTTCTTTACATTCCACTCTTCAAATGTATTTTTCCAGGAAGCTTTGAGTAAAATATAGAACTACAGCAATAAAATAGCAATCATGACCACACAGATTTGAAAGGAAAAACTAAAAATGCTTTATAATTATGGTTTTTATAATTTGTTATTTTTGCTTTCTCTTTAGTAGAAGAGCATTGTTCATTTTTAAATCACTTTCTTACATTTTTACATCAAAATAGAAATGGCCTCATATTTTAAATATACATTGATTTAGTTCTCAAAACAACTTATTAAAATATGTCACTCAGTAAATATTTACTCCCTCCACGTCAATTAATATTTTAATGTTTTAGTTGATTAGCAGTTAAACAGATTAAATTTGTTAACTCTAATTTATATAGTTCTGAGGCTCAAAGTACAGGTAGTCCTTGATAGCAACTACAATTAGGAGTGCCAACTTTGTCATTAAGTGAACTGGTCACTAAGTGAAACTGGGACTATGCTTACAATCTTATTTCAGCTTTCCTTTGCTTTACAAACCTGAAAAAGTCATAAATGCAGGCTATTTGCTTTTTTAGTTTTTAAGGCTACCTACAATCCACCTCTGCAATCAAATAATATATGATCAAAAGTAGATATTAAACTTTGTAGATTGTGATGCAGAGAAATTGTTTACTGCACTTTTCTTCAAAGTCAGTAACAATTCATCTGGCTAATTCTTGTTGCTTTGTAAATGACCTACCTAATATTCAAAAGGGTGGAAATAAATTTCAGAGTGCTCTTGATAGGTTAGAGATATGGGCTGAAAGTAGAAAAAGGTAGTGGATAAATGTGTTTTTTATTTTGGAAAAAGAAATCAAATGCTTTGAGAAATGATAACTGGAAGAGATAACAGCAGTCTTCAAATAACTGAAGAGGTGTCACATTGTGTACAATGCGTACCAGGCTTTTGTTGTTATTGTTGCTACTTCTGCTGCTGTCCTAAAATTCAGGACACAGAATAATGGATTTCAGTTAAAGGAAGGCAGATCTGAATCCATTTTAGATCAGCTTCCTAATAGTAGCAGCCTTTCAGCAGTGGAATCACCTACCCACGGAGGTGATGATGAACTCCTTTCACTGGATGTGTTCAAGCCATCTTGCAGGATAGTACAGAGCTTCATTTCAAATGTACAGCCACAGCCACTGCTGCAGGCATTTGTTCCTGGTGCCAAGTAATTATTCATGAGGTCACAATGTGATTCTGAGAGGGGAGGAGTTGCTCGCCATTTTTTGCATGCTGAAATCCATGCACAAAGGTATCACCTAAACTTTCCCCAAATAATTCATTTTACATTGGGAAGGTTGCTTATCATTTTCCAGAGACAAATGCCAGGGAATACTCCAGAGTTGGAGCCCTATAGGTACAAATACGTAGTAGTGTAAGGTTTTCCACTTAGCCTCACAATTGTCCCAGCGCTACTCAGGAATTTAAAAGAGCCAAAAGAAACTCCCGAGCCGAGGTTTTAGCAAAGAATTACAACTTTATTTTGATCAAAACAGGGGTTACCTCATCCCTCTTCGTGGCTGGTAGAAGGATGAAGGCAGCAACCAGGAAAGATGTCTTCCACCTTTTATACCTTTTCAGAACAAAAAGATAAGGTCTCTGTATCAGGAGCAAGGTAGCACAGAAAAACAATTCCAAGATGATGACTCATACACAGCAACCCAGGCTCCATCCGTAACTCCTTTTCCCCCTCCCCTTACCATGCTCTTTTCATGTAAGCAATCTCCTGTATGTTTAACATGAGAGTTTTACTTTTCCAATATACATAAAGCATCCGCTCAGGCAATTGGCTACAAAATAATGATTAAAAAATAACAAAACAATGATTATATAGTGACACTACAAGTATCAATATAAAATGGTTACTATATATATATATATAATAGCTGCTAGTGTCAAGCTTAAACATACTAAAATCATAAACACAATAAAATCCCTTCAGTATGTAACAATGAGATGGGCAGCATAGAAATTTAATAATAAAAAAGAACAGGAGAAACCACCTATCATTCCTTCTTCCTCACTGAGTGAAACCTTTAGAAATATGTGGAATGGAGTCCTTGAATACATAGCCACGTGGACTCTTAACATCCTTCTCAGCAAGGCAGAAACAATACAGAAGTAGAAGCTTTAGCCCTCTTTTGCCTCCATTGCACTTATCCTCTGCAGTGTAGGGCAGTGGCAGAGGGTGAGTTAGAATGGTCTTATTAATGGGAGAAGACTATTGCCTAATTTTACAACTGAGGAGGACTAAAGATTCTAGCCATGCCTTGTAATGAAACCCATTGAATCTATAGGACTTATTGGCCCGTCCCACCCATGCCGGCAGAGAAGGCATGCTGCAGGCCCCATCAGCCAGGGTATTCCAGCTGGGGGGTTGGGGTATCCAGAAGAAGAAGCCTTCTCTGCCATTGTGAGAGCCCTGTAGAGCAGGGCTTTTCAACCTTTTCACAGACTGTAGCACTTTTAGGACATGACAATATTTGAGTACCACCAATGCTTAGCAAGGTGTCAAAAACCTGATGACTAAAAAAAGGGGGGGGGGATTTTGGGTTTTACTGATTAGATCTATTTGTTGTTATAGAAATGGCTAGTTTATAATATTATGGAAAAGTAAAAAGTTGAGGTTCGATGTTAATGCTTCCTTCTACTGCAACAGAGGAAGTCTGTTCTTTTTCCCTTCTCCCCCTCACTTTTCCCCCCTTTTTCCTCCCCACTTTGTCCTACTATTTGCTTTTGTATTTTTGTATTTTATTCTATAATCTAATAAAATATTATAAGCTGTAGAAAAAAAGGAAAAAAAGTACCAGTTTTAATTTCTTCGGCGGCTGTTCCTTTGCTGAATCACTTTCTCTTTGCATTGACAAATGTATGATGAATTTATCTATGTTTATTAATATGCACCACTACTAGCTAGCTCAGGGGTCTTCAAACTTGGCATTTTTAAGACTTGTGGACTTCAACTCCCAGAATTCCTCAGCCCTCATGGCTGGTTGAGGAATTCTGGGAGTTGAAGTCCACAGGTCTTAAAGTTGCTAAGTTTATAGACCCCTGAGCTAGCTGGTTGGCCCTTCTTCCTCTCTCCCTTCTGAGTGTAGTAAGAATGCACCGGCCTCCAATCCCTTCCCTGTACCTTTAAAGACATAGGAATCAAGTGCAAAGCAAGAAAGGCTCACAAAATAAAGAAAGACATAAATTCCGCTGTTTTTTTTCTTCTTTAAGCTGCCTCAGGCGTGTCACGTGTCACAGTGTTGCAATCTGAAACTGAAAGGCTCCGGCAATTGCGAAAAGCTTTAGCCTTAAATTAAGCCTGTTTACCTTCAAAGAAAACTTTCTAAATGCCATAGACAGACTCAAGATAAGGGGGTAAAACTAATTACATTTGTTTAAAGGGATTAAACCTACGGAGGTCAACACTTTGGACTCATTGCTAACCTAAAATACAGACTAAAATATTCCAATAACCAAAGCACACAAACCGAGCCTCTGAATTACAAAACGCTGTAAAAACTGTACAAAACTCCTTATGGTAACCCAATCAAGCTGCCAGCTGATCCAGAACTAAATAAACCCACCTCCTTTCCGATATGCTTGTCTGCCGGCTTCAGCACTGATTGCATTCTCCTGGCTGGAGAAAACGAACCAGGGGACCTTTTCTTCCAGCAACAGCTGCTGCTTCTTCCCTGTCCCTGTTTGGTCCCTGCCTGCTGAGCTCTCCTCCTCTTTCCCTGTTGTCTTTTTTTTCCCTTTTCCGCCCAAACCACCTCCTTTTATAGCCTCTCCTCCCCCCCCCTTTTTTTTTTCTTCAGTTCACCTCAAGCTCCACGCTGCTTCCGGAAGCGCCAATCAGCTGGAGCCCTGCTGGCTCCTGGAGCTTCTGCCAGCCCAGACAGTCCTGCAGCTGCAGCTGCCTCTCCCTCAGGCTTGGGTTGCTTCGGCTCATTCCCCTCCCCCGCTACACTTTTTTAGGATGGTCGCGTACCACCTGCCACATGGCAAAGTACCACAGGTGGTACGTGTACCACCGGTTGAAAAGCCCTGCTCTAGAACATCTTACCCCCCACCCCGAAGTGAGCTCAGCTCCAGCCCTCCTGACCTTTTGTAAGAGCTTAAAAGACCTGGCTCTGCCAGTTGGCTTGGGATGCCAATGGAGGGGCTTCATGTTGGGGGTGGTGGATTGATCAACAACAGATTCCACACTCTTCCCCTCTCATTATATTCCCTTTCCCCATCTTTGAAGGTTGATTTTATAGTATTTTATTTATATTATTATAAATTATACGTTATCTTTTAATATTATAAGCTGCCCAGAGTTACTGTGTGGCAGGATAGGTGGCTATTTATTTTACAAACAAACAAATAACTTTATAAGGTATGCATCCATTTATTTATATTTGCTGAGCCCAGCATTAGCTTTCCATAGTTTCTCTCTTGCCTTGCCTTTCCTATTCATGCCTTTTTCTTTGTCACTTTTCATCCTAATTAGTATCCCTTCCATTCTTTTTCCTTTCTAATGGGGGTACCCCTTATCCTACCCGCATTTTATTTTCTTCTTACTGTTTCTGTTGGAGGATGTATGAGTGTACTGAGATTATTGCATATGAGAAAGCTTGTAGGAAGATGAGAGCTCAATTAATTTTATAAATCAGATGGTTTCTTTTGCAAGCATTTGACTTTAATCATGCCTATTGAGTTCATTTTAATTGGATTTTGTGTCCTGTTGCCATTTTGGAGTGTATCTAAATGTGAAGTTATATGGAAATATGTCATGTGCTCATATTTAACCTGTCTTTCTTCCTTTTGGATAAACATAGTAGAATCTTTGGGGTTTGTGGTTAGTTAAGAAGTAAATGAATGCCAGTCCTGTCCTACTTAGTTGTATTGTTGCATTTTCTGTTTACTCAAAGATAAGCTGAAAGAGAAATTTAGGCTAAGCATCTAAAGTACATTTTAGAAACATATAGGAATTATTTTCTATTAAAGTTGCAAATATGTTATTTAAATAAACAAGGACCAAGATATTCCTAATATCCAAGTCATTAATTCACCACAGTTAAATGTAAGAAGATCCAGAGGAAGAGATTCACAAGAGCAATACAGTGATATGTAATATAATTTTATTGACTAGTACAAAATACTATCCTTGCAGAAATCTTAATTTTTCTTCCTGGAACGTTAAGTATTAACATTAAAAAATTCCTAGTTTTCTGGCATATCTTGCTTTTATTATTGTACAGTTCGTGTGGGTATTTTCTAAAGCTGTGCAGATTCTTTCATTTCCTTTTTAATTCCCTCTGTTTGTGAAAGATGAGGGGAGATTAAAGAAAGCGAGGCAAATTTTGAATGGGGAGGATTTCTTCTGTGGGAGGACAAGAGGGCACCTGCCTTACTTCCTCTAACATAAGAGAACAAAAGCTTCCATCAGCTTGCAAAGACTTCTTGGTTTTCTTCAGAGATTTACCAGTTGACAGGGCAGGTTCACTTGTTAAACCCCACAAGGCACCTGATAGGAAGGAAGATTAAGACAGTCCTCACAACTGTCCACGGAAGTACAAAGGTTGTATTTTAAATCAATTATTACCTTTCCTAGCACCTCCAACAAAGTAAGGAAATTTCCTTGCCTCCCACAACTTAACAGTTCTTATCACCTGCAAAAAAGCTGTAAAAAATAATTCCTTCATAGAATTTTTTTTTTAAAAAAAAAATGGGCATGATTTGGCCTAGCAATAGTGATTTCTAGCTCTTAATATTATGTCAAATATATGTTCAAATAATAAAAGAACCAAACTGGGTATCAATTTGTGGCTCATTTCTTTAAAAAAAAAAGATGCATCCATATGTTAATGTGCCTGAACTGCTCATTTTGCATAGCAAAGTTGTATGTTTTGTAGGGTTGTGCAGTGCTTCTGATTTGATTCCAAAAGAAAATTTGGAGCACAAAGAAATACAATTGTAAGACATATTGGTAACTTTTTTAAAGCAGCTATAACTCTCAGGATTTCTGTGTGTAATCCCAGAAAAAGGCATAGCTAGTTGAACAAACCTCAGAGAGCTGCTAAATTCACACTGCAAAGCACCTTTTTGTTATTGAATGTGCTGATCATCTCTGATATGTTCATCCAGAAAATGTTTGGCTGTTCATAGTACCAGATTGTCAGAAGCTGCTGAGAGCAAAACTGTGCTAATTCAGTGATGAGCTAGTAGAATTGTAGTTTGGAATGCTTTCCTGGCAATAAAATCATGACACCTTCTTGTGGCTTAGATTTGATACAGATCCATCAAAAAAATTATTTAGCGAATGTCGGCACTGCCTGGGGCTGTTTCCTGATCAGAAATCTGCTTAAGTACAGTCCTTCAATTCCTGCAGTGGCAAGCAACTCTTCTATATTCTCTCAAGATACATACTTCATTCTCCTTTCTCCCTCATAATTATGAAGTCCACATTATTCAGTACAAAATTGTTCTTTGGGATCTCTGAACTATATATCCACATTATTATGCATTGCTGCAATCTCAAACTTTATGACTGCCAGTTTAGGACTGTTGTCAATAATGAGATTATGTATGCTGATGGTTTTGGTGTAATGATCATAAGAAACACATTGATGTATCAGCAAAAGGCCTATCTTGTCCAGCATTTTGTTCCCACAGTCATCAACCGCATGCTAAGACATGGCCATAAACAGGACATGATTTTGTTCATCAGAAATTGATAACTAAAAACATTATTTCTAACTCTAGGTAATATTCAGAATTCATGAGTAGTAACCACTGAATTAATCGTACCCTTTCTTAAACATAAACTATGCATGCTAACCAAATTTATTAGATGGGGACTTCAGAAATGTTTTCACCTTCCCAGTATCATAATTCAGGGGTCCCCAACCCCCAGGCCGCAGCCACGAGCCATTTGGAACCGGGCCACAGAAGTGGCAGGCGCACATGCATCCCCACTTGCACGAGCAGCTGGCAAGCATGTGTGTGTGTGTGTGTGTGCGCACACGTGCTCCATTTCAGCGAGCGGCATGCATGTGTGCCTGCCCCTTGAGCAAATGGAGCTGCGCACGCCCTCTCCCTCACCCCGCCAGTTTGCAAAGCCAGAAAGTTTGGGAAACTCTGCCATAATTCAATGTATGTGTGTATGTATATGCATTAAAAGTTATTCCAGCTAAAACCTGTTCTTATCTAAATGATGAGATGCAGATGGAGAGATAGAGAAATATTCTTTTTGCTGTCTATTTGTGCTGCCAATTTAAGCTTTTCCTCCATGTAATGTAGGCTTGAAAGACTTTTCTTCCTTTATTTTTTTTTAGAGTGGTCTAATAATTCAAAAGTAATAATATTTTCTACTCTCATCCTGCTTCTATTTTATATAAAAGCTTTTTAACACTTATTGGAGAAAGTCACTGCCAAATAGGAAAGTCAAAAATGCAGCAGAAAGTGAATTCAATAATTGGAAGAGAAGGGATGGATGGAATTACAAAAACATTGAATACAACAGAACAAACACTGCAAATAATAATTGATGGGTTGACTCAGCCAGAAAGTTTTGACATTCGGAAAGGTAAGTGGTTTGAAGATATTGTTCTTTTGCCTTTGATATGTCAGTTTTTGTTTATCATTTTGGTGACATTTTAGTTGGGACAGTTATGTACATTAAGCTCTTTGGGAGGAGACAAGTATTAGACTGCTTTGTGAGGTAGGTAACAAAAATTAGTTTTATCATTAAGAAATTTTATCTCTATTCTAAATCATGATACTTCAAAACCAGAGAAGTATGGTCCTGGTTAAGTTCATGATCCCTGGCTATCTGTGTTTGCTCTACTGTTTCACCTGACTTTGAAAGTGAGTTGTAAATCTTTTCCATTATTCCTGCCTGAGTAGTATGGAAAACATGAATCTAGCATTGTTTTCTGAGGATCACGTGTCCTAAAGGTTAGATGAACCAGAGAACATATTTTAGGCTTAGATATTTATTGCAAACCATGTTTATTTGTTTAAACTGGCATTATCCTAAAATTTTCTAAAGTCAGAGATTTTGATAATGGTAAAATGGTGAAAAGAACGGTAAAATTTGTTTCAGAAAATGCAGTGAGGCTGGTGAGAAGTGATTTATATAGCTTTCACCAATAGGTTTCCAGGATACATATACACTTATTTACTTATTGGAATCAAATAGCTTTCCTGTACAACCTACAATTAAGGCAACATATATTATTGATTTTTTTAAATATTTATGTTAATTTTTAATTATTCAATGGCTAAAGGTCTCTGGAAAGTTTACAATAAAACACATTAAAAATACACTCTGATACAATTGAATAAAAATACAAAATAGAAACACCATATAAAGTTGACAACAGCATGCTAATTATTTAGAAACTAAAACAATATGAATTAAAGGGCATTTTAAAAGCCTGAGGAAATAGAAAATGTCTTCATATGTCATCAAAATGATGCTGATGTCGGTGCCGGTTGAGCTTCTCTAGGGAAATATATTTAATATAGTATAAGGTTAGGGAATTCCATAAATGGGATGGCACCACAGAAAAAGCTCTCCTCCTTGTAAAGGGCCACTCACTTACTTTAGCGAAGGGACTTTTAGTGAAGGAAATCATTAGATAAACTGAAAATCCAGATGGCTATATATAGGAAAAGATATTACTTCAGATAACCTGGTCCTTAGCTGTTTAAGAGTTTAAAAGTCAAAGCCAGAACTTTAGCAATAGCACTTAGATTTATATACCAGTCCATAGTGGTGTGCAGCACTCTCTGAATGATTTACAAATGTCAGCACATTGCCCCCAACAATTTAAGTCCTCATTTTATTGACTTCAGAAAGATGGAAGACTGAGTCAACCTTGAGCCAGTCAGGATCAAACTCCTAGCTGTGGGCAGAGTTAGCCTGCAATACTGCATTCTAACCATTGTGGCTCCTTTGATTGCATCTGGAGACAGATTGGCAACTAACATAGATGGGGAAGAGCAGGCATAAACTGTTCAAGCAGCCAGTCCCAGACAGCATTTTTGATGCTGTACTTTGAATTCATTGAAGTTTCCATACTGTTTTCAAAGGCAACCTCATGTACTATGTACTGCAATTATCTAATTCAGGAGTCTGCAACCTTGACAACTTTTAAGACTTGTGGACTTCAGGTCCCAGAATTCCTTAGCCAACTGCTGGCTGAGGAATTCTGGGACCTGAAGTCCACAAGTCTTAAAGTTGTCAAGGTTGCAGACCCTTGATCTAACTGATAATAGTTAGATCCATTTATTTGCAGCTCATATCATAGCTTATTACCCATAAGCTTATGACATTTAAATATATATTTCTAAAATACCTCACGACGTGAACTTATAATATATTCATATTATATATGAAATATATTTTCTTTCTAAATATGCATCTTAAAGCATGCTTTGGTACACTATTATTTAATCACTGAAATGTTTAGTAAGTATGGGAGCCAGTGGATCTTAAGACATTCTTTCAGATCAATTCGTATCCAAATTCCTCAGACATCCCTAGTGAAGTGTTGACTGCTTTTAATAGACTCAAAGAGCTTTCAGGATCAGATTAACACTGTGACACTTCATAGAAACTCAGCAATTGAAATAAAAATAATTCCGCCATTGAATAGGCTATGGCTAACTAAATATATTTTTTAAAAAACAGTGGCAGGCACCCTATCAGAATGGGAGAATTCGCAAGAGGAGTAAAGCTCATATTTCAATGCCTTTTTTTTCTAGCACAGCAGCAAGGAGTATGGAAGTTTTTCTTTCATTTTTTTTTAGAACCTATTGCTGTACCATTCAAGTATTGTTTGAAATAAACGAACATCAATCTATAGGTTATAAGACTGACTTGTTTAAACAATCTATATTTCATATTAATTGTAGTCCAAATGACATTGTTAATGAGACGTGGAAGCAAAAGTTTTTGAACTCGCAGCAGAGAAGCCAGGGGATATATATCTTAGTTTCACTCTAGTTTATATTTGTCATGCTAATTTATGAGCCAGTCCACCAACCCTGGTGACTTGTAGATGTATCACATTACAACCCCCATATTTGGCCAGCCTAATATAACAATTGACAGTGCTGGTTTGGAGGTGGTGGGAATTATAGTCTAATATATCTGGAGGATATGGGCTAGGGAATGGTTGGCTTAATCTAATCCTGCAGTTATAACTATATTTCTTCTCTTGTCCCCAACCACTAATACACACAAGAACGCCTCGGAGAAATCTGTAAAAGTCCTTGGCTACCTGTTACTTATGGATCTTATTCATATCACTCTCAGACCCAGTATCTGTGGGGGGGAAATAAGTCTTGAATGCCTTCCAAAGGGGCTGGGATTAAATTAATCTGGGGATGGGAGAGTGTTATGTCAACACTATTGTGGGTTTTATTTATTTATTAAATTTTTATGCTCCCCCATCTCCCTTATAAGGTGAAATTAATCCCAATAAATTTCAGATCATTACTAACAGATAATACGATTTGACTGATCATGACTCTTTCAGAACCAGCTAAGACTAGCGAAATAAAAGGTTTATATTTGAAAATATGGTTAGATAGACATTATTTTTGAGCTGCCAGCTGTGTGACAAGAGTGCTGATCTGATATACCACTTACGTTCTCATAGTCTGAGTGCCATCTAGCATCAAATAAAATTATCCCTCAGAATCTACCCAGCTACTGTACATTAGAAATTAATGGTTATGTTTCATTGGACATAGCATTATAACCATCAGTTCATGATGCTTTTCATTTGTGGGAATCCAAACAAATCTATAATGGAAATTCTGAGTCTGAAAAATAAAACTGAGGTCATCTGTTTCTAAACTGGAATTTAGAAAGTTCTCTTTCCAAAGTTTTACTTTAAAATCATCTTTGTGTTTTTATTTTTATTTTTCCTTTCATACAGATTTTGATCAACCTGATTTCAAAAAAAGCATTGTTTGTCCTGAAGATTTAAGAGTTGGAACTATTCTCACAGGAAGAGTTGAAAATGCTACTCTCTTTGGAGTTTTTGTTGACATTGGAGTGGGTAAAGCAGGACTAATTCCAATTCGTAGCATAACAGAAGACAAACTTTCAAAAGCAAAGAAAAGAAGAAGCCTCGGTCTTGGTCCAGGAGAAAAAGTTGAAGTCAGAGTGCGTGAAATTGATCTTTCACGTTCCAGAATATCTTTAGAGTTGATACGTGTATTGTGACATTTTTCATAGTAAGGGCTACTATCTCAACCATGATGAGGAGAATGTAGTAGAAAAAGGAAGAGCAAGTTAGAATCTTCATTCAAATTACAACTAAAAGAGCATGTTGGCTATTGACAAAAAAGCAAACTTATTCTAGTTGTATGAGTTACTGTAGTCATCTAGAGTGCAAAAGCTGTTAACTTAGCTATAATTACTTGTAGTGGTTCTTTAAAACAGTTGTGAAAGTCACTTATTTCTTACATCCAGCCCTCGGCTTCCATGAAACACACTAAAAGATAGAATACATTCATAGGCATTTGTGAAACATGTATGCGGTTTAATAAGTGCCTGAAACAAACCATCATTCCTCAAGCAAAGGAAATGATGAAATCCCACTAATCAAAATATCAAGTTTTAACCTACAATATTTTACCAAGGATGTACTTGATTTCTAGGTGCTTGTTTAACTCCCATTTCCATAGTTGTATATTTCAAATTTAACTTTAAAAAAGTAAAAAAAAAAATTCAAATGTTTAAGTGAGTATTATGGAACATTGTATCTCCAATTGTAGTTAACAATTTGGTTATGATAGTTCATGTCTTTGACCATTTTCCCTTCCACAATCTTTCATTCTTATTAATGGGAAAAATCATATCAGAAAAAATCCTTGATCAGAAATCTCTCTATGGTAAACCTGTATAAAACATTCCCTGCATATAAGGATATCAGAAAAAAATAATTTCTTAACTCTTTCCATATCAGCTTAATTTTGTATGGGGAAGGATTTTGTCTGCATGAAGGAATATTCAACCACCTTATTCCATTACCATAATGTGAAATAATGCAGGCCTGACCCAGTTTTTTTTATAAAATTGTTTAAATTTCAAGGGTAACTTGAGCAATTAACTCCAGCATTACATTATTTGTAAAATATTATTAGCTTCCATGTAATTATTGGCCGTTTTTGTTATAGAGAGAATCTGTCCTTTCCTTTGCAGCCTCGCCTCAGTAGTGGTTCTATGGATCTGTTCCTAAAAATGTTTCTTTAAAAGGTTTTAATTTATGCTTATTTTATTTTTGCTAGCTGATTCTTTTTAAAAGGGAATAGCAATAATAGAAATCAAGTTTGTTTAGATCCCAAATTACAGGGAGTGTTATATCAACCTGGGAAAAACTGTTTACAGCAGGTGCAGATTTTTTTTTAATATATGTATTGAGTTACACAATAAATTGTAATTTTGATAAACAGCATTTTCATTAAAAAAAATTGACCAATGTTTCCTTGAAAAACATGTTTATTAAAAAAAATACATTTGCCTGAGTCTTTTTGTCTTAATTATTATTGGAAATCAGCACATTGTTATTTTTGTACAAACATTTTTAGAACTAGTTTTGTTAGATAACTACTTTGTGAACTCTGCTGTGGGAACAGTTTTACCAACACTGTTTGTTTTTATTATTTATGCTTGTTTCACATTCCTCATTTATGATTAATATAATGGAGACTAAATACCGTTAGATGTGTGCAGGGGCCAGGTGATGATGGAGGAGGAGGAGGAGGAGGAGAAGGAGAAGAAGAAGTTACTGTGATGAGATTACTTATGCCCATAGATGGAAATATTTGAGACTACACTACATTGGAGGAATGGTGGTAAAATTGACAAATGTTGCTGAAATGGATAAATTGACTTCTTTGATCAGAGAAGACATTTACATTTATTGGTGACTGGAAGCCTCTTATGGACTTTGTGTGTAAAAATGAAAAAAAATGTGATTATGGTTTTGATGATTAGACAGGCTATAGAAAGAAAAATCGTACTTAAAAGAGATTAAAATATATTTGTACTTTATAATTGCTGTTGCTATATCAATGAGATAGGTAGCATAAAAATTGTATTTTTTCTTTCCTTTCTATTTTATTTCAATTTTTTTTTTCTTGCACTTTTTGCTTTAATTTATTTTTTCTTCCTTCCTTTTATTAGTTTTAGTTTCTATCTTCTGTGTCTGTTTAAAATTTGTGGTAAAAATTATAAACAATAATATGATTGATTGATTAACTCTGGGCAGCTTACAAATTATTAAATATATTTGAAACATACTGGCATCAGATATCATGATCAAATACCTAAAGATAGAGTTTGTGTTGTTACCATATTTCATTTTTCCAATATTATGGCTAACTGGAGATACTATACTAGAGATTTTATGTTTAAGGCTCCAGAGGTAAATACTTCACATACCTTTTTGTTTCCTGAGTAGTGCTTGTGTGGAAGCAATAAGGGCAGTGATTTTTTTTTATTTCTCAATCCTTTTTGTATCCAGAGAGAGCCATTGGGTGGCTGTTTCAGTGTACCCAATCCTTTGGTAAGGAGGGGCCGTGGAAGTATATGTAGGGTCTCTATGGGGACCATTCTGTAGTCATCTGTTGGGTAAACTCCCACAGATTCATTTTGGAGTTGGAATCCACCGCACAGTTGAAATTTGAAGTTATGTGGCCTGTTATCTAGGAAGAATTCAAACCTATCAGCCATGAAGAAATGGACAAGATCTTGGGTGCTATGAATTCATTCTCCTTTGTTGTAGATCCCTGTTCCTCCTGACTGATCAAATTTTCCCAGGAGTGACTGGTAGTTGTGTCCAGATGGTGGTGAATGTTTCAGTGTGGGAGAGGATGTAGTTGTCACCCCTCCTTAAGGGACCATCATTGGACACTCTCCAGTGGAGCCCCTTGTGGGCTGTATGATCTATTATTGCTGACTGGAATTTTTGATGATATATGTTTTCTTTGTTTTTATTGTATAATTGTTATTTTGTTTTATGCTGTTAGCTACCCAGAGTTGATATGAAGTCAGGTAGCATCTAAATTACATTAGATTAGTCAGGCAGCATCTAAATTAAATCTTTATTGTCAGTTTTGAGGGTGGTTGTTGTACCTGTTATCATTAGTTTGGTCTTCCTAATATTTAGCCCCATTTTTTCTGTGTTTATTGCATTTTCAGCTATGCAAGTAGTGTCATCAGCATAGTGCAGGTGATTGATGTTTCTTTCTCCAGTTTTAAAACCACACTCATCTTCTTCCAATCCAGCTTACCTCAATATATATTCATTATGTATATATCAAACTACTTGACTGCAAACCATATTGTGAGGCATAATTTTATGTGGGTTTACAAAATATGGTTTGCATAAATTGTGGGTCAGTGTTATACCGGGGCCAGTCCTAATTTTACTTGAGAATTGATTTAATACCTTTCACTCAACCATAGTGGTTTATTTGTTTTTGACTCTACCTTAACGTATAAACCCATCTACTGTGACTTAGCATTATACTGTATTTTAGATCTTGCTAATCAAGACTAAGCATTTCTTCCATATGCAACCAGATAACCTATCTTATCATATAAGATGTAGCAAAGTTATCAATTATCCATTCATTATTAGAAACTCATTAAATCCTTTAGCACATAGCATGTGCACCTATCTATGACAAAAGTAAGGTAGAATAAATTGAATTTCAATAAAACATAGCTGATTTTAAAGAGCTTTATCTTAAGGGAGAGAACTTCTAAATGAACTGGGATGGCTGGCAAAATTATCTTTTCCACAGGAAAATGGGCATAATTTATTTTTCATACCATCTACATATATTTTAGGGATCAGCCATATAGATTAAATTTGAGGTCATGAGAGTAAAATTGCATTAAAAACTTACTAACGTCATTTAAGATGAATAAAATAATCATTTTGCTAGCCCTTCATTTTCATAATTCATGAAAAGCTACAGCTGTGAATGCAATTTGCTTAAAAAAAATATCTAAACTTTGTAATTTATACCAGGCACTGAAAAATTTGCATAAAACATGAAAAAATGTGTTGGAAGCTTTATCTAGATGTCTTGTTTATTTTAAGTTTTGTTATATATCTGATATCTAAACTTTTTCCACTGTTGTAAATGATACAAAAGGTTATCTGACAAAAAGTTCTGACGTGATTTGTGAATATAGGCTACTATGAAGAATCAGCAAACACAACTAGAGCTCCTTTGATCTGTAAAATAACTTACACATGAAAGCCTAATCTGGCTTGGGTTCAGCTTACCTAAGAAAATACTGAAACCTACCTACAAACCTAAAGGTTTGGAATCAGACTTTCTATTATCCTCAAAGCCATTTCAGCCTTTTCAGTAGCTGCCATAGCTCTCTGGAAGGCCCTTGTTGCTCAGTTGAAGGGCACAACTTTTTGAGGTGGTTGTTTTTTAAATAAAAAAAAAAATCTTGAAAACACCTCTCTTTGGACAGGCTTTTCATTGCTGATCTTCTAAATTCATGTTTAATATTCTTGGTTTTGACTTTTTTTTAGTTTTTGTAAATGATGAGATTACAATATTTGAATTGGCAATATCTGAAGTCAATCAATATTTTAAAAATAATGCTTTGGCCAATTATTAACCAATCTGATGTACAGCCTATCAAATGTGCTGGGCTATACTTAGGATTTTTATCATGGATGGATGGACGGACAGACAGACAGACATAGGCACACAGATAGGCAGACAAATAATTGTTGATCCTGAGATATTTAGATAGCTGCTAGTTTAATAATCTTAATAACTACTATAAATAGCTCTACAGGAAGCTACTTCCAAAACTGAAAGCAGTGTAGTTGAGTGAGTTTACTCTTGCTTGCAGGCCTCCTGTGGATAGTAAGAATATATTTTATAGGTATAGGTTACCTAGCCCAGCAGGAAGGAAGTGTTCTCTGTGGCAATATAATTTCTTTGGAGTAATCTCTTCCTCACAGATGTAATACCGGTAATATGCCTTCCTCAAGTCAGCAGAAAACTATGCTAATATAAATTGCACTTCCCTAATGGCTGAATCCTACTCTGCCTTAGTGATGATGTTCTTACATTTTTGATGGATAGCATAATATCAATAACTGATAGATTCCCCCCTGCTGCATCCCTCCCCACAACATCATTTTTCAGGATGAAAAACAAGAGCCAAATGCTGTCTTTCACAGGGCAGGCTTAGCTAACTATGAGCAAATTCTGGGACAAAAGTTCCAGTGATTTTTAAATTGCCTGAAAGACACATTATTGGTGTGGCGAACACAGGCATTGCTAACCTGTTAAGCTATTTCTGACCACAGCTCTAACACTCTTCTAAAAGTGTTGGGCTGTTTATTCAAACACTTGGCCAATACTCTTCTGGAAAACCACTGAAGACATATATAAAAGAACCTATGTAATGCCAAAGCTGTTTCTGAACTGCCAGATAACCATTACACCAGCAGACAAAATGCCCGTGAAAGGCAGTGTCCAATGATTGACGGTTGGTGGAGGTATGTCCACATCAGCCTAAAGGAACTGGTAGGAATCAGGTAGTTTCCAGTCTCTCCAACATCATCAAAGAGGCATGACAGATCATATGTAGGAAAAAAAACTTGGGAGGAGAGGGAAAACATTACTTGGAACTATAATTGGAACAGCTAAATAAGATTTTAAGCTGTCACTACAGAGAGATGAGATGCTGAAGGTAACAATTCTTTTCCTTATCTCTTCCCTCGCAGCTTTTAAATGTTTTTATAAAGAAAAATTTTAATTAATGCAACAATAGGTGCTTTGTATTTTTATTTTGTATTATTTATTTCATTATGGGCGAATAGGGTTTTGATGATGGAGGACCTCATTCAAAGTTTCTTGAAGTAAAGGCTTCCGATTTGTGATCGCGGTGCTGGCGGACGTGCAGGGCGATCGCTCCCTCCGCTGTCCAGTTTTCTCCCACTGGGGGACCCTGAAAAGGGTCGAAAGTCGCCCTGGAAGGGCGACGAGCATGAAGAGGACCCCCGACTGATTGCGGAAGGGCAGCAGCCCTCCCGTTTGATCCAGGGCAGCTCTTCGAACTGACAGGGAAAAGATAGGCCATTAACATGGCCCATCACTAATGCGCTACCAGCCGAGGCCAAAATTACTATCAAGCACTTCGAAAGCGGAGGAATTGGGTGAGATCTTACCTTCTTTGTATCCCAAGTATTTTCCTGCAAAAAGCTTCTTGAAACTTCTTCCCCCTGTGAGGAGAGAGGGAAGGGAACGTCTTTTTCCAACCCTCTAAAATGGCGGTGTCTGACTACTTAGGGGAAATAAAGCCCTGAAAAGAACAACTAAGTAACTGGACTTGCACTTTCTTGATATTTGGGGACCCAAAAAGTTCCTACTTTCACGGGGACCTGTTATTTTATCTACTTGTAAAAAAGATGAAAAAGAACTTAAATTGGATAAAAACCTAGCCTGGGTTCTGAAAAGGATTCTAAATGCTATCGGGGACATCTTGTGGCGAAGCTTGGTACAGCAAGTGAATATTCTTGACAAAAGACCTGCTCACAGCCCAGATCTGCCCTTGGTATTATCTAAAAGAGATAAAAAGCTGAGAGAACAGCTGGGAGGTGAAATTGGCTTTTAGGAACTGTGGAGGTGAACATTTACTGACTCTTGTTTAAAAAATAGCCTCCACTAAAGACCATTTATAACTATCTCAGAAATGGAGGAGGACCAGCAACAAATTTCGATTAATTATAAACTTATACTTGAAAAAATTCTTGAAGCTACTGAGATAATTAAATCCAGACAAAGGCGCCAGCTTAAACCTACAAACAAATCCAGATTCCAACTAAAGAACTTAAATTCAGAAAATAACAGAAGCGGAAGAAATTAATACCAAGACAGAGGACTTTAAAGAACAACAAGTACAATATACTGAAAATTCTGACAACCAAACCCTGATTGCAACCAAAAAACCTACAACCCAAAAAGCAACAGAAGCGGAAGAAAGTAATACCAAGACAGAGGGGGTTAAAGATCAACAAGGACAGCATATTGAAAACCTAGATAATCAAACAACAACCATAAAATTAGACATGACTTTCTACTTAAACCAAAAGAAACTTAAGGAAGAAGACCAGACTGAATTGAAGATAAAGATACTAGAGCAAATATTGAGATCTGACCAACCAGGGCAACAATTTAACGATTATAAATGGACCAGTTCTTTTGGAAAATTGATGATTAGATGGTCTCCTTTGATTCAAGTAACATGTGCAAGAATGAAGGGAGATCTATCTGATGATTTAAAGGCATTGGTATGGAAGCCTGGTTGGCATAAAAAGAAAGCTAGAGTTAGATTTAAAAACTGGGGTCTTTTGATTTATGACAGAGGATCCTAAAGTCTCAACTAATGGGCTAAAGGGAGATTTTGAGATGAAGGGAAATATGATTATTAGATTTAAATATTGCTGGAAAATGGTAAAAAATAAGGGATTAATTGGCTTAATATTTAGGATTTAGATTTATAAGGGAAATGGAAATTAACTATTAGGAATTAGCCTCGAACTATTCTTTAGCCCAGAAAATATAGATGATGGATTTGAGACAATAAATGTTACTCTATTAGTAAGTGGTGATGTATTAGGATGAGAAATAGAAAATGTTTATGAAATAAAATAAGAATATATTTAAGTAAGTAATATGTATATTTTAGATATTATAACTTTTATGTAGTGAAAGAAAGCAAATTTGGGTTACCAGAAACTTAAATACTATGGATGTTAAAGGTTAAATTGGAATACTGTAATTAAAAATTAGGTAAAACTTAAAAACAGGATATGGATATGTATAAGCAAAAAATATATTGATAAATGTTTTAACTGAGCTTGTTATGGTTAGAAATTTACTATCTTAAGTATGATACACCAATGTTAAGGGAAATAGAGAAGGAAGTTTTGATAATGTAACCTGAGATATGTACTAAAGATTTTGTTATTGGAACTATTGACTACCCAATCACCACGCTGCTTTCCAAATACCTGGATGTAAAACTGGAAAACCAATAAAATTTGTTATAAAAAAAAAAGTTTCTTGAAGCAGCAAGGGCCAGATTAGACAGTAGGATGATGCAAAGTTTGTCAGCTATGTCCAACTATATGAGTCAGTCTGGGATTGTCCATTTTTTTCCTGAGTTTTTGACAGAATTTGTGGAGGTTTTCTTAGAATGTTAGGTCAGGTTAAACTTAAAATAGTGGGAAATGGTCAATTTCTCACCAACAAGGATAGCAGCACTTCTGCAGCACTTCATATCTGAAGACAAAAGGTGCCTTGGGAGTGTTCACATGGAACCTGGCCTTTATGCATCCTTTTCCTGATATCTCACAGCTGCCCTCCGTAGCTACGGTTTTTCTTTAAGGAAAAATGTACTTGGTTCAAGGAGTTGCAAACAAATGCTTTATGTGCTGTGAAACAGCTTTTTCCCTTTGGGTCCAGAATGTTGCTGCACATTCCTAGTAAGGAGGAAAGGGGCTTACAGAACCGAGGAGCTTGGTGTTATGGAAATAGTCCGGAGAAGCACTGCACTTCTCCAAACCTGCAGTATGAGGCAGGTCTCAGGTTTTCAACAGGTGCCCCTTTATCTGCACGTTCACATGTCTGCATAGATAACATATCCATTGAGATATCGACACAGATAAGGCAAAGCTGCAGAATTAGAAACAGAAGATGAAAACAAGTCCTCAGTGAAAACCAAGCTCTATATGCCAGAACAGAGACATTAGGGTATGTGAAATCTTTAGTCCTCCCCAATACTGTCCGGTAAAGGAAATGCATTTCCCTGCTCCCTCCTCAGTTTGGATGTCTGTGGCTTATAGGGGTGGGACAACTGAGGTGTGAGGACATGCAAAGATAAGAGGGGAACAAGACTCCTGCTTTGGATGGTTGCCACACAGCTTCTATCATGTCTAGGTGCTGGACCAAAGGGTCTTTTATTGGAACATGATTTCACCCCGCCTGTCTAGGACACATGTTGTGACTATATGGGACAATACATTTAACGCTGTTATTATTACTGTGCTTCTTTCATTCCTTGCATGAGATCATCAGCTGGATGAAGACAAGCTGGCTGGAGCTAAGCTCAGACAATGGGGGGTGGGAGAGAGGAGAGGGAGAATAATGACTATTTTTATGGCCAGTATCATTTTCACTAGACAGCCTCTATGCACTACTCAGTTCCAGCGATTCTACATTCTCGAGATCCTTCTGGATTTGTCTTTGATTCTGCTACCTAATCAGCAACAGCTGCTAAAAGGATTTTCTTATTTTTGTGGCCAAACTGCAGCCTATCCTGGCAAGATGCAGGAGTGGTCACATTGAGGTCTGTCTTTATGATTTCCAGGACTGTTTAGCAAAAATGTGCCTTCCCTGGGAAGAAAACCATTGAAAGTGAAGGAACATCACTTTGGCTGCAGCTAATTAGTCCTCTCCTTTACAGGCTTTGATTGGGACTGGCTATGTGGTGCTATTCTATAGAATAACAATTAGAAAATAACATGTGGACCTGAGCACCCTTCAGTTCTCTGAAAAAGCCAAAAAAGTAAAAAGCTACTTGTTAGATCGAACCAAAAAGCTTCCTATTTCTGTATCATGTTTTCAATAATGCCTAGTCAATTCCTTTTAGGAAGCTCAAAGTCAGGTTACAAACACATTATGTTTCCTTAGTAGTTATTCTCCAGCTGATAGGATTTAGACATATAATGCTGTTGAACAAAAAAATCCAATTTGAATACTATTTCCACTCTGTCTCACATTTACTCTTTGAACAGAACAACACTGTCCACTCAGAAGAAGATGATCTCAATTGGTCTGGAGGAACCCTTAAGTTATTCACCCTCTATGGAGGGTCAAGAATTAATAAGTGCTGAATGAATAGGATGGAAATCTGTCAGACCCAGCCCAAGAATGACATAGAGCAACCCAGCAAAGTTCAGTTCTTTATTTGCTCACACCATATACACAGAATTTTGCCAGAATAAACTTATACTACTCTCACCCTAATCGATACATCCCGGGAGATTCTAGGGAGTGGCTGTCCTAAATCTCTTCCTCTGTCTCCTACCAGCTCCAGGTTGTGCTGCCTCTTGTCTCACCTCTCTCCTTGGAATGTGCTCCCTCCCTTGTGCATCACTGTAGACCATCACACCTCTTCCCTCTTAGAAACCATCCAATCACATATGCAAAAGTGAGTGACCAGTTGGAGAGAGGGCCACTGAGGTGATTTGGTCAGCGAAGAGAGGATGAATAAAACAAATATATAAAGAGTGATTCTGTCAAGGAGATGTGAAAACTAAGAAAGCTTTGGTTAGATGGAGTTGACGGAATTCTCAGCAGGTGTATTCTCAGGTGTAAAGATATGTAAGAATGACCTTGGGAGATGAGGGAAAGCCAGAGTCAGGGGAACAGTCAAACAAGAGGCAGCTTAGGCCACAAAAAGATTGTGGGTGTGGCTAATATCTCAGAAGGGACCCTCTCTAGTTTCTTGGGTTGTAAACGTGAAGACTTTCAAACATGCAAGATCAATGTCAGCCTAGTGAGATAGTCCAGACAGGAAGCACAACCAGATGGACTAATTCCACTTTACAGTAAAGTTACATTAATTGCATCTTGCAAGTTGGAAAGTACATTTATCTCCTTTGCATTTTCAGCTAAAGAAACTAGAGAGGGCCCTTCTGTTTGTCATACTCACATTCCTTTTGTGAGCTAAGCTGGCTGTTACATGTTTTCCCTGTCTCCCAAGGTCATTCCTACATACCATTACAGCAAGGGAGTTTTAAAAGTCGAGATAGCAGCTGTAAATGTGATGGAATTCCTAGGAGGGAGGGAGTGCATTTCAGAGAAGCAAAAGACAACTCAGTTTAGATTGTTTGTGTAAGAGAAAGAGGGGGAAGATTGCTTCTCCTTAATAGTTCCCAGTTTATATATTTTATATGGCTGGTAGTCTGCTTTAGTCTGATAAGATTCTGTCTTCAGGTGAAGAACAATAAAGGCAACTACTCAGAAGTAACTCCATTGTTGTTCTTGGTTCTTGGAGCCTGACAATGGGTAAGAAACAATAAGGAAATCAGCTTGGAAGAATCATAATATGCCTGATGGTGCAGTGCTTAAAGTGCAGTACTGTAGGCAAACTTTGCCCACAGCCTGGAATTCAATTCTGACAGGGTCAAGGTTGACTCAGCCTTCCATCCTTCTGAGGCCAGTAAAATGAGGACCCAGATTATTGGGGGCAATATGCAAATAATATTTACTTTGCAAACCACCCACAGAGTGCTGTAAAGCACTATGGAGCAGTATATAAGTCTAAATGCTATTTCTATTGCTTGGTTTTTGGAGTCTGATAGCAAATCTGATTCTCAGCAAGGGAGAGATGGGAAATTTAAAGAACAAAACAACGTATGAAGTGATGTATGGAGATGGTCAAAATAAGTCTGATTTACAAGGTGTGGGAAGGTATCATAAATGGTTTAATTTCAACTAGATTTAGCTATTAGTTGCCTTGAACTGCGAAATGGGCAGCATATAAATTTAAAAAATAAATATAATGTTTTCTTTTTCTTATCTAATGCCTTAATTTGTTTGGCTTCCTATTTCATACTTTTTCTATACTTTGCATAGCTCTGCTTACCACCAAGGAAATGACATAATTAGTATATGGTATATGTACAGTAAAGAGAGGGAGAAAGAATAGTTCAATCCAAGCCAGAGAAGAATGTGGAGATCAGAAAAGTTTTTCTTTGAAAGGCACCAGTTTGTACAAAGAGCCAATCCCAAACTTTGTCAGCTCTCACCCATATTGCCTGCATCTCATCTTTTAACAAACTTTTCCCTTGTCAAAATGTTTTACTATGCGGTAGTGATGAACATATTATCGCTAAGGTTTATAAAACATTATTGATATTGAATTTGGAAAGTGAACATGTAAAACACTGTATGATTCAGTGGGCAAGGAACTTTGGACATAATGTGATGCAGGAGCAATGGGGGAAATATGTGGATGAAAAGCTTAAAACTTACACTGAATTACAATTTAAAAGAAAAAATTTATAAGATGATGTACTACTGATATTTAACACCAGATAAGTTATCCAGAATGTATAAAGGTATTTCAAATGAATGTTGGAAATGTACTGTAAGTGTAAAGAAGGGACCTTTTATCACTGATGGTGGACATGTGATAAAGCAAAGAAATATTGGAGTAGGATTCATATCTTAATACAGAAAATTCTTAAAGTAAAGATAAAGATGAAACCAGAAATTTGTCTTCTGGGTATAATGGAAAAAGACTTAGAAAAAAAAATTGGAACTTTGATCTTATATATGTCAACGGCAGCAAAGACTATTGTATTCGCAAAAATGGAAGGACATTTCGATTCCCACTATGGATGAACGGCTACAGAAGCTGATGGAGTTGGCAGAGATGGCTAAATTGACTGTTTTGATTTAAAAAAAGAGCATAAGTACTTTTGTTTCCACATGGAGACCACTTCTGGATTTTGTGCTTGAGATGGAAAAAAATGAAACTTTGATTTTGGGTTTTACTGATTAGATTGATTTGTTGTTATAGAAACAGCTAGTTCATACTATTATGGAAAAGTAAAAAGTAGAAGTTCGATGTTAATGCTTTATTCTACTGTAACAGAGGAAGTCAGAAGTCAATGCTTTTTTTTCTTTTTCTCCTCTCCCCCTCACTTCTCTTTCCTTTTTCTCTCCCCATTGGGTCCTACTATTTGTTTTTATATTTTTGTGTTTTACTTTATAATCCAATAAAATGTGATAAATTGGGGGGGAAGGGCAATGTGCCAATCAAAGAACAGACTTCACGCTTTCAGAAAATCATTTTGATTTCTTTGCTCTGTTGTTACTATCCCATAGTAAGCACCTTTTTTTTCGCTGCCTAAAAGTTTGGAATCAGATTTTCTATTATTCTCAAAGTCAATTTTCCTTTTAGATACTGCAGTTTTCAGCTTCCTGTCACCACAGCCTAATTACTACCATTTTTACCATGCTTTTCTCAAGCTCTGAGAATTCAAGGGCAATTGTGGTAGCAGTTTTTTCAATAAAACAGATGCCTTTGGGAAATGCAAACTTGGTTTGTGTTTTTTTGTTCCAGTTGAGACAAAGGCAAGGGCACATTCTCAACTCCATACCATACACACAAGACTGAAGTAGTGTCTTCCTTCATGATTAGCAATGACACAATATTGCACCTGAACCCAGCAGGCTAGCTGTGACACACACTGACACCATATTTCTGACTACATCTCTCTGCTCCTCCTTGCCAACTAGCATTTGCTAACTGATGTGAACATCTTACACTCTATGTAGGGAAAGAGGCAGTGCACAAGCAGAACCTGAATCGCCCTTGCTTCCCAGGATCTGCCAGTCAGACTTGAAACCTCTGAATCTTAATTTAACATAGAGCTATCATGGTTATTAGTTACTGAATCATCTTCACCTTTATATGTCTTCTAATCATCTTGCTGCCTAAGGGATTTTCCCATGATGACTGTGTGCTAGTATGAAACCATCTCCAGATGTCTGTAGTCCAAGGATATTGGTTTGGTTGAAAGCTGAATTGATTTAATGCTAGTAGTATAAGTTTTAGCAACCATACAACTGTAGTTTATTCAAAATGAATGGAGCATATGGACGGTCTATTTCCTGATTTTCAGGAACACCTGCTTCATCCCAGCTCCCTCCAATTTCCCAGACTTCAATCACCTCTATTAAGTCTTTCAAAGATCAGAATAGCTTGATAGCTGTGTAGTCCTCCGTCAGAGGCACCACTCAGATTTTTTTAACCTAGACTAGAAAAATGTACTACAGTGTTAGTGTATTACAGAGAGAGATTGGAGGTGTGCATCATTTTTATTGTTCATTCCTTTTGTGTAGAACTGAGGTAAAGGGATTATGTCACTTCAGGACTTGCAGCAGTTTGAGATAGAACAATCATTAAATTTTGCTAATTGTCTATGTGTTTTGATGCCAGCAGAAATCAAGGTGATAATGGATTTTTAAAGGATTGTAGATTAAAAACAGTAGTAGAATGGAATGGCCCAATGAAGAGACAGCATCTTAGGAAAAACATTGATTCTTAAGAATCAATGAAAAATGAAAAATCCAAGGAAGCAACCTCACTCTACATACCTTCCTATTTATCTAGCTCCGGTGGAGAAACCAGAGATGGTTCTCTTTGCTGTCTGTTCTCTCTTTCTTTGTCTAAGAAGACAAGTCTTAATTCCTTCAGAAGCGCTTTCAAGATTTCTTTTTAACTTGGACCTGAGGAAGACCCACACACAATTTGACTAGACAGAATGATACCATGAGTTTTAAAGTAGGTATTTGATTTGGTTTTATCCTTATCTATAGGTAGTTTTAGCCAGCTTCTATTAGTTTACCTGGTGCTTCCATTTTAGGAAGGATTTAGTTTGAGATTAAGAGAACAAAACTAGCAGTAGAAGAACAGATTGGATTTGAATCAGAGATAGAGTGGCTGGAGTAGGAACTATACTGCAGTTGCTGGGGGAATTCCAATGGGGAAGATGAGGATTAATGTGTGAGTGCCACCAGCCTCTTTCTAGGATTAAGAGTTAAATTAAGTAGAGTTCAGTGCCTAGGAATCTTGTATTAAGCTTAAAACTAAGATGATATACCTGTATGCATCACAATTTAGAAATGGTAGCATAAGAAAATATTACAAGTGATATATTCAGAGCTTTGTTTTGACTTTTCTCTGGCAGAAGAGTCCTAACCATCAGCCACAGCATCCTAAATCTGAAGTTCTTTGAGTTTTCTAGTACATTACTGGCTAGGGTAATAATAGTTATTTACATATGAGAACTTTATGCAAGCAAATCAATCTTGTTTTCCTTTTCCTTCCTTCCTCCTTTTCCTTCTGTGTGGTGTCTTTTTAAAATATAAGAGATAATTGCTTTTTGTAATTATTGCTCAGGGAGACTGAAAAAATTAATATAAATGTTTTAAGCAAATGAAGAAGCAAGGCAAATAAAGAAGCAAACAAACAGATGGGGGAGCCATTTTCTTTCATGTCCTGTTTATAAGATTTCATCCTGGAGGCATCTGGTTATGGTTAACAAATAAATGAACTAGCTGAAGGACTAGATGGATGCTTTGATCCAGCAGCACTCCTTATCTTCTCAGTTCTGATCACATCTCCAAATTTAAAGAACTGAATGAAGCCCAGCGAATTCCAAAACAAATTAAAATAGTTTATGTTAGAGAAAAGAAATCTGGGCTTTCCCCATACTATATATATCTTTGTAATATATCATTGTTTCATTACAGGGCAATTCAAATCAAGGGAATAACGTGGCCAAAAATTATTAAAACACTTCCTTCAACTCGAGATGGCACTGGAGTTCCTATTAGCAGTGAAAGGTCAATCTTTATTCAAATTAAACTCAGCATCATGGATATTCCCATATTGTTTTCTTTACAACGGTGCGGAAGAGATTTGCCTTCCCCCTGACTTCCTACCCTAACCTAGAGCCCTGGAATTACCTGGTCATCTCTCATTCAAACCCGTGTAGCTTTTTGTTATTAGCCAAGTAGCTAGGAACTCTCTAGCTGAGCAATCCCACAAGGGCAGTTCTACCTCATCCAGGGCAGCCCAGCTCCAGCCTGTTCTCCATGCAGCTCACCATTCTCTGTTGCAGTAGAAATAGTGAAACTATGAGGAGACTTTGTTCTCTTTGTCCTACATGCTTACCTGAGTCAGAAGTAGAAGTACTATTTTAGACAAGGTGGTTGAGAAAGTGACTGGATGAGATGGATTCTTTGGATTCTTTTCAGTGGAGTGCAAGCCTGGCTTCTTGGTGGAAGCCATACTGGTTGCTCTTATGGATAAGTTGCAGCAAGAAATGATGGGAAATGGTGCAGCCCCCTCCTTCTGTTAGATCTTTCAGCAGAGTGGATAGCATCAATCAGATCTAATAGAACAGGAGGCTGGACCCACGCTATCCTTGGGTGGCACAGTGGTTAGAATGCAGTATTGCAGGTTAACTCTGCCCACAACCGGAGTTCGATCCTGACTGGCTCAAGGTTGACTCAGCTTCCATCCTTCCGAGGTCAGTAAAATGAGGACCCCAATTGTTCGGGGCAATAGGCTGACTCTGCAAACTGCTTAGAGAGTGCTGTAAAGCACTATGGAATGGTATATAAGTCTAAGTGCTATTGCTGAGTGCTATTGCTATCCCCACCTGTCTGGCTTTAACCAGTTCAGCAGAATATCATCTATTTTGAAGGAGCTGTACTGGTTGCCACTAGGTAGACCAGTTCAAAGTATCATAAAGCCTTTTACAGCTTGCTTGCCTATTGTCTCCAGGTAGGAATTTGCTTGCCTCTATACTGTCTCTATACTGTCCAGCTTAGAGAGGATGCAGAGGCAAGAAAGCTGAGTGGTTTGCCTTGTCCTGAGCATGGCACTGTCGTCCTGTCACTTTGAAAGACAGGGTTTCTATAAAAAAGCATACAAAGTCATTCCTAAAGTCTCTTGTTCAGTTAACATGTATTAACTGCTTCTGTTTAAGCATTAATGCTTAAACAGAAGCATTAAACATTTTAGACAATGTTAACAAACTTTACTTTCTGCAAGTTTTCTTGGGCCAAATCATGTAGGTTTTCACCTTTGGGATACAAGGTAAAATATAACTAAGTTATTCATTTTACAGCACATAATAGAAGTAAACATTTTAGGTTATTTCACATTTCCTTATTTAAAAAAATGCAAGCATGGTTGTTATGTTATTTATAGGAAATAGAATTACTTATACAAATAAGTAATTATTTATTTTCTTGAAATGTATTTTTATATAGAAACAGAAAATCTGCAGTAGCTGCCAACTTAATTTTCCAGATAGCTAGTAGGCTTCAGTGGAGAAATTTCGCCTCTGAAACCACTTCTGGCACTTCTATTTGGAAAAGAGTCTATGCACTGCTCCTGTTTTTGAAGCTATTTAGTTCCCTACTCTCACTCTCACTCCTGCCTCAAATAAGATTGAGGGGATGCTCTTCCAGACAAAACTGGGTGAGGGCAACATGGCTCAGACCCCGCTGAGTCCTCTTATCTTCCAGGATTGGTGACGAAATGAACTTCACAGCCATAGGACTTCAGACTGACAAAGAACATGGCAGTCCAGCTCTGAAGAGAGTAAATCCCAGCCAACTTCCATAGCATTATAGCCATAAATTTTAATCAACGAACACAGAATTTAATTAGAAAGAAAAAGTGCCTGATATTTATCTGTAATCCCAGGATTCCTTAGATAAAATCTGAAAAATGGAACATGTGAATGGCAAGGCCTGAAAGGAAGCCTAAATCTGTATCCTGGGCATAGAGTCTTAGAAAAGAATTTGTCAACTCCGTAGGTTTTCCAAGGTTCCAGTTATTGCTTAAGCAAAGATGTTCAATGATGCCTTATTGATTATTTTGCTTGCTGTTTCATTTTTCCTTTATGCTCTAATTGGTTTCATGGTTGCTTGCAAGATTTAACTGTTGCATGCTTTAATTTTTTTTTAATTACATGGGAAGAAAGTTTCTTCCTATGGGAGAAGCAGAATGCCCAGAATTCTGTTCAAGGCCTCGCTGCAATTTAACCAGATGCCCTTGAATCATTTTTCTGACATCAATTTGTGCAAGGAAAAATAGGAACAAAGTCAGGATTTCACTAACAGCTTCCATGCAGAGCTGAGCTGAGCAGTGGAAATGCTGTCAATGAATTGTTCCAGTTTATATGCCTGACTCTATATTGCTTTGTGTAAGTACTCACCCCCGTGGGCTTGACAATTGTGACTTCTCCAAAGATCCTTCCAGCTGCAAAGACTGATTGAAAGACTCTGTAGGCAGATGCTCTTGCCAGATTCCAATAAAGATGGCACCATGGGGAAAATGTAAGTCAATTATTGATGGGCAGCAATCCATTAATCAGACAATCTCAAAATTAATCCCATATTCCCTCACTGTATTAGCTTGCCTTCATACTTAGGTGTTACTGAGGAAATTCACAATTTGGGAAGAAATTCCCTCTGGTCTAATTATGTCCTTTTGAGGGTATTACATTAAGAAGAGATCTATTGAAGGTGGCTTGCAGTTAGTTTCTGGAGAGGTAGGACAGCCGACTCTTAACACTTTGGTGTCAAAATATGATTCATAATCGTAAAGCTCAGTGCCATTTCTATTAGTCTTAGCTGAATAAGGCTGGATGAACATTAACCATTTGCAAAGTTAGCAGCATGTAATGTGTTGGAGAAAGATGTCTAATTTTGGAGATTTTATCAGTGCTTTTCTTCTTCTTTTTCTTCTTTTCCTTTGAGGCCTCTTAGAAGCCTGGGAATAAGAACTTGGAAAAAGTATGTGAACTCTATTTTAGAAAACTAACACAAGAGTCTTAATGATGTGTTTGCCTCTAATGTGCAAAGTGCTTCAGATTTGTGGGAAACACTATTTTTTTATCAATAATACTTGAACAATATAGGAATCCCCATACGTTCCTAGGGTTGCAGATTGCTTACCCTGTTTTAGAATATCCCTCTACTGATACTCTTCCCTTCCAAGAATAAATTATTTTGTGAAATGAGGAAAAGAGGGTATGATTGCAGATGAAAAAGCACAGGATTCAGACCTGTTCTTTACTTTTTCTTTCTCTCCCAACAATACAGCTTTTATTGAGCAATGGTGTTGCAGGCAATCTTGATAGTGTGAATCTAATGTTGAGTCTTTTCCTTTTTTTCTATTTTTTTTTTTTACTTAATTGATTCTGGATAATTAACCAAACTGGAACCCTAAGCATCTTTTAGAAGCTGCCAATATGTTTCTGAACTGAGTTCAAACTGTGAGCAATGACTAATCTCTAACATACTGTACTCTCAAGGGTTCTTTATTCTGTATATATCTGCTCAAGCACTGAAATCTGAAGAAGGGTTTCTGCTCTGCACCCATTGTGGAAATGAGAAACAAAGCATTCATGGTTGGGGGACCCGAGTTATGAATGGCTTCCAACCAGGAGTAACTTTGGTGCCATGGTTGCCTTCATTTGGGTAGCTAGTGAAGACCTGGTTATTTACCCAACATTTTGGGATTCAGTATCAGTTCGCCAATTTGTATTCGGACTGTACTATCTTTTTTTTCATAGAGTTTGTTTCTTTGATTGTTTTACTGCTTTCTTGTGATGGAATCACTGACTGAATAGGAGAAGGAAGAGGCTCACCAGTATGAAATTGCTCCTGGAGTGGAAATGTCATAGACCAGACTAGAAGAGCCTTGTCTGGTGGTTCCCAAGAAAATTCAGCCAGTCTGGTGAGATTCTTGTAATATAGGTGATCAACAATAAAGTAACTGCTTTGGCCTATTTGTGGAGTTGTTCTGGTTCCTTGCACCTGACATTTTTTGACTGAACTCTGAGATTTATCTATACAAGGTCTATTAGAAATATTTTAGTATATACAAAATAAAGATAGTGGAGTGGTAGCCCAGTTGTGAATCAGATCTTGATTGAGTCATTCACCAACACTAACTGAAGTATAACATTCTGTGGCTGCCAAACCTCAGGTCCCAGCCTAGGAAGGGTCATACTGTTCTTAAGCAGCTAGTTGCATTTTCTCTTCCTTGTTTCTTGGCAAAGAGATTAATGATTGGATCATTTCATAAATGGGCATGAACTTTGCTGCCCAAGGCAAAAGACAGAATGTTCTTTTATTCTGGGTACAGAAACCAACTTGCATTAATGGAATGTCACCATCACACCAAGAGACAAAAGGGAAGCTGTGGAGTAGCCAGAAGGCTGGCATCTGACATTTCTGGGCCCAAAATTTGTACCTTGTAGGAGTAGTCGCGCTCCTAAATTTAGAAGCTTACTTATGCTGGATCTCACTCTAGTACCGATACGGAAGACTACTACTTTTAAGTCGTATGATAGTCTTTGTCAAGCATGTCCTCTGTATGCAAATAACATAGCTACAGAACAGCACCCATCAGTTGCTTATGATAACTGAACTGCTGTTTGGAGGAAGAAAAAACTGCTTTCCAAAAAGCAAAGCAATAAATGAGTTGGCATGGCCTGCTAAGTCATTCCATCTAGTTAACATGAATATATACACCATGTGGGCACCCTTCAGTTATGTTGGAACTACAGTTCCTATGATCAATGGCCATGCAATATTTGGGGAACATGGAATTTATAGCAAAAAATGATTAATTGATTTCATTTTTGGTCTGATCATGTGGGCTTGTATCTGAGAACTGGTTAAACAATGCATAGAGGAATTAATTTTAAAGAGAACAGTAGGAAGCCAGAAGCAACTGTCTGGTAGCAAAGCATACATGAGAGGAAATTTCATATATCTTGTGGCAAACAGGGAAAAAAGGAAACAATACCTGAAAAGCACAAGTGGGAGAAAAACTTCAACAATTAGAATAAATACATTATAATTAATCCAAAAAGACAAACCTAGAAAGAATCGAATAAGATTGAACCACAACTAGATTAATTGAAATGAAGGACTCCAAAAGTAGATACTGTAAAGTTTGTCAAACAAAATCATTTTGAGAATGCAAACAAACAAACTAGGGAAATTTGGGGCATAGCAGGTTAGGGGGAAAAAAGGATGGACAGCAAAAAGAAAGGAAACAAGTTTCTGTACATAAGATTGGAAATCATAAAAAAACTATGTTTCCCAAGAAAATATATGTTAGGTCTAATATTGGAAAAACATGTTTGAAAAAATGTAGAAGATTTAGCGTTTAAAAAAATTAATGAATAGTACAGATAAATACAAAGTAAAGCCATCACTATTAAAGAAAATAAATAAACAGTTAAAATAAAAATAAAATTGGAAAGCCACCAGGCTCAGGCAGGCTGACAGTACAATATTATCAAGGGTCAGAAGAAGAACTGGTGGAATCATTGACAAAAGCAATGGATGAAATCAAAAAATCAAACTAGTATCACAAACATGGGAAGAAGCGTGCATTATCTTGATTCAATATGATGGGAATGATCCAGAGAAACTCCAGTCATTTAGACCACTTTCTTTATTGAAAGTTGCCTATAAATTTTTTCCCACAATATTAGCTAACATTTAAGGAACTGTTTGCAGAAATAATGCATATAGTTCAAAGAAGTTATATTCACAAGAGGAGAATGAAGGATAACCACAGAATTATAATACTATAAACTCATTGGAATAAGAAAAAAATGGTGCAAATCTTGTTAAATGTGATTGCTTTTGACAACATGGTGTGACCATTTTTACTAGCAATACGAAATAAAATGAATCCTGGACGTTAATACAAAATCCAGGTAGAAAAAAATGTATCACAAGCAAAGGTCACAACTAACTGCAAACTTTTCCATAAACAAAATACTGGACAAGGATGTCCAATCTCTCCTTTACTATTTGTGATTGCTTTAGAAGTATTAGCAAGCAAGATTTGAAAGGGAAAACAAATATCAGGTATCAAAATTCAAGCTGAGGAATTAAATAGAAATATGCAGATGATGTAACACTAAGTATTATGCACGTACAAAGCACAATAAGACAGGTGATTAAAAACAATAAAAGTTTTTGGGAGACAAAAATTAACATAAAAAACCAAACATGTGCAGAAAAAGTTTGGTTGCCAAATTACAAAAGACTCAATGAAATATCTGAGATTGTACCTGCCTGATAGCAATAAAGACATTTGAAAATATATAATTCTGGGTTATAGAAATAAATTTTTAAAAAGATCTTGAAAGGTGGGGGAAAAAATGAAACTCTCTTGGTTAGGATGAGTTGTGATTGTGAAAATGAATATATTGCCTAAGATAATGTTTCATTTATTTTTTAATATTAAACAAATTTATAGAGCTGCTCATTTACTTTTTCAAATGGCACCAATTTTAATCTCAGATAAAATCCAGATAGATAGATAGATAGATAGATAGATAGATAGATAGATAGATAGATAGATAGATAGATAGATAGATAGATAGATAGATAGATAGATAGATAGATAGATAGATGGATGGATGGATGGATGGATGGATGGATGGATGGATGGATGGATGGATGGATGGATGGATGGATGGATGGATGGACGGTTGGACGGACGGACCAGAACCAGAACCAGAACCAGAACCAGAACCAGAACCAGAACCAGAACCAGAACCAGAACCAGAACCAGAACCAGAACCTGACCAGCCATGACTGACTTTGGAATAAATGGTAAAAAGCTATTCTTTTTTTAATCTCATCTGATTGTTGTAAAGAAGTTCTGGTAGAGGGAGCACTATATATTCTGCCTTCAGCTTCTGGAAAACAAGACGGTATCATCGTCATCGTCATCGTCTCCATCTCTGAGTGGTAGAATTGTTGTATCCTCTATTGAAACAGGACACCACTTTTTTCCTCTTTCCATATGACAGAAAGTGGCTCCGAATAATAACAACAATAAAATAACAACGGTCTACATCAAGAGTCAAAAAGTATGAACAAACTATCAAAAGGAGGAGTCCTGGAAAGAGCTATAGCCAAAGGAGAAAACTCTAGAAAGAGTACAAAGAAGAACAGAGATGATTAGGGGACTGGGGGCAAAAACAGCAACCTAGAATTAAGGAGAAATTTCCTGACAGTTAGAACAATTAATCCAAAACTTGCCTCCAGACATTGTGGTTGCTCCAACACTGGAGATTTTAAAGAAGAGATTGGACAACCATTTGTCTGAAATGGTATATAGGGTTTCCTGCCTGAGGAGGGGGGTTGGACTAGAAGACCTCCAAGGTCTCTTCCAACTCTGTTATTCTGTTACATAGCAGAAAAAACCAAATGTTTGTTGCAAAGAAAATATTTGATGTCCTCACTGCTCCCACGCAGAAGTCCTTTACTGTAACTTTCTCTCAAGGACACACTGGGGTACGCTTAGCCCCAAAGACAAATACAAGAAGGTTTTTCATTGTTAAATATAGCACCTCTCTAAATGTTTGACCTTTCCCCAAGCATTTCAGGGCAAATAACTGCATACTTGTCAAACTTAGAAATGTCTCTTATGCATCAATGGAAGAACATATTACATCAGGAGGACAATTGAAAAGTGGAATATGTGGCCTTTTCCCCCCTCAGAATAAGGGTGCACAACAAAAGTGCTTCCAAAAGGAACATTTGTGTACTTGCTTTGTTTGCTACAGCTTTTTATTTGTGTTTTTCTATTGTACTTCCTAAAGAGCAACGCTCTTTAGTAAATACTGTATTATCTGTATTACTTAAGAAAAACACTCACGTTACAGACCAACATTAATGAAGTCCCTGAACAATCAGCAGAGTAGCCCAGCTATGATTGAAATGCAAAACCCAGCCTTGTTATTTTTATGAAACTGAGAATAATATAAGTATCCAATTGATAAAATGTTATTAAAGCTGACAGCCCTTAAGTGATCTAAGTGGTAAATATTGAAATTAAGTTTCTGCAGTGCAGCACTAGGCAAGAGAAGCCTACGGCAGTAATAAGGATTAAACAATGATTTAATGTTGTTCTACGAGGGGTAAAGATTGTGATTTCGATGGAGAGCAAAAGCTCACTCTGTTTAAATAATTAAACTGTGATTTAAGAAATTGATTGGAGAGAGTTGTAGCGGTTTGTTAAAAGTCCGAATGAGTGAAATGAAAGAAATCTATGCTAGGGCAGCTGAAAGCCAGGTTCAGAAGGGAGGAATTGACAGCCGTGTCTCCTGATATAATCCTCAGAGGGGGATGGCTAGCTGCAACAAGCATATTTTATCATCTCTTTTCTAATGTAAACAGACTTTTGTCGCCAGAGGGTGGATCATAGCTAATGAGCAGAGGGGATTCCACAGGGTGCAGATTTTATTAACAGAGTTTATAAGAAACAGAGAGAAATTAAAAATGCAACATCTTTGAGATAATGTGATAATCAGGGTCCCAAAGGGGGAGAGATTTACCTATGCACAGTGGAGGGTTGCAGAGCTTAACCACATGTGAGCATAGAAATCTGTAAATTATTTCCTTAGCTACATTTGACAATTATACAGATGGGGTGGACGGAGAAAGGGATGGGTTGAGAGCTAAATTAGGGATATTATTTTTCAAGATAAATCAAGATTGCTCAGACCTTTTAATGGTTTTTGCACCTTTAAAAAAATTAATAAATGGGAAGATTCCACTGTTTTCTTATACTTAGGACAGATTTGCTGGAGTGGAAGATTGATTAAGTTTTGATCCAGAATATAGGTTTTTACTTAAAGATACAGAAATAAGTCTCAGGTTGGTAAAACATATCCAAAGGGGAGTGCCTTGTTAGTCTTTTGCAGCAAGGACAAGGAGTAGGCAAAACTCCTTTAAAAGCTAACCAATTCTTTGTTGCATAAATTTTCTCCATTTCATCAAAGGAAAATCAATGGCTTCTAGACATTGAATCTAAGCGCTATATAAACATTTGCTTCCCAAAGGATATTTAAACAGTTTGCAAAGGGCAAAGGTAGTGCATCTTTGCCTTACTTCCTCTCCCCTCCATCCACAACCAAGGTCATCTGAAGGAAGATATCAAAACGTCATGGTGATAGTTGTGACTGTACAACCAAAGCTAGCCTGCTAGCCTGTCATACATGGTGAATGTGAAAAAGATGTGTGTCTTTGGTGCAGAGTCAAAGCTCCATTTTGGCTTTTGTGACACAATCCTTGTGGATGATCTGTCTCCAGATCTGCCATTTTGACAGCTATCTCCACCCTAGGAAAACTGGAATCTGTTCTTGTTTAATCATAACATGCAGCTTACATTCTATAATAAAAAATAAATCCTGCTGTTGACTACATGCAGCTGTTCAATCAAGTGGATTTTATCAATCAGTTAAAAACAGTAATTAAAAGAAAATGATAAAATATTTTTAATGTTTTTTTAGGGTATATTGAATTTATTTGTCACCCATCTCATAAAACGAGTCTGGGTGGTTTCTAGCATTGAAACATTAAAATCCTAACATTTAAACTTTCTTTAAAAAGAATAAAAATAGAAAGATTTAATATACTATTAAAGTGATATTTTATTACTGTTTCATATTACTAACCCCCAAAAAGTCAAAGTAAAGATATAGGCTCAATCATGTTAACTGAATTGGAAGAAATATTGTTTTCCTTTGGGATGGGAAATATATGGTCCCTGCTTAATGACAAAATCAGGGGCATTAGGGAATCAAAATCTGCAAAGATGCAACAAAATCTTCAAGATGTAACAGATTGCAGTTGAAGCCCCATCTCAAGGCACAGGTGCATTTGATTACAATGCTTCACCTACACTTTGCAGACTTTGACCCACCAGGGTGGATGCCCCTGCTCAGAAATGTCCATGGGGAGGGACAAATATGTAAAGGTGCCTGTTAAAAGAGGCCAGAGCTTTGGTTATTGTTTGAGCTCACCATCTTGACTTTTGACACACACGACCCATGGATACCTCTACAAGGAACGCTCAAATGAAAGAAATGAATGCGTTTTTCTTTCTTCGAGCTTTGAAGAGTGAGAAATACAGCCACTATATTTTTAAGCATAGTTTCCAGCATAGCACTCAGACAATTATTTTATATGTTCCAGCGGACAAACACTTAAATATGAGCCCGTGGTGTGCTGCAGCTGCCAAAAAAGCCAATGCAGTCCTAGGCTGCATCAAAAATGGTATAGTATCAAAAATATGTGAAGTGTTAGTACTGCTTTATACTTCACTGGTAAGACCACACTTGGAATACTGCATCCAGTTTTGTTCTCCGTGATACAAAGATGTTGAGACTCTAGAACAGGGGTGTCAAACTGCCGGCCCGCAGGCCGGATGCATCATAGCAAAACCGCGCCCACCCCATTGCCGGCAATGGCAAAAAAGCCACGATACGTCGCAACACGTTGCGAGTTTGACACCCTTGCTCTAGAAAGAGTGCAGAGAAGAGCAACAAAGATGATTAGGGCACTGAAGGCTAAACTACGATGAAGAGTTGTGGAAACTGGGTATGTCTAGCCTCACGAAGAGAAGGCTAGGGATGATAGCAACTTTCCAATATCTAAGGGGCTGCCACAAAAAAGAGGGGGTCAACCTATTTTTCCCAATCACCTGAAAGCTGGGTGGTAAGATTTGCTGGGCAACCTGATGGGAAAAAAATAGGCCAATAAATTATTAGAGTCTGAATTGGAGAAAATTGTGGAAAGACGTGGGATTTATGAGCTTTCGATCTACCCAGAAATAAGGTCCTTTCCATGAATGACTGGTTTATGAGAAAGAGAAGTTACATTGTCATGTAGCACAAAATGCTTGTAATGGAGAAGAGCTATTGTTTCTAACATTTTCTGTACCAACCTCACTTCCCCCCAAAGTCTGAGTTCTTCATCTGTTTATTATTGTAATGAAGCATTTCAGGTACATCTAAATGCACCATCTTTCAAATTAACTCTGATAGCAGCTTTCAAGCTGCCTTTTATCTCTTGCTGCATCAGTTGGAACACACTTATTGCATTTGCAGAATTTATGTGTTTTATAAAGCAAACAGAATGCCTTATGTAGTGATTGATGGAAAATCAGTTGCTCAGTTGCCAGAAAATGATTGATTTTCCAACGCAGCTGCTCCAGCTGTGCTACAGATGCATTTTTCTACAAATATTACAGAGTTGATATGGCAAACTATTTGATTCGGGCCCCTAATTCTAAGGGTCTCTGGGGATTTGGTTGTTTAACAGATAATTTGGATAAATGGCCCATATGGTACAAGTCCACTATTTTGTTATATTGAATAGGTATGACAATTTCTTTTATAAAACCAACCTTTGCAGTACAATAATTAATTATTTGAGGGTGAAGGTTCTTTCTCTGAGCTTGTGGGTTGGTTTTGAATGTTTCGTTACCAGTTAGGTAACATTTTAGAAGAGTTTAGGGGATGTGAATGTCAGTTCTTCTGTTTATAAGGGCTTCAGGTTTGGGTGTGTCAAGTGAGGGTCTGTGATGGGTCCTGTGATGGTTCAGATGTGAGTCATCAGTGAGTCTTGTGATGGATATTGTGATGGGGAGGTTACATCAGGTCAGGATGTTTGGGAGGTGAACTGCTGGTGGAGGGGGCTTGTGTAGGTTGGTTGAGGGTCGGTGTTGTCTCTGGTTGGCTGTGTAGTTGATTTGGATTCTGAGGGGTTCATAGGCTGGTTGTAAATCAATGTATTTGTTGATGGAATTGCTTGTGGAGTGCCAGGTTTTGATGAACTCATGAGCGTGGCAGGTGGTAGCATGGCCAATGATTTTTGTGTTGCTCCAATCGAACTGGTGTTGTTTGGTGTTGGTGTGGGTAGAGATTAAGGATTTGGGATCATGGCATTTGATTGCCAGCTGGTGTTCATGGATCCTGGTTTTTAATTGATGTGATGTTTGTCCCACGTAGAATTGGTTGCAATGGTTACAGCTGATTTTGTAGATTACATTGTTTTTTTCATCCTTCTGTATCTTGTCTTTGGTTCAGGATAATTCCTGGCAGAGTGTGGCTGTGGGTTTGTGGGTTATTACTATTCCTAGGGGTTGGAAAATTCTGGCTGTCATTTCCGACACCTCTTTTCTGTATGGTAGGGTTCATTTTTGCATGGTGGTTGACTGTGTGGGGTGTTGTGGTTTGGGTGCTATGTGTCCAAATATGAAGTTTTTTGGATAGCCGTTAGGAGAAAGACGACAAGCAGTCATTTCTCTTCTGGTTTTCTTAATGTTGTGATGCTGCAGTGTGTTCTGGCCCTTCTGAAGAGCGTCTGGACACGGCTTCTTTTGTGCGTGGTGGGGTGGTTGCATATGAAGCTGAGGATCTGATCCTTGTATGTTTGCGGTAGAAGCAGGTTTCCAGTTCTCTGTTGTCTAGTCTCCTTATGTCGATGTCGAGGAATGGGAGTCTGTTGTCTCTTTCCTGTTCGTGTATGAATTTGATCCCAGAGAATATCTTATTCAGTAGGGGGTGTGTTTCTTCAATTTGGGAGCATTTGATGATGACGAAGGTTATTATTTCGAAGTTTAGAGATGAGATTTGTGCCATTCCTTCCATCCACCAGAATTACCTCTTAATTTTTTTTCCTTAGAAAGTGAGTAAATAGAAATTGAAGAAAGTTACATACCTTTGATTTTTTTTCCTCTTTTCAGTAACCGAATATGCTGTTATATTCAGCTAGAGGAATAGGATGAATGAAAAAATATTTTGCTCTGTATCCTTTCCAAGCCTCTAGCTGAAATTATTATTCACCCACATTAGATTACTGTGCTTACAGTATTCCATAGTGAATAGATAATAATACCTAACTGAATATTACTTTAATAGATGACAGGCATTAACCCTTATGATTTGTGATGCCAAATTTACAGTCTTGACCTAGCTAAGATCCTCTGTCAGTCCTCTGTAGTTTTGTGATCAAACATCTGCACATAACAGAGCAGGCCAATATTGATATAGCAGAAGAGGCTAGCTCCATGTTGCTGATTCATACCTGAGTGGCTGGCCATTTTATACTTCTAAAGCAGCTGTGAAAGAAAGTAAGTCTATACTTGAGATTTTGAGGAAAGGGAACAATTATAAGATAAGCAGGTGATAGAATGCATTCCCAAAAGGACAATAAACTCAGCTTCACAAGTTGGAATAAAAAAACTAGAACTTTGATATGAGAAGGCATGTAGCACCTCCCTTGATCAGCTTTCTTGAAGCCTTTGGCTTTCTTATATCAAGCCTGCAGCTGAACTGGGAAGCTACCACATGCATCAGGTGATCATATTGTCTTTCCCATTGTCTTTTCGCTATTTTCTCAGGCTAGAAAATCAGCCTATGGGGATGGTAGAGTCTGACACCAGGGCTCCTTTAGAAGATCCACACACAGATACTTTGGACTGCATAGCATCTCTTAAGATGCAAAATTTGTGGAAATTTTGAGGATGATAAAAATAATGAAATAGAAATTTGGGAGAAATTTAAATGAATGCAATAAAAATAAAAAATCACTTTATGCATTTATTAATTTGGTTTACTTACATTGATAATTGGTATTTCAATACGTGATATTTTACAAGTATACAAATAGGCATATTTTGGACTATTTACTGAAAAGCTGAAGAAGAGTCTTAAAGAGATTTATGTGGTCAAAGAAAATATGTCTACATTTATCTGCATTTTTATTTTTATTTATATCCATACACGCAAAAAATTGTGCTGAAATCCAGGTGGGCCCACCACATCTTAAGGATAGTAGCATAGCAAAGTACATACCTTACTGATTCTACTCTCATAAATTGCACATAAAAATACATCGAAAACACATATGGTAAATTTACAATATGTTTGCTGATAGAATTTACTTTAATTATTTAGTTGTTATAAAATGCAGTATAGATTTCTCATCTATATTTCTGTCTGTTTAGGAGAAACAGGCAGGCAAAATATTAACATTAAAAAGAGAAGAATCACTGTAATGAAACTATGAAAGTAATATATTCTGGATTTTTTCCCTACAATATCAAATAGATAAAGAAACTTTTATTTTCTGTTTTGAAAAGAAGGCAAAGAAAAGAAAAGAAAAGAAATCAAGTCATTTCTGAATCCAATACAAACTACCAATACCAGCATGGTCTATATCTGAACCTTTATTTTTATTGTTTTGTGTCCTTTTGGAAACTGACACATTTGGAATATACCTCCATAGAGAAATGCTTCCCTACTTCTTCACATATTTGTACATTTCTTGATCTAGGGCATTTCCAAACAAACAAAAAGTTCAGGAAATCTTTCTCAGTCCTTTTTTTTTTTTTTTAATTTTCCAACCACCTCCATTTTAAGAAAGAAAATTCTTGGGTAGAAAAATGGATGGAAACAAAGGGTTTTTTCCCTCCTGGGCTTGCACATTTCTGAGCATCTCTTTCCCTGGTTATCGCTAAAATGGATCTAGCCAAACGCTTGCCACTTTAATCATATTGTAACAAAAACATTACTGTAACCTCATGCTGTGAGTCTCTTTATATTACATTGCCATGAGGAAAGCATAACAAGCAAATCAAAACACAGCAGTACCTCATGAATAAAAATGTCTTCTCAATCCTGTTGACCAAAGCCTCATGTCCATCCAGATCTATGGAATGAAATCCAGAGGGATGGGGAATGGGAATGATGCAGCTGGGATATGCCAAGGACCTATATATAAAGCCCTTGCTTAACAATCCCAGTTGGATCAGCATCTCTGTCACTAAGTGATGCAGTCATTAAACAAGATATTTCTTCTCAAATATGTTAAGGAAAAAAGACAGAAGGAGTCAATTCAGATTTGCTTCATACTACTATTAGGTAGTATGAAAAAATAGGTTGAGCTACAGTATTTGTGCATTTTACCATTTAATTTTTAAAGGCAATTAAGAGAGGGGAAGGTACAATTTTGTAAGTTTTAAGGGAGGATAATCAATTTAAGTTACTAATATAACTGATATTGGTAGCTTAAACTGGCTGGTATCACAAATATGCATGTTTCTGGCAGGTTTATTGGGTGTTTTGTAAATTGGGTAAAGAGTTTTGATAAATTGTTTTGAATATATGTGTAGAAATTTCACCCAGGTTAATGTACATTTCTTTTTCTTTCTTTTCTTTCTTTCTTTTTTTAAAAAAAACCTGTTTTATCCTATTATTCTAGAAGTACAGCTACAAATTCCCTTAATCTTTCATCCACAAGATCAAAATCCTATGTCACATTTCACAAAAAAAGGAATTAGATTAGAAAAAAGTAAACAATGAGATTTACAGTTTTAAAACTTTTCTGAATGAGTAAAGTATTTCAGCTGTAAGAATAGTTACAGATGGGTTTTCTGACAGACCAGCCACAATGATATAAACACAGTTTTGCTAATTTCTGTTTCCTTTTTAAAAATCTAAGTTAATTTTTTTATACTTCTGGTGAAATGCAGCAGCAAATGAAGAAATTTCTGAATGAGTGCCATTGGGAAACTTTTCTACATTCTGGGAACAAAAGTGACAAATAAAAACCCATCTGTACTGAGGAAACTACTGTGATCTATTGTTTTAAATCAAGAAATGATTTAATACATTTATTGATTAAAACAGGAAGTATTCTGTTAGAGCTGAGGGCATCCCTGAAATTTTGAACATGAACAGATTAAAGTTAAAAAAAAAAAGCAGACATTTATATTCTCCCAAGGCTGCGTCTATAAATAGGCAAAACTCTTTATAAATGGTTCCTTTTGCATGAGGACTTCAGAGGTATTGTATTAGTAAATACTGCATTGGATGATGCTGTTGAGCTGAGTTTGGTATGAAGCTGACATGACCCATTAACACATTCCAATGTTATTTGTTAAATATTTTTATAATGATAGAAGTACGAAAAAGAGGATATTCAGAGTATGCATTATTGCACTACATGTTTCCACCAAGTTGGTGGGATGTGGATAATAGTATGTTGGGTTGCAAAGTAGTCTCTACATTAAAGATCTTTATTTCCATAGAATAGTGTGAGTACAATTGGGATAGAATTAAGTTTTGGCTTCACTTATAGTATAATTGCCAAAATGATCCAGAACTGACTGATACATACCAGGCAATGCTACATGTGGCAGGGTATAACAAAATTATTACTTCTTCAGCTTACTAAAAAGTAGAGCATGTTAAAGTCTCAACTGGCCAAAGCAATGGTGGGCAGCAAAATTCAGTATCTATGGCCCCTTCTGGTGATGTCCATGGTGTATGGAAAATTGTGAAAATTGTGAGGTAAGAGGAGAAAAAGCTAAAGAACATAACTAAAGAAAAGAAAACATATACTGTACGTCTTTGTGCATCTAAGAAAAAGAGGAAGGATGAAATAAATCTGAATGAAGGTGGTCTGATCTTATGGAAGCTGTGATTATGTATGGAAAGGGTAAAAAAGTATGAAAGAAAGAATGAATTAATTGCTGTGGGTGTATAAGAAAGCATAAACCCATAGGCTGGTGATAGCTACATTTTATGCTGTAGTAAATAGTGATAATGGAAGAACCAAAGGCAAGCTTTGAGAAAAATTTTACAACCATCTGAATGAATGTAATCCAGGGGAAACATATTTTCCTACATGACATGAAGAGATAGGTGAGTATGAGATGAAATACAGATAATCCTTGACTTATGACCACAATTGAGACCAAAATTTCTGTTGTTAAATGAGACATTTGTTAAGTGAGATTTGTCCCATTTTATGACTTTCCTTGCCACAGTTGTTAAGTGAATCACTGCAGTTGTTAAGTTAGTAACACGTTTGTTAAGTGAATCTGGCTTCCCCATTGATTTTGCTTGTCAGAAGGTCACAAAATGTAACCTTGGGACACAGCAACGGTCAGAAGTATGAACCAGTTGCCAAGCATCTGAATTTTGATCACATGAATTTTGATCATGTGGTTGTGTGAAAAATGATCATAAATCACTTTTTTCAGGGCCGTTGTAACTTTGAACAGACACTAAATGAACTGTTGCAATTTGAGAACTACCTATATCTGGGCAAAGTGACTTGTTGGAGATCTAAGAATAAAGAAGAATAGTAATTATGAGTATCTGTTTAGAAAAAGTTTTGCTTCTTTTAGATGTCTCTTTTAAGCATGACTCTATTCATAGGTACACATGACAAATACCTAAGTATAAATCTAAAACCATATCAGTTTGAGTGTTTATGATGAAATATTTAGTGAAGGATACAAGGATGATGAGAGGTTCTGTACTGTGTTATGAAGTTTATGTCATGTTGCTGACTGAGGATCCTCATGAATTGAAGCGAATGTTTGTAGACTGCATAAGGGAAACAAGAAGGAAAAACTGAGTCTGGTCTTTGATAAGGTGATAATGTATGAAAGACCAGGGTAATTTGTGTTTGACAGGGAAAATAAAATGAATGACTACAGATTATATGTAAGTGGCAGTAAAATCAAACAAGTAGATGAATGTGTGTACCTTAATAGGATGTTTACTATTAATGGAAAATGGATGGATAAATTTAAAATGTGAATACTGATAAAAGGGTAATGGATAATAAGTGGTCGATTATGAGGCATAATTAGAGTGTTTTTTTCTCCCTCCAGTTCCTAAAACAACCTTCCTTATTTGTTCAGAAAGCAGCCTGATCTGGGAAATTTTACTGGACTCTTTCCCGCCCAGGTCTCTGGTTAACATGGTATTGTAGACACCTCCACTTGGCACAAGAGACTGCGGTTGGGAGGGCCTCCCCCAGAAGGAGAAAAGAAATGAAAGATACTGCAGATCATTATTTTAAACAGTTTTGAATATCTTTATTAACTCAGGCCCAATTATTCCCCATCAGATCACCCCATCCCCATATTAATACCACTCCCTCATCTGACATGTTCCTGGAGCAGTCCATTCTTCAACTTCTTTTTAGGGGTTTTGCTTTTGTTTTGCTATCCTTTCCCAAAAAACATACGTTTCCCGCTTAGGGAAAAGTCCATTCAGATAGCCTTCTCCTTCCAGTCCTCCTCAGAGAACTCTCTGCCCTCTGAGTAGTAAATGTTTCTTTCTTTCTTATCTCATGCCTTTAATGTTTATTATTTCTATCTTCTTTTTTTTCCTGCTTTGCATGTTGTTTACCCCCAAAAAGAAATAGCGTGTTGAGTAGGAATGAATGAATGAAGAGGATGAGGAAGGAAATGTTTATTTTATTTTCATCAAGCAATTTGAAGTAGACAGTAAAAGTTGACAGAAATCATAAGTGATAAATAGCTAACTTAGGAGAAGGAATAGTATTTGGCATACTCATCTTGTACAAATAATAAATTGACCTATAAAGAAATGTTGAATTTTTAATAAATATAGGCTCTATATTTTATTCCTTTACAGGGGCTGGGTTAGTTTATTGACTGCATGAAAAAGTTAAAACAAAATAAAATATAGGATGTACAAATTCATGATGTTTTCTTAACTCTCAGAAATATAAAAACAACAGTAGAGATGTTAGAGTTTGGAGCATCAGCTGCATTTTTATTGGTGGTCTATAACTTCAAAGATTTTTTTCTTCAGAAGCTCAGCCAGGTACATAAACTGCCCCCTCATCTGCTCTTGCTGACTTACTGTTTCTCAGTATGTTTTTCTTTCTTTTTTCCACAAGCTGTGGCTTTCAATCTGAATTTAAGCAGCATTTTAAGAGCTATTTTTTCTTTATTCATTTGTCTTTTAAGGTTTAAATTGTGAGATCCTCAGTGCTCTCTGAGCTTGGTTTGCTTGCGGACATTTCATTACCAAACTAAGTAACATCATCAATGCTGACAGGTTTAAATTGTTCACCTAGTGCAGGGGTAGGCAACCTCGGCTCTTTTATGACTCATGGACTTCAACTCCCAGAATTCCTGAGTCAGCTCTGCTGACTCAGGAATTCTGGGAGTTGAAGTCCATGAGTCATAAAAGAGCCGAGGTTGCCTACCCCTGACCTAGTGCATAGGTGTCAAACTCGCCACGTCACATAACGTGTCGCGACATATCGCGACATTTTTTGCATTGCCGGAGCTGGGGTGGGCGCGGTCTCTGTATGATGCAACCGGCCCATGGGCCGGCAGTTTGACACCCCTGACCACTCCCCCCCAAGGTCCAGTTTTCAAGATCCAATTTGACCTAATTGTAAAGAAGTCATATCCCTCCTAGACATTCATCAGATAGCCATTATTGAAAATCCTGGGGACTGATCCATGCTGTAAATGATGCTCAAGTCCACATAACTAAGGGATACTGAGATTAGGAAAAACTGTTCTATATATTTTATTTATTTATTAACTTTATTGGCAACCCATCTTACCACAAAGTAACTCTATAGAGTGCCTTTTCAAAAGATGATGGGACTTTGTCTGGACCTCCTTCTCCTGGATAGGGCCTATTCTAAGAGAATATACCTGTCTTCCAAGAGCCCTTTCACATTCAGTCCAGACGCCACTGAGCTCTCATTTATCCTGCTTTGTTATGTTGCTCTTCAAAGATTCAACTGAGGTTAGCTCAGCAGGAGTTTCAGTAGTGAAAGTGAAAAAGTGAATGTTAAGATTCAAATAGTAACCATGATGAGCAGTTAGTGCATCCTTCAAAATAGTATCTAATCCTAAAGCCATTAACTGTTCACCTCATTTGGAGAAACATAGGAAGGCAATCAATGTCTATAAGCCATAAAAATTTGTGGAACCATGATGTATGATGTAGCTCTGAATAACAGCTACATTAGGATTCAGTTACACATCTTGTGATCCCACAGGAAAGGAAGCAGTAGAAATTATCAGACCTTTTAATATTTTTCCTCCTTTGGAGAACAAAGCCCTAAAAAAACAGAAAAGAAGTCCTCAGATTTTAAGGATGCTATGGAACCACTGAACATGCCCCCATCGTTCCCTAAAGAACCGTAGGAACTGCAAATGGAAAAGAAGCCATATGCAAAGCATAGATAGTGAGTTGCAAAATCCTGAATTAACCAAAATAAATGCAGAAATATCAACACAAAGAAAGAGGTGCTTTAAAAGAATGAGCTAAGGCACTTTCCCCTGGATGGTAACATGCTCTTCTGGAACAGTTCATTGTGTGGAGAAACCTCCCATTGTCCTAATGCTCAGTGGTGGGATTCAAATATGTGAACAACCGGTTCTCTGTGTGGATGCCACTTCTGGAAGTCCATTCTGGGCCTGGGCAACAAAAAAGTAGCTACCAGTTCTGCTGAAGTGATGCAAACTGGCTGAATCCCACCACTGCTAATACTGCCAATCATCCATTATCTAAAATTCATGGCTGTTTTGCTGTGAAAATAACCCTGGTAATTAGATCAAAGTGATTGTTGTTTGAAAGTTATATCTGAACATCATAACACATGGACAGACTCTCTGGGAAGAAGACAACTCTTAGTTTACAATTGTATAATTTTCATTTGGGCTAGGATGGGTAGGCAACCTTGGCTTTTTTATGACTCGTGGACTTCAACTCCCAGAATTCCTGAGCCAGAATTCCTGAGCCAGGACTACCCCTAGGCTAGGAAATGAAATGGGAGTCAGTGTACAACTTGCAGCAAAAGAGATGCTGGCTTCTGACATAGGAAACCTGTAAGCAGGCATCTTGGGATATCCAAAGACTTTCAGAATTTCACACCAATACTGTACATTGAGTCATATTAACATGGCATCAGTTAACTTTCAAAGAAGAATTAGTAGGCTGAACTAAAAAGTTCACACAAAAGTGCGTCCATTTGTTTTACTGATTACCTATATATCCTACTATATGGCATTACCTCCTCCAATTTTCCCTGACAACCATCTTTGAGGTAGAGTGGCCTAAAAAAAACTTACAAAGTGAATTTCCATAGCTGAAGGTGGACCTGACCCTGGGTCGTCTTGGTCCAAATCCAACATTTTAACTATCACTCCCTACTGGATAGGTAGCAGTGTTTCAGTTGGCTTTAAACAGTAAGTAAACATCAGCCTAGCATCAGGTCACCAGATATTTATTTACATGATTTGGCAAGAAGTTTTGTAATAAATCCAGTGAATATTTTCATTATATGTATTTTAGGAGAATTTAAAAAAAATCTGAAATAAATAGCACAACTGGAAAAACTATCCTTTTTAATTCTGTTTCCTAAAAAAATAGCAACAGCTAAACTCTAAGCTTTAAACTGTGTAGGAAAATGGCAAATCCAGGTGATAAGATCTGTTAAAAACAAAACCCCAAAGATTGCAAATCTGTACAGTAGAAGCATAATAGACTAGCTTGATTGTTTAGGCACACAGGCAATGGGGAGGTGGACACTTTGAAGTTCCACTCTGCCAATAAAAATGCAGCTGGCATTCAGAAATTTAACATATCTAGCATTAAGCTTTTCCATATCTGTTCTCCAATCATAGGATGTATTTTTTCCAAATCGGGTTCTACAAAAGAACACATTTCTTACACAGGGCAAATTTAGATTAACATACATTGCTGCATCTTTGGGTAACCTGATGAAACTGTCCTTTATCAGAGAAGACAGTTGGTCATCTGACCCAAGATAAGATAAGATAAGAAGATAAGATAAGATAAGATGAGATGAGATGAGATGAGATGAGATAAGATAGATAAGATAAGATAAGATAAGATAAGATAAGATAAGATAAGATAAGATAAGATAAGATAAGATAAGATAAGGTAAGGTAAGGTAAGGTAAGGTAAGGTAAGGTAAGGTAAGATAGATAAGATAAGATAAGATAAGATAAGATAAGATAAGATAAGATAAGATAAGATAAGATAACCTTTATTGTCATTTTTTTTACTGTGGGCACAACGGCACACATCAAAAATGAAATTTAGTTGCCCGCACCTAAACGTACTATATACAACATATGTATAGACCCACACCCTTACATATACATAACAAATAAATATTAAATACTGTCCATCTTGAATATATAACAGAAGGAGGAAGCTTGAGAGTTCACAAGGTTAATGCTGTATGGAATGAAACTATGGCTACGGATACCATGGAGCCTCCTCCCAGAAGGTAACAAGGAAAACAGGTCATGAAGAAGATGGGTAGTGTCCCAGATAATCTTATGGACCCTGCTCAAGCAACGCTTCTGTGCTATGTCCTGGATGGGAGGGAGGGAACTGCCAATTATCTTTTCAGCCATCCTCACCACTCTCTGCACTGCCTTCCTGTCTGAAGCAGTGATGCTTCCAAACCAGACTGTGATGCTGTATGACAGGATGCTCTTGATCGTCCCCCTGTAGAAAGTGGTAAGGATAGGAGAAGGAAGATGTGCTTTTCTCATGCGATGCAGAAAATGCAGGCGCTGCTGAGCCCACTTCACCAGTGTCTTGCTGTTGAGTGACTAAGTCAGCCTGCTCATTAGCTGCACATAGCCCTGCAGAGAGAGTTTTCAGTTAAATACTATATGCAGTCCTAGAGATGGAGCTGCCAAGACTGAATAGAAGATATTTTGGAATAAGGGATAAGAAAGTAAACTAATATAATGAAGTCAAAATAGCATACTCTTCAGTGGTGGGATTCAGTCAGTTCGCACTACTTCAGCAGAACTGGTAGCTAATTTTTTGTTGCCCAGGCCCAGAATGGACTTCCAGAAGCAGCATCCACACAGAGAACCGGTTGTTCACATATTTGAATCCCACCACTGATACTCTTATCATAGGTCAGACAAGCATTTTCCATTTTCATTGCAGCTGCCAAGTGTCCCTGAAGAAAGAAAGATGATAATGTTCTCCAAAGAGAGCAGTGAAGGCAAAAATGAAGCTTGTTTGGATTTAAATCTGAAGGAAGAGTTTAGATATCCCTTAAAAACTAGAGATAATGGTGAGAATGTTGGTGGCAATGATGGTTGTTGAATTTTATACATGCAGTAATTGTCAGCCCTTTGAGGCAGGCCAGGTCAGGAAACAGAGTCCGTAAGTCTGGTTACAACTGTACTGTACTGATATAGGTTACAACAGAACCTTGAAAGCCTGAGTTTTCTTCTCCCTCAAATGAATTAAGAGAGGGAGGCAGTCTTAGCTTCTTTCTCAAGGCTTTCTCTCTTTGCCAGGTTTAATGCTTCATTTATCCAGGGTGGTCATCTTGGCTCTCTACAACAACGAAGGTTCTCTGAGAAATGTTCTGAATGGAAAGATTCCATGAGAGAGGTAGAATAAACAAATGCAACCTAATCCCCAGTTATGACCATCTCAACATCTCATCTCCTCTTGTCTCATCTCATCTCCTCTTCCTTTTTTTTAGGGAGGTGGTGGTGATAGTCATGGTGGTGAACAATCTCTCATAATAGCCAAGTGATCTCATATCCAGCTACTGGCCTGACCTAGGGCTACTTAACTTCCACAAAGGACTGCATCAGTCCTCTTGGACAACATCCTGCACCGATAATGTAATTTTTACATGTTTTGAGTTATTTCTTTTCTAAAGCTAATCTTTGGGTAAATATCCTCAGAAACCATTCTGAATCATTCAAATTGTGGTGATCAAAACGAATGCATCAATCATTTATGGAATTAAGAGCATAGAAAAGCTGATACGGTCAGATCTTAAGCTCATCATAATTTTATACACCCCGAAGTGTCTAAAATCTGTTACTAGGAATGAGCACATACATCCATTTGCTAGTTAAACAACCTAACCTGTTTCATTTTTTATGCATGTGGGCAGGGGAAGAGAGCGCATTAAAAATGTTAAACACACTGACATGTTTACAATGTGTTGCAAGAAAGTGTTTAACTTCTTGTGCTCCAAAACTAAACACTTTTGAATTAGAGGGTTTGCTACTTCTCTATTTATTCAGTACAGCTATCACTTACTTATGCTTATTGGTTTAAGTTTAAATTGATTTGGAGCAGGCAGTAAGTCATACAAACAAGGAGATAATTTTGATTTCAGAACCATATGGGAAAAATTGCATTCACAGCTTCCAGTGAAATACATCTCGCCAAATGCATTTCATAAAGAAACTTGTTATATTTATGGACTCTGCTTATTCTTACTCATGTTATGGTTGAGGATTTTATCACAGATCAGATTCTAATTCATACTCATTTTAAGGGCTGATTAAGAGCACATAAAACCAATGATCTATGTACTTTTTAAGCCACTTATAACCAACAGCTCAATTCTAAAGATTGGTTTAGGACTCAAGTTTGGAGAACACTCATGAGAATACCATGGGTAACCTAGAAAAGAAACATATAAAAATGGATCAATGAAACCCATGATCAGGTGGTAGCACCTAGCCAACTTCAGCTGATCTTAAAAGACATGACAGATCTAATACCACTGCGGGCTAGTCTGAGAAATCGGAAAAAAAAAACATGGAAGAAGAAAGCAGTAGAAAACCAGAGTAGTTGACAATAAAATTACATAAACCTGTCCATATAGTCATCATGGACAACATGGTATTAAGTTGGACTTAAAGAATCTTTACTTTTATTCTGTGAGAAATGACTTTGCTTCTGTGGGCTGAGAATTGACTGTGGGTGTAATGAGAGATTGAGAAAGATACATTGTTCTCAAAATATGCTTAACTTGCTTCTGGGGAATGAGAGAAAGCAGGCTGGCTCTACCCAAAAGATAATTCCTTCTTCCCAATATGAGCAAATTGAATGTCTCATTATGTTACCAATAGCTGGAAAGTAGGGACATTCATTTCTCCTCTTTCCCTCAGTTCTTTGGCTGAAGGGCAGGGAAGCCTCATTTTGGGTACTATCATTCATATGGCTGTGAAGATCGTAGGTGGATAATATCTTCAAAATCCACAGAACGCTACATTTGCACCACTCCTTTGAAGCCACTCTTAAGAGACAGCAGATGCCGCCAGGATTTTCCGCTTTGCTTGACTAGTAGAAACAATATCTAGGAAACTCACCAGCTTCATTGACCTGGAGCCTCATAGATTATCTTTGTAAATTAGCTTCACTACCTAAGGTGTATATAACAACATTGATGTGAATTTAATTAACACTCACCTTTGCCCCCATCAGAGTAAATTATATACATATTTGGTTTACACTTCTTTTCTAATGCTCAAATTATGTATATTATCTTCTTCCATATTTCTGTCATGTAAGACCTCATTTTAGTAATTATTTCTTCATAGAATATTTCTGTTTCAGTTTTTGTATGAATTATACAATTTCTTATGCAGTAATTTATCCACTTGTGCACAAAAATCAGCATTCTAATTTAATTTAATTTAGTGTAGTGATTTATTCATGTCTGTCTAAAGTGCTTTCCCACTAGAGTTCAACATAAGTAAAATCAGAATATTTGTATGTGTGTGTCACTGTGCAATGCACATGTATATGGTCCTGGTAGATTATTGTCTTCAAATATTGGATGGGCTCCAAATTAGGGCCATGATCATGTTACAATATAGTTTGCCCAAAGCTCTTTCATTCCTAATTATGCCTATAAAACCCCAGAAAGTATATTACCTGCTACATCTTCCAAGCATACATATTACCTTAGATCTAGTGTAGTATTTTAGAATGGAGGCAGTCTAAGTGGCTGCTATAACAAGTTTTTGGTGTTGTTGTTTTTTAAATTAGGCAAGCATTTAATCTCCCAGTTTGGGAGAATAGGAATCTATCTTCCTTGCCCACTAGGATGTTTCTTTTTTTCCTTTGCCCGAATGATATTTCTGCACCCAAGTTTAATTTGCTGTTAAAGGGTGGCATAAGAAGCTCCGGAAAAGACTGAGTGAAAACATTGTATGTTCTGCTTGTTTTTCAAACCTGGCACTTCCAGAGAATTGTTGGCAGGTTGCCTGTATAAAAAGAAGAATATGGGTCAGTGTTCATGCTGTGTTCAGATTGAAAAGATAGACTCTGTCTGTAAGAAGGAAGCATGCCTGTGAAGGATTTTCCATTTCTGCAAAGCAAAGTTTTTCCCCCTGCAGCTCTGCAGATCCAGCCACTGGAGGCAACATGAAACCAGGGTCATGCAAAAAATTACTACTCACAGGTTTCTGTTTACAGGTTTGTATCTTTTCTTTTCTTTTTTGCAGTAATGTCCACAGAGCGACTTGAAATGGCCCACTAGAGAAATGTCAGTCATAAATAAATAAAATTCCTGTCAATTATATAACGTTGGAACCAATATTTCTGAAGTGGTTACATTTAGATTTCCTGAACCACCAAAATATAACTGCAAGTTCTATGCATCTTTCTTTCTTCATCTCTGTAACAATATTTCAATCCTAAGGATTGAATTGTACCCATTTCTAGATCACGAGACCTTGAGAATGTCACTCATGCTTTAGTCACTTCTCAGCTGGATTATTGAGAATAGAAAGGAAACAACAGCCTGAAATCAGTTTTAATAAAGAACTGAAAAATGTCAATATGTTTGTGTTCTTTTAATAACCCACTAATGACAAATTAATCATGTTTATATACAGTATTTGGACAATGTATGTACCAATACGTCCAACATTCTTGGGAAATATCAACACATATATAGAGATACAAACATATTTCAGTACTGAGGAGACATTGTGGTTTCCAAATCTTATAGAAACAAGATGCTTAAGAAAATCAGCAGTGGTTACAACATTTGTAGATTGGTGGGCCAACCAGTTCAGTTGTAGTGAAAGGTGGGGAGAGATTCTGTGTGTATAGATGAAATATGGCTATGTGAAGCTTCAAAGGTGTGGCTTGATTCAAAGGAAATTTTCCCCCCAGGTGACTGCTGCATTAATTAATTTCTGAAGAAAAAGAGTTTTGAAATCATTTGAGAACCTGAATAGTTTATGAAGTTCATCAGAATATAAGGATAATGAATTTCATTTTACAAAATACAGTTGACAGCATTTGTTCACAAGCATATGCCTATCACCATTGGAAAAATATACTTATTTTGTTTAGAATTTTATTTTATAATTTTGGACCCTCCTTCACTATAAGACTGAATTAAGGCTATTTATAATACATAGCTTATATCTCCTTTACAATTTAGCATAATATATGATTGTTTTGGATGTCCCTTTTTGTTTATAGTGAATAACCGTATGAAGGAACACTTGTGAAATTGCCCTGGACTTAAGAAATAACAAAGCAAATATTCTGTTCATTTGACGTTTGCAATAGATTTAGAATTGCTATTATTTTTCTGTAGAAGAAAAGAAGAAGAATGAAAATCGTCTTTGAGTAACAATTTTTCTCATGCTGGAAAATTTTCTGGTGTCTTAACCACTACACCAAACTGGTTTTTGTTTGGGGTGTATGTGCTTTTAAGTCAATGTTGAATCCTGAGAACTCTGTAGAAATCCTTGCAGTTTTCTTGGCAAGGTTTTTCTGAAGTGATTTGCCATTGCCTCCTTCCAAGTGCTGAGAAAGAATGGCTGGCCCAAGAACACCCACTTTGGGCCCTAAAGCAAGACAAAAGAAGAGAGGACAAGAAACAATGAATTCTAATTACAAAGATGTAAATTTCAGTTGGTCATCAAGAAAAGTTCCCAAGAGTAAAACCTGTTCAACAATTGAAAAGACCGCATTGGGAAATTGTGACTTCTCCTTCCTTGTTTAAACAGAAGTTGGATTACCATATATGAGGGATGCTGCAGTTGTGACATGCATTGGTCAAGAGGTTGGAATATATGATGTCCAAAGTCCCTTTCAACTTTTAAAGTGCATGATTCTATGATTCTGTGATTGAATGGTTAGTTGTTTAACATAACATGTAATCTGTAAATTTAATTTCTCTTAAGACTCGTGTCCAGGTATGCAGAAATGAGACCAAGTGAAATGTATTAAGAATCTGAAGCACAAAACAGAAGCATTGGAAATTACCAGCACCTTTAGCCCCTTAGTAGCCAGAAGCACATAAATCAGTAGCTCAGCTCATTTCGTTCAAAGCAATTTCAAGACTTTAGACAACTATATTGCATATCAGCACAGTTGGCTGCAGATCACATTTTCTTCCATATTTTATACCTGCAGGTCCCTCTTTGCTTGAATTTTCCATTGCTGTGCACTTTTCCTGGTCTGTAGAAACTGTTCATAGATTCCTCAGGTGTAGCATGCCCTTGAATAGAAAGCCATGGGAAACACCTGCTTTCTCAGCCTTGCCAGATTTTTCATGTACTATTCATTGCTTTGTGCTTATGTCATGTATAATTCTATAAGAAGATTTTTGGCAGCTGTCATCAAATAATAATAGAACTTCAGCTAATACAGCTAATACTTTTTAAGCCCACATTTTTGGTATGTCAGTGATTCACAATGTGTGTATTCTGTAATGTTGCTTTTGAATATATTTTTTTAAAAAAACTTAATTGGATAAAAAAAAAACCAAACCTAAACTACATTAAATCATTGTCTTTGTAGTCTTTGGAATTATGCCCATGCAACATTACTATTTCTTTAGCTGCATTGGTTCCCTATAGGCTTCCAGGTGCAATTCAAAGTGCTGGTTATCACTTACAAAGTCTTACATGGCACATAACTGGGTTATTTGTAGGACCACTTCTCCCCAGTGGTATCTGCCTGTCCACCTGCTTCCTAGGACTGAGAGAGAGAGCAATTGGCCTAAGGTCACTCAACTGGCTTTGTATCCAAACTGGGACTAGAATTCATGGTCTCCTGGTTTCTAGCCTGGTGCCTTAACCAATACACCAAATTTGTTTTCTATTGTTAATACACAATCAGATGAAATCCAGATCCAGAAACCCTGCCCAAGTAGAGGGCAAGAAAAGCAATGCCTTTTGGTAGTAGAAAAATGTATTTCCTCAAGTATACTTTTGATGGATCTAATCCATCACAGATATAGAATCACACAGATAAAAACATGATATTCTGTCCAAACAGAAGCATCTCACACACACTTAAGAACAAAACACCAAGTTTTTAACCAAGCTACTTTAATTTGTAAGGACGTATCTTCTAATGGTTATGGTGAAAAGAATATGGTTCAAACTCCTGAAGGTAAAAACTGGACAATTAATCAGAATTGTTAAAACAAACATTAATATTGGGAATCCATCCAACAACTCCTTCATCAAGATGGGTGCCAGAATCCCCCCATTACCTCCCTCTCCATGCATTGCTGAGGTGATTGTTGGCTGTTTCCTGTTGGGAGGATATGCTGTTTGGGAAGGAAGGGAAGCCAAATATCCAGGAAAGCCACAATATTATTATTAAGAAACTGACCTCCGTAAAATTATGTAAGAGTAACTCTGTAACCTGACCTTGTCTGGTAACTAAAACTAGCCTGTGGAGGCAATACAATTTATGTCACCTTGCCTTTTTGCTGGTTCTAAAAAAGGAGGAATTGTGTGACTTCATAACTTGTAATGCTTGTTGAGGTTCTTTTTTCTGTTTCTGGCTAAACTCTGGTGTCTTACCCAAATAAAAACTCTACTATTTCCAGATTTAAGAAGTCATAACTGTATCATCTCTTTCAACATTTAAAAATAGCTGGCGGTTTCAAGACTAACCCTTACTTCCAAGGTTTAGAAACAAAACTGCAGTTGTTCTGCCTTAGTAGAGTGAGAAAATAATTCTTTGCAAAATGCAATACCTCCTGTTGAAATTTTATTGAATATTTTAGTCAAAACATTTCTTTGAAGAAATATTTCATGTGTGAATTGATGGTCAGAGGAGCTAGAGCAGAGGGAGATTCAAAACAATGAAAGAGGGAGAGATTTCAAATATAAAAGCACCTCTTTCTGGAGTAAGCCCCCTTCCTGTTTTGATTAATTGCTTAGCACCAGAAGTTGGGGCAAAGTCCATTGCGGAAATGAACTCACTAGGAATCTCAAAGGCAAAACAAAAAAGATTTAAAATTGAGGCAAAGGAGACAGCTTTGCCTTAGTATTTGTGTGGAGGGGAAGAAGGGACACACCATAATGTGAACCACAGAACAAACACTTTAGTAATATAGAACATTCTGGTTTATCTTAAATGAAAGCTGTACTTTCAAATTACTTCTCAATAGAAGACAAAGCCAGGCATAATGATAAATGCAGAACATTTCTGACCATGGATCAAGTTCCATTTCCTTGTTATTGCTTAGGCAGGGGATAATGAGACAGGGCGGAGAAAAGTGGAGACATTGTCTCATGTATTTTCATAGCAACAGAGAGAAGGAGCTCAAGGTGGAGTCGCCATTTTGGTAGAAATCTTATTTTTGACATCACATCAAGTTCCATCCAGAGAGCAGGTCTAGACATTTCCTTTGCCATAAGAGCTTGGCATTATGATATAGGCTGGGGCTAGCAGAAGGAAATTCCACAACTTTGCCCTTCGTAAAACTGCTTGTCAGGGAGAACTCTCTGAGGATTGATGTTAATGTTTGGGATATTTGTGAAGGGTTTATCGTATATAACAAGAGTCATTTTTCTGAGCTGTGTTTTTTATATGTATAGGAAATAGAATGTTATGAAAAATTGATGGAATGTTATGTTTCTCATATATTTCTAGGCATTTAGAATTATGAATCCATATATATTAAAAGTACTTAATTGAATAGATCAACAACTAAACATAGAGGTAACCTGTCATTGAAAAGTACTCTTCACCAATGTTGAAGAAACATCACATTTTGTTTATCAGCAAGTCCTCTGATGACACTAGAAGTATTTTCAAATAATAGGACTGTGGCTTGCAAAAATAGTTTTGTTACTTTTTAAATATTATTTTTAGGAATATGTGGTATTATTTTTTTTAATTGCTGCACAATTTCTCTGAGACAGCAGAGACACTTGTATTGATAAAAACAAGTAAGTTAATTGGCCATGTATTTCATTCCAACCTTGTTAAGTGTTAATACTTAGTTTGAAAAAGGCGATTTAAAATGTTTATAAAATCAATGGTAATTAAGATCATTTATGACAAATGCCTCCACCAGTTTCACAGATATCCTGACCTGAGTATATCTTTAGGGTTTGGATACCTGGAAGTTGTTATTTGCCTAAACTGTATCCATAATTTTCATATTTAGAACAAATTCATTGAAATCAATGTGATTTAAATTAGTTTAATTTAAATTTAAATGACATTAAGTCATATGGATTTCGGTTGACTTGCTCTAAATATTTCCAGTCAAAAATTTATTCATTTTATTGAGTCTGTTTTAAGTATAATTAAATCTAGACACCTAGTAAACACATTTCATACAAAGAAAAGTAGGACAAAGGGAAAAATGATAATGTGTATAATGATATTCTTCGGGATCAGAATTTTAATCACTTTTTTCATTTTAGGGAGACTTTTAGTTTAGGGCAGGGGTGTCAAACTACTGGCCCACAGGCCAAATGCATCATAGCGAAACCGCGCCCACCCGGCAATGGCAAAAAAGTCGTGATACGTCATGACACATCATGTGACGTTGCGAGTTTGACACCCCTGGTTTAGGGTCTTTTTTAATGAAAGTGAAATAGATACTTAAAGCTTGTGTGATGATGCTACTTAGTTGAATAATGAGACATCTTCAAGCAAATCACTAAGCTCAGAGAGCATAAAAGACTACAGTTCAACCCTGAGCTACAGATACTCTCTTCTATGAAACTTCATCTTTCTTAGGCAGAAAATTACATCTCAATAATCTGGCAGTTTGCTGCTGAATACCAGAAGTATGACACATCAGAAGACCCACCTCCTACAACCTGTCAAATGTAATTACCCAGCAGATAGGACCTATAGAATGTTTCCTCTACCAGACATGATAGGATGGGCAGATGTAATCAGGGAGAAGTATTCCCAAAGAGCTTTAAAGGTCAAAATCAACACCTTGAATTGGACTTGGAAGCAAACTGGCAACTGATGAAGTTCACAGAGCAGTTGTGTATCATGTGCTCTAGGGGTACATATATTTGCCCATGCATTTTGCACCAGCTAAAGCCCCATGTAGGGCATGGGCAATCCCATGTAGAGTGTATTAAAGAAAACCAAACAGAGGAATAGGGCATGAGTGACAGTAAGCAGAGTTCCTCCTACTAGGAATGGGGATAACTGGCACACAACAGGAAGCTGTGCAAAAGCCCTCATGGCCATGACTGCCACCTGCTCTTTGAGCAGGAGTTGTAAGTCCAGGAGGATATCCAGATTGGACTGTCTAGGGCAGTGCTATCCCAACTAGCAGCAAAGGTGGAATAGACCTAGAACTGCAGAGAGATAAAAAAGGGCAAGGATAGATGCACGACCCCCATCCCACTCTTACCAGAGATCATCCAAAAGCACAATCTATGCTATTTCTGTTGCATGTTCAGGTTTGAATCCTGACTGAAAGGAATCCAGGTAATCCACTTCATCCAAAGTCCTCTGAAGCTATTGCACAACCACCTTCTCAATCAGCTTCCCCAAAAGAGAAGGTTAGATACTGATGGAAATTGTCCAGTATAGTGGGATCCAGTGATGGCTTCTTGAGAAGGGAGCCTCCTTAAGATACCAACCCCCACATTTAATCAAGAATTAACCATCACAAAAACACTCAGACTACACTCCCTAGGCTGCTTTAACTAGCCAGGAGTGGCATGCATCTGAAGAGCAGATGGCAGAGCTAACAGCCCTAAGTACCCTGTCCACTTACTTGGATACTTGAAGTGTTAATCCTGAGCAAGGCATATTTCACACACATCTAAAGCTTTTTTTTCTGCTGTGCAATACAAAGACTTAATTGATACAACTTGATTGATTGAAAACTATAATAACCTATTCTTTCCTACTCTGATTTTGTCTTCTTTTTCAGTCGATCATTAGGTTTTTTTTTTCTTATTAAATCGATCAACAAAATGAATCACTTGTCAACATTTACCAACATTTTCAGCTATATTTTCAGTGCCATCCTCTAAAATTTAGTTGATTGGCAATACTACCAATGTTCAAAGTTTAGTAATATTTTATGTTAAAATCTATTTCTAAAAAATAAAGGAAAGAGAGGACCTTTCCTTTATTTAAGAGTTGGGTCTTATCACATGCTAGATTGTATAGGCTGTGACTAACTTCTTGGGCAAGGATTGGATTCATAAATATGCCTTCTATTCAGTGGTGGGATTCAAATATGTGAACAACTGGTTCTCTGTGTGGATGCTGCTTCCAGAAGTCCATTCTGGGCCTGGGCAACAAAAAATTAGCTACCAGTTTTGCCGAAGTGGTGCAAACTGGCTGAATCCCACCACTGCTTCTATTAGAAGAGAAAGAAGCAAGGATTTTAAAACTGAGAAGACAAGCTATATGTTACTTCTTTATAGTACTCTGTCATATTTGTTCATGGTTGCTTGCCATCAATATTTTAAGAAGAATTGATTTTTCATTCTATTAGTTTAGAAGTTGCCATGGCATTGAGAGCCTCTTTATATCACTTTAGTTTTCCAGTGTCCTGAAGTTTTGTTGGCAGATATGCCTTTCATCTTTAGAGGCAGAATGAGCTGCATTGTAGTGTATTTCTCAGCAGCTCAGAGGCAACTGAACAAGGAGTGACTTGGGCTTTTGTATTTGTAGGTCACAAGCTGATTGGTCCATGTCACAGGAGACTAAGAAAGCCTACACCAATATATTTTCTACCAACTGTTAAGAAAAAATTCAGCCAGCAAATGCAAAAAGACATGTCATTTCAGTTGATTGTATTTCTTCCCATAGTGGAAAGTATACCAAGTTTCCAAAAAGACTGGGGAATATTCCAACTATGTGCTGTGATAATTCCTTCTTGTTGCTGTCAAACAAGTTCTATCAGTAGCAGAAAATTTTATTTTCTCCAATCAGCCAGCCATGGAATTACCTTGGTCTTCTCTATGAAGTCCTGTCAAGGAGACATAGCTCTTGTGAGATGAAAGTGGATCCACAAGTCTTTTATGAAATAGGAAGAAAGAGAAAAGGGAAGGATTTACAAAAGATCCTTTAGTTGCTCTTTATTACATGATGAAATTTCACAATATCTCACCTCATATACAAGACAAGACAGCTGGAAAAATTTAGAGGCGAATGTCTCTTTTGGTACATCTCTGAGGCTGGGATTGAGAAGCTAGCTCAAACAAAAAGTTCACATCAAAGCCTTGAATGGGATTTGAGTTTGAGATGTGTGCCCTTGGTTAATCTGTGCCCTTGGTTAAAAATAGCAGACGTCCAACTACCCATTAGGTAACAGCAAACATGGGCAGAAGCTCAAGACAGGAGATGTCTCTAAGTGATAACCTGGAGTTCTAATGAGATCATTGATGGTATCATAAGGAAAATAATTATCCAGTCTTCCTTTCTTTGAAGTATTAAACCTTACAGGCTTTTAAGGAATGCCTTAATTTTTAATCACCTTTTTCTGAGAAGATTTTTTTTTAAAAAAAACCACATGTCCTTATGACCTCAACATACTTAATATGACATTACTATAAATCTACTCTGTTAACTCATATTTGAAGAGATGGGAGATGGTTAGGAAATACAAATGGTTGCTGCAAGAGCTGCCACTAAAGTAATGCTTTAATGTAAAATTCTAAATTTAAAACCTAATTCTAAAGCTTCCACTATGTAACAAAGATTCAAGGTTTTTCTTGTTCTACTCACCTTCCACTCTAGCAGCATTTCTTTTTCCATAAAATTTTATGGCATAGCTATCTATTAAATACAGGAGCAATGTATCATACTCATCAAGAGCAAATTGACTTTTGCAAAGTAATAATGTGAAGATGATGTGAAGTTTTTTTTTACTTCAAACAAGCTGGATAAATACTTAATGAAAATGAATTCTTTTTACCAAATACGAACACAATATATAAAGAGTGCAAAAATTTTACCAATCAAAGTGCAAGTACCATGATAACCATTTGTATACCTTTTCCTAAATGCTGGACAAATTTCTTATTTGTACCTTTCACCATAGGGGAAATAATAATGAAGGGTCAAAAAAGTTAAAATGTCAGCCACAACAGCACAATCAAAGCCCCACAAAGTCCACAAATACAATTTATTTTAAAAAGGGGTTGGGCTTTCACTATGCAGTTATGGCCACCATCTTGATTTTCCACGGATGAGGCTTCGCTTGTTTGCACGGCCCAGTTTCTGGCATGCCACGGCCCAAAAGTGCTGATCCACGGACTGGAGGTTGGGGACCCCTGGACTAGAAGACTTCCAAGATCTCTTCTGGCCTATGATTCTATGAACTTAATAGATAATAGCTACTGAGTTTGTTAGGTGCTGGATTCAGACCTCCCAGTTTGTTATATTCTATAGTTTCCAACTTGAAAAGGATAAATAAGATACTATTTGGTGAATTTCAATTTTTTGGTATCTGAAAAAAATGTACAATAAATATATTCATCTTTAAAGGGTCAGAAGATTCTGTTACTTTAGATACTAATGCTAACCACAAAATGGTGTAATTACGGTTTTTAAAAATCAGTGTTAGCAGGTCATCTTTTTAAGCATCTTCAAAGAGTGAAACAAATTCATAATTGGAAGAAAATTACATGGCAGATGATTCACACGGACAGCTTCAGTCAAGCAGAGCATATGTCTATCGAAAGGAACAAAAGCACCTGGCAGGTTATTGAAAAAGGGCTTTAGAAAAACAAGAAAGGAAAGTCCCCAAAGATAGTGATTACAGTTGTGAATGGCTTTGAACAAAATAAATAAAATGACCATGGTCTGAAAAACCAGCTATTATATCCCTCCTTCCTTTTCAGGGAGACACCTGTATGTGTGCTTTTGTTGAGGGTTGTCTGGTATGAGGCTAAGCCACTCACATCAAAGCAACCTAAGCAGTGAAACAAGTGAGGTGAGCTGATGAGCCCAGATGACATAAGTCATCTGATATCTTGGGGAGGATCGCAGTCAGGAGTGGACTGATTCACACAGGCAAACAGCACCCTGAAGGGTCAAGGTGAAAGTGACAGAATATAAAGAGTCCAGATGATAGATTGCTCTAGTGATTTGCATTCCACAAGCAGGGAAGTGTTGTAATTCCTGTATAAAAAAATAGAAACTCATTTGAAATAGGAACTTTAAAAAATCAATGGGGATACATGTCAGGCTTTGGAGGCAAACTACTGTAATCCACTTTGATGGTTGCCAAGAAGCGGAAGTCTGAGCAATTGTGCTCCTGTTCCATACTCTGCCTGGTTTGTTTGATGATGGAAAGTGCATCTCTTGTTTTGAAAGAACATGTTTTCTCTGATGCCAGCTGCAACTTGGGGGAGGGGTTTGGTGGAGCCTCTCCTAGATTAGTCTTACTTCCTCCTTGCTATTGCCATTCAATTGCTTTCTGTCCATAATCCACCCAATTACCTAGCAGGAGACTGCAAGGTAATTAGAGAGTGCTCCTCCAGCACCTAAGTCCTTGCTGTGGGTAGGAAAAAAGATATTGACAGTAAGGCAGAAGAGCCAGGAAATTAATTTAGACTTCGACAAGATGCTTGCTGGGATACTTTCCTTATACCAGTTTTACATTTTTCTATGAAAAATATCTAGTTTATTTAAGATCTGGAAGCATGGAGAGTAGTGTAACCCAAGAGAAGAGCATCAGAATAACTGATGTAAATAATTTACAGTATATGGATTACAAGACTACATCATAATGGGAATGACACCCTTTGTTCTGATCCTTAAAATAAATATTTGGACCAGCATTGCTGACAATAGTTAATGCAGCAATGTATTGGAGTGAGCAGTAAGGGAACAGATCCTCAGCACAACATAGAAAATAAAACAAAATGCACACATGTGCGCATTCCCTATGGGGATTTCCTTCTCTGGAACAACTTCTCTCTTCTCCTCCTCTGACAAGGGTGGTTCTCACTATTACAGTTTTCCAGCAGTTTTAAAAAGAACCAGACTTTTGTAGAAGCAAAAGATGTAATTGATATAATATTAGATGTTTGTGTTTATTGTATTATATTTATTGCTTTGCATTGGCTTGTGTTGCTGTTGTCCTTGTACATTGTTTCAAGTCTTTTGAGATAGCATCTGCTTATAAATTACATTAAACAAACAAACAAACAGTTTTAAGTTCACATTATCCATCCATGGTGGTTAACATTGAAGGCTAGTTTTATTTGCCCTCTCAAACATGGGCAGTGCTAGTTGTCTAGACTGACTCCCTGTTTGTATTGCTAGTAAAATCAAGGCCAATGATTTATATCTTTTATTTGATGGTGTTCCTTTCTATGGCTTTCACAGCTAAGTCTGTAATAGTTTTACATATAATAGTCAATTTAAAAAGTAACAAAAGTGACTAGGTATAGCACCAATACTAAACAACTTGAGAGAGTGGCAATACAGAATACATCCGCTTTAAAGAATTATATTTTCCCTTGCCTAAAATCCCAAAGCAAACTGTATATTAGGACTATTCCACATTAGTTTTCAGTATATAAAGGAATAGAACATCAGGATGTCAATTATGCCAGAGTTCCCCAACCTTTTGGGCACCAGGGACCAGTTACGTGGAGAGAGGTTTTTCCGCGGACTGGAGGGGGCATGGTTTTGTGTGCTGCCTGCATCCTGTGGATGGGGCTTTCCTTGTTTGTGCGGACCGGTTGCTGGCATGCCGCGGCCCGGTACTGGTCCATGAACCGGGGGTTGGGGACCCCTGAATTATGCCATCTTATAACCATTTGTATCCTGCAAATTAAAACAGAAATGTGAGAGAACCTTATACCAGTTGAAAGCAATGGTCCACCAAGCTTCAGCTTTCAAAGCTGCCCAAGATGCCAAAGACAGCACTCAAGATCTTTCTTATTGAATTATATCAAATAGTACTCCTGCTAGGAAAGCTGTGCCCCATCCTGATGAGCAAGTGCCTAGCTTTGATGTCACCTCTGTCCGGAAAACACTGCAGACAGTTAACATTCGGAAAGCAGCAGGCCCAGATAACATCCCTGGACGTGTCCTCAGGGAATGCGCAGAGGAGCTGGCTTGTGTTCTCACTGATATTTTCAACCTCTCATTGCAGCAGGCAGTGGTCCCATCGTGTTTTAAGATGGCCATCATCTTGCCAGTGCCAAAAAAGTCCACAATTACAGGCCTCAATGATTACCGTCCGGTTGCACTGACATCCACCATCATGAAATGCTTTGAGAAGCTGATAAAAGACACTATTGTATCTAGCCTCCCGCCAGCATTTGACCCGCTTCAGTTTGCCTACCGACCAAATCGCTCTACGGAGGATGCTATTTCTTCCGTTCTCCATCTGAGCCTGAAGCACTTGGAGGAAAGAAATACTCATGTGCGTTTGCTGTTTGTCGACTTCAGTTCGGCGTTTAACACAATCATTCCCCAGCATCTAGTAGACAAACTGGGCCTTTTAGGCTTAAACACTCCTTTGTGCAACTGGATTCTGGATTTTCTTACCAACAGGCCCCAATATGTGCGAGTTGGAACAAATACCTCAAATACCATTTTCTTGAGCACAGGTTCTCCTCAGGGCTGCGTCTTAAGTCCGCTGCTGTTCACCCTGTTGACCCATGACTGCTGTGCTAGGTTTGCCACCAACCATATTGTGGAGTTCGCAGATGATACAACAGTAGTGGGCCTTATTCAGGATGACAAGGTGGAAGCTTACTGCAAGGAGGTTGAGGGGTTGGTGAACTGGTGTAAAGAAAACAGCCTAGTTTTAAATACAAGAAAAACCAAAGAGATCATTGTTGATTTCAGAAAAGGCAGGCACAGCCACACTACTCTGTGCATTAATGATTCTCCTGTGGAGATGGTTACCAGCATCAAATTCCTGGGTGTGCAGCTAACGAGTAGGCTGACTTGGTCGCTAAACAGTGAGAAACTGGTGAAGCGGGCACAGCAGCGCCTTTCATGTTTCTGCGCCGCACGAGAAAAGGCGCATCTTCCTTCCCCTGTCCCTGACCACTTTCTACAGGGGACAATCGAGAGCATCCTGTCATACAGCATCACAGTCTGGTTGGAGGCATCACTGCTTCAGACAGTAAGGCGTTTGGCAGAGAGTGGTGAGGATCCTGAAAAGATCATTGGCAGTTCCACTCCTACCATCAGGACATAGCACAGAAGCGTTGCTTGGCAGGGCCCGCGAGATGTTCTGGGGACACTACACATCCCTCACACCTGTTTCCTTGTTATCCTTCTGGAGGAGGAGGCTTCGTGGTATCCGTAGCAGAACATCCAGATTCAGCCATAGTTTCATTCCATACAGCATTAACCTTGCGAACTCTCAAACTTCCTCCTTGCGTTATATATTCAAGATGGACAGTATTTAATATTTATTTGCTATGTATATGTAGGGATGTGGGTCTATATATATGTTGTACATAGTATGTTTAGGTGTGTGTCATGTATGTGTTTCATTTTGAGAGCGGGCAACTAAATTTCATTTTTGATGTGTGCCGTTGTGCCCACAGTAAAAAAAATGACAATAAAGGTTATTTATCTTATCTTTATCTTTCCCATAAAGAAAAGAAGAAACTAGCACAAAATCACTGCAAGCATTGGGATATGATCTAAAAGCACCACTAAATAGAATAGAAATTATTTCTGCCCAAATTGGCATCATAGGATTGTCTTCTCCAAAGGAAGGGGGGGAAAGCTGATCCGTAGGATAAAGTAGACTCAAGAACACCCCAGGTTTGAAGTGGTTCTGCATAACTTTTGGCAAATGTCAACTCACCTGAAGCCCATTCTGTGGCTGTTAAGTCAGTAACATTTCGCCTTGACCTTTCAGGTAAAAGTTGAGTTGGGGAGCATCCTGTAGCTGACTGAAATCCAATACTTCCTTCCTGGCAGGATTAGAGTCATAATGTCAATATCATGTCAATGTGAAATAGAAACAGCAATGTTTACAAAATTAACAAATGGACTTCAAGCTAAACACTGAGCAATTTGTGAGACAGTGTTGACCAGTCTCAAGGGATTGTTTGCAGGTGAACATGCTGTTTTTCTTTCTGGATTGACTTACATTAACATCATGTCATTTTAAATTGCTTTTCTTGAGAAAATAGGCTGGCTGCATCATTTCATTACCCTGAGTGCTCTTGGGTGGGTTCCCCTCCCCCATTTGTACTCTGATTTTACAATGGGAGGGGGGGGAAATCACATCGATACATTTTATGTAGCCAGTTAGCAAAAGAAGAAAGTGATTCTATTGCAGATAGATTTAAAAAATATTTCTAACTACATATGATTTAGTTTATATGGGAAGAAAAAATCAATATCCAGGTTTGCTGTTAGGTTGCTTTGGGAAAAGGGTGAAAGATTGGATGGATTCCATCTGAATTTAAAACAGGGATAGAAAATGTTTTGCATTTCAAATTCCATCAGCAAAGTCAATGGCAGGGGACTACAGGAGCAGCAGGTTAAGCACTCCAGAAGACATCAGGTTGACACCACTCTAGTGCCCTTCAGGAACTACCTGGCAAGGATGAGTCTTTTCTTTCCGGCTTTATTAGAGGATTGTAGAATGTAATTTATTGCAAAGCAAGACATTTTCTACCCAAGTTACTCTAGGAGAATAAATGCCATTTATTATTGTTACCAACAAGTGATAGCACCAACTATTGTTTCTTGAGTAGCAAGCTGACCTCTAGATATTAGCTATGAAAAGGGCAACTGGGTGCATTGAGATCTCAAACTAATGTCAAAAGAAAACCTTCTCAATCCATTCTTTCTCCTAGCCAACTGACAAGCCTACCTTTTACTTGTTTCAACATCTAGCAATTAAAAAAAAAAAACTTGATGCAGGAGCTGACCAGGCTCATGCCCATTATTTCAAAATTATGCTGTGGGGATTAATGTGTCATCCTGGAACTGTATTAAAAGATCCCTGCCTTGTTTGTTTACTTTCATGTTTTCCTATGATCTTACTTGCTTGAATTTAATCAAGTGATTTTCCTAGCTTTTGTCACTTATTTTCCACTCTTTTATCTCTGTGCCATAAGTTTTCAAAAAATCTAATCCATCAGCAACTGGAGAGTTTCTACAAGAGATCATGTAGTGTCTAGAAAACTAATCTCTCAGACAGACTTGTTGTGTGCACATATTTTGTTAATAAATATGTTCAGGCATGAATTTTGGCAGGCTTTCTTCAAATCTCTCTTGAACTTTACATGACACATCTAATGGCATGTAATATATCTGAGAAACAATATTTGGGAAGACTTTAATTTTTTATTATTATTATAAACTCAAGGATTCTTTCTATAAATATTGTTGAAGGACACCATACCCAAAGCACTGATATAAGCTGCAGGAATTCTGGGCTATACTGACTTGTCTTGTGACTTTGGTCAATGGATGGTGTTGGAAAGGTTGAAAGGTTTGAACACCACAAAATAATGACAAAAAGACTCTTTCTGAAAGAGTCTGAACCTTGCACACAATTAATGGAAAGGTCAGAAAAGCAGGAGGTGTTATTATTCCTAATTAAATCTGAATCTTGCTCATTTAAAGGAATATTTTAGTCAAGTTCAGCAATCACAGTTACCGTTACAATTAAGAAATCAGAGATAAACGACATCTGACCTTGTTCTATCTCGTCACTGAATGAAGTTCATAACATTCTAGTAGTGGTATATAATCACCCAGATATGGCATTTATGTTAAGTATTCCCATTATAAATTAAAAGTTGAGATCTATATTTCAAGTTGATAAACTTAAGGCCACACTGCACAACACAAAGGCTCATGTTAGCAGCCAATATATTAGCACGCAGCAAGCCCAGCTGCACATGTTGGGAATACAATTGGTGGACATGTTGAATTGACCCCAGATGTAAGAAGATTTAAGAGAGAATTTACAGGAATTATAGGATCATTTAAACCAAAGCTCAGAGTTACTTGTTGAGTTGTAGTTATGACCAAGTCAGAGACTTACTCCTAGTGTTTCTCTTTTTGTACATGGCTTCCATTTCCTGTTCCTTCTTCACTCCAACTTCTTTTTCTGGGATTCTTGCTTTGAATTAATACTTGACCTCTAATCTAAAATCAGAAACATACTTGTTTTGTCTAAAAACAGGAAAACGGAAGACTTTGGCATTTCATATTATTTCAAACAATCCACAGGGGGAAGGGAGGGATTTCTGTGGATAACCAGAATTGCACTTACATTTGCAGATTGCCTGCTGGATATATAATCACCCTATATAACAAAGAATCAATATTTAATGTGTTCTCTCTCTCTCTCTCTCTCTCTCTCTCTCTCTCTCTCTCTCTCTCTCTCTCTTCCCTCCCTCCCCCCCCCCTCTCCCTCTCCCCCCCCCCGCTCTCTCAAAATTAACAAGATGATGGATTTTAAATTGTCTATATCTGTGTCTCTGTAAATGTGAATTCCATTATTTCATGGAATTCACTGTCTTTTCTTCTTCAACTGCTTTGAGTCAGGCCTGAAAATAAGCTAACATTGCTGTTATCCAGGACCAGTCTGCTGTATGATCAGATAGTGAGATGGTTGTTTTCTATGGGATCACGTCCTGAGGAGTGGGATAAGGGGTGAAGGTGAAATGTATTTATTTACATAACTATCCATCTCAACCATGTAACTCTAGGCAGCTCCCAATACAAAAAGAATAAAACACAACTATCATAAAACAATATTATAATATAACCAAGACCCCTAAAAACTGTCTCATTTATAAATTTACATGTATTTTGTTATAATTATCATTCATGGTGCATTTTAAAGACTTAAAGTTTCAGCAACTTGTGAGTCACTTAGATTTCTAAGTCCATCTGTAGCTTTTGTACTAGTTGAGAACGATTGATTTTTGAGGACCAAGCTATTTTAGGTTGCTGTCCTTCAGTGTAAAAAACAATGTTTAGTAGAAATAAGACTGAGCTATCATTCTTGCCATCTTCCAAAAAACAGCATGTTACTACCAACTAATGTAAACCTGTCTATTACTTCCACCCTCAGAAGCAACTATTGCTTAGTAATTTTATTTGTTGTTGCATCTATTAGTAGCAATTCCTTGAAGTTAATTCTGGATTATTTATCCTTTATGACACACATGCACTGTGACCTAATGCCACAAGGAGTTTTGGAAAGGAAAGGGGTAATAGCAGAGATCTTCCTTTCTTTTCCTATTACAGTTCTGTGTTTATATTTGTTTGTTTGTTCTGTGCCTTGAATCTAGATTAGCAAATTGGTTTGATCTGATACAAAAGCAAGAAGGCTGTTTCTGTTCTGGATATACTGTAAGCTGAATGTTTATTTTCTGAATTTCTTACTGTATGAACATGTTTTGTTATAATTTTTTGTATTTATGACAGACTGTTGAAACAATAATGCATGGCCTTTTCTAAAATAGATAGATAGATAGATAGATAGATAGATAGATAGATAGATAGATAGATAGATAGATAGATAGATAGATAGATAGATAGATAGATAGAGAGACAGACAGACAGACAGACAGACAGACAGACAGACAGACAGACAGACAGACAGACAGACAGACAGACAGACAGACAGACAGACAGACAGACAATGTAAATGTACTCTCATTAATATAAATATACACAGTTTATGACATGGCTCTGTTAGATACAAATGCAAAATGTGAGTTAAGAAAACTATATTTAAAGAGACGACTGAAGATTTATCAGGAGTAACAGGAATGGTACTGTTGCCCTCTTAAGTGCCATAGTTACAATCATGAACCTAATATAGTGCAAAACCCACAGAAGTGCTACTGGTTTTGGTGCTCAACACATATCTTGAAGGAAATTTTCCCCCTTCTCTCTAGTTTTCCTTTCATCCTTGGCCTGAGAGCACCAGCATCCTTTCCCCTTTGTTGCCCCCTGTTTCTTCAGGGCACAAACCACGAAGAGGGGGTAAGAGGAACCATTCACTGAGTAGCTTCTTAATAGATTTATGGTAAAGTGCTTTGTGCACTTTCAAAACTACATATAAATGATATCCTAGCTTTCTTTTTGAAACTGAACAGAAAGGTCAGAGATTAATTGGAGATTCACCGTGGCAATGACAAACAGTGAGGTTTAATGTTTCCTACAAAACTAGGAGAAGAGTTTGTATATTTATTGGTGTTCTATAAAGTGTTAGTTTCTGCTCATGTAAAACAAGCAATACCATTTATTTGTAATGGGACAGGAACGGAAGACAGAGAAACAAGAAAAATATAATAAATACATAGCAGAATTTCTGCATTTGTGGGGTAATTGAACCCGGGCTAATTAGTAATCATTCAACATGACCTACAAGAACAGTTTGTGGGTAGGTGATTACAGAGGATAATATGTATACTGCATTCACTTTCATGTTCCCGGAACAGATCGGTATTATATAGCTATGGCTGGCATCCTTTGGATTTGTAGGTTTCAATCAACTGTTTCCCCCCCCCCTAATTTTTGGATCCTGTAGACATGCCATCCTGTTCACTGTAAAAGGAAGGGATAAACAAATGTAATAAATCTTCACCCTACTCATGCCCCCCCACTCCAGAGCCCTTTCTTCTACACCATCTGTAATATGAGGAATAATAACCATGGCTTGCTGTAAAGATGACTCAATAATGCTCCCGAGCAATATCATCTATCAATAATTTTGTTTCCTTTTTTAAAATATTGTAGTAAATGCTATGATTAAGAAAATAAAATAGAAATCAAATGCATATTGAAAAACACAGCTGGCAGTCGTCCTAAGTAGTCCACAGCTAAAACATGGATATGCAATTAACACTCCTGTTTATCTAAACATCTGATTATCCAGATGTTTTGTAGGCCACACAGGCTGTGCAAGTTACTTAGAAATTATTCAGACTGGAAAGTACTTATGTTAACTGCAGCAAAGGAGGTGGAAGCCTTTGCTGTGTTATCCTGTAAAGCTCATGTCCATTCAACAATAATGAAAGCAATGCAGTCCTGTACACGTTATACTGTATACATTAGTCAACTTCTAGACATATTAACCTAACAGGCTACTTATAATATACAAACAATATAGCAATCAAGAAATTTTGTGCCAAAAGGAAGGAAAGCTCTAATTCTTTCCTCTTATTTTGTCTATTTATAAAATGTCACTGACTTAATGAAATTGCATTTATAACCACAATTGTTAATAACATTGTCCAATCTTATATCTGGAACTGAAGACATCCAATGTGGGGAAAAATATAGTATAGATTTCAATTACATGCTTTCCCCCCCAAAAAAATAGAACGCATGGTAACTTCAGATTATCATCTAGTTCAGATTTTTAATTATTGAATTCTAGTGATAACCTTACCAGAATAATGTGTTTGACTATCTGTTCATCTAACCTTGCTACTCCTGACTCATAATGGTAATGATAAGTAGTTGACTTCTGGTCTGAGCAGGTAACTTTCTATTTTGCAAAGGACTTCATCTCAGTTTTCTGGAAAAAGAAGATAGTGAAAGGGTATTCTTAAAAAGCTTCTCTGAAAATCATGTCAAATTATTGTTATCATAAATTATTGTCTTTTTCAGAGATGCTCATTTGGACAATTTTTTTAGTTATTTTAGTTTGGTTTCTGGCCTGAAATTTAAACATCTTGGATCAGTCTTGGGCAATCAACAATTTTATTTTTCTCCACTGTAACTGTAACTTTGAATTCAGTCTATTATGCCTTAATAGCTTCATTCTGATGAGAATGATTTTTAGATGGAAAACATGCTTCAGTCTACAGCAAATTCTATCAAATTAGCTTGTTGTCAATATTAAATGCTGACGTGAGTTGCACAAAACAGCTATCATCAATTGAATCTTACGTATCAATTGCAAATCACCTAAAAAGATATAATCTGACTCCTTTAAGGCAAACATGTTGTCAAATCTGGTTTATAGGAATTTGGAAGATTATTCTGAAATTAAATTTAGTACTAAATTTACAACAGGTGTATACAACAATGTTTAAAACTGTTTCCAAACTTTTTCATCTGTAAAGCTTTAAATAATAATGAAGAGAAGGGACTGGAGAAAATCACAAAATACAAAAACCTGCAAATAGTAGAACAATTGTGGCAAAAGAAAGCAAAATAGTACCAATAGTGATAGGCCCCTTGGGTGCAATCCCAAAACATCATCAATCAGTTGCAAAATACAGTTTTACTTGGAACAGCTTATATCCTGCTATGATACCATTAAGATCATCAAACATTGGGAAGGATTTGCTAGGTGGATTAAAAAAATCAAATCCAGACTTCCGGTTTGCCATTGCGGCCACTGCGGCCGCTGGAAGGTGAGCTCCATCTTCCGCGTTCGATTTCGCTCCACTGGGGGACCCTGGAAAGGGTTGAGAGTCACCCTGTAGGGGTGACAAGCAAGGAGGGGACCCCCCCTTGATTGTGGGAGGGTGGTAGCCCTTCCGCTCGATCCGGGGCAGCCCTCCAAACCGGCAGATGAAAGACCGGCCATAGAAATATGGCTCATCACTAGGCTGCAGACCGCCGAAGTCTAACCTACCACCAGGCACTTCTAAAGCAGTGCGGATGAGACTGGGTGAGATCTGAACCTCTCTTCAATCCTAAGTATTTTCTTTTCCTGTAAAAGCTGCCCAAAGTATCTTCCCCCCTGTGAGGAGAGAGGGAAGGGAACTTCTATCCCACCCTCTATGAATAGCGGCGACTGACTATCCAGGGGAGTTAAAACACTGAAAGAATAACCTTAATCTAACTGGATTTATATGCTTCTAAAATTTGGGGACCAAAAGATTTCTTATCTTTACTGAAGACTTTGGTTTTTATTTACAAAAAAGAAATACAATTGGAAAAAGGATTATAAAAATTTTGGACTTAAAAAACCTTAAACAACATTGATGACATCTTGTGGCCAGGTTTGATATTACAACTTGTTATTGTCTAAAGGAGACTTGGCTTGAAGCCCAGACTACAGATAAGACTTTTTCAACCTTGACAAATATCAGCTGTGAGAAGCTCAGCTGTGTTCTATACTCAGTTATAAAATTATTTTCATTCTCTGACTTTAAAGCCCGCAATTTAACACACCATTAAGAGAATATGGATGAAGACCAGGAACAGATTCTTTTTATGTTGAAAGCAATACATGAAACCATTCTTTCAGCTTGTGATGAAATTAGATGCTACAGAAAAGAACAAGATGTCAGCCTAGATATACGAACCCAAATTTTGACTACAATTAAAGAATCAACTATGCAGAAGATAACAGAAGAAGTGGAACAATTAAATACTATGATAGAGGATTCAACTGACCAACAAATACAGTCAATGGAAAATCCAGAAAAGGGACTGACAACACTGAAAATAGAAAAGACTTTCTATATAAACCAGAAGAAACTTGAGGAGCAAGAAGAAGAACAGACCGAAGGGAAGACAAACATATCAGGACAATTATGGGGATTTTGAATAATAGAGAGATGATTCGCTAGCCCTTCAAAAAAAATGGCGACTGGATGGTCTCTTTTATTTCAAATAATATGTATAACAACAGAGGGAGATTTATTTAATGACTTAAAAGCACTGACATGGAAGGCAAGCTGGCAAAGGAAGAAAGCCAGAATAAGGCTGAAGAAAATTGGGGTTTTGATTTATTAGAGAGGATTTTATATTACTAATTAAAATAGAATATACTCAAATAGACAAGATATGTATTTTGAATACTAGATTTTTGTTATGAATTGAGATAAAGAAAATTTTGGTCACTTAAAACTTGGAAGTATAAATATTAAAAGTTAAATTTGAATATTGATGGGAAATTAAAAATTGGGGAAAACAAATAAATAGGATATTGATTGTCTATAAAGATTGAATGTTAAAGCAACTAGGATATGTATAAGCTAAAAGTTTATTGATAAATGTAACTGCTATTTTTACTTAATTGATATAATAAGAACTGTATTAGTTCAAATATGAGAGTAGATATTAAGGGAAAAAGAGAGGAAATATTTGATGTGGTAGCTTGAGATTTGTACTAAAAAAATTTATATGTTATTGAATTATCGATTAACCCAGCCACCACGTTGCTTTTTAAATACTTAAATGTAAAATTAGAAAATCAATAAATTATTACAAAAAAAAATCAAATCCAGTCTGAACATGTGACTGACTGTGTGACCAGCTTTAGTTGTTGTTTTTATTTTTATTTTTATTATTTTTTATTTTTGATAGCCATGGCTATCAAATATCAAAAACATCTGCAGGACTATTCCACCTCCTTTACATGGACGATCTGAAGCTGTATGGAAAAACACCATCTGAGATAGAATTGCTGCTCAACACTGTCCGTATATATAGCCAAGATATTGCAATGGAGTTTGGCTTGGACAAATGTGCCACACTCACTATCAAACAAGGAAAAATAGTGAAAACTGAAGGAATCAAGATGCCCCACGAAAATACCATTACGAGTCCAAATGAAGATGATTGCTACAAATACCTGGATATCCTCCAAACTGACAACATCAAGCACACTGAAGTCAAGAAAAAAAGATTAGAGGTGAATACATCAAGAGAGTAAAAAGATCTTAAAGTCAAAACTAAATGGAGGAAATACCATCAAGGCAATCAACACCTGGGCAATTCCAGTCATTAGATATACAGCTGGAATAGTGGAATGGACTCAAGCAGAACTAAAAGCAATGGATGGGAAGACCAGAAAAATAATGACAATGAATCATGCCCTTCATCTATGCAGTGACATTGACAGACTCTACTTACCAAAGCCAATAGGTGGGCAAGGAATGTTGCAGGTATATCAGATAGTTGAAGAAAAATGGCTTCGGAAGAATATCTGAAGGACAATGATGAAGATGCAATGACATTAATATATCAGGAAGTCTTACTGACTACTGGAGAGACTGGCCTACACGAAAAACCAAATAAAGAACAGAATGTAGGCATGGGAAGACAAAGGACTACATGGCCAGTACATTAAAAAAAATAGCTGGGAAAGCAGATAATAACAAGACCTGACAATGGCTAAGAGAAGGAAAGTTGAAGAAAGAGACTGAGGGACTAATTCTGACTGCATAAGATCAAGCTTTAAGGACAATTGCATACAAAGCCAGAATTGAGAAGACAGCAACAGACAGTAAATGCTGCTATGCAAAGAAGCTGAAGAAACAGTGGATCACCTGGTAAGCTGCTGAAAGAAGATTGCACAGACTGACTACAAGCAGCAGCATGACAAAGCAACAATGGTGCAACAATGTCATTTGCCTGCAATGTCCTTTGCCTGCAAGCAAGAACTGGTGGGACCATAAAATAGAGAAAGTCAAAGAAAATGAAGAAGTTAAATTGCTCTGGGACTTTAGAATTCATACAGACAGGCAGCTGCCACATAACACCCTGGACTTAACAATTGTTGATAAGAAAGACAAAAAAATCTGGATAGTGGACGTGGCAGTGCCTGGAGACAGCAGAATAGAAGAAAAAGAACTGGAGAAGATAACAAAATACAAAGACCTACAAATAGAAATAGAATGACTGTGGCAAAGGCAAGCAAGGGTAGTACCAATAATAATAGGTGCCTCCCAAAACAACTGGAGCAACACTTGAACACCATTGGCATTGACAAATTCACCATCAGTCAATTGCAAAAAGTGGCTTTACTGGGAACAGCTTCCATCCTGTGATGATATCTGTAACACCATCAAATATCCACATTTGCCTATCCCAGGTCCTTGGTAAGGTCTCGATAGGTAGACAAAAATGCCAAACCCAGTCTGAACATCTGGCTGACTATGCGATGATCAATAATAATACTAGTTCCCTCCATGGATTGTCCCTTGTTGTAGGGGAGGTGCTTGTGATGTTCTGATGAGGTTGAAAGCTATGCTGATGGTAGTATATTTTACCAGAAAGGTCACCCATGCCAGACAGGTCTTAGCAGAAGGACCAGACTAAGTGTATACATCCACCTATTCAATATGGTGAGAAAACAGAAAAAGAATCCTATACTGTATCAGTCATTGCCCAGATCAACAAGAACTGCATCAGATGGTAGAGTTTCTGGGCACCTGTCAACAAGTGGGCAATGGGCAATGGGATTCATGAACTATCACTGGGCAATCAGGGTTAGCCCTGTAGGATTACTGGAAGAACAGAGAAGACAAAAATATACAGTATTTGAAAATCCCACCATTGTGGTCTGCTGTTATCAATTGGAAAAAGGAAAGTGCGGCTATTTAAAGCAAATGTCTGAACTGTAGAAAAAAATTTATCCAGACTCAAATATCCCTGAACAACAATTAGCAGATCAAAGGAGATTCATTACCAGAAATAAAATATTGAGGGATGCAGAACTGAAAGAGATTCAAAAAAATGGTGAAAACAGAAGACCCAAAAACAATAGTAGAATATTTGAAGGAATTCTGATAAAAACAATTAAAAATGTAAAGGAAACAGTTGATATGAAGTACAGAAATGATAACTTAGAAGAAGTAATAACATAAGAACTAGTATAGGCCAGCACTGAATCGACCTGTAAATTGACCCCCACTCCAACTAGAAGAAGAAGAATTTAAAGAGAAAATTATGGCGTACAAAAAATTACCAGTAGAAAGACAAAGACTGCCAACATTGAAAGTTCCCAAGAAAGAACTAGCATCTATAAAGAAGGATGTGAATAAGGCACTTGTAATGCTTAAAATAACATCTACTGAACAAACCAATCAGCTTACCTATTATATAGCATTTGTAGTTATAGAAGAACTGGATATCTATACTTGATCCTCGTCCTTCAAGCAACCAGCTCTTATGCCATATAGGGTTTTATAGGTGCCTTGAATCTACCAGAAGCAAACTGGCAACCAGTGCAACTTGCAAAGTAAAGATGTTATATGGGCATACCATGGAATGCCCATCACTGCTCTTGCTTCAGCATTCTGGACCAGCTTCAGCATTCTGGACCAGCTGAAAGTTCTAGGTGGTCTTCAAGGGCAGCCTCAGGTAGAGTACATTGCTGATTGAGCAGCCATCATTTAAAAGTATTTATACAGAGCAACTTTCCCCAATCTGATAGTGCCTCCAGATAACATTTTTATTATACCTAAGCAGCATCCATGATATAAATACTTCTCGAATCTTGGTCCCAAACATATGTGATTTCAGGACACTTATGAGTTTTATCTGTATATGGATGAAGCTTAAAAAGAAATTATTTTTAAATAAACTAGAATACTAATAGATGCATTCTAAAATATCATAGAAAGATATAGCTGACTGCTGCTGCTCTGTCTCTGAATTTCTACAAGGTCTTCTCCTGCTTCCACCCTGATTCTAAATGCTCAGACACAACATAAAAAGCTAAGATTGAGTTAGTTCCAGCCAGAGCTGCTATGTTGTCATGAAAGTTTAATTATTAGATTCACTGTGATTTTTACAGAACATATCATGCAGAAGCTACTGCTTTTATTTCAGTTTATTGAAATGAGATCACCTATAACCTATCACCTATTGCTCTAATAGCCTGACGCTGTTCAAATAATCCCATTGTTCATAGGAAACATGTCAGCAGAAATAAGCATACAGACAGAAAGTGGTGTTTTGAAATAAAAAGGTATGGACATATTGCACAAGTGTAATATGGAACAAATCATTTGGAGCAAATCTATGCTTTTTTGCCTCCCCACTTTTGGAAAAATGCATAATAGATTCATCTGAAATGCATTTAAAGTATACACAAAATTACTGAACATCCAATTAGGTCTCTAAATTATGCTGAAACTCTTGCACTAACTAATTTAAAAGATTTGATAAGCAGAAGTATCCTAGCAATGAGTAGTGGAAATGTTTTTCAAGTATTTCTTTTGAATTCTTCGAAATTGCAGTTGCTACAATTGAAGATTAAAATATGTGCATCTTTTAAAATACTTTTTAAAATCATAAAAGCATACTTTTATCAATAGAACTTTCACTTTCAGATGTTTTTTAAAAAAAATCCCATTTCTGATGTATGCCACAGAAAAGGTAGCATTTTCAATTTATGTAAGCACAAAGAGTACAATAAATTCCTTTTTGTCATACTTTCAAATGAGTAACGATCTGCTAGCCTTTTAGGATGTAATTTAAAAATCATTTGTCTTGTGTAAATAATTAGAACTCTACTTCCTCTTCAGGTAAAGTACAGTCTTCAAGAAAAGAAAGCTGCTAACTGTAGTTGGGTTATACTATTTCACTGAGACTGAGAATAATGTAATCTAACACCTGCTATTTGGCAAATTCATAGTTCAAGCTAAACAACTGTTGGAATTTTACAGATGGTTGGATCATTTAAATGGGATAATGTTGCTAAGAATATAGCCTATAAGGACATAATACGGGAAAGGTTCTTTGCAAAAGTCCTTGCTTACTTCTCCCCAAGTTATATGGATATTCTGTGAAAGACACAGACCATGATTTATTGGTTTTATTTTATTTTTAGACCACCTTTCACTCAAGCCCCTGAGTGATGTTCCAGGAACTTTAACACTACTATTTCAAAATGGAATACAAGGACAAAGAACCCCATTCTAGTCAGCAAAGGGAGGCCTCTCTTCTGAAAGCTCATATCTCATGGTGTGACTCTTAAATATCCTTCATTTCTTTATTCTTAGAAACTCCATGACTTCTTCTATAGTTACAATTCATTCCTCTGCCCTCAAATTCTCTCCAAGTGTATAAACATCTAGGACTGGATTAACACATGTCTAAGTTAGAAATTTCTACTCAGAGAAAAAGAAGAAGTGCAATAAATAGCAAGAGGGACAGGTATGTACCTGCTCCTCCTTCACGTTTTTACTATAAAAGGGGAAAGCTAGGTGCTCGTACTACCGTCTTATCCTGGTCCCTCTCATATTTATTTCTAAATAGATGAGAGAGCAATTGAAAGTCTGAATGTCTCTTCTGTGGAATTTTTGGTATAAGATTTGAGGCTGAATATAGATCTTGGCCTATCTCTCAATTAAGAATTTTCTCTCCTGAGATGGCATATTGTTAGTCCTACTGTCTCTAGATTTTGTTATTTTTAGTATGAAATTCTTATTGTGACGGGTTATATCAGGATGCATCCTGCTATATTCTGTAGGTAAGTGGATCCGTTAACCAGCAAAAAAGGTCATATCCCTTGTGCAGCCGTGGACATGTCCTTATTGTGCATATTATTCTGAACATGATCAAGCTTTGAGTTTTTCAGGGCAAAAGGAAGAAAAAAAGTTTAATTGTTTTTATGGTTTTGATGTTCAAGCATCCAACGTGTGGAATAAATTGGTTATAGTAATATGAATGGTGCTCCTCCTTGCCTTGTCTTAAACTTACTCTGTCTTTACAAAAGAGAAGATGAGAAGATGTGTTTGAATTGCCAGATAAGAGACTTTAAGTTCATGGCTACAGGAATCCTTTGCTCTCTTTCTCTAATGCTGGAAAGTCCTTTGCTCTCTTTTTCTAATGAACTTTCTCTCTAGCATGCTGGATTCACATTATATCTGCTCTTTGGGTACTGTGACATGATCTTAATTATCTTTGTACACACTGGTGGTTTCATTGCAAGGATATTCCGGAGGCATCACTGGCGAAATCCAACACTTTTCTATTTTACAGCTTTGGCAATGGTTACTAGTATAATAGCTAAAAAATATTGCATAGTGGTAAGTCCCTCTTGTAAAGGATCCACTCTCTTTATTTTGAAGGGGTAGGATTTAAAAAACATTAAAAAGGAATTGATTTTGAATAGACTTTATATTTATGCACACAGAAAGTTAGCTTGCCAACCGTGGGTGAGTACTGTAATGGAGATATAATTGCGATAAGCGGTAAGGCTGAGACTTAAAAGAGTGGAGTCCTGCCAAAACCAAATTGTCATCCATCTGGGAGATAGATAATATCAACCTGAGGCTTGGGACTTTTTGGAACCTGTGGCTACATAGTTTGTTTCTTCAAGAATGCTCATGTTTTGAAAAGGAAAAGAGAGCGAGACAGAGAGATTTCAAAAAGAATAGAGGACCATTTCCTCCTGAGTTTCTTTTGGAACCTCTGCAAATGACTCTTCATAAGGGTGGTGCCGTGACAATATAATTAAGGAATAAGACATGACAGCCAGCGATTTCTGGATTATTGCTGCATGCCTAAGGTGGCATTATAGGCACAAAGCAGAGGGAGAGTGGCTTTAATCACACAGTAAGTGCAATGATAATCCCTTTGAAATGTGCTGTCTGAAGTGCCTTGTTGAAATGGAATTCAGAAACAAAATGTATTAAGGAAAACAGACAGACTGGTAAATTCACTGTGCATTAATGCTGACAAAGCCTGAGCTTCAGCGTCAGCCATTGCAAATGTTCCATTTGGGTCAGGTTTCCATAATTAAAATGCCTCCACAGGCTGATATGTGAAGCATATCTTTAAGTGAAGCAAAATTCCCTTCCATGGCTTTTGATAATTTTAAAACTAGTTTTATCGTTTTTAAACCCTTTAATTGAATTTCTTTTAACACTATTATTTGCTTCTTTGAGATCTTATCTACTGTTGATGTGTGAAAAGATTAAAATAAGCTTGTGTGATATACATGGTAGTAAAAAGGGAGTGAATTATATCAGTAGGGAACTCTGACCTGGGGTTGAGAACAGATTTTCATAGCCTTCAGTATATAGGACTAAATTTTCTATTATCCCTAACCAACATGGTTTTCCGAAGGGAGAGTTCAATTTATTTACCAGGAGTGTAAGGTATAATTGGCTCTTAAGATTGTTTATTTTTTAAATTTTATTTATTTGTTTGTTTGTTACTGCCAATGGCCCTCCTCTGGAAATTTGGAATATTTTTTCTTCTTCCCAGGGCAAGAAGGGATTGTGATCTTTTTAGAGACCAGTAAATCTGTCACTGTTTGGCAACAGTCCTCTATTTTTGGAAAGTTTATGTGCATCAGTTTCAGTTAGCCCATTGTCGATGAAGATGTCTGCTAACTGGTGCAGTTGTGGTCTTTGTTTCCTTCTTAACCACCAGAACTGGGAATTCAGGAATGATCTTCAGGATCAAGAAAACTTTGATACCACCAGAATGCTGAACCATTTCAGTAAAATATTTGGTAACTGCTACTAAAATATTTTCCTTGGTATTGAGAAAGGGGCATGAAATGAAGTTGTTTTCTTATGAGAATGGCTTATGAGAAAGAATAACTCTAAAAACAATGATTCTTTGAGTTTTCCTTTACTGTTTTGTACTAAATACTGCATTGCCAGAATATATTTCTGCAAAAAGTTTCCATGTGCTAAAAATAATCCTTCACTGTCTTTCTTTCTTTGGAGGGCTTTATTTTACTTAACATTACGGCAAATATGTTATTCTGTTAAATTTGACCCTCTAGATATTTTTTTTCTGCTTGTGAAAAAAACTCTACTTGTAAGCATTTTAAAAATCTTTTGGAATTTCTTGTAATTTTTTTTTTATTTATTTATCTTACTTGTTGCAAAGTGACTGCTTGCTTCCCCCACTTTATTTTATGATATGGGTAATCCTTGACTTACAACCACAATTGAGCCCAGATTTTATGTTGCTATGTGAGAAATTTGTTAAGTGAATTTTGCCCCATTTTACAACTTTTCTTGCCACATTTGTTAAGTGAATCATTGCAGTTGTTCAATTAGTAACATGGTTGTTAAAGTGAATCTGGTTTCCCCAGGGCTTTGATTATTAGAAGGTTGCAAAAGGGGATCACGTGACTCCGGGACACTGCAACCATCATAAATATAAACTAGTTGTCAAGCATCCGAATGTAAATCACCTGATCATGGGGGTGTTGCAATGGTTATAAGTGTAAAAAATGGTCATAAGTCACTTTTTCAATGCCACCGTAACTCTGAACAGTCACTAAATGGCAGTTCCCTCCCTCCCATCCAGGACACAGCACAGAAGCGTTGCTTGAGCAGGGTCCGTAAGATTATCTGGGACACTACACTTTTCCCTGTTACCTTTTGGGAGGAGGCTTCGTGGTATCCGTAGCAGAACATCCAGATTCAGCCATAGTTTCATTCCATACAGCATTAACCTTGCGAACTCTCAAGCTTCCTCCTTGCGTTATATATTCAAGATGGACAGTATTTAATATTTATTTGCTATGTATATGTAGGGATGTGGGTCTATGTATATGTTGTACATAGTATGTTTAGGTGTGTGTCATGTATGTGTTTCACTTTGAGAGCGGGCAACTAAATTTCATTTTTGATGTGTGCCATTGTGCCCACAATATAAAAATGACAATAAAGGTTATCTTATCTTATCTTATCTAAATGAACAGATGTAAGTCGAGGACTACCTATACTGACTTTCCAGATCTGAAAAAGCAAACAGCCCACAACTTATTCATGATAAGGTCTCCTAAATTTTCTACACCTTCCTTCTTTCCAATAGAATGAGATCAGCCCCTCTCCAAAATGTACTACTTTTTCTCTCTGAACCATAGCATTACTTTTCCTGTACCAGTTATCTCTAGGAGGTAACTTTGGGGTCATTCATTGTCTTTAGTTTTTTGTTTCTTTGGCTTCACCTTGAAGCATCATCTTTCTTCTACCCTTAACGGTGTCTCTTTAATACACTCTTTAAAACCTTTAAAGGACTGTATTTTAATATGGTTTCCACTTAATTACAGTATTTAAGTCCCTATCAGAGGACTGTATTTATTAATGCATATATACTGGTTTGCCAATCCAGCTGGACTGTGATAGATCCTTTCAGAGATGGATTTGAAAACCCAGGAGTGGATCTTTTTAAACATTTCCCCCTCCACCGCCACCCCCCCCCAAAAAAGAGCTGACACTGAAAAGTAACATTTGCAAATGCTTACCTCTGGGTATATACTGTAAGTTGGATCCACTTGCTCTTTACTGATATTTCCCCCCCTAGTTCTAGCACCAGAATTGACCAGGAATAGCAAAAAGATTGTTTCAGACAGTCCAGTGCAATATAGTATTGTAGTTCAGAGAAGAAAGCAAATGGTTCCCTTGCCTTTTTTTTTTTTTTTTGCATATGCTTTATGGAAAGGTGTTTAATTTTCTATCTCTCCACCTATATAAGAATAAAGCTGGATCAGAGTATCCATAGGGAAAGTCAAAAGCAGTTTATGTGTGCAAGAGGACTTTTCTGCTTGTTCCCTTTAAGAGCTAAAAATATTTGAAGCTTTTCTGTTTATGTTTCAATATAAACACACCTAATTTTGCATTTTTAAACAATATATTAGCCCTCTTTTAAAAATGCAAGAATATAAGAGTTCTCCAATTGTATTTATAAAATGTAAATATGCTAAAACTTGTAAAAAACTGGACAAACTGTATACAAAAATATAATAAGAAAAGCAAATAGACAAAATCTCAATGCAAAAACAGAATTCAATGAATTCTTGTAATTAATATTTCCTTTTTTTAACTTCTTGCTGTATAAATGGTGTCTTATACTTTGTAACTGTAATGAGATAAAACTTTTTAAATATAATTTCTTAAAGATTTTTAAAAAGAAGATAAAAACTAATAGAAGCTAATATAAAGTGAGAAAAACAAAAGAGAAATTAAAAAGAGAGCTAAAGTATAATAAAAAGAAGCAGTAAAATGAAAACAGAAATGAAAGAAAAAATATACCAAAAATAGTTTCTGCTCTTCTTTATAGCATAAGTACAGTTATAAATTTAGCTCTTGCTCTATGGTTGCAACATAACTCTTCTTTTTTCTATAATCTATTCTGTCTAATCATCAAAAACATAAATGTTCATTTTTTTCTGTTTCGCACAAGAAGTTTATAAGGGTCTTCCAGTGCACAATCAGTGTAGTGTGTAGAATTGGACCATGACAGACTATTCCACTATTGTCTTTTCGCTGATGAAACAACTCATCAAGTTCCACCATCTTCACCAACCTTTCGTCCATTGTAGGTAGTATCAACTTTGTGCAGCAAGGATTCAATTAATTTTCAGTTGGGAAAATTATAAGCAACTGGGAAAAACTGAAATTGACAGAGTTACCTCTCTTTGCTGAAAGGCCGAATGTCTTTGATATTAAATGTAATATATTGTAAATATGCAGGTAGATTCCTTATGACTATAACAGTGATGTACTGCCTTACTGTAGCGGTGAAATCTTTCACTGCTAAGCTATGGCACTAGATCAACTCCAAGGAGGTTTTGACTCACACTCAAAAGGATTCATCTTCCCTTATTTGTCTAAGCTATCCAAATATTGCTAAACTGCCAAAGAACTTGTAAAAAGTTAAATAACCACCAAATGTACTTGGTAAGAAGGGCAAGTTACATGACAGAGTAAATGCTGCACTCATCAGACTCGCTTTTGATGAGATGGGCACTATATAGATTTGATTACTAATTAAATCAGATGTTAGTTTGAAGTGAGAACCATGGACATTCCCTACAAATTTGAAAGGTAAAACATCCTTCTTTATAAGGAGAATGATGCCCAGAGCATTGAGCAGGCCCAGAATGCTCAGAGAAAGGGGGTGAACAAAGCTTTGTCCCTGATTGTTGATAGGAAATAATCGATAATCCTTCCAATTATTAACTCTAAGTCACCTATAAAGTAGATACTATTTCACATTGTGCATAGATAAATTGATGGGAGAAATCAGCACAATAATATGGTTAGTATGTAAATTAAAAACAATACATTAGTAAAAAAAACTTCTCAAAACATTTCAACTTTTTCAAGTTTTATTTCAGGTTTTGTGGGGGGGGGAATCATTTTACAATGTTAAAATGAGCCATGGGACAATGAAATAGTTTCAGGGAAAAAATCACAACCAAATTCTTGCAGCCAAGATAGTTAATATTCAGATGGAAACATTATTTATTCTAGTAATAACAGAATCTGACTTTTTAAATCCCATAACTTTGTTCTTCATAACTGAGCTATCCTGTCCTTGAATCCTATTTTTATTTTTCCTGCGGTAGTGGGTGAGGAACTGAAAAGGGCTTCTGGAAAAACGAATCTAACCAATAGCTGGCAGAGCAGAATCTTGCATGAAAATTGTGCAAACTGAACAACAGTGGGTGGATCTATTTTCAAGCAATACTCCTTTCATGTGCTTCTTACTAAAATCCCTTTCCATTCAGCTTCTGCATTGATCTGCATGTTGTAACCAATTACTCTTCCATGAATCCCTATTTAAATGCTTCAAAACACACACTTAGGTGCAGTGTTTTGCTGTTTTGCAAAGAATTGCTCACAGTGTTGAATCTGATGACTAGACAATCCTTATCGCCTGCACTAGGCCATGGTAATCAGATCTTCTTTTTTTCTTTTTCTTTTTTGAATCACAAAAACTGAAGCATTCCATGCAGGAACTATAATTTGCCCTCTGCTGATGAACAGTATTTCATTTATGAAATAGGTTCCATGCGTGAAAAAGGGAATGAAAGGACCATCCCAGGGTGGTCAGGGTTCCATTAATGGTGGAGAAAAAGTTCCTGGGAGAATTTTCATAGGGCCCTTTTTATAAAAATTCATGCTTATGAAAATTCCACTGCTTGGAGATTAAAAGGCTTTATGAGGAAATAATGCTTTTCTTGTCACTGTTCTTCAGTGGCAGAATGAGCGCAACAGCTGGAAGGCATATGCACAGTGTTTACTGGAGCGATTCTTACACTTTCAGACAGAAGGAAATCCTGTGCGGGATTGGAAAGTGCAGAGAACTGTCACCAGGGAATAGGCTGTCTGTGTATCTCTGTGAAATGGATGCTGAGCGGACTAAAGACACTGCAGTAAGCACTTCCTGCCTGCTTTCCATAGCAAATCAAGATCCTTTTCTCCTCCTCTCTCTCTCTCTCTCCTTTAAAATTAAAAATTTTTTGGGAGGGCTTACATTTCAAATTCAATGATAGTATCTCCAAACCGTCTAGAAGAGTCAGGATTTACTTTGCATCAGACTTCAAAATACTTTTTTTTCCACTCCAGGCAAAAGACAATTCAGAAACATTTGCCACCTCCTGGGTTGTACAGATTGAGCTTTCCAAACTAAGAGAGCATTTGATGTGCTCAAGACATCAGGGTTGATTTTGTACTTTAATGAGGAAAATACCCAGCAAAAACACTACACTGCATTATTGGTAACACTACATTGCCTGGCATTGGAATTTAATCGCTAATAAAGAGCATGTTCATTATCCAAATCGTGTTAAATCAAACCAAGCATACTTGAGAGTGGTTTCAAAACTAATTACTGTCAATTTGGCTTTTGTCAAAATAAAGTATTGAATAGACAAAGCGGTCTTTGGGGGGGGTGTCTTGAAACAATCTCTTCTTTCTTATTTTGTTGTATAGTGTCTTTCTGTTCTAGAATAATTAAAACTTCAAAAGCAGTCTATGGATACTGAAATGGAGAAGGATGAACATGAACAACAATCAAGGGAGGATGGAAGTACAGAAGAAGGAGGGTTAAGTAAACCATTAGTTTTTAATTTAAAGTAAATAAGTATGTTCCTGAGTGCATTGATCATTCCTGGCAGCTGTAAATATTTTGCATTGATCTGAGCTCTCCTGGTCTCAAAACACTGACTTTTTTAAATGGCAGAAAATACACTTATTATTTCCCTAGCAGAAATGAACAATGGGGAAAACCCTCTTCTTGGTTCTCCTTGGAACTGGCTCAGTATTAGGCATGATCTCTGTAATCATTTCCACATGGTTGATATATTACATCATCCATCAATGACTAGGACAGTAAAACAAGCCTTTTTTTTTTAACAATATACCAACACATTAATGTTTAAATAAGAATATAAGATGCCATCAATTCTTAATACAGAAATTATCTGGGCATATTCAGAAATAGCATTTGAAATTCCAGGGTTTGCTATCCCAACATAAACAGAGGTATGAGTTTGGGGAAGACTGTAGTCATAACTTTCTGCCAGTGGAAGATGATTTTCTAGCAGAAAGGTTTTCCCTTCTCCCAAAGCTTCCATATTCCCATTACCTGTAAGGGATCAAAGATCTCCCATACATGTAGACATGTCTGGGTAGGTATGGAGGGAAGGAAGAGAAGAGTGAGATGGAAAGGAAAACATCTCTTTCCATGAGTAGGTATCTATCCAAACACAAGTAGCATTATTAGGGAAGGACAACTGAACAAACAGGTGGATGAAGTAGTTGGACTTATTTTTATACTGAAACAAAGGAATAGGGGACATATGGAATAGTGCTTATTTGTAAATACTTATTTACAACAGGTAGGAAATGAATGAATGCCATTTGACTGCTACTTACTGACATTGATTCCACCATCAACATTCATGCTACCTAATACATTTGTTAAGTAGGAAATTATGACATTGATATATTCCTATCATGAACCATAATACATAGGGCATTTAGATCAGTGCTTCTCAGCCTTGCCAACTTTAAAAAGTGTGGACTTCAACTCTCAGAATTTCCCAAGTGGCAAGCTGGCTGAGGAATTCTAGGACTTAAAGTCCACACATCTTAAAGTTTTCAAGGTTGAGAAACACTGACATAGACATAACTCTGCCATATGCAGCAGTAATTTTTGAGACATTTTGGCTGGTACCGTATAAGTGCAATCAAAGAACAGTTTTATGTTAAGTGTACTTAACATACATTCTATTCTACTACTACCTTGGAAACTGACATTCTGTGGCCTGTATATTACTAAATAGAACGAATCTGCCGTGAGCTGATATTTTGAGTACCGGAGATCTGTCCTGAAGTACTCTAGTACAGCAATCAGAACTTAAAGAGTCTTTGACAAAATACCTTTCTTTTTATGTATTCACTTGCTGATTTGGATAATGCATACAGGACTACAGCTATAACAAGTGATAGATCCTAGTTGACCTAGGCTGATCTCCAAACAGCTAGGCAATATCTGGATAGTCTTTGATGGAAGAACACTATGGATAAAGTCTAAATTGGGAAGTTTAAAACAATCCTAGTAAAAGGCCGAGACCAAGTTCTATAATGTTATCAAGAAAATGCCATGTCCATATTCATGTGGTCCACCAGAAGCCAAGCTCAACTTAAGATTGTCTTTATGATTTTTTATGGTTACATATTCCTTTGGACAGTGTTATGTGAGATTTCCATGGACAAATCAATGGTGGGAGTGAATGGGTTTGATGTCACCGCAATTTAAATATTTGATTAAATATTTTTAGATTGCTGTCAGCTCTTCATTTATATGATTGTGCTTTTTCCTTAGCTTGGCTTTATAATTTGTGTACCGTTCCTATTATTCAAAACAGTGAAAATCAATCCTGCCTGAGTTTTTACAACTTCCTTCAATGAGACGTAGCTATTCGTAAATATTTCATGGCTCCGTAATCAGATAAGGCCCATTTTGTGTTAGGCTTTAAGTTAAATAGGCTAGTCTCCCACCCAACAAAAACATAATCCAAGCTATGGATTGCCAAGTATCCAAGGTTTTAAAACATATTAATGTGACATGGTGATATTAATATGGATGTAGGTATCTAGTTTCAAGCTACAAAGCAAATCATGAAGCAGAAGAACAGAAGTGCTAACCTCTAAATAATTGTAAGACAAGCAGCACTTGTTTATACAAGTAAGTTAAATACTACCTGGATTAATGCATTGTGCTTTGAGCAAAGTACTTTAGTCTTTACCTGGAGTTTCTAACTACTAAACAATGCTCATGTATTAGTCCAATTGAAAGCACTGAAAAACAGAAAGCATACCCACAGATTGCCAGCACCCTTGTTTTTCTTTACAAGATGTTATACAACTGCAACCAATTGCGGTACTATTCCAGTAAGTCCATTCCACTTGCTCAATTCTTCCCCAGAGTTCCATTCTACATCCCTTTGGCATTGGTCAGTCAGTATGCAATAGCTACGAGTGTTCTCAGCATCAACTTGAATGCTTTTGAAGCCTCTGCTTTCTTTATACTTCTACAAACTTTAGAATTCTTTCAAATGATCTACTATTACTGTTTAATATTGCTGTTTATTTTGTTTGCATAAATAGTGGTGTTCTTTGCTTGAATCAGAAGCAGAGTTTGCATTATGGAATAAAAAAGATGAAACAACATTTGCACTGCATTGCCATTATGATGGTAGAGAGTATAGTGGGGCAATTGTAGACACTATTAGCCTGATGAAAAAATGCCAGCTTCTCACCACTGATTTCAATTGGCAAGGACTTCATTGGGAGACGTGTGTGCGTGTGTGCGTGCGTGTGTGTGTGTTGTGTGTGTGTGTGTGTGTGTGTGTGTATGAGAGAGAGAGAGAGAGAGAGAGAGAGAGAGAGAGAGAGAGAGAGAGAGAGAGAGACTATATCATGTTGCTGCCATCAAATCACAGTCTGGATTTTTTGCAGTTCAGATGTAGAATTTTCAATTGATTACGTGTCATTTTCATCCAATACTTCTTGCTTATGTATATGCTGTTAGATAGATGAAGGCAGACTGCCTTATTTAAGTATTGCTTATTTCTGTATTTTTTTATTTCTGTATTTGCTTATTGCCAAACAAACCAAGCAAAAAGCTCATACAATTAAAACTCCAACTCAATAAAATTAGCTTAGAATTCAATAAATCAACATTACCTTTTAATATAACAAACACAACAATACATTTAACACAATAGCCTGAGATAATAGAGTCCATGTTCATCCACAATAATTTAGAACAAATAGTATCCTACAACCTTTAACTAAATAAGGGTAAGATGAAACTTCTAAACTCTATTTTACCCTTTATTAATCAAGTAACTATCTTTGAATCCCTTTTAAAGACCATCAAACATTCCCAGAGACAAACAGAGAAAGGGAGCTGATTCCAAAGTTGTGGAACAAGATCCCTAAATATCTAGAAGCTGAAGATTTTGTGGGTGCTTTGTCACTGGAGGTCTTTAAGAAGAGACTAGGCAGCCACTTTTCTGAAATGGTATAGGGTCTCCTGCTTGAGCTTGAGTAGGGGGTTGGACTAGAAGACCTCCAAGGTCCTCTCTAGCTCTATTCTGTTTGATTGATCTTGACTCTGGAGTGATGAACTGCTCAGAGCAATGTAAGGAATGAATAGGTTTACACAGAGAGAGATAAGGCCTGTGGAGTTTGTGACTGTTGGCCTTTAAACAGAGGAACCAATGATTTAAACTGGGTTTGGCTCAGATAGGGAACTGATAAAGAGGCTTGTGTGCACTGAGAGGGAGAGATTCAAACCCATTTGAAGGTCACTGTTCTGAACTAGATTGGAGAGAGGAACATAGCTAGGAGACTATTGAAATAATCTAGACACAAAAAAATCAAAATAATTTTGCAATCTCGTCTACCAGAAACCCTGGATCCTAGAAATATTAATCAAATGAAAATTAGCAATCCTATCTGTAGAATCAATAACCATTAATCAAGAGGCCAAAACTGTGGGTAGAGGAAACTGCAGCAATCTGGGAACCCTAAAAATAGTGGAATAACTCAGAGGGTAGGAAGGACAATCAGGCCAAATTTCTCTTAGGGAAATGGGAAGATGTTCAAGAGGAAATTTTAGTTAGCTATTCCATCAACTCACCAGGCCTTGTTCCTGAAGGGCCAGAAAAAAAATGATAGACTTCACAAGCATCAGTGCATCAATTACATTGGAAGCTGTCATCATGAACCAAAATACCAAAGGGAAAGTATAAAAGAGTAAACACAATAGGATCACAGCACCTAAAAGAATACTTCTTCTTATACATTTCAGTCTGCGTCTTTGTCTTTCTCTGAGTACTTGCATTTGGGTAGATCAGTGTTTCTCAGCCTCAGCAATTTTTTCTCTCTTGATACCTGGGGAATTCTGGGAGTTAATGTACACATATCTTAACATTTCTGGGGTTGGTTTAGACAAACTCTCAGCAAGCGGGAGATCAAACAGATTCCTAACCAACCTAGGCGACAACTTTGTCATCCAAAAGGTGGAGTAGGGAACTAGACGTAAAGCCATACTATTCTAACTAATAGAGAAGAAGTGATAGAGGGAGTTGAAGTTGCCAGAACCTTGGGTGAAAGTGACCATGTCATACTGGAATTTAATATAACGCAAACACTAGCAACAGAAAACAATCCAAACAGTGTCTTAAACTTCAAAAGAGCTGATTTTAACAAACTCAGAAAGAACCTAGGAAAGATCCCATGGATGAAAATCCTAAAGGGGAAAACAATCCAAGAAGCGTTGGAAACTCTGAAAAATGCGATCATAAAAGCCCAGACCAGCACAATACCACTGAAAAAGAAAAACAAGAAATTCAAGAAGAAACCAGCATGGCTGCACAAAGATCTCTCTGACAAACTGAAAGACAAAAAGGACAAATACAAAAAATGAAAAGGGCACATAACAAATTCCAATTATCAGCAGACAGCCAGAACATGCAAGGATGAAGTCAGGAAAGCAAAGGCTCAGAACGAACAAAGACTTGCAACAGAAATCAAGGATAATAAAAAAAAGTTTCTTCCAACATATTAACAACAAGAAAAAAGTTAAGGAAAAGAGCGGATGTGGTTCCCATCTTCAAGAAAGAAACTAGAGACCAATCAGTTTAACATCAATACCTGGGAAGATCCTAGAAAAGATAAATAAAAAAACAGATCAGCGAACAACTAGAAGCAAACAAAGTTATAACTAATAGCCAGCATGGGTTTGTTAAAAACAGATCATGCCAAACCAATCTTATTTCATTCTTTGACAAAGTGACTAAACTAATAGACCAGCAAAATACCTAGACTTCAGTAAGGCATTTGATAAAGTAGACCACAACTTACTCCTTGGTAAGCTAGAAAAAAGTGGAATAGACAACATCACCACCAGATGGATCTGTAGCTGGCTGGCAAACCGTACTCAATGAGTAGTCCTCAATGGCACTACATCCATATGGAGAGAAGTAAGCAGTGGGGTACCACAAGGTTCCGTCTTAGGCACAGTACTCTTCAATATTTTCATCAATGACTAAGATGAGGGGATTGAAGGAGAACTCATCAAATTTGCAGATGACACCAAACTGGCAGGAGTATCCAACACCCCAGAAGACAAACTCAGGATCCAAAAAGATCTTGAAAAACTTGAACAATGGGCCCAATCCAATAAAATGAGCTTTAAGGTGGAAAAAAGCAAAGTTTTACATTTAGGCAGGAAAAATCAAATGTACAAGTACAGATTGGGCGAGACCTGGCTTAAAAACAGGGGGACATTGGAGTCCTAGTGGACGATCACTTAACCATGAACCAGCAGTGTGCAGCAGCAGCGTAAAAAGCTAATACAATCCTGGGTTGTATAAACAGAGGCATAGAATCAAGATCACACAAGGTATTAGTACCGCTTAGTAAGACCGCACCTGGAATACTGCAGCCAATTTTGGTCACCGTATCACAAAAAAGATGTTGAGAGTTTGGAAAAAGTTCAGAGAAGAGCAAGATGATCAAAGGCCTGGAGACTAAAACATACGAAGAACGGCTGCAGAACTTGGGTTTGGCTAGTCTAAAGAAAAGAAGAGGGCACCAGAGGGCAGAACAAGAAACAATGATTGGAAACTGATCAAAGAGAGAAGCAACTTGGAATTAAGGAGAAACTTCCTGACAGTGAGGACAATTAACCAGTGGAACAGCTTGCCTCCAGAAATTGTTGGTGCTCCATCACTGGAGATTTTTAAGAAGAGGCTAGACAGTCGCTTGTCTGAGATGGTATAGGTTCTCCTGCTTGAGCAGGGGGCTGGACTGGAAGACCTCCAAGGTCCCTTCCAGCTCTATTCTATTCTTTATTAAGTGCTAAGTGTGGCATTCTTACTCAGAAAGTCTCTTAGATAGGGTTAGGTTTAGGGTTTTGCTTTTAGTTAGTTAAATATTTGTAGTTTGTGTGTGTGATTTTCAACCATTTTAATATTTGTTGTTGTTTCATTATATTTTTGTGTTTTTAATGTTGCAATCCTCTCTTCCCGTGAGAAGCCAAAGTGGTTCTTCTGTGCCATAGACAACTTCTACCCAGAGCCTTGAACGTTGTTTCAAGATTTCTTCTGGTGGAGCTGAGAAATTATAAAGTACTAAATGTATAAAGAGTAACCAGGGGAGATGTGATAGCAGTTGTCCATTACTTGAAGGGCTGCCACAAGGAAGAAGGTGTGAATTTATTCCCCAGATCATCTGAAGGTAAGACAACGACCCATGGGTGAAAATTTTGCAGTGAGAGATCCAAATCTGAAATAAGGAAGAATTTCCTGATTGTGAGAACTATTAAGCAATGGAACACCAATGCCTCCTCTAAGTAATAGGTGTCTATCACTGGACATTTTAAAAAAAAATTGAGACAGCCATTTCTCTGCAGTGGTCTGAGGATTCCTGCATAGGCAGGGGATTGGACTAGAAGACCTCAAGGTATCTTCCAACCTTATAGCTTTTTGATTCCATGTATTAAAAGAAATGATGCTGTTAATTCAATATCCTTTTGCACTGCTCTATGCATGTGTTAATTTCTGGCCATTATTTTTTGATGGATTGTGGCCTTTCAGAAAACCAGCCCGAGTACACTTTTTAGCATAAAAAGTTGTGCACCCCTGGGTTAATCAATGAATTAATCTACTTGATTAATAGGTGTTGATCTCTCCACAGACCTACATTAATCTTCCTTCATAACATTGGACATTTACCACGAACAAGGCAGAGTTGAACTCTGTAACCAAGAAAAGAAAGGCTTGTTTTATATTGGCATTCCATCATGATTCCTTTTCCATTAAACTGCTGGGCCTTGTGCCTGGGAAAAGAATGAAATTTGGCCAGCCCATTCATCTACCTTTGGTTTTAGCTACCCTTGGACAGTTTCCAATTATTTATTTCTTGGCTTGGATGTCTGGATTATGTCCCAAGCCTTGCAAAACCTCTTTCTTAACCACTATCATCATTCTGCCATCTTGATATTTACTTGTGTGGTGGCAATGTGCCATTTCAACACACTTTTACTTGAACTACACATTTCTGAAAGCAATTTTCCTTCTGCGTTCATGATCTTCAGTAATACGCATAGTTTTGCGAGCATTGTTTTCATAGTAGAATGTTTTCTACAGGTTTTTAAAAACTAGAAAACTGCATTGCAGTATGCATGTAAAAACTGTGTTTCAAGTCCTTGTCTTCATTCAAGAAATGTGCTTTAATCAGGTTTTAATTAAAATATAAGGAATTTTATTTCCAGCTTTGTTGCTTAGAACACTGAGCAAACATTGATAATTTGTGCACCACTTGCTTTGGATCAGTAATTGGTGCAAATCTCCATGGCCTCTCCATGGTGTGGTTATGCGTGTATGAAAGACATATGCCTTAACAGTTTTAATAATTATAGTAATTATATTTAATAAATTATAGTAAATTGTGAATAATGGTTTTTGTGTAACATGCAATTGTGCTAATAAATGACCAATGGGAAGAAGCAGTCAAATCCAGAAGTTTACACTGAATAGAATTCAGCAGTGTCCTGATATTTTTAAATAAAAAACATGTCTTTTTTAATAGCTGCAGAACATAAAGATAACATCCAGTGGAAACAAATGCAGAGAAAAAGAAACACTTAACAATGGTCATGTTTCATAGAAGTATGTCAAAATAAATTAAAATAACTGTTCAGGATAGGAACTTTCTTTAGACATTCAGAATATATTTGAAAGTTTCAGTCTGAAATATGTCAAAACCTTGCTCCAGTAGGTCTTTAGGGATACTCATAAAATTATTCAAAGTAATCATTGCCACTGTCATTTTACATTAATCAATTTAAACATTTAGATTTAAAAACAGTTTTTTTTTTTAAATGTGTAACATTATTTAAAAAACAAATATTTATAAATACTTGTAGTGTCAAGAGCCATGCTGGAAATCAAAGGAAATATTTCTTCCTTTAGAGGTATTTTAATTACAAGTTTTAAGTAAATAACTATCAAGAACGTTTGCTGGAATTGGGTATGTCTAGTTTAATGAAAAGAAGGACTAGGGGTGACATGATAGCAGTATTCCAATATCTCAGGGGCTGCCACAAAGAAGAGGGAGTCAAGCTATTCTCCAAGGCGCCTGAGGGCAGGACAAGAAGTAATGGATGGAAACTAGTCAAGGAAAGAAGCAACCTGGAACTGAGGAGAAAGTTCCTGACAGTTAGAACAATTAACCAGTGGAACAACCTGCCTCCAGAAGCGGTGAATGCTCCAACACTGGAAGTTTTTAAGAAGAGACTGGACAGCCATTTGTCTGAAATGGTATAGGGTTTCCTGCCTGAGCAGGGGGTTGGACTCGATGACCTCCAAGGTCCCTTCCAACTTTATTATTATTATAACTATGTGATTATTCAATAAAACACATACCTCAACTCAGATGCCTAGAACTGGATAACAATCATGAATTTAATCTTTATTTTAAATAAGTTAAAGGCATTTTTCTGTTATTGAATTTCTTTTTCTGCTTTTTCTCTTCAATTTAAGACAATACAATTACTCTCAACTCATGAAATAGTGTTCTTATTGCGGACTGAATCTTTAAAATATTTTTTTTAAATTAAAAAGATCATACATACGGGGGAGTTTTTTGAGCAATTTTTTCAGAGGGATAAGTAATATGTCAAACAAGTTTTAGAAAATGTATTTATTGCTGCAACTAGTGAGCCTCCAGAAACCTTGGTAAACTACAGAGGACATTTATTATATTTTTTAGAACTGATTGGGGTTATGAATTTTGATGTTTGGAATTGGGAGGAACTTTTTTTAAGTGTGTTAATTAAACCTCAACCGTTTTTGTCTAGGGTTTTTTATTTTTTAAGATTAAAAAATAAAGAAAAGCCCTCATTTTTATAATCAAATTAATAATGTAAATTTGGATTCTAGTACCAGTTTATCTGGAAACCCACCACTCTGAATCATTATGGATATTTGTTTAGCAGCAAGCCCAATTCAGCTTAATAAGATTTCCTTCTAAATAACTGTATTTAGGACTACAGCTTGAATTAAATTTCCCCAGAGAGAGTATGATATAGACCTTAAAACTGGCTTCCTTTAAATATTCTTTTAGTGAAAATAATGAACTTAAATATTATACACTGTTTTGTATAAATGAGATATGATCAGTTCCATGCATTTCTAAATAATACCATAAAAGAAATAAAGAACATCAAGCGCAGAATTTCTTCTTAATTATCTTACATGGTAGAGTTCCCTTTTGTAAGAAATGTTGTATTGTGTGGGTGAATAATTTCACATTCCAGTACTGACATGTAACTTATAATACTGTAAGATACAAAATAAAACTATACTTATATTAGAGATAAATCTTACTTATCTTGAGTTTCTATAAATACTATTGTAAGAAAATAGATCTTCAAATCAAACAAAAATCCAATAGTCTCATAGTAAAATAGATATTTAACTAGCCTGGGAAAATAACTCTCTTACCAAATCAGTGAGACTCAGAAATCTTGAGCAGCAGAAAAAGAAAGATTCTATAAATTGAGCAATAAACAGATTTTAAACTTCCTGTAATCTGTAATTTACTTCTGTTTCAGGATTCTAGTCTGTAGATCCAAAGCTTTAAAAATAGAGAACTGGTTTGGAAATCAAGTTATAAGGTTAAAACATATAAGCATCTAAAATTCTTGACAGTTATAGAAGTAGGTCCATTCCTGTGTGAGATTGGCAATCTTAAACTCGGTATTTTCTCATTAATGCTGAAAATTTAAAAATTCTAAATACGTTAGATAATAAAATAATTCCAGATTTATGCTTGTTTTTTACCCTATCGATTTCTCATGGTCCCACTAACATTCTTTTAATTTGAATCTGGGCAGAACTTTTGATATATAACTCCAAAAGTGAGTGTTTAAAAAATTAGTATTTGTGAGGTTTCTCTGTAGAAAATTTCTTAAACCTCAGATATGAATAGCTAGTAAGTCTAAAAGGCCTTGTATCGGGTATATGAGAAATGCTTTTGACACAATAGGGTCAAAAAAGTTAAAGACATCTGTGATGGCTATTTTGGCTGAAATGCTAAAACGCATTGCAGGGACTTCAACTTTATGACGTTCAAGAAAAATGGGAAAATGTTGCTTTAGTAAAGTTATGACCTGTTGTCAGGTATATGAGTTAGTAGCTTTCACATTCAGATAATCAATCTCGACCTTTCCTTGAAATTTGAAAAGTTTTCATACTGAAATGGTAACTGTATTTTAACTATACCATAATTTCCTTTTTAAAGAAACCATAAGTGTTTTAAAAATAAAGAGTTGAATTTCCCAATGGAGCAAATAACATTTTTTTGCTATATCAATTATTCTTCACAATATTTTTGTACCATTTACACTGTTTTATATGTATAAAATGGAATATGCAAACATTTGAGTCTTGGAAGCACAGTATTTTTTAGTTTTAAGTTTTCTTTTTGCAGAGATGAAGGTTGCAGAGGCAGAAAATAATGAAAAATGGGCGGGACTGTCATGCAATTTTTTTGCTTGCTTTTTTTTCCTGACTTTTTACAATAGTGGGTTGACATTCTTTTATATTTTAAATTATGTTAAATTTATTTTAAGAAGAACATTAAAATAAATCAAATAGTGGCCCAAAGTTACAGGTAGAAAACTTTTGGTTGACTGTTAGGGGAAAAAATCTAATAATAAGATCCATTGGATAGTGAAACTTACTACTCAGAAATGTTGTAATATGCTTTCTTCACTGGTTGTGTTAAAGCAGAAACTGGACACTAATCTGTTAGGTATGCCTTAACTGGAGTTCCTGTATGGAGCAGGGCACTGAATTAAGGGCTAAAAGGTCCTTCTCATCTTTATGGTTCTATGATTCTGTGATCCTTTGTTTGTTGTGTGTAATCACATCAGATTAATACAACAAATAAGAGAGTAACATTTAGCTCATCTGATTAATCATCAGTTAATGCAACTGGTAATAGCATCAAGCAAAGAAATAATCATTTCAAAAGTAAAAATAGCAGCTCTTTGATTTAAGATAAGGCTTACATCTATTTGCAGCAAATTGGGTTAGAAAATGCATTCCCAAATTATGGATAATAGGAAATATGACCATTGATTTCACACATCAGATACAGCTTGGTTGTAAGATTTGAAATATCACTCATATTTTTTGCTTTTACTGAATTTTGATTTTAAATGGTTATCTTTTTAGTGGGACACTTTTTTATTTTTTTTAAAAAATGAATGGATTGACTAAATGTTGCACTCCTAAAATTTATACAAGGAATTTTTTAAGTGCTTTAGAATAGTGAAAGCAGCTTTCCCTGAGCTGATACTTTTAAATGGGTTGGAGTAGCACTTTTATCATCTTGTCCCATGCTGATATTAATGGTTGGCTAGAGAGGTATATGGGCACTGTCATCTGGCCTGACTGATAGGTATCTACTTTGGGAAGTTAACTTAGAATAAGGATGAGGAATCTCTGGCCCTCCTCCAGAAGTTGCTGCATCGTAACTCCAAGCATTCCTCCCCATATAGCAGTGGTGGCGAACCTATGGCACGCGTGCCACAGGCGGCACGCGGAGCCGCCCCTGTGGGCACGTGCGCCATCGTCCCAGAGGGAGGCACGTCCTTCTCCCCCTGCCCCCACGAGCTTCTGCAAAGCACAAATGGATGCAAAGTCCAAGCTGCCTCTGGGCAACCTTTCTGGGCAACCAGTCAACTCTTTGCACCATTACTTTAATTTTATTACGTTTTATAAGCTCCCTAAATGAAAGAAGACAAAAAAACCCAACCAACTTGATAGCGATTACATAACACACTGACAAATGTCCTCCTCTCAGCTTCAATACATGACATCAATAACTGAATCCTACTGTGATCTGATTGGCTCATTGCCAAAACAAGATGACGAGCCTCCTGCCCACTGTCCCACCCGCCAGAGACCCCCTGGATCTCCCCCAACCCTGCCCGGCCCCCACAGGCATCCCTCCTCAGGAGCAACATCGAGGTGGCCACGCCCACCCTGGTCACGCCCACCCATGCTACCATGACTACCATAGCCATGCCCACTCAGTGGCCACACCCACCCGGCACCCGGCAATGCATAAGTTGGTTTTGGGTTGCAGTTTGGGCACTCGGTCTCTAAAAGGTTCGCCACCACTGCCATATAGTCAAGAATTCTTAGGAACTGTATTTGGTGGGCCACAGATTTCTTATGTTTGTTCTAGAAAATGGTGCCTGTGATAGTTCTGTAAGACAGCTTAGTTGAGAAGTGGATGACTGACTCCAGAAAATAACTACGGAATATTTTGAAGCAGGTTTTCAGTATTCAGGGTCAAGGAAAAAAATAACTAATAATTAACATTTTTCACATAGTATTTGGGTGACTATATTTCCAAGAACTCTAAATACTCTTTAGTGGGAAAGGCAATGCTTTAGTCTTTGATATCATATTAGATAAGCAAAGCATGATGAGACATAAATGACAAGTGCCGGGAGCCATGACTGAGAATTAACAGCTCTCCAGTTAGTAGAGAGTGAAACAAATGTGATCTTCGGGATAATTTAAGCAAAAGGAATTAGTGTCTATTCTTTCCATGTGAAATAATTGCTTATGTAATGCTTCTTTCCTGCAGGGATGTCACCCTCTTGTCCTGAGCAAGATACTATCATCTGAGTAGCAGTTCTTATAACAATAGGAGTCATGTCCTTACTAGCATTCTGGCATGCCACTCTAGAAGAATCAAGCTGTTTTTGAGACGAGTCTTAGAAATAGTTTATGCTATATCAGAACATTTAGATGGCAGCAGGCCATCTGTATGTGCAACTCATGAAGTATGAATATTATTTGCCTTCCATTACTTTTTTAAAAATTCTAAGCAGATAGAAGAAAGGAGGCTGATCAAATGCTTGACAAGCTACCTATTTATGATGGTGGTAACCTTCAAATTGTAGAGATTAACTGTGTGGATAGTGTTGAGGTGTTTGATGTCATGGTTAAGACACCAGGCTAAAAACTCTGAGATCGAGTACTTAGGAATGAAGCCACCTGGCTGATCTTAGGCCAGTCAAAATCTCTCAGCCCTAGGAAGCAGGCAATGGTAAACCACTTCTCCAAAATCTTGCCAACAAAACCGCAGGGACTAGTCCAGGCAGTTGCCAAGAGTCAACACTGACTCGAAGCTACCACTCCCCCACTCAAAAAACACAAAGGTAATAGAACTCTAGCAAATAATTCAAATTATGTTATGATGAATTATGTCTCAGTCACACTATTGTTGTCATTGGAGCTTTCTGGTCATATTTTATTTTGACCTATCTTTCAAAGAGGGATACTTGTTATTGTGCCAACTTGTTGTGAACTTGTGAACTTGTTTGCCAACATTTGCTCACTTTTCTGTTTAGGAAAAGTGAAGAAGGATTAGTTGCATAATCAGAGAGCAAATCCCATTGTAGGGATAATGACAGATTGTGTTGCTGGTGACTGTTCTCATTTTAGGTCACCAAACTAAGTTTTTTTAAACCTAACTCAGCCTTTCTCATTGGGAAATTTTGTTGACAAAGGCATTTCCAAAGATTGCAGTGGATAAGAATTCAGAGATTTAGAAAAGAAGACTAGAGGCAAAGAAAAACTTGTTTCAGGAAAATGACCATCTCTAAAACGATAGCTTAGAATCTTTAACTGGGACTATTGTCCTACGATTAATTTTTATTTTGTCACTGTGTGTTGAAACCCAATATATTTCTTCTGTATTTGTTTCCTTAACAAGTTCATTAACATGAAGTGAGTTTCTCCCTAGAAAATGGGTGATGACAATAAGAACTACCAAGACTGCCATCCCTGTTGCACAGTCCCAGTTCCAACTACTCCTTCTTTTCTGAATCAGGCTCCGATGGGGCCATGACACCTTCATCCATAAAATGAAAAGACTATGTGCAAATCTGTGCTCGCCAAAACAACTGAGAAAATCAGATAGCTGGTATGACTTGAATAGTCCATGACCCAGTTATCAGACCAATGATCAAGTCTATCTAATGGGCCCCGAGACAATAGAGGCAGTGAAAGAAATTATAGATGCTAGCATATTCCAGATCTCCTAATCACCAAAAGGGAGAAGCAAGGAAAAATCCAACCAATCAGGTTCATCCCAGGTGTCCAATTGCGTCATTTCACACATCAGCTAGATCATGTCAAGTATGATCCACCCCACAAGGACAAGATTATTAACAGACAAGCCTATGTTTTCAGTGTGGAGAAGCGGAACATCTCAAGAGGTACTGTTCTAAAGTAAAAGCCCAAATAGTAAGCCAGGGTGAGTCTAAAAGCACAAGCCAGAGAAACCTTCCAGTAAAGCCTTTTGTAAATACAGCATAGATGCTACTCCATGAAACAAGTGAATATGGTAGTGGATGAACATCCACTAATGAACAAGTACTTGAACTATGATCTCCAGAGTGCATACCTCACTTGTAAGGGACCTATCCTAGTGAAAAGTGTTTGCCAAAGGCCAAGGAGAAACCATCCTAGTTAAACTTCCTTTTCAGTGGAAAAAAGAACGGAGAGTTTGCAGGGATAAAAGATCATCTCTTTGCCTTGTTATTCAGGGAAGATTTAGCAGAATATGTATAATTGTTCCTTTTAGCGGGAGACAAGGATCAAGAGAGCTCTTGAAAACCAGGGGCATGCCTGTTGGAGATTCAATTGGAGTGGAGGAACCAAATCCTGATCTGGGTTCTTTCTGGTAGAGAGTGGTTCTCACAACAGAAGATGGTTTACAAAAATAACAGGTGAATTGGAAAAGGTGGAAAAAAATAAAAGGAAGCATGAGAAAAGTGCTATTGTGGAAGCCTTGTAGGTAATTATAAAATTGCATGGAAACTATGGTCCTTTGGAACTAAGAATAAGATTAAATGTTAGATAAATGTTCTATCTCATTTCTCCTGAATGTAACAGTAGCCTGGCCTGCTAGATCTTGATTTTGATAGATATGCATGTTTGTAGAAATGTGTGTGTGAATGTAGCATTTTGTTTAGAAAGTGAACAATAAAAATTGTAAATCTGCACTTGTCCTTATGTTCTGAGTCTTTGAATAAAAAAAAAAGTAGCACAGAAAGTGCTATCAAGAGCTCACTATGACAATATATCTCAGATCCTCTATATATGTATGTACAATTTATTTTTCCAAACTATTTTTTCTAGTTCTGTCCGCACATCAGCAATATTGATTTCCTTTTTAGAATAGAATAGAATAGAATAGAATAGAATAGAATAGAATAGAATAGAATAGAATAGAATAGAATAGAATAGAATAGAATAGAATAGAATAGAATAGAATAGAATAGAATAGAATAGAGCTGGAAGGGACCTTGGAGGTCTTCTAGTCCAGTCCCCTGCTCAAGCAGGAGGATCTATACCATCTCAGACAAGTGACTGTCTAGCCTCTTCTTAAAAATCTCCAGTGATGGAGCGCCCACGATTTCTGGAGGCAAGGTGTTCCACTGGTTAATTGTCCTCACTGTCAAGAGGTCTCTCCTTAATTCCAGGTTGCTTCTTTCCTTAATCAATTTCCATCCATTGTTTCTTGTCCTGCCCTCTGGTGCTTTGGAGAATAACGTGACCCCGTCTTCTTTGTGGCAGCCCCTCGAATACTGGAACACTGCTATCATGTCTCCCCTATTTCTTCTTTTCTTTAGACTAGTCAAACCCAAGTCCTACAGCCGTTTTTCATATATTTTAGTCTCCTGGCCTTTGATCATCTTAGTTGCTCTTCTCTGAATTTTTTTCCAAACTCTCAACATCTTTTTTGTGATATGGTAACCAAAATTGGCTGCAGTGTTCCAGGTGTGGTCTTACTAGGATTTTATAAAGTGGTACTAATACCTCACATGATCTTGATTTTATGCCTCTGTTTATACAACCCAGGATTATATTAGTTTTTTTGGCTGCTGCTGCACACTGCTGGTTCATAGTCAAGTGATCGTCCACTAGGACTCCAAGGTCTCACAGTTGCTGTTTTTAAGCAAGATCTCACCAAATCTGTACTTGTACCTTTGATTTTTCCTGCCTAAATGTAAAACTTTGCTTTTCTCAACATTGAAATTCATTTTGTTGGATAGGGCCCATTGTTCAAGTTTGTCAAGATCTTTTTGGATCCTGAGTTTGTCTTCTGGTGTTGGATACTCCTGCCAGTTTAGTGTCATCTGCAAATTTGATGAGTTCCCCTTCAATTCCCTCATCTACGTCATTGATGAAGATATTGATGAAGACGGAACCTTGTGGTACCCCACTGCTTACTTCTCTCCATTTGGATGTAGTGCCACTGCGGACTACTCGTTGAGTATGGTTTGCCAACCAGCTACAGGTCCATCTGGTGGTGATGTTGTCTATTCCACCTTTTTCTAGCTTACCAAGGAGTAGGTTGTGGTCTACTTTATCAAATGCCTTACTAAAATCTAAGTATACTATGTCCACAGCATTTCGCTGGTCTACTAGTTTAGTCACTTTATCAAAGAATGAAATAAGATTGTTTTGGCATGATCTGTTTTTAACAAACCCATGCTGGCTACTAGTTATAACTTTGTTTGCTTCTAGTTGTTCACAGATCTGTTTTTTATTATCTTTTCTAGGATCTTCCCAGGTATTGATATTAAACTGATTGGTCTATAGTTTCCTGGGTCCATTTTTTTCCCTTTCTTGAAGATGGGAACCACATCAGTTCTTTTCCAATCCTCAGGTATTTCCCCGGTGCTCCAGGATTTTTGAAAGATGTGGTGCAATGGTTCTGAAATAACATCTGCCAGCTCCTTCAGAACTCTGGGATGTAGTCTGTCGGGTCCCAGTGATTTATATTCATCAAGGTTGGATTGGTGTTCTCTTACCATTTTCCTGCTTATTTTAATTTTTGTTTCTAGTTTGTCTTTTGCAGTGATTTTTTTTTTTTTGGTATGTTGGGCTGTAGTTTCTTTTTGTGGGAAGACTGATGCAAAGAATGAGTTAAGCAGTTCTGTTTTCTCCCTGTTGCCTGTTATTTTCTTGCCATCCTCTCTCTTTAGTAGACCTACAGTTTCCTTGACTTTTTTCTTGTTGTTAATATGTTGGAAGAAACTTTTTTTATTATCCTTGATTTCTGTTGCAAGTCTTTGTTCGTTCTGAGCCTTTGCTTTCCTGACTTCATCTTTGCATGTTCTGGCTGTCTGCTGATAATCTGCCTTACCTATGTGCCTGTCTTTCAATTTTTTGTATTTGTCCTTTTTGTCTTTCAATTTTTCAGAGAGATCTTTATGCAGCCATGCTGGTTTCTTCTTGAATTTCTTATTTTTCTTTTTCAGTGGTATTGTGCTGGTTTGGGCTTTTATAATCACATTTTTCAGAGTTTCCCACACTTCTTGGGTTGTTTTCCCCTCTTTCCTAGGTTCTCTCTGAGTTTATTAAAATTGGCTCTTTTGAAGTTTAAGACATTGTTGGACTGTTTACTATTGCTAGTGTTTGCATTATATTAAATTCCAGTATGACATGGTTACTTTCACCCAAGGTTCCGGCAACTTCAACTCCCTATCACTTCTTCTCTATTAGTAAGAATTAAGTCCAGTATAGCTTTACGTCTAGTTCCCTCCTCCACCCTCCTCCACCTCCTCCACTAGGTGGGTTAGGAATCTGTTTGATCTCCCGCTTGCTGCAGAGTTTGTCTCCCAATTGATATCTGGATAGTTGAAGTCTCCCATTATTACTGTGGTATGCTTCCTACATACATTTGTTAACTGGCTGGCAAAGAGTTCATCTATTTCTTCTGATTGGTTGGGTGGCCTGTAATATATACCTATGGCAATGTCACTTTTTTTCTCTTTTATATTGACCCATATACATTCTGGAAAGATTTTATCTTGGATCATGTGCATTTCTGTAGATATGTAGTGTTCTCTTACATATAGTGCAACTCCCCCTCCTCTTTTTGTAGACCTGCTTCTTTGAACAATTTGTATCCATCCATCAGTCCATTCCATTCATGGGTTTCGTCCCACCAGGTTTCTGTTATGCCATTATGTCATACCTTCCTCGTGTACTATTGCTTCTAGTTCACCCTGTTTGTACCCCAAGCTTTGAGAATTTGTATATAAGCATTTAAGACTTTTATGCCTGTCTGTGGATATGTTTCCTGCATCTCTTGATCGTTGTTTGCATTTTTCTTTTTCTCATCACTGCCTACCTCATTGTTTGATTTGTTTTCTTGGGATTTATGATTGGTTTTGGGTTCTAGAGATTCTAAAAATTGGTCACTCTTCCCCCTCAATTTTAGTTTAAAGACCTCCTGATGAGTTGGGCCAGTCTTTTTCCAAGTACATTTTTCCCTGTTTTCGTTAGGTGCAGCCCATCCCTTGCCAAGAGTCCTTCGCGTAGGGAATGCAGCCCACTTCCTCTTTATTTTCAATAATGTTGTGAATTTATTATATCTTCTTAATCTCTATTAGCAGGCATTTTTGCTTTCCTCTCCCCAAGTATCTATGGATATGAGTTAGACACTGAGATTCACCTTGGGCAAAAACTGGTTCTCTTTAATTTCTCTGTTGGTTCTAGTGTTACTGTCTATATTAACAAATAACTGCTTTATATTCTGCACAAAAGTCATTCAGATATTTAAAGAGTGTCATAAATTCTCTCCTTAATATTCTCTTTCAACTATTCCTCATAGGACTTAGTTTTCAGATCTTTTGAATCCTGATTCTCCTATTGTGATTATGTACAGGTCTGGAGGTAGTTCTTGACATATGACCACAATTGAACCCAAAATTTCTGTTGCTAAGTGAGACAGTTGATAAATGAATTGTGTCCCATTTTATGATCTTTCCTGCCGCAGTTGTTAAGTAAATCACTGCAGTTGTTAAGTTAGTAACCTGGTTACGAACTGGTTTCCCCATTTGAATCTGGTTTCCCCATTGACTTTGGTTGTAAAAAAGTCACAAAAAGGGATCACCTGAGTCTGGGAGACTTCAATCGCTATAAATATGAGTCAGTTGCCAAATGTCTGAATTTTGATCACGTGACCTGCAATGGTTGTAAGTGTGAAAAATAGTCATAAATCACTTTTTTCACTCTTGCTGTAACTTCAAACGACCAGTAGATGAACTGTTGTAAAATCAAGGACTATCTCTACATTTCAGAATATTATCCAAACATATCTGTTGCCAATGCTAATTTTTTATGAGATTCTAGTCACAAATTATAGTGTTCATAGCTTCTAGGACAGTTCTTCCAAATTTATACATTATTCTAATCCAGGAGTGCTCACCTTTTACAAGCATCCCGATGAATGATGTAGTGCCTTGAAGAGGCAAGAAAGACGTCTGATGATTTATGTCAGCTGTCTATCCTACTTTTAGATGTTCTAACAAAAGGGAGGGAAAGGAAGTATGAAAAGATGTGTTCGACCTTATTAGATAATGGATGTGAGGTTCAATTCTTCATCTGGGAACCTTCCTGGGAATCTGGTGGGAATATGTAGTACAGATTAACTACTATGGCAGTAGCCTGGTATGTCTAAAGTTCTAATCATGGCAGGTATTGATGCAGGCTGCTGAAAACTGAGATGCCACCAGGGATAGACCGCAGGATCACAAGCCAGCTCTTAAAATAACAACAGCATGAGCTACAGCAGATGAGGAGCATAGGAAGGCAGACCAGAAAAAGTTTAAGGCAGAGAATAGGAGACAGTATAAAATAAAGAAGGAAACCGTAGGAAACTCAATAGCCTAATTCAATACAGATGAAATTATTAGGAATGACAGGAAGGTATTAGTATTGGTGAAGTATGTCCAATCTCTTATAGCTTTCTCTAGGGTGAAAGCTTCATGAAGACTATTTCAAGCATGTATTATTCAGGGAAGCAGAACAAGAACCATTCCAAAAAAGGTTTCCCATGACCATAAACATCACTAGGATAAGGTGCTTATATGGTAGTAGTAATAGGGTTAAGTTCTGAGTGTTTTGGTATGTTCCTGAATGGAAAAAGTGTCCTTTTCAATGGATGGGAGTCCCTCCCAAGGGCACTCTGCAGCACAATTCACAGCAGTCTGGTGGCAGAACAATGATCTGTGGATCATTGTCAATTCTTACAACCTATTTGGATGTACAATTAGGGTGTACAATACTGAACTACAAGGACCAACCAGCTGATTATTTTGGACAATACTTGTTCAAGAGTCATAATGATGAAGGACAATTTGATTAATTGTTAATGAAAACAATAAAAGCAATAAAATCTTGGGTCATCCCAGTCCAAAATATTTTAATATGCATCTGATCATTTATTGTTCTGATAGTTCATCTTATTTTTGAAATAATACATTTTGCTACAAAATTGTACATTTTCTTCATTTTAGTTTGTTTTTTTTGAGGTAATTTTTTTTTCTTTATTTATTAGTTTATAATATATAATACAAAAATACAAAAGAAAATAGTAGGAAAATAAGAGAGGGAAAAGGTCAGGGAAAAGTGTTGGACAAAAGGAAAAAAGAAAGAAAAGGTGTTGATTTCGGACTCTCTTTGGTGCAGTAGAATAAAATAATAACATCAAATCTCAACTTTTTATTTTTACATAATAATATAAACTAGCTATTTCTTTAACAACAAACGTATTAATCGGTAAAACCCAAAATTAAAGTTTCATTTTTTTTCCACCTCAAGCACAAAGTCCAGAAGCGTTTTCCAAGTAGAAACAAAAGTAACTGTGTTTTTTCTTTGATCCAAGCAGTCAGTCTGGCCATCTGTGCTAACTCCATCAACTTTTGCAACCATTCATCCATTGTAGGAATCAAAGTGTCCTTCCATTTTTATGTTGCTGCCGTCAACATATATAACATCAAAGTTCCAAAAAAATAAATAAATTCCAAGTCTTTTTCCATTAAACCCAGAAGAAAAGTTCCTGGTTTTATCTTTATATTCACTTTGAGAATCTTCTGTATTAAGATGTGAATCCTACTCCAATATTTCTTTGCTTTATCGCCAAAATTATACATTTTCATGGATGTTCCAAAAAAATAAACACCTGTGTTCATTGGTGCTTTTATGCCATTTCATGCATTTGGTTGATTTTCAGAAGCCTCTGGTCAACAATATGTCCTTCTCATTGTCTGAACTGTTTAACTTACTACACTTAAAGCACAACTAATAAAGTAGCAAGAGAAACCCTGTGATGTCTTAGTAATGGTTGATAATCTCATATTAGTGCTGTATTCCAATAATTTATGAATGTACTAGCCTTCTCTAACCAGCTGCCCACCAGCCATAGAGGGATGCAATTCTCAGAATTCATGCTACTTAGAGTGTATTAGATTATGAAAGTCTGAAGTAGCCCATCATTACTTATTGGCTGTCTCTCCAGGGTTTCTTCTCTAAAAGTTCAAAAATAGCAATAAGCAATTCTCTAAAAAATGAAATCGTTCTAATGGGAATTTGCCTAAAAGCTGTAGTTGTGAAGAAATGACTTAATTTTTTTTAATTATATGGACAGGCAAAGAAATGACAGGAAGGAAGAACATTTTGACCAATTTTTGCAATAAGAAAAAAAAACCCAATATTTTGTCAGAGGGTGGAGGTAACCCTGAGCAGTGACACAAATTATATTTTCCCCCAAAGAGGTGTTTTGTTTTCATTTTGCCTTTCCTCCAAATGGCAGTAACAAAACCTTTGTTGGCAGTTTGACCCCCATTATGTGTCTTTTACAATACACATCCTTCAGGGCACATGTGCAGAATGTTCAGAAAACTCAAACCGTGAGTGGTAAAAATCCCTTTTCAGAAATTTTGACAGTTCTAATTTAATGATCAGGACAGAAGCAGAAACTAGAAAAGGTAGTATGTTTGTTTTGTTTTTGGCTTTTGTTTTTCTCCTCATTGCTAATTTTATTTATTTATTTGATTTGATTTAACTTGATTGAATTTGATTTAAGATAAGATAAGATAAATAACCTTTATTGTCATTTTTATATTGTGGGCACAATGGCACACATAAAAAATGAAATTTAGTTGCCCGCTCTCAAAGTGAAACATATACATGACACACACCTAAACATACTATGTACAACATATATATATGTTGTACATTGGTGGCACAGTGGTTAGAATGCAGTATTGCAGGCTAATTCTGCTGACTGCCAGCAGTTCAGCAGTTCGAGTTTCAACTAGGCTCAAGGTTGACTCAGCCTTCCATTCTTACAAGATTGATAAAATGAGGACCCAGATTGCTGGGAGCAATATGCTGACTCTGTAAAACCACTTAGAAAGGGCTGTAAAGCATTGTGAAGCGGTATATAAATCTAAATGCTATTGCTATTGCTATTTTGATAGCTGCCCAGCTCAGCAAATGATTCTGGGTGACTCCTAATTTTGTTAGCTGCCCTGTATACACTTTTGACTAGAAAGGAAATACAATCTAACAAAATGACATATTTAATGGCAGCCCCATCTCAAAGACTGTATATGTATTATGTTCTAGCTCCAATTCTGTCCACTTGTGAAGCGACATGAATGTAACATTATGGGCTACAAACATAAGGCATTTGGTATGATATGGAAAAGAGAAGGAAAATTAGATAGAACCACCATTTCTGTTAGAAGCCCTGTGTAACAATTTTCCCTGGCAGTCTGATATAATTTGATGCTACGGTTAATTATCTTTGGATTTCAAGCTGGTATTGAAAGTACAAAGTGACATTTTCCATCAGTACAGGCCATATCCAGGAAATGATCCCATACAATTTAGTTTATAGTGACTAAACTATATTATAGGCTGGGAAATTCAGATTTGAATTCTCTTTAGCCCTGAAGCTCATCAGGTAATCTTAAGTCAAGCAACTAATAATTTTTGCATAAACTCAAAATATGGACTTTATCTGGCTTGGTTTAGCATATAAACCTAGAAATGTTACAATGTTGTGGTTAGATGAGAAGCTGGTTATCATGGTTATTTCTTGATTAGATATAACTTTTTATATAATTGAAAACTTAACTAATGGTTAGGTTATGGCTAAGCAACTACTAATCTTCCTCCAAACAACATGGGGTGCTATCTCTAAAGCAAAGCTATAGAATACTACATTTCTATAGTATATTCTGTCATCTTCACTTACAGTAACTGCAGCCAATAGTAGTTTCCTGTGTTATCAAAGATCTGTTTTCTGGGTGACTGCCTTGCCCTCATTAAGTCACACTTAACATGTTATGTAATCACAACCATTACCTAAGTACTTCACAGCATTGTTGTAAAAATCACATTTAACACCCTGGGGGAAAAAAACCAACAGAGATGAGAACCAGTGAAAGCTTAACCCAAACATTTCAAGCAAGCTAGTTTGTGGGCATCTGTTGCTCACAGAACCTCTGACTTGATGAAGACCATAACTCAAGATGTTGCCAGCTTCTTTTTTAGACAGCACTGAAGGCAAACTGGCGATTCTAGGAGAAATGAGAAGAAACCTGCAAGACTTTCAAAGAAGACCATGTAGAAAGTGTACATGGTTTGGGCAGTTTATTCTTGGGCTATTTGTTTTTCTTGCTGCCTCTAAGCTTACAGGAATCATTGTAATGAGTAGTGACATACCATACTTTTATTTTCAGCGGCACTTAAATTTGTTGCTGAAACAGTTCTACATAAGAAAGGCATAGTCAGAAATTTCTGCTTGGGTTCTCATAATTTACTAGAGTAAACAAACTGTCTAAAACCACAAAAAGCCTACCCCTCAGACAGAGTAATTTTGGAACAGCTAAATATCAGAGCACATCTCAGCCAAGTGGCTGGTTGGTGACTCAGAGCACAAAGGGAGTTTTTCAGCAAGCCACCAGACAGGACTAGTATGCAAAAAAAAACCAAAGTTTCTGACATTGTTACAGATGGCTTCTGTTATTATTCCCAACCTACAAACCTGAGGAAAGATATGTTATTTTTGACATTTAATGATCAGTGTGGGACTCCCATTTAGAATCAGATTTTCAAATCAAATCATATACTTATCATCTTGTGCTTGTGCATGCCTTAGAATAATTAGTCAAGGCACTTTGCTTTCTTTGAAAATGAGATTAGTTGATTTGGTCAGTCAATGGATGTCACCAGCTGCCATCATTACTCAGGTCCAAACCTATTCAGGATGTTGCTGTTTCATTGGCTTCTTGGATTTTGAACTCCTTTGCTGCTTATGAAAATCACTTCCCCTCTGTCTCACTTCCATTTCTTTCATGCATCTTCATCACAGAGACATTTTGAGTGCTTGTTTACACAACCACCTCCTTTACTATTCAAAGAATGGTCAGAGAGAGTGTAAAATGCACTCAGATTGTGGCCAGGGCTAAAAGTAGGGTTACACTTTCCCAGAGTTTTCAGTTGATAACCACAGTGTACAGTGCTTCCAAAGGCTGATTGTTAACACAAAGCACCATGTTATAAATAAAAGTCTACACTATACAGCACAAATGCATCCAGTATTCAAGCTCACATGCAAACATTATAGAAATCAACTTTTTTCTTTTATTCCAATGGTTAACTTAACTTAGAGATATCTTAACCAAAATTAAACATTTCTCAAAGTCCCAGTTTTTCAGTGGCAGATTGGAGTGTGTATTTAATCATTCCACTCATATAAATGGAGTTCAAAAGATTTGAACTTTGATCATATTATGCCGCTTTTGCCCTGTGAAGCCTGATGGGACCCTTAAGGCAACAGAAGCCTTACATCAATGGTGTAGAGCAGGGGTGTCCAACCTTGCAACTTTAAGACCTGTGGATTTCAACTCCATGCTGGCTGAGGAATTCTGGGAGTTGAAGTCCACAAATCTTAAAGTTCTCAAGGTTGGACAGCGATGGTGTAGAGGCTGAGACCTTGCAGTGAGGCAGGAGAGTGGCATCTATCTTCACCTTTACTGTATAGAAAGTGAACAATTGGTGCCAATTCCAGGTATAAAGGTGATCTACACATGTGGACTATTTTTTTCTTAAATCCTCACTTTCAGTGAAGCAGAAATTCCTTCCTTTCAATAGCCTTCTCTGTCTTTAAAAACAACTAGTTGTCTTTGCATCCATAAATCAAAGGTAATTCTTTTGGAGATTAACTGTCTTTTTTCTACCCCAGGCCCCCAGCTTCTAGAATGCTTTCCAAGAAGGCATTGTTGATGATTTCCTACAATCTTAGGGAGAACATCTATCTCCTCAATGGCCACATTGGCTGGAGCTATTGAGAGGTCTGTATCACCTGGGCAACATTTGATGCCCACATGTCACCTTGAGTCAAGCTGATTGTGTAGTATATAAACTGCTGTATTTAATAAATAAATAAATATTTGGAAGAGTGCAGATTTCTTATCTCTGCTTCATAAAGTAGTATGAAAAGAAGGAATCAAGACAATGTTCTCAGTTAGTAACTCTTCTTTCCTGGATAGGGCTCAGGGCTGTATTAAAGCAATATTTCATCTAAACTAATACTAAGACTGAGGTCAACAATTTTATTTCACTTGTCTACACTTAAGTCTGAAAGGAAATGGTGCCCCACCCCAAGAAAAGACCACCACTTTATTTAGTAGGCCTTGTAATCCTCTAGTGTAACATGAGTAATAATATCACATTTCATACACTATAACTAGCAAATTACCAAGACTGATCGGGGAACTCCTTGGAGAGAATAACAATTTACTACCTAGTTTAGAACATTTGTCTAATCCAAGGTGCATATTCTAGTAAAGAAGTAGAAAAAGGATTCATTTGTCAATTATATTGTGAATAACTCTATTCATTAATGCAAAAAGTTGTCCTTTATCAACACATTTATTTGATATTATAGCAATTTAACAGAGGGGACTAACATATAGACAGCTACACAGAGAAAAAAGAAGCAGTGTCAGTTTTCCAGACAGCTGTTCAGGAAAAAATAAACAGTTATTTCCAATACAGAGAATAATCACTTCTCATTTTAACTTCAGCATATTTTATAATTTGATAACAATGCCCTCCTGGCAAAAAGGAAAATTCTTACACAAAGCTGACTTTATTCAGCCTTCTGCTTATGAAAGACAGGATTTATATTTGGTGATGAGAAAATGATAGAGTGTTTCTGTTTCCATTTTTCTCATGTGGACATCAATGTTAGTTCAGTTCTCATTTTGAATATATGGTCTTTTAACCATTGTTTTAACCAACTTGGACAGCCATTTGTCCGAAATGGTATAGGGTTTCCTGCCTGAGCAGGGGGTTGGACTCAATGACCTCCAAGGTCCCTTCCAACTTTATTATTATTATTATTATTATTATTATTATTATTATTATTATTATTATTATTATTATTATTATTATTATTATTATTATTATTATTATTATTATTATTATTATTATTATTATTATTATTATTATTATTATTAACTTGATTCCACAAATGAAAATGGGATCAAGTTGGATACATTTTACCCCTCCATTGCCACCTCCAAGGTCCCTTCCAACTTTATTATTATTATTATTATTATTATTATTATTATTATTATTATTATTATTATTATTATTATTATTATTATTATTATTATTATTATTATTATTATTATTATTATAAAGGGATTTTAATCCACAAATTTTACGTCGGTTTTCCTTAAGCTGGTGTCCTGAATATGAGTTGGAGCAACAGCTCTCAAAATTTACTATCAAACTACTTCTTTAAAAGTCAGATCATCATAATCTATAGTTTGCTTCAACTCTGAGGCGATGCCCAAATCCATATATGGGTGTCTTTCATACGCAGACACACAGACACACCTCTGTTCCAAACAGCTCTTGAGCAGGAATTCAGTTTTAACTTTATTATGGCCTTCAAGCAACAGAGGTAAAATAGAGGAGGGAGAGGAATCCAAATAAAAACAAACAAACAGATAAAGCAATCCATCTTAAATCTTATAATTAGGTTGGGCTTCAAGAGAATGATTGATCCAATCATTGATGCAATGTGTTTCCATGGTAGAGACTGGGTCTATGGTTCTGATCCAACACTGTGCAGCATTGCACCAGACACTGGGTTGTGTCTGAGGGATGTGCAAAAATGTTCCCAAATCAAAACATTTTGAGGTTGAAACAATTTCCCTAACTTAGAGGTTAGGAAACTTAGAGCATTTCAGGAATGGTTAGAACAGTATTAGAACATAACTGATAGTTGGAATTACATGTTTATAGTTCAAAATTGTTAGAATTTAAAACATTTTGCATACCATGTATGTCTGTATTTGCATAAGTGAAAACAGTCAATGCAATGGAAGCCTAAAAATAAGAATGATAATCATAAACACTATGACAAAACCCAATAAAAATATAAAATAACAACAAATCCAAATATATCTTTATGTTTGACAAAGAGCCTCAAAACTGCCCCTCCCATTGCTTGCATTGTGCCAGGAAACTACTCAAGTCATGCCACAGCATGATGGAAGGTTGGGATTTAAGATCTACTGAAACCTTCCGCTCCATTCCTTGCATGCATATTTCTGGCCTTTTCCAATTTTCCCATCTTTAGAAAGAGCCTGATAAACCTACAAAAAAGGCTGGATGGGAATATGAGCTAGATTGCTCGCTTTCCCCCACCCAACCCCCCACTCCCCCAAGTCAGAATGGGACAACTCACCACGGCAGGCTCACCACAATCAGCTCACCTCTCTTATAAAAGGCACTAAGTGAATCGAGAAATACAAGAGTTACACTAATATCAAAGAAATAGTGGAATAGAATCATTAAAGAAAAGGTGCTAAAAGAGGGACAAAATGAATTGTGAATGACAAAAATTAAAATAATGTTGAAGAAACCGTGGTGGATAACAGTATAGTTATCTCACGTTCAGATAGCTTGTGTTGAATTGTCCCATGGCAAGTTGGCCATGGCAAGTCGCTGTGGCGAATCAGCCGTGGTGAGTGGTCCCAGACTCCCCCCCACAAGTTATTGTCCTGTTCTTGCTTTGAAGGGAAAATCCTGGGCTATTTTAGGCCTCAAGAATGTTGTCTCTGGCACCATAGGATTGCTCTCTAAACCATTATTTTTGTAAATATTCTCATTAAATGTATTGTTAAATATATTTTTCAGATACAGTGGCACCTTGGTACTCATTGTTAATTGGTTCCAGGAGATGTGATGAGTAAGAAAAAAAAAGAGTATCAAAGAGTATCAACCAAATTTTTCCCATAAGGAATAATGTAGGGAGTCAACACCGACAAGTTCTAGTTTGTGCATTGAGTACCAAACAGACGATGAGTACTAGGACAACATTTTCACATCAAAATGTGTTTTGTATCAAATTGGATGAGTTTCAAATCAGTTGAGTACCAGGGTAGCATTGTGTATATTTTAAAGGCCAACTTATAGAGTATAGGTTTGATGCATTGTTTACAATAGTCTGAGTAGACAACCTTTTTGTATTTTAAATAATTGCTTATACTAATAAAACATTTAATTTTCTGGGTAATAATACGGTATATGAAGGTATTAGAAAACTCTAGGAAACATCAAAGTTTAAATATGCTAAAAAAAAAATAGAGAAGAAAATAAGGTAGGGTTTTGAAAAAGCCCAGTATGGACTAAGCATAATCAATAAAATGTGCTTTTTGGTGTTGGTGGCAAATGTTCCTTTGGATATTTGTATTATACACTTTTGTATCATCTTGGGTTCCAAGTGTAGGCTGAACTATCCCAGAGGTCTCTGCAGTGCACTGGGATTCTATGGCAGATGATCAGAGATTCTTTGCTTGCCAAGCAGTCATGCAAGTGTTTACTGAAGATCAAAATTTTGAAAACCACTAATGTCGAAACAGATTTCAAAAGCATGCTTTTTGAAGACAGGCTTGGAATGAAATTGTTGTCTTACATTGCCCTGAAGCACTGTCACTTGATAATATATAAATATATGAATCCAAACGATGTACTAGTTTGTAAAGTTCTGCTTAAAAGTCAGTGACTGCACATGCTTTTAAATGCAGAATACAGTTGCTTTTACAACCCACCAAGAAATGTATTTTGGAATAATACAGGGCTATGAAACTAGTATAGATAAATCTTTTATTTGCTTGTCAGAATATTATGATTTATTTTGTCACAGTATAATCTTTTCTTTTTCTTTTTTGTTTTGTTTTGTTTACAATATCCCACTAAAGTATTTTCCAGATATATTGTATTCATGCTACAATACACATTGGTGATTTCTTTCTTTTTTTAAGCCTTAGTTGAAATTGTGATGCCACAATGGTCAAGGGAATGTAAATTTAACAGAACTTGCTGACTCCAGCCAATGATTTTAAATACAGTCTTGAAGCTATAAATTGGGATACATTATTTATTGGTTCTTTTGAAAGGAAATAATGGCTGGAGGGTACTTTGCAGGATTTAGCATAACTTTTTAGATGGAACCTGGCTGTATGTAGCTACATTGTTCATGAAGACTTGACAGCTACTTCAAATTCATAGAGGCTATGATTACTTACTATGATTTGATTAAAATTATTTTTTTCTACATGTCAATTTTTAGATCATGATGATGATGATGACGATGATGATGGTTTCTGTTCCCTTTCCACAGTGTTCTAATTATAAACATTGACTTTAACTGACATTATGTTATAGACTGATTATTATGGCCAATTAGCTGGAAAAGCAGTGAGAATGAAAGTAATTGGTAGGGCCATAATACAAAAATCATACTAATTACCTAATCATAACCTAGTTTGAGTAATAAAACATCTGCAAGAAAACAACCAAGCTCAGACAGCACCAAGGACCTCTCATTTCAACCCTGAGCTCCTTTATCAAAATCATGCTACAACCCATGGAGAAAGCTATGTCAAGATCAGAGGGAAGTGGACAAGGAAGACAGGGAAGCACAAACATTATGAAGACAGAGAGAAGAGGAGGATATTGCAGAAGAATAGGTAGGTGTCTGAAAGCAGTTTTAGAGGCTGCAAGTAGGACATGAAGGGCAAAAAGCTCTGCTGGCTCCCAAAGCTGTGAGAAGGTTTGACAAACCTCAAAAATCTTGGACCAGTGTCTGGGAAAGAACAAAAGTTAATACACTATCCAATTCATTTTTTATTTATTTATTTTTTTGCAGTAAGATGTCCTACCAAAGTATCTGGTGAAAGTTCAAAAAGATCCTGCATATTTTTAATTGAAGAATACAATTCTTTTAATAATAATATTTGCACAAATAACTAATCTCTTTAGCGACAATGGCAACCCAGGTAAGAAGACAGAAGGAAAGTAAAACAGCTGTGCAAAAGTCTCACCGATCTGTGTTTAAATAGTCTCTCTCTAGTCTAGCCCCTTCCACCTACTTCTCCAAAATAATTCATCATTAAAAAAACTGTTTTTAGCACTGCCTAAGTTGGGTCTTGCAGGGTCAATAGCTTTCATTTCATTTATGGAATTCAACATTCTTTGACTTCGCTGTTTTGCACTGCAGGAGTTGAACACATGCTGCTACTATTTATTCACTACAGGTATCAGTTCAAGAATTTTCTGGGCCGCCTGCTTCAAACTCTGATAACTACTGCAAAGACCTTTCAAAGTGTGGAGTGACAGCTGTCAGACTGCAGTGCCTTGTCAGCTAACAGTGTACCTATGTTCACTCAGTTATGCAAGGAAACCCATAGGAGCATTCACGAAACTGACAGTTGCCAGATTGCAGTGGCCTATTAGTGCTCTGCTTGAAAAAAATAACTTGGAAGCAAAAGATGATGGACAGCTGTCATACTCTAGTATTTTCTAAGCATAGTACTGAATTCAAATCAACTGGCTTTTTGACTAAGAAAACTAGCGAAAGGCATATTTACTCTGAACCATTAAGGTAATATCAGCACTGTAAATATCTCCAATATAATATAAAGATGTTTCTTTCAATTTTTTTTATTTTCCCTCAAATGGTAAAAAGGGAGCATCACTTCTGCTCCTAATTTTTCAAGATTTGAAAAACCCTAAAGTCATAGTCATGAATTTTTTGTATCCAATTTGTGGCCTTGTGTCTTGGTCTTTCTGTTGATCTGATGGAGGAAGCCTGGGCCCAGTTCATATCAGGAGCTTAACTAAAAAGCCAAGATGATTTTAGTCTTATATAGTTTGTAACCAGTGGTGGGATTCAAATATGTGATACCGCACAATATGTGATACTGTGTGGATACCGCTTCCAGAAATCCATTCTGGGCCTGGGCAACAAAAAATTAGCTACCGGTTCTACCAAACTGGTGCGAACTGGTTAAATCCCACCACTGTTTGTAACCCAGATGTTTAGTAAGTAAAATGTTGCCGAATTATGGAAAAGCTATACATGGCTTGATTTAATCCATCAGACATTTTAAATAATATTTCAGATTATTTTTATACATTTTATACATTTTCAGATTATTTAAACACACCATCATCAACTGACACATAGAGTGTGTCTGTCACAAGATTAAGTAATTTGCATTGTTTATAATCCTAGCAGATTGGCTTGGCATTTTCCTAACATTTTTATTATTCATTTTTTTATTTCCTACTTTTTGGTTAATAGAAATGATATGCAGAAGCAAATGTACTTCTGTAAATTTAAATAAATATTATAAGTATTTATCTGTATGTGTATCTGTATTATAATATAGTGCATTCAACTGTATATGTGTGGTATGAACAGTAAATCAATATATTGTAATGCTATGCAAATCTTATGGCTCTTCATTTACCACTTGCAGTGCGGTGTTTGTTACCAGTTCAGGGTTGAAAAAAATCCAGAGAGTTCTTTGCATTTCCTGCCTGATTTGTAATTTTTGTCCAGAATTTTACACCCCTGATCTGGTAGCCCAAACTTAACCTAACATACCACACATCTCTCTCCAAGGAAAGTCCAACATGTAAAAAATACTACTGTATTACAGATATTTTTATTTTGAAAGAAAACAAGAAATCCACCTATTTCTTGTCTATATGCAATTTTCATATGTTCATCAATCCATTCTGTCTTTTTCATCATTATTGTTTTTACAGTAGAAAAATATACACAGAAATCCATACATATATATTTAAGCATCTTTTTAAAAAATATATACATTTATACGTACATTTATCCTAAAGTATGAATTATGTATTATGACATATGTAATATGTCAGATTAAAAAATGCAGCACAAGATTTAGACAAGCAAAACCCAAATTTTAATTATCTTACAACCTGCAAATAAATTTAGATGGGAGATCCTACAGTGGAATTTATAAAGATAGGATCATTTAAGCCTGCTTGATATGAGTGTAGTCACATGCTATGCATACCTCTTTTGATGAAGTTATATGCCTGTAAAAATACTTAACTTTTATTGGAAGAATCTATTTCATCGTAATTGGTAAATGCATTGAAAAACCCTGAAATTAGACAGTTGAAACTGCCCGTGTAGAGTCTGGATACAAGGAAAAGAGTCTATGCTGGCATGCAGTTTTATTAAGTGAGATGTGATATTCTCCCAACCAGCAGTGTATTGGTCTCACAAAAATCTCTTTTGATCAACAATGCATTAGCTTGCCTTCGCTCTGATCCTCCACATGCATTTTTACAAGCTTTAACCCCATTTCCCCATTTCCTTTTTTGGTTCCATTGGATTTTGATTTCATTTCTTGCCTGAAATGAAGAAAAATTGTGATGTGAGCTGTGCCATCAGTGATACATCCTTGAGTATGTATGTACACATACATACTTACACACACATATTTATATATATAAATATATATAAATAGCCAGCTCAAACATTTTCACACTTTAAACGAATCTATGTTTTGTTTTTTTATAAAACCAAATAAAAAATGTACCAATGTATATATAACACGGCCTCGGGGTTCCTATGGTAAGGACTGAATCCTAAAAGTTCCAGCAATGCCAACTGCCTTTCAGCACTACCAAAGTAAGTTTGCTGTTCCAGCTCCAGACATAATTAAGAGGAGGGCACTGGTCAAGCCTGCATGGCAAAGCGAGTTGGCAGTCTGCAATATAGATAGACTACCCATCTGCAATATAATACAACAGGAGGTGGCGGTGGGGATGAAGGGTACACCAAACATTTATTGACAGCAATATATGCATAAATAAAAAAATAATACTTTTGTTTTAACTTCTGATTTAGCTAAACAATATTCTGAACTGGCTTTTATTCTTCTATGGATTCTTAATAATGTCTAAAAATGCATAAGCACAATGATTGGAGTTGCACATGAATTTGATTGGAGTTGCACTTACTACATATACCTAATAGTGTCTTCAGTATGTAAAAACAGACCCTGCAGGCTCACAAAGTGTCTTCATAGAACAGCTTTCCATTTCAAAAGCACTTCTTGAACTGCCCATGTCATCAAACAATACCATTTGATTCATAAGAATCAGTCTTCAAAGAGGAGGAAGCATTATGGAAGAAAAAGCTTCTCTGTGAAAAGCCACACAGTACACAAATTGAAAATAAAAGAAAGACTGAACACCATGACAATGATGTGTGTGTGTGTGTGTGTGTGTGGTGTGTGTGTTGAGGGGGATATACTTTCTTGCCTATTGTGCTTTTTTTAGAAGATGAAAGTTTCTCGGGTGCTAGAATTTATGTCACTGTGAAATCTAAATCTAATGAGAGTAAGACATCCCCAATATGTTCCCACTGGGATCTGGGTTGGAATCCCTACTTACTAAGAATCATCATGGATGGCTTGCTTGGTTCTCCCATAAAGTGGGGAAGAGTGTCAGACTACCAAACATATTTGGCGTGGAAGCTTAGGTCACAGCTGAAGCAATAGCGACATGGATGGCCCAAATGTACTGGGATAAAAGCACAAAGGCTGTCTAAATCCTTTCATTCTTTATTTTAAGTCACATTGGTGGATGGTAGGAAGGGACTGGATAATTTTAAAAATCTTCTTTGAAGTTCAAGAAGAAAACTGGGGATTGCATATCTTCCAGAGCAGTGTTTCTCAATCTTGGGAACTTTAAGATGTGTGGACTTCAACTCCCAGAATTCCTAGCTAACATGTTATAGATGCTGGCTGGGAATGCTGAATGCTGGCTGGGAAATTCTGGGAGTTGAAGTCCACGCATCTTAAAGTTGCTAAGGCTGAGAAACACTGCTCCAGAGAATGGGTAAGAGAATGAAATCTTAAATATTTAAGCATATAAATCAGGACAAAAGCAGAGCTGGAACTCTGATGCCAAAGCATGGACTAAATCTCAACCCTGTGCATGAAGTTACTTTTTACAGTACCAAAAGGACAAAACTGACCCCAGTGTCGTAGTATGCAATTTTAGCAATGCACTGCTTAAATTCAATTGACAATGGGCTGCTGAGTCAGAGAGTATGGCTAAATTAAAAAAAAAAAGAATTGGATGGTGCTCTAAAACAAATATCTTGCAATACAGAGAATGAGGATGAGAGCAACCTTCCACTTAGCTTTTAATAGAATTTTAATTACCTATGGGTGATGTCTTCAAGACTCTCCTGGATTGGTATGGAATGTTTCTTAGTTATCCAGGGAAAAACTCAAGACAGCTTGTGGAAAAAGCTCCAAAGTCAATCCAGGGTCTAAGAAGCATGGCATTTTCCTTCATTAGTCCACATAGTATTTTCTTCCCTTCACTTCCCATAAGTCAGTGAGAGTAGAGACAATAGAGCAGTAGAGATATGAGATGTATAATCTTTTATCCCTGTTTTGTCTGTTTGCTGCAAACAGACTGCAAGATTCTCATCTCTTTTTTTTTCTTTTCCTTTTGGTCAGATGAGCAGTATGTTTAGCTGGCTGGCAGGCAGGCAGATGGCTGCTTTTCCACTACTGATAGCAGTGGCAAGTCACAGTCTTGGTCCTTTCCACACTAGCAATTTATAGCATCTAGAGCAGTGTTTCTCAAACCTTGCCAGCTTTAAGTTCAACACTCAGAATTCCCCAACCGGTAGGTCATCCAACCCTTGATTTGCCAAAATAAAAGTAATGAGCATAGGCTTTGTATCACTACAGGGATGGCTGAGGAATTCTATAAAGGTACTTTAAGTCAGTGGCCCCCAATCATTTGGGCACCAGGGACCGTTTCCATGGAGAAAGGTTTTTCTGCAGACCGGAGGGGACGTGGTTTTGCAGGTTGCCTTCATCCAGCGGATGGGGCTTTGCTTGTTTGTTTGGCCCGGTTGCTGGCATGCCAGACCAGTGCTGGTCCACAGATCAGGGGTTGGGAACCCCTGCTTTAAGTGATGGAAACATGGCCAGAGGCAGCAACTCTCTCCACAAACACAAAGGAAAATCCTCCATCTCCAAGCAAGGTTGCTGCACACTCAATTATTTTTGTACATTATCTTCTTTTCCAGGGATTCTCTGCTTAAGTGGAAGCAAGAAAAAGGAAGGAGGGGAATATGATATTTCAATAGATGTGTGCATGTGAAAATTTTTGTGTTTGTACAAACATTTGATTAGAGGCCCATGTATCTAGAAGCATGAAGGAATGTAGCCACCAACCTCTGACAATTGACAATTGGAAACAAAAAGGCTGTAAAAAAACAGTGAGATTTCTTGTAGGCATCTTGGCCCAACCCAGATTTCCAGCATCCTAGCCTCCATCTGAAATGTTTGCATTGTACCTCAGAATCAAACTTTTCAGTGCAGTCACTCATTTCATATGCCCTTGACTGGTTCTTATCCACCATGTTGTACAACTTTAAATGAGATTAGCAGAACTATCAAAAAATATTTTGAATCAGTCTTTTTCAAAGATGCCTGTGAAAAAATATGGGTAGTTGCTCAGACATAGTGGTGAGGGAACTGTATTGTAAACTATCCATCCATCCAAACCACCTTTCTTCAACCTCTTCTCCTTCAAGCCGAGCAACCCAATGGATCCATTATTGGTAGTTCATTACTACTGAGGCAGTTTGGTGCATAATATCAGAATGCTCTACAATTGAAATTGGTAATATTGTCAGTGTTTGTTCACTGTTCCCTATTGACTATAAGGCCTTTGTAATCTACTAGAGACCCACATTTGAGACATTTTTCTTGTTCATTGACCAGCACATTTTTGTGACTCCTTTTTACACCACCAACTGATCTCACATTCTTCAAACAAAAGCTAAGCATGAGCTAAGAGTAGCCAGGATGGTTGGATAACTCTATTTGTTTTCCTTACATTTAAAATCTAAACTCATTTTGTTTAATCCCAAATAAAAACACACATATATACACAATGATAGAATGAACACCACAGCTGTATCTCTAACTGCGGGTCCAGAAAGTTTAATTATTAAGTTGGTTGATCTTAAATTCATAATAGAACTTAAATAAAGAGTGACTTACAGGCAGCTGTTTCTAATATTGAGTCCCTACCACACATGAAAGGCACATTATTTCTGCTGCAGCCTCTCTACCCTTGGGTGTTATCAGCTGAACAAGTTTTGAACCCACCTAATGCATTTTGAGGTAGCTTAAGTTTATTTTTCTTTCAATAAAATAAATGGTTTTGTAATTAAATTTCTGCACTGACTGTGCTTAATGGCCACATTGACAAGTGCTAATGTATGGGAAGAGAATGACTTTGAAATGAAACATGCTGTTTTCCAATCTGCAAGTAATTTTGCACTGAGGCCATCTAAAAAATCTTGTGCCAGTGAAACATTTTCATTAATCTGCTAGCTTAATGCATGCTGCCCACTCAGCAGTGGAAGGACCGTTAAAAAAAATGAGGGGAGGGGGGAAGAGAAAGAGGGAAAGAGAGACAGAGAGGGGGGGAGGGAGGGGAGAGACAGCGTGCACAAAAATATCATGAAGTGAGCCGTTGTTTGAAACCATTTTGTGGTCCCTGGCAGCAAGGACTATGGAAATTTGCTGACTTTACACCCTGAAATGTTGCAGCTGTCTCTATGGAAGCTAGTAGCTTCAGCTCTTGGCACTCATTCAGCTTCCAAATGCCCTTTCTGCTTCTCTCTTCCCCATCCACCCTTAGTTAAATTTATTTCTGAATAAATCTTCTCGTCGAAAACTGAGAAGAGCTATTACATATGTGGACTTCATTTCCAAAACCACTTCAAGTCATCAAGATGCATGTCAGGCCAGCTCTTCTGTTTATGCTGCATTCGAGGCTAAAGAGCTCAATAGCACAATATTCTGGCAACCTCATTCTCTGCGTGCACATACACACCCGCTGTCTCACACAATTACCTTAATCTAGGCAGCAGCAAATTTCAACTCATGCGTGATTTTTAAAAATTCTAGACAAATAAACACGCGCAAGGATCTGCTGGCATTCACCAAATTCTGTAAACTTTGCTTAATTCTCTGACCACTAGAGGGTTGGCTTCAGCAACATTATCGTAATAGCAGAGTCTTTAGGAATTCTACTGCTAAACACCTTGGTCTCTGAAAGAAAACTAATGTTCTGGCTGAGAGATTTGTTTTGTCTGACTTTTGCCTCTGTCACCATCGGTATCAAGTGACAAACTGGAAAGCTAGGCAGTTACTGTCCCATCTTTGACAAAAACTTGCTTTTGTCTAGGATCTGACATCTAGGCTACATGTGGCTTTCCAATCAGCCTATTAGCAATGGCAAATAATCAGGGTTGATGGGAATTGCAATCTAATTAGGTTTGGAGGGACATGATCGGAGAGGGAGGATTTGATTGGAATGACAGCATTGGGAGTGGTGTGTTTTTAACCTTTCTCCCGTGTGCCATTTTCCCCTGATAAATAATAGTCTTCCATCCATAAATGTTTACTTAATGTTTCCCCTGCAGGGCAAAATGCAGAGTTACTGTTCAGATTTCTGTATTTCATCCCACAAGTTAAGCCAGAAAAGAGTGATTTTTCACTCAGAACTGTATAGTCTGTGTTCCCTTCTCTCCTGACTTCTATCGATTGTCAGGTTATTTTTACAGCAAAGCTAAAGCTTGGGGAATGTACAGTAGAAGCATTTGCCCTTGTTTATTTTCATTCTTGTTCAGTACCCCTGGTATAGCTATTAGAAGCGCCAAGGGATCATCCAATCCAATTCTATTGCTAGCTCCTGAGGCCTGGGTTGCTCTGAAGCGGCCTAATCACATTCATACTCTGGATGCTGTCAGGAAAAAAAATGTGCCAACATTAAGCAAGGTAGAGATATAAACATGTCAATGGTTGTAGTTTTTCAATTGTTTGTTTTGTTTTTGCTTCTAGGACAAATCTAAAAAGAAATCCTGGGGAAAAAATATAGACCACTTTGAAAGGGAAGAAGTATTCCAAATTTCATAGAAGTTGGTGTACAGATTTTCAAACTATGCTCCCTTGAAATAGGTTTTTATATTTCACCAGGAAAGTATACTTAGAGGAAAACTAAATGCTGTCAAACTTAAACAGAAATCTATGATCACAGGGAAGGGGAGGGGAATGTGTACCGCCCCTTTTTTAACACACATAACTTTGTTTTGAGACAGATTACACTTTGCAGTGGAAATGGTACCTATCGTGAGCAATATCCTTAGAATATTTCAGACTGATTGGCTGAAAGGGTTTTTTTGCGGAATGAGAAAATGCCCCTTCCTGGATGTGATAGAATGGGCTGGAAGGAAAGAAGTGCAAGAGGGTACCTCACTGGCCATTTCCACAAAATGAAACTGTTGGTGAGTCTATCAGGTAGTCAAGGCAGCCCACAAGGCAGCAGCATCTACCTGTTCAAGAATAAAAGCTGAGGTAAAAAAGGCAGAGTGAACAATAAATCAGCCTCTCCATTCATCAAGAAAGATATTGTGGCTGGCTGAGCAGGACTGCAATGTCCCTCAGTTTTGAAAGCAAAATTGTCCCCACTTAATTCTTTCTTCCCCACCAAACCCAATGAAAATGTATTTTCCTTTATGGTATGGTATTGCAGCACCAACATTTGTTACATGCTGTGGCTCCCAAGCTTTGAGTAGGATCAACATTTGGATTTTTAACTAGTAAATATCAAATGATTTCAAACTATTCCAATCCATATTAGAAATGGACTTTGAATCTGTAGTCACTATTCCCATATACTGATATTAAATTTTGATTTATTATTCTGCACCTTTTTGATGAGAGAGAGAGAACAAAATCCTCGGAAGAGTGGTCTCAATCTGGCTACATAATATTAACAAAGAAGCAACAAAGAGGAAAATTTGGGGTGTACGTATGAAGCATGTAAGCTCAAGTTCTTGCTTTCCCAATGGAGATTGATAAAGTATAAATATGTAATGTCTACCAACACAGAAAGCATAATGCTGTGTTAGAGACACACCTGTAAGGATAGTGGCTCTACAAAGTATTTCAGCTGAATTCACACCCTCTGCAATCTGAAATCTCTGGGCATCTGCAGACAGTATAGCCTTTGTGTTCACCAGAAGTAGCCTGTTGGATTATTTAATTACAAACAGCCATAAACTGCAAAGGCTGCCTTTTAATCTCAGGAAATTAGAAGAGACATGAAAAAAGGCAAGGCAAAGAAGAGAGATTTGTAAGCAAAACGTGAAATTTTGACTAATCATAAATAATAACACATATGGTCAGTTTCAAATGACATACTTAATCTACTCATCCATGTTGGGGCACTTTCCTGTAATTGTAGAAGCCCATAGATTTTGCCTCAGAGTCACAAAATCAAACCAAGATTCTGAATGTCTTGTACTGTGCCTATTTTTTCTCTCTGCTACAATTCATTTTATTTTGTAGATGTGAAACAATGATGGAGAGGTGGTTCAGGAAAAAAAAAGCATGGGACTATCAACAGATCAAAATGTTTTAGTCTTATTTTATTTGTTTCTTATCAATTTAATCAGATGAATTATACATTATACATTCATACACCAGTATATGACCAAATGATTTTGATGCTATTTATGGTTGTGTACAGTGATCCAAAATGGGAGTGTGATGTGGTGGTCATCTCATTCAAAGGATGGTTAAACCTGTTTCAGTTTTACTCTTCAGTTTTCATATGTTTCACACATCAAGAAAATGGAAAACTGGCTGTGTGGTCTGAGGGAGCTGTTGTGGCCTGAGGGAGCTGTTGTGGGTCAAGTATGCATACAAAACAAGTTCTGGGGCAGCCTTAACATGCCCAACCTCTCCCAAAGCATTGAAAACATCTTACCACTTATTCTTTGACTATTGACATTGCTATTCTAAATGAAAGAACATCAAACTGTGAAGGAAATGCCTTGTATGAGCAATGCAGCAGCTACAGAGCACCAATCTCCTGCCTGCAGTCCAAAGCATTTATGGTGGCACTTGAGGGTGTTCACTGACTTCCATTATTCTGCAGTGATCATCCTAGTGGGGAAGAAGGGAAAAGAATTGGCATTTTGGTGTGCTTCTCACAGGGACTACTGCATTATAAGCTTGATAAACTTTTGAATTTCAAAGATGAATAATTTATTTTAGTCATCACGCAACTAAATCTGTATGTAATATTTGCATTTACACAAAGCAATAAGGCCAGGAGAAATGAATACAGGACTTTACTTTTAGCTTATTCATACATCTGTTTGAAGACATCATCTTTGAATGTGTCTTTTAGGGTGCTCTAAAGATTAATTTGTCAGAAACTGTGATTTCTGAATTGCATTGCCAGTTGATCTAATGATCTGTGCTTATGTCCTCCCATAGCAGCACCATAAGAACCTATAGCATAATAAAACTGTTCATTGTTAGGATGTTGTTCATCATCTTAGAAGAGAGGTCTCATTTTCTAAGTTAGCAACTGCCATCTAGCTATTTCACTCAATGAAAAAGAAAATCAATTAGCCCAACCAATTTATTAACTGAACATGATAGTGCTAATGTTCATGTTCCTCAAATTGAACATTAGGAACAATTGTCTCTAACAGGGCTGGCCTTGCCATTGGCACAGTTAGTAAGAATCGCTTTATAGTAGGCAGGTCAAATTCCTTGATAATTGGTCCCCTATGAACTAGAGATCCTGAGCCCTGAAAAATGTTTATTTCATTTATTATTCCTGTGTTTTCATTTCCTCAGCTGGGGAGAAATGAATTATTTCTGGCTTGGGTATCAAAATAACCTATTTGGACATGGCTACAATGCACTTTGACTTTTGGGAAGGCACCCCATTGCTAGTCTAACCCAAACAGCCCAAATGCCTTGGCCTGGCACCTAATGAGCAGCATGTGGAATGTGGAGAGACTGAAGAATTCCTCTACCTGGTAACCATAAAACATGAGCATCAATTTCAGTTACAGAAAGCTTTAAAGATGAAAATCCAGTCTGAGTGTAAAACAGTAACGTATTATTACCATTTTATTTGATTAATGTCTTTTTACTTTGGATGTTTTATCACAGTCTCCATAACCTTTCAGTCCCTCAGGCAGTCTTTTAATGTTGCTGCTTTCAAAACGAGTCACTATGTATAATATGCATACAGTAAATTACCATCATTATTTTTTTCTCCAATGTTTTATGAGGTGTGCTTATTAAATGAAATGGTGTGTCTGGCACTGGAAAATCTCCTGTGCATTTTTTTTTTCATGCTTCCTTTCTTTTGGCAAGTCCAGGCAGAAGAAGTAATTTTCTATCGGCCAGGCATACTTTTCCATGCTTTGGAAGGGATTTATCACATCTTCTGGAAGGCCTTACGACTTACAAGTACAGATTTATGTTTCAGCTCTTTGTGCCAAGTATTGTCAAATCCTAACATTTTTGTTGGCAGCTTTTGTATCTCTCAGCTGAAAAAGGAGTTAAGTTAGATCATTTTTGTCATAGTGCTGTCCTCTAGAGCTCTCTGAATAGCTGGAGTGTCTGTTTTGGCACACCCTGTTTAGGCTCTATTTCCAGGGCTATCTGCCATGCCTCACATCCTTGACCACCAAAAATTTGTATAAAAATATGCATTCATCCAGATCAGCTAATGTTTATATTTCTGCATTTTGTGGCTTTCAAGCCCCCTGTAGCCTATCCTGCATTGCAGAAGCACAGATGACTTCATTCTCAGAGCTTCTACCTCCAAAATCCAAGGTTGCAGTTAGTTAAATTTAAATAGAAACCCAATCTCTCTCTCTCTCTCTCTCTCTCTCTCTCTCTCTCTCTCTCTCTCTCTCTCTCTCTCTCTCTCTCTCCCTCTCTCCCTCTCTTCCTGTCTCTCTCTTTCTTGCCTTTGTCCAGCTAGATGGCAGTATATAGCTAACATTGGCTGATCTTAAAAAGCTAAGCAGGTTTAGATCTGCTTAGTATTGGATGAGAGACCACCAAGACCCATAAGCAATGACAAACCAGCTGTGCAAGAGAATGACACAAATATGTTCAAGAAAACTTTACCTTTATCTTTCCTTTTGGGGGGCAATAAGCCAGTTTTACCATCTTTTACTGGAAGGACATGTTCTTTTGTATTAGAAAAGGTCTTATGCCAACTATTTGGGTGGTGGTGGTGTTATTGCTGATTAGTATTGTGATTAACTCCCTATATCTTTATAAGGTATTGTTCACTGGCAAGGGTGAACAGGAAGAAGGGTCTGGGGATGGAATGTCAGGATCAGGATTTGGGGTGGGGAATTCAACCCCCTCCGAGGATGAAATAGGGGACTGGTGTCAAGGGGATGCCTTTACCCCCGCAGACCGGACAGGGGTTGTGCGTCGTGAAGACCGTAGTCCAGAAACCTCTTGGTATGCTAACAACCCATCATTTATGCTTTCGGTTACCACCTCTTGGAACATGTTTCATAACATAATTTTATCCAGCACATTGGTCATACATTTAGCAATAATTTTGATATGTCTATAACTTGTGGTTTATGCCTTCTGTTTTGGTATTTTTCCATCTGCCTCATTCCCCCCTTTGAGACTTCACATGAATCACCATGGTTACTGTGAAGTTTCATACACCAGGGTATTTTCCTCATCTGGTTGACATAGCCTTACGTATTCTCCCTCTTCCCACACGGCCATGATCTGTGCTTTGGCTCTCTTTTCCACCATCATAGACAGGCTGGTTGTAATTGTACGAAGACAACAGGGAAGAATACAGGGCAATAATACACAGCCCAGGGCTATTAGTCCAATTAATGTCACAACAGCCTGTAGGCCAGGAAGGGTGGGAAACCAGGATCCAAACAGTTGGCCAAATGAAAAACCCTTCCATTCTTGGACCGGGACATGTGCTAATGCTTCCATACGACGGGCGCTATGTTCAATGATGTCGCCGACATCATCAAATTCCAAACAACAGTTCGTGAAATTAAACTTAGCACATACTCCTCCTTCTGTGGCCAACAGATAGTCTAGTGCTAATCGGTTTTGATAAATAGCGTCCCTAAACTTCCTTTGTTGACGGGCTAACGTTCGTAGGGAATGAGCAGTTTCATTTGCTATAAGCTCGACCACAGCTTGAAGCCTTATGATTCTATTCAGCATATAGATAGGGGTACGGTAACCATAACTGCCATCGTTAGCCCATGAGGCAGGGTCGTAATACTGAATTATTCGTTCCGGGGGCCATTCATCATCTTTCCAACTTCCTATTTGAAGGGCGGCTTTTAACTGCCGCCCACCCCAATGATCCGCGGCCAATACCTGTGGGTGGTCCAGTGGTAACATGAAGAAGGCAGGGTTTATGATTCCTAACGTACATGCACCCCTCCATCCCCATGGTAGATTGCTATATGCCATCATCCCACATATCCAATGTATCCCAGGAGGGGCTTCCGTGATATTTTCCAGGGAGAAGTTTGACCAGAAGGCATCACTGAAAACCATTTGGCTGTCGGAGGGATTAGTCCTAATATGACATAGGGGTTTGGTACCACTGGGTGAATGGTGACAGTAGCCTCATTCACCACTCTCAAATCTTGTACAGGGCGATATTTCCCTTCACCCTTTGGGATTGGTAGGATTGGAGTATTCCATTTAGACTCTGTAGGAACTAGGATGTGATGGGTTATATACACGTCTATCACATCCTGGATAGCTTGGACCACAGATCGGGGATATGTGCGTTGTCTGATTCTAATTGGTATCTTTGCTGGAAGTTCCTCTACTATTATCGGAGGATGATGCCGTGCAAATCCGGGGGGGTTGTCCTCAGCCCACAAATACGGCACATCGAAGTCTTCCCATTCAGCATTTTGTTCTACTATTCTTGTCATCATCATTCTCCACCCCTCTTCCCGGGGTATTTCCATGCATACCTTTCCATATTTCATTTCCATGGTGCCATCCTCCTCAAAGGAGATCTGCGCCCTCAACTTACATAGCAGATCTCTCCCTAATAGAGGGATGGGGCAATCAGGCATGTATACAGACTGGTGGGTTATGGTTTTTCCTTTGGTAGTGCAGACTAGAGGCTCCAATATTGGTCGCTGTAAGATTTTCCCTGTCGCTCCCTGGATATTGATGGTTTGAGGGGTGGCTGGGCTTAGGGGTTGAGTTAGGACTGATCGGGTGGCTCCGGTGTCTACAAGGAAGGGAACAGGTTTGCCTCCTACTGTTAGACTGACCACAGGTTCTGGGAGGCGGGCTGAACCCGGTCGGTCTCAGTCCCTTTCCTCCATTTCTGCCAGGCCGATGAGGGGGGGCCTCGAAAATCCCCTTCCTCTCCCTCTCTGACCTCGGCCCGGACCGGTTCTGTAGTTTGTCACAAACCTGCCTCTTCCCCCTCCTTGTTCTTCAGCCAGCTCTCTTTCCGGACATTCACCCTTCCAGTGTCCTTCCTTTTTACATATGGCACACTGGTTCCGTCCCAACGTCATACCGCTTCCCCTATTCCAGCTAACCCCTCGTCCTCGTGGTCCCCCCATCATAGCGACAGCCAGCAGTTCGGCTTTTCTCTGCATTTTCTGATCCTTCTTCTTCTCCTCTTCTTTTTTCCTATTCACGAACGTCTTTCGGGCCACCTCCATCAATTCACTCATTGGCTTTCCAAGCGCTCCCTCCAATCTTTGTAATTTTCTTCTGATATCAGGGGCACTTTGTGAAATGAACGCCATGGCAAGCATTCGGGCGTTTGCGGGCTCTGTTGGGTCTATGGGAGTGTACATTTGGTATGCGTCAAGCAACCGAGCATAGAACGCCTCCGGACTCTCAGTGGCTTCTTGCACTACCAAGGATGGTTTGGACATATTAACGGACGGCTTTCCTGCTGCTCGAACTGCCTGCACCACTAGCTGTTGATATGCTTGTAGGTCATGAAGGTCACTATATGGATTCCAGGAGGGATCCTTGGAAGGGAATTTCTGTTCAACGTATTCCGCAAGATTTCGAAGCATTGGTAAACTGGGCTTCAATATTTTTGATACTGCTATCTGAATCTTTTCCCTTTCTTCAGGATTAAACAGGATTCCCATAAGCTGCTGCATGTCCATCCAAGTGGGGTTATGGGTATCCACAATGGTCTTTACCAGATCTGCCACCTCCTTTGGCTTCTCACTAAAAGGGCCGTAATGGAACTTCCAATTGAGGAGGTCTGAGGTAGTAAAGGGCACATGTTGGAATAACGGGGCAGTCACCGTATCCGCTGGATTGTCTTTACTGACAACTAATTGATCAACCTGCCTAAGAGGAGCATTCAACGATGCCTGCTCAGTTTTGGCCCTTGTCCGTTCCGCTATTGGTTCCTCTTCTTCTCTATCCACAATACGTAGCACTGCCTTCTCCCTTTCTTCCTCGACACCCCCTTCTGCCCCTTTGGGAGATGGTCCGGCTTCGTAATCTCGGGCATCGTGGGGGGTTACGGCTGGCCCCTGGCACTTCCTATCTGTAGGACTCTTCATCATAGGGGATAGTTGATCCAAACGCCACATGGACCCAGAGGCTGAGGATGAGGCTGATGGTAAGGAGGCCCCTCCTAACCCCTGTAGGGGTACATACGGCGGTGGATGCGGCAATTCTGCCGGACAACTGGGTAGTACTGGGATGATTTTCCTTATCTTCTGGGGTGGCAAGGTGCGTGAAACTAGGAGCCTACATTGTTCTGTTTTGCACGTCTGAATCCAAGGTGGAGGTTTTTGCAACAAGCCGAGCCACACATCAATATAGGGTGCCTGGTCTGGGTGTCCTAACGTGGGGTGAAACACTAACTGATGGACCCTCAAAGCAACTGCGGGATCCAAGGTTCCTGTATCTGGCCATCCTAAGTTAAAGCTTGGCCATTCTACCTCGCAGAGAATTCTCAACCTCTGCCTGCTCCATTTAATACCATAGTCCTGAGTTGCATAGGCTGACTTGAAATTCTTCAACATACACCTCAATGGGGTAAGGGGTACACTTTTACCTCCCCCCATGACCCTCCCGGGGCACCAGACAAGGCAATATAGGAAAGGGATGAGCGGATGGTAAGGGGTCCTTCCACTCGGGGTAACAGTAGGGTTTGTCACACGTTCACGCTCGACCCAGGGAGCCGGTTGGACACGGTCTCCGATGGGAACTGCGAACGCCACTCACACTCTACTGGCCCAGGGTGCTGGAGACTCACAGCCACCTTTGGGAACCGCAGTAGCCACTCACCTCAAACACACACACAACACTACTCCCACCTTATTCCAAAGAGAGGGTGATCAATCCTCTCCTCCGTCCCTGTTTACAGGGAGGATCCTGTCCCCATCCAATACTTGCCTGCAGGCGAATCCACCGTCCCGTGGCCAGCTGGAGCGTGTCCTGGTCTCCGTCCCCTTCACCAGTGGTTCTTGGAGAGGCCGACCGCCGTTACCGGAGCCCTGTGCTACAGGGAAATCCCTCGGAATAAACAGTCCGATGGCGCCTGGGAGGTTTCCCCCAACACGACAGGCCCTCTGCACCGGGGTGGGCCCTCCAGTGAGCCCCAAGACTCCTTATCTCCTGCCTGGCTCGCCAGTTACATGTAGTAGAAACTTACGTTTTGAATTCAGAAGACAAGACCACGAAGGGTTGGAGAAAACAGGTTTATTTGCGCAAAGGTTCAGAGCATTAGCATGGCAAATTCTGAACCCTGGGTTACGCCCAGGGTGTCGGTTTTATACAATCTGTCACCCTCGCTTCGCCCACGGGGTGACTTCTTATCTACCTTTAACACAGCAAAAGAAGAAGTTTATATCAACTTGACCATGACAGCAATAGGAGAAGTACATGTAACTGGGCGTCTTACTTCATCTACGGATGCTATCTTACACCATCTGTTGCTTTCGGTTACCACCTCTTGGAACATGTTTCATAACATAATTTTATCCAGCACATTGGTCATACATTTAGCAATAATTTTGATATGTCTATAACTTGTGGTTTATGCCTTCTGTTTTGGTATTTTTCCATCTGCCTCACTTTCACCTTGCTCTCCTATTGCTATCACATCTGAAACTTTAGAGCTCTGCAGCTACTTCACAGAGCTCTATATCTGCTTCCTCCAAGGAAACCAACCAGTAGGAGAAGGAAGCAAAAAGATAATGTGTGTCCCTGTGTGTCAGTTGGGTAGAGATCCTTCTTGATATGTTCTTCTTATTTGAAGTTTTGCCTTTCTACTTCTCTATATCAATGAGTTGTCCCTCCAAATCTATTCAATGATTGCTAAAGCAATATCAAAACAACATTCCCAAATGCCTGAAACAAGTGGGTAAGCTTGGAAAATTTCTACTCTAGTGAGGTTCACCTCCTTGCCATGTTTCTCCTGTCCAATCCCCTCGCATGGCTAAAATTTCTGGTTGTGAGACAGTCCAAACAATGCAAATCTTGCTTTCAGAATGAAAAAAAAGGAGGAGTTTGTGCAAATCAGTATATCTTGCATCAAGCCTTCTGCCTGGAGTGCCAGCATCACACATTCACCAGAAAGATGGTGGAAGAAGGCAGGCTGGCAGCTGCATTAATTTGATTTATATGTTTAGCAATAAATCCACTCCATCTCATGTGAGAGCATTCAGTGTGCTGATCTCATCACCGGTACATGGCATATAGTTTTAATTCATAGGTAGATAATAGGACTGGCTTTATTTTTATTTGTTTGTTGTTTGTTATTTGTTGGAGAGTGCACAATGTGAGGCTTCTAGCATGCACACTGAACAGGGTGGTAAATGCTGACGGGTAGTGATCATGGGACAGTTGCACAAGGCCACTGGGAGAGAGTGTGGTACTCCTGTCAGTTTCATTTTCAGTGGCAATAGTCATTCTTTTTATGATGTAAGGGGGCTAGTGCCTCCAAAATGTAATGTCCTTATGAAGAATAAGAATCATATTAAAAGAGAGGATAATCTCAGCTGCTCTGAATTATGCAAAACATGGCTCCTAAAAGTGACTTCAGGAGAGTCTGTGAGAGCACTTTTTGCCCAAGGTTCAGTCAGCCAAAACACTGTCGGGCAGGGCTTGCAAAAACAGCAGAGTAAGCTGTTTATTCAGGGCTTAGTTTATCCTGAAATGGAAGTCCTTAATAAATTAATTTATCTTTTGTGCAGAATAAGAATGCGGTTTCTTACACTGCCTCCTCTTCTAGGCTCTGGAAGCTGCAGGTCTGAATCTGAATGTTGATAAATGGGTACCAGATAATAGGGCTAAAATCATTATTTCCTGGCCAAGGCCAATTTTTAGCCTCTGGATGATCCATGGGCAAGGAATTGGGCAAACTCAGAAAACCTTTTATCATTATTAAAGAGTCTGGAGCCTCAGCTTGAGTCTCCCCCTTTCTTCTTACCATATCTATATTCTTTCCTCTCATTCTTCCTGGATAATTTGGAGCCTGTAACTCTGTCAGCCCAATTTATTCTGTAGATCTGTTTGGGGGATAAAAGGAGAAGGGACACATATCCACTTCCCAATAAGCTATCTAGAGAGCTTGGATTAAAGTCAAGATGTGTCTTTCTTTTATAATGTTCAAAGAAAGTCTTTTTAATAAGAACTCTGCAGAATCACACATCCGCAAATGGAGGCCTGCTTCCACGTATCTGCAAATGCACGTCTTTTGTTGTGTTTTGTATCTTTTGTTTTGATTAGTTTAAAAAAAACAATAAAAATGCATGTAAAAAAAAATACCTACTAGATCCCATCTTTGATACCTCCATTCTCAATGCATAGTCACATGGAGTTGGGACTAAGCTTCTCCATCTTCCACATGCCTGTTTCCATACAGTGAATGTTTCTGAAAAGAGATGAGCCTATTATGCTTTCAGCACCGGCTGGATGGGAATTATGTTGACCTCTTACAAGAAGCCTTTTCACAGTTTGCTTTCTACTACAGAGGGAGCAAGGTTGCAGCCATTTTATGATCTTATCCCATAACTGCAGCAGACATCTCAACAGACATAATTGAATGCAGACATTGTTGTCTGAAACCCTGGAGAACTGCTTGCCAATCAGAGTAAACAATACAACTAGATGGACCAATAAACTGACTTGGTATAAGGGAGCTTCTTACCTTCCTCTCTTCAAAAAAAATACTTTCTCACTCCTTGTTAATGACAATACTGAATCATATGCTGAACTGTTATTTGAAGATATTGATTGCTGCCCTGTACAGTTAGGCATGTGAGAGAATGAGAAAGAAGGAGTAACTTATTTGATCCTTTGGTCACTGCCAGCACAGAAAGGCCTGGTATTTTTAGAGAACCATGTGGCTCCAGTTGTTTTCTGCATTCTCAAAATTCTGACATTCTTGGTAATGAAAGAAGGAAACTCTTGTGTGGTGAGAGAGGAAATGGGAAGTGATTCACTTAAAAAGATTTCATGCTTGACTCTAAGAGAATGGCCCAAATACTGACCTGTTATGGAGCACAAATCCCAAGAGGAGCAGAAGTGATATTTTAGCGGTGTTAACTGTCTTTCTATAAACTCTCAGGCTTTAGTAGAAATTGGCAATGTCAGATATTTCGCTATTGCAAAACTAAATGTCATCATTGTTTATTTTTCCACGTCAGGCTCAACTTTTGCAAGAAGGACTTGATTTTTGCAGGACAGATGCAAAAATCATTTTTGCCAGGGCTTTTATTTTAAGCAAATCATGGAAGACATCCAGCTTGTCTAACCCAAATTGCAGTTTCACTTCCTGAGTATATTTTCTGATTATATCTTATGTCTGCTTCTTGTACACAGGTCAGTGTCATTCTCACAGTTCAGACTGAAATCAGTAGCTATCTACTATTTAGACAGATGTTCCTTAGGGAAGACAGTTGGTATGTATGGCTTAGTGATGACAAGGATGTAAGAATATATGAAGAACTCTGTTAGATCAGAACATTGCCCAGCCCAATATACTTTAGATGTTGAGTCACAAGGTGTATCTGCTGCAGCTTCTGCTGGTATGGCTTATGATAATAGAAAAATGAAGCTGTAAACCAGTAACATCCATGGTTGAATTCTTTTTCCACACAGGCCAATGGGATGCCTTCAAGAATTCACAAGATGTGAAAACATCTAGGGTTGGCCTGTCTGTTCTAATTGACCTTAATTCTCCAAGATATCCTTCTTTCCCATTTATCACTGAGACAAAAGCTATCTCTAGTCTTTAGTTCTACCCAAGCAATCTGTGAAGATGGATATAATTTGAGTGCTATTATAAATTATGTTATTGTTACTAATACAAGTAACAATAACATATCTCACCTTACTTTTGGTAAAGTAGAAGGAAAAATGTACCATCATTTTTTAGATAATGGTGAGTTGTTTTTATTCTTTTATTCTGAGATATAAATCTTAACAAGCTTTGGTAGTATATGCACACAGTTACAAGAATGCACTAGCCACCAGAGTCATTGCAGAATTGCTGTTTTCTCATCAGTGAGTATACAAACATTTAAAAACATGAGAAAGATATGCTAGAAAAATGGCCATCTTCATAGCGTGACCTGTTTTCATTAGACTACAAGATGCAACTAGATGTAAAAGATGAATTATTCTCTCTTGTTATTTTCTGGGCCTGCTAATATTACTTATTTATTTATTTAACTGGAATGTCAAAACTTGAAATTCAGCCTTCTGTGTGGTTATGGTTCTCTTCCCATTCTCAGTGTGTATTCTTCTTTGGAATTCCATGGGAGTTTGTTTCTTATGAACATAGATAGGATTATACTACAACCAATGAATATTAATTGCAAGTGGACAAGAGCAAAGAAGACTAAATAACTATGCATAAGCTTTCAGAAAGAACCCTATTAGTCACTATAACTCCCATCAATTAAACAATGTCATCATGTGGGTCCAAGGAAGTATGCTTTTTTGTTACTGCCACTCCCCTCTACAGCATCTCCTCAGAGATACATATGGTGCCTGCTCTCCTGTAGTTCTGGAAGACCCTTAAGACCTTGTTCTGTTCCCAGACCTGTTATTAATTGTGTTTGTGTGTTCTCTATTGCATTTTGTTATCACTCTTATTTTTAGTTTGGATTGTCACATTTTGTTTCATATTTTTATTGTTTGAAGTGTATATCTGAATGTTGTAGGTCACTCGGAGGCTGCTGAAGTGTGTTGCCATAATTAATAAGACTGTCTCTCCCATAAATAATAACATTATGGTGAGATGTAATTTACAGAAGCCCCTATCGAATCAGTCATCACCTGGGTCAACAAGAATCAAACTAGGTGTTTGAGTTCCTGGACACCTGATGACAAATAGGCTACAGGACTCAATACTGTTGACTGAGCAACCAGAGCCAGCAACTACTGGACTACTGGAAGAAAAGATGTTTACCAGTAGATGCCTTGGGGGCAATCCCAAAATATCTGGAGCACCACTTGTACACCATCAGCACTGACAAAATCACCGTCAGTCAATTGCAAAAGGCAGTTTTCTTTGGAACAGCATAGATCCTGTAACTATATCTTTAACACCATCAGACAACAACATCTGCCTATCCTAGGTCCTTGAGATGGACATGATGGTTGAAAAAAAAAAGGCAAATTCAGTCTAAACATATGGCTGATTTGTAAAAGCCGTTATGATTTAGATACAGTAATAAAGCAATCATCACACTCTAAAACCCACTTTAGTAAATACAATTACTCAAAAGTCAAATGTCTGCCTTCCTGAGAATATATTTGCAAACAGAAAGAAAACCCATGTAGCTACCCTTGGATAATACAAAGCTTTTCCTGACAGCAAAAGATCTGTAAGGTTAAAGCTCAGGTCTTTCAGCATCTTGGAAGCGATAATGGCAACTGATGCCCTGGAAGCATTGTGCCAGGTTCTGAAGAGGCTTGGGGCAGATCCACTGTTCCATACGAGTGTGGGTACGTTTGTATGAAACTATAAAACAACTATAGCAAAAAATGGAAATGCAAGGACCAGTAAATGTGCTTTCTTACTAATGAAGGTGTGTGAAGAGGCATTTCAACTTCAAGTTCTCATTTGACCCAGGAACTGAAAAGCTAACAGAATCCATATGTTGCAAAATGAGATTATCCCAAAAGATTGCATTTTTTGAAGGGAAGACATTTTCTCTACTGTGCTTTATTTTGCTGATAAGTTCAGTCAGTAATTCTTTATGCCACACACGTATCTTGACTGTGACCAAAACAACATTTGTTAATTAGCAGACAGATTTGTTCCATGGAGAAACTGATCTGAAAGGGGTTTTCTCTCTCTTTTTTTTTGGAGGGGGGGAGGAGGGGAGGGAACAAAGTATGTACTTTTCAGCAACCTTTGCATTTTCTCCTTTTCCCATTCGAAAGTATGCAGCATGTTCCTTAGCTTTCCATTTTTTTTTTGTATTCTCCTTTTCAAATTAAAATACAAATATTTCCTTTCTAGAAAAACAACAGCACCCCAGAAATACTTGGGGGGGGGGAAACAAGAGAAAAGATGGGTCCAACGAAAAAAGTATCCACAAGAAGCAGAAAGGAGCTTATGCAGGCTATTGAAATAGCTGAGACCTCTCTTGGGCACCACAGAATATAACAGAGCTTTTATGAGACCTTGACAAGCATTTTTATTTTTTCACCCAATATTTACAAAAAAAAAAAAGGCTTGGGTACAAAGTTGCTTTTCTTACATTCAGTATTTGTTATCTTTTGAAACCATACCTGCTGCTAACAAGTTTTCTAAGAATATCCGACTTGTTTATTTTGTGCATTCCAGTCTTTAACAAGAACCTTTTTTTGCATGCTAGTTTTTTCCAGTTTAAATATGACTCTCATAAACATTATTTGTGAATTTCATTAACCTGGAGCCCTGTCCTCCAAAAGAGCCTCAATTGTTGCTCTAAAGTTATATGAAACCATATATTGTACTCTGTACAAAGGGGCTGGGATAGGAATTTCTCCTTCTGGAGAAGGCTAAGGTTAAAAACTTTGTTAAAATAAAATGGCTTTTCTCTGATTTTCTCCGTGATGAGGAATGCCACATTACAGCATAACAGGATCAGAATCCATCCACAGAAACTATGAATCTGGCTCACAAATCACACACTGTATGCCTTAATTCCCTATGGCAGGATGTAGGCCTTAGGCAAACATAATAAGGAATCAGCCTTCCTAATTAAAAAACAAACAAACTGCAATAAGAGGAAGGAAGGAAGGAAGGAAGGAAGGAAGGAAGGAAGGAAGGAAGGAAGGGAAGGAGAAAGGGAGGAGGAAGGAAGGAAGGCGAAGAGGAAGGAGGAGGAGGAAGGAAGGAAGGAAGGAAGGGAGGGGAGGGAGGGAGGGGGATGGAAGGAAGGAAGGAAGGAAGGAGGGAGGAAAGGGAGGGAGGAAGGAAGGAAGGAAGCGAGGGAGGGAGGGAGGGAAGGAAGGAAGGAAGGAAGGAAGGAAGGAAGGAAGGAAGGAAGGAAGGAAGGAAGGAAGGAAGGAAGCGGTTTCCTGCCCAGAAGTTTTAAAAGATCTCAAAATAGAATATGGAACAACTTGTCCTCAATGGTGCATATTCTTCTCCTACTTCACTGGGTTTTATTCTTATCTCTATACAGGTAATCCTCTTTCAGTGGCTACAATTGGGACTATGTTGGGAAACTGCCAACACAGCTAGGCTGATAGGAGGAGTCAAGCAAGCACCTTGTACAGCCACAAGTGGCATATGTTTGAACAACCCCAAGATCCATGGAGCCTTATTTGGTCATTCCCAGTGGAAGGCAAACAGTCTGGTGAGACTCTTATAACATAGGTAGTAGACAATAAAGTAACTGACTTTTGTTATCCACCAGTGGTCTGGCTGCTTACTTCGGAGAGACTGGCACCGAACCATAATTGGTACTGTTAACTGTTAATCAATCAGAACAGAGCTGGAAGAGACATTCAAGGTCTTCTAGTCCAACCCCCTGCTCAAGTAGAAGACCCTATACCATTTCAGACAAATGGCTGTCCAGTCTCTTCTTAAAAACCTCTAGTAATGAAGCACCTAGAACTTCTGAAGGCAAGCTGTTCCACTGGTTAATTGTCCTCACTGTTAGAAAGTTTCTCTTTAATTCCAGGTTGCTTCTCTCCTTGATTAGTTTCCATCCATTATTTCTTGTCTTGTCTTCTAGTGCTTTGGGAAATAAGTTGACCCCCTCCTCTTTGTGGAATACTGGAATATTGCTATCATGTCACCCCTAGTCCTTCTTTTCTCTAGACTAGCCATACCCAGTTCCTACAACCATTCTTCATACGTTTTTTTCTCCGGGCCTTTAATCATCTTAGTTGCTCTTTTTTGTACTTTTTCAAAAATCTCAACATCTTTTTTGTAATGTGGTGGCCATATGCTTATGATCTGAACAGAACAGAACAGAACAGAACAGAACAGAACAGAACAGAATAGAATAGAATAGAATAGAATAGAATAGAATAGAATAGAATAGAATAGAATAGAATAGAATAGAATAGAATAGAATAGAATAGAATAGAATAGAATAGAATTCTTTATTGGCCAAATGTGGTTGGACACACAAGGAATTTGTTTCCGGTGCATAAGCTCTCAGTGTACATACAAGTAATAGTGATAATCATGATCATATACAACATGAAAATACATTCATCATAAATCGTGAAATACAACACTTCATCGTAAATCATAAGATGCATAGTGATAGTCATAGAGTACTAGTGATAGTCATAGAGTACTAGCTAAGCAAACTAGGGTACAAAAAACCCCCAATATAAATTGTAAGTTACAAGCAGCAAAGTTATAGTCATAAGAAGATAAGGAGAGGTAATAGGAAAGATGAGGAGTATCATAGTAATACAGCTTTACTAAGTAGTTTGACAGTGTTGTAGGAATTAGTTGTTAAGCAGAGTGGCTGCAGGGGGGGGAAACTGTCCTTATGTCATTCTGGTGTGCAATGCCCTATAGTATCGTCTTGAGGGAAGAAGTTGAAATAGTTTATGTCCAGGATGTGAGGAGTCTATAGATATTTTCACAGCCCTCCTTCTTGCAACTAAGGAATCTGCATTTCACTAGATAAAGATCATGGACTTTCAAGGGACTTTTTCCCAGCTTCTAATTTAAAAAACATTGATAAGAGTTCATTAAAATGTCCAATTAAGTGTGTGGAATAAAATTGAGCGGGGAAAGGAAATAAAGTCTCATATTTCACAGATTGATTACTAGGGGCAGTATTAATTCAGGTTGCCCCTTGAATACATATCTTTCCTCAGAAAAGGAAAGGCAATTATCCATGAGGAAGCGGGTTACCGTGTAAGACTGGCCTTCCTGAATGTTGTCTTTGATATCCCAAAACATGCTTCTTGCCTCTGCACTACACCAATCATTTGTTTCCAACCTCTCCTTCCAATCCATAGCCTTTTTGCTTATACTTTCCTCATTTTCAATCATACAGGAGAGGGATCTTTCAACTGGTAGGCAATACATTTCTACCACCTGAACAGAGACTTCTGATTGATGAAATATCCATTGGGACTGGAGGTAAAGCAGAAGAATGCAGCTTGTTGCAAACTCATTGGCATATAATAATAATAATAATAATAATTAATAATAATAATAATAATAAAGTTGGAAGGGACCTTGGAGGTCATCTAGTCCAACCCCCTGCTCAGGCAGGAAACCCTATACCATTTTGGACAAATGGCTGTCCAGTCTCTTCTTAAAAACTTCCAGTATTGGAGCATTCATCGCTTCTGGAGGCAGGTTGTTCCATTGGTTAATTGTTCTAACTGTCAGGAAGTTTCTCCTTAGTTCTAGATTGCTTCTCTCCTTGATTAGTTTCCATCCGTTGCTTCTTGTCCTGCCTTCAGGTGCTTTGAAAAATGGCTTGAGTCCCTCTTGTTTGTGGCAGCCCCTGAGATATTGGAACACTGCTATCATGTCCCCCCTCGTCCTTCTCTTCATTAAACTAGACATACCCAATTCCAGCAACTGTTCCTTATATGTTTTAGCCCCCAATCCCCTAATCATCTTTGTTGCTCTTCTCTGCGCTCTTTCTAGAGTCTCGACACCTTTTTTACATCGCGGTGACCAAGATTGAGCATATAATAACTACTTGATACATACAGAAGTTCTGTTCTTGAAATCTCTTGCAGTTGAATAATTCATATTTGGTAAGCTTAAATTTTTATGCAAAAGAAAGTTAGGAGAACTACATCATGATTCAACCTATCAATATTTGTCAAAATCAGTATTAAAGTAAAACAGTAACACCAGAATGAAGAAACAGAAATAACAAATAAACTATCTGTGTAGTTTCTAGAATAAAGTGTTTGAGATGTTTCTTACCTTTATTACTGTGTGGATACCTAAAAAGGTGAAGATAGCAATGACTAATCTTCATCACGATAACAGTGTGAAAGGGGAGAACAGTGGTTGATATTTCCTATTGGGAAAAGAAAGTGAGATGAGGCATGTGGTTTTTGGAAGGGGCCATCTGACCATTAAAGATTTGGGTAAACATTCCTTTTCTTCTGTCAACCTTTTGAATGATTTGCCAGTGCCACCTTTTCTGCCATCTTCATATTAGCCAAATTTTAGTAGGTCTTAAAGTTTTCCAACTAATCTTGTTGCCCATATACTGCATGTGTTAGAGCACCCTGTTGTGTAGCAACCTTAAAATGGTGATACCATTTCTAAACTTTAGCCATAATCGTATTTGTGCTTTTGAGCATTTTCTTCTGGCTCTGATCTTCCAAAAATTCACCTTCTCTGTGTTCAGGTAACATGTCCTGTATGGGACCTTATGCAGAATTGCTGCTTTACTTTTTGCACTTGCATTTACAGCTTCCTCATTTTACTCAATGGTGCAAATCATAGATTAGTTTGCCACAAGCAAACAAAAAAACAAACCCAACAGTATTGTTTGATCCTTCTGGAAATTTATTTATCACTTTAATTTTCTTTCCAGGGTCATCATGGACTTAGAATGCTTAGCAACTTACTTCTCAATTCCAAGCATACACTTGGGCAACATTTTAATTCCAATAAGATCAGACATTGTGGTTGCTTTCCTGCAACTCTTTTAAGAAGCATTTATTAGCACTAAACCTCACAGGTTCTGCATTCAAAATTTGCAGGTTGTGGAAGGCAAATTCATACACAACAAATGTCCTGTAGATATTAACTTTCACTTCATTTGCCTTCCTCACTGCAAATATTTTCTGATCTGATTTTGATACCAATGTCTTGTCCACTAATACAGCATAAACCTACCAGGGCTCACCTTGATAGAAAAAAGTTATATTGCCAGCCTCCCTAATGATGACAGTGGAAAAATCTGTTCTGTTGCTATCCTTAAATTTAACATTTTCCTAAACAGGCTTCCCTTATGTCTGATTTGATTAACCTTCACATTTGTCCAGAGGGCAGTGTAATTTAAAGACAAGTGGTAGAGTCATATGGCTGAAGTAAAACAGATTTGGATGGCTTTACAGCTTGGATGGGAGACTGCAGGAAAAGTCCATGAATACTGTCATGCTGGGAGAAAGTGGGAAGAAGCAGTGGGAAAGCTGGGAGTGAGCCCTTTAAAACCTCAAAAATGGCAACTCAGCGCAGCTGGGGAGGGTTCTGTGCAAAAGTGCCTTAAATTCATTGTAACTGTAGTTATTCCTATTATACATAGTTTCCAAGATTTTATATTTACCCCAAACTAGCATAAGAGACATAGTATACTTAGTATACTATGGACATACCATAGTATACTTAAATTTCAGCAAGACATTTGACAAAGTAGACCACAACCTACTTCTTGGTAAGCTAGAAAACATTACCACCAGATGGATTTGTAACTGGCTGACAAACCATACTCAACAAGCCACCCTTAATGGTACTACATCTACATGTCTACATGGAGGGGAAGTAAGCAGTGGGGTACCACAAGGTTCCGTCTTAGGCCCAGTACTCTTCAATATCTTCATAAATGGCGTAGATGAGGGAATAGAAGGGGAACTCATCAAAGTTTCAGATGACACTAAGCTGGCAGTAATAGCCAACACCCCAGAAGACAAGCTCAGGATCCAAAAAGATCTTGACAGAGTTGAACAACGGGTCCTATCCAACAACGTGAAATTCAATGTGGAGAAAAGCAAGTTTTTACACCTAGACAGTAAAAACTAAAGGTACAAGTACAAGTGAAGGTACAAGTGAAACCTGGCTTAAAAACAGTAACTGGGAGAGGGACCTTGGAGATCATTTAAATATGAGCCAGCAATGTGCGGCAGCAGTCAAAAAAGCTAATACAATCCTTGATTATATAAACAGAGGCATAGAATAAAAATCATGTGAAGTATTAGTACCATTTTATAAAGCCTTAGTAAGAGCACACCTGGAATACTGCATCCAGTTTGGGTTACCACATTACAAAAAAGATGTTGAGGCTTTGGGAAAAAGTGCAAAGAAGCATTACTAAAATATTTAAAGGCCTGGACACAAAAACATATGAAGAACGGTTGCAGGATTTGGGTTTGGCTAGTCTAGAGAAAAAAAGGACTGGGGTAGCATGATAGCAGTATTCCAGTATTTGAGGGGTTGCCACAAAGAGGAGGGGGTCAACTTGTTTTCCAAAGCACCAGAGGGCAGGACAAGAAACAATGGATGGAAATTAATCAAGGACAGAAGCAACCTGGAATCAAGGAAAAACTTTCTGACAGTGAGAACAATTAATCAATGTAACAGCTTGCCATCAGAAGTTGTGGGTGCTTTATCTCTGGAGATTTTTAAGAAGAGACTGGACAGTCACATGTCTGAAATGGTATAATGTCTCCTGCTTAAGCAGGCGGTTGGACTAGAAGACCTCAAATGTCCCTTCCAGCTCTATTCTGATTGATTGATTGACATTAATGAAATCTGCATCACTCTTTCTAGCTACTTGATAGACAGGACTTTATAGAACACTTAAAATGAGCTAGTATACAAGGCTTAGCTTGTCCTACTAATTTGACCTGATGTTTTCATGTTGCCTCTAGAACTGTAAACATCAAATTTATTCATTCTTTTAAAAAGATTTTTAAAAGATTTTACTTTTCTGCAAGCTGCCAGAACAATTCTTTGAACATTAGTGTGGGTTCACTTAAAATAAATACATGTTTTAAATAAACAATCATGCACCCTGGGTGCAATACAAGGCACAATTCTTTGCTGAGCAAAGCTTTTCTCTACCAATGTGATCATTAAAGCATAGACATTTTATTCAACCTAACACACTTTTCTGTAGCAGTCTTTCCTAAACTAGTGTTTTCTGGCTGCATGAAGATTACAGCTCCCCAAATAAAATTATTAAGTATAATTAAAAGAACTAATGATGAAGTATAATAATCAATACTAGGCACCTTATTAATGGCCATAATGAATTCAAACACATCCACTTAATCACATAACATATTGTTTGCATTATTATTTATGCTGCATGACCCATATTTTCTTGTCATCATCCAGAGGATTCTGTCCTTTGAAATTCAAATGTTTTCTTAAGGCAAATTTTGGGTTTTGCTGCAAAGTCAAGCTGTCCTCTTCTTTCCTAATGAGCTACTTGTGCGTTGGTGTCCCCAATCAGTGTAAATATTGTTTAAGATGAACATAGCAGTTGGCATACCATAGAGGAGAGACCACCAGCAGAGCATTAAACAAGTACAGATGTGATCGTCAAGCTGAAAATGAAGACATTCCTGAAATATAAGCGTGCAATTGCAAAGGTATCTGAGGCTCAAAAGTTGTCATGTGAGGGGAGGAAAGAGCCTCTGACAAATGGCAATTCTAAATAAATAAGTTACATTGAGAAAATGCAGAAACTCACTTCCTAAATTACTGGCATTCACTGTTGTGAATTGCAAAGAATGGCATTATTTTTAGTTCCATTAAAGTTTAACCGTTGTGCATTTGTAGACTATTTTTTGTAAGGCCAAGCATTTCATGGCAATAATGAAAACTAAAGCCCAGCAATTTAAAAAATAGTACAATAGATAATGTGATTATTTTTAAAGAAAAAAGAAAAAAAAGGCATTTTGCCATAAGCAAAGAAAACCAATCGCTATACCATCCAATGACTTTCCCAAAAATGGTGCTCTCTACAATTCATAGAAGCTCCAAGTTTAAGAAAGCTACTCATGACATGATAGGAATGTTCTTTTAGCACTATCTGAACTTATGACACTGCATTTGGAGTCTACACCCTCAGCTTAGATTTCAGCAATAAATGATTAATGTTCACCTGTGAACAAACTCTTCAATGTTATTCTTTCTCATATCTCCACTTTGTTGCAAACCTGGGTATCTAAATGACCTTCTAGTCAAGTGTAGAACTGACCCTCTATGTTCAGAGAGAAGGACTCTGATGAGTCCAGCCCCAAATGAAATTAAAGGAGGAGGCGCAAGTATACACTGCCTCTCTTCTGGGGTATCTTCCCTCCTGAGATTTGAAAGGATTTCTCCTTGACAGTTTTCTAGAGCAGTGTTTCTCAACCTTGGCTGCTTGAAGATATGTGGACTTCAACTCCCAGAATTCCCCAGCCAGCTTTGGGAATTCTGGAAGTTAAAGTCCATACATTTTTGAGCGACCAAGGTTGAGAAACACTGTTCTAGAGCACCCTAAAGATGGAATTCTTCCATAGGGCTTCCAATGGTTATTGGTATAAAATGCTGGGCTTTAGTGGAATGTTTATTCATTACATTGGATTTAATGTAATCCAATCAGATTTATTGAACTATTTATCCTAAGGATTTAAAACAAAAATAGTGAAATGAACAGTATTTTGAGCCTGTATTGTGCATTCAACAAAGTTTGGATAATCAAAATAATTTTTAATTTCAAAAAGCTGCAATACTATTTTTACAGTGTAATGTTTTCTCTGTTCTTACTTTTAAATTGCAAGTCACTTTTTTCATTTCCAAATCAAACTGTGTTTTAAAATTTTCGTTGTATATTTCATACTGAATAAGCTCCGCATAACGTTTGGAACCAACTTCAATAAAAACCATTAAATAAATAATCAACAATAAAATGTATTTCTAAAGTAAGACTGTAAATAAATAAAGTTCTTTTTAAAAGGCTGTCTAGAAGGCTATTATTCTTCAGATTCCTAGGTGTGACTTTTCCACACAAAGTTATATGTCTTTTGAATTTCTGGGGAATTTCGTCAGTACATAAAGAAGTATATTTCATCTTCAACCCATTCGGGTTCACTTGAAGGGCATCATCAAAAGATGTAAGCCAGTCCCAGGCATTTGCAACCAACTGAGCACCCAAGTCTTAATGGGGTCATCTTGTTAGGTTCATGACACCCTATATCAAGAGAGGAGCCCATTTTAGAAAGAGAATAGACCCTTCACTGATGTCCCCTAATGAAGAACAGGTAAAAGAAATGGCCAGCCTACATCCCAAATTATCGGTAACAAGACTAATTGTGACATATTTTTTTCTACTTATATCATTCCTGCTTTTATGGCTAGAGAGGTCCTGAACAGAGCTGATAAGTCGCACAGTTTCTCTACTCTGCCTCTTCAACATAAGACTGCCAAAGAGCCATTATTACTAAGCAAATATATATTAAGTGTAATTTTTATATGCAATATACTGTTCAAACAGTAGGACAAATCAGATCTGAGAAAAAATATGTTTATGTTTATGCTATTGGTAAATAAAAAATGTTCCTTTCATATCTTGTTGTTAAATGTTGTTTAGGATGAATAATCTCTGTGCTGATACTTTTTTTTTTCCTTCTGTACTCAGGTAGATGCTGTACCTTCTAAGTCTTTCATTCACTTCTACAGGTAATCTAAATGTATTCTTAAGCTTTTGCTGATGGTAAGGAGAAGAAAACTGGCAAGGAACAATAAGGAAGAGTGTGTGAGAAAAATGGCTCTGATTCTGCCAACAAGCAATATGCAGGCCCCTGCATGAATAGATGCACTGAATGTGGTATCTTGAAGTTAATGAACTACATCTTCCAACATCCCTCTCCATTAGCCGTGATGAGTGAAGCAGCAGGGAATTGTAGTTCAGCAAATCTCTGGAAGGCCACACATTGTGTACTCATGTTCTACAGATGATGTTTATAGAAAATTTTCCTTGATGGAATTTTTTTCCACTCTTGCATACAAAAGACTGAATTCATATACATGGAAAAGTAAGAAGAGAGGTCCCTACCCAGTTCTCTCTTACACACACACAGACACACACACACAGACACACACACACACACACACAAACACACACAGAGTTAATAGCCAGCAGAAATCAGAACATAAGTCTTGCCATTTGTGCCACAGTTTGTGCTATAGTGAAGAGATAAAATGGTTGGACTTGGAAAGAGCTCTAAAACAGAAATGCAAAGTCCTCAGTATGATTCTGTGTGGTCAAGGTTTAACTTGTTTAAGACATTTTATACAGATTTATGGCAAACGTGTATAATTCTTTTTCCTTTCCCCCTTTTTTTATTTTAGTTGTTTCTGCTTCTTACTGTTTCTGATTATATTCAGTTTTGGATTTTGTTTTTGCTTCTCTTTTCTCTGTTATTAATTAAAACAAAGAAAATGGATTTGGATCATGGCTATTGTGAGACAACATAAAGGATCAGATTCATGTAAGCAACAGGCAGGCTTGCCAACAAGCTTTACTTGGTTCTGTTTTTTAAATATATATTTATTTGTAGGTGCATGTATACTGTGCATCTATTTTTATTTTTTATATTTTAAGTACCTAGAAAGGAGAACAGGAGCCAAATGCAACTCAGACACATGGACTGGTCCAAGTATATTAATTTGAGATTCAAAGCTATCCTGCCTCTCTACTCATCTGAAATTAATAAAACACATACAATTACATGATGGTATAGCTCAGACAGCAGCCCAGGGCTCAAGTTAATCAAAAGAGCACATGTTGAATGCACACAAGTTAGTTAGGGTTAATCCACTGAAGATGATCTCCCCCTGGTTCTAATTAATGCAGGTGATAGATTGCAGAAGGAGAAAATAGGAAGGAAGGATAATGCTGTCCTGATGGAGAATCATACATTTAATTGAATTTGCAAGACTATTCTTGGGGGCAAATTTCCCATTTAAAACTGAGACTGCAATCTTAGGATACTTAATCCAGGAAACCTGAAACCCAAAATGTTTGAGAAATATAGAAATAAAATTAGTCAGTACCATTATACATGTAAACAAAGGGTGGAAATTAATAAATGGTATCTTTCTCTTGGCATAAACCTGTTGTGCCACTGCATAGGAAACTGTCCCTGAATTCTAATGCCATAATTTGGAATTTTAACATATAAAATGTAAATCTCATCTCCTGCTCAAGATTTCAACAGAGTATATTAAAGCCAATCCAACTGATTTGGTGGGGTCCATAATTTTATTCTCATATTCTCAATTCTAAAATTAATTCTAATTGGTGGAAATGCAAGGGATGTGGATGGAAGACATCTAGATCAATGTTTCTCATCCCAACAACTTTAAGATGCACAGACTTTAATCCCCCACTTAGCATGGGAGTTGAATTCTGGGAATTGAATTCTGCATATCTTAAAGATGTTGAGGTTAAGAAACACTGATCTAGAGGACATCAGATGTGGGAAAAGCTGATATAGTTGACCTGGATTTATCCCCTACAGCGTTCAGAAATTTTGAAGAGCCCCAACCCTCTTTCTGATGTGCAACAATCCAACCTTATGATTTTAAAATTGTCATCATCACCCACAGCAGAAAATTTTGGGATCAACCATCACATTTCTAGATTTCTTTGGCTGAAAAACAGAATTTAGATGTAACATACTGTACAGGTAGTCCTTGACCTATGACCACAATTGAGCCCAAAATTTATGTTGCTAAGTGAGAAATTTGTTAACTGAGTTTTGCCCCATTTTTGCAACCTTTCTTGCCTTTCTTTGTTAAGTGAATCACTGCAGTTGTTAAACTAGTAACACAATCGTTAAGTGAATCTGGCTTCCCCACTGACTTTGCTTGTTGGAAGGTCACAAAAGGGGATCACATGACCCCAGGGCACTGCAACCATCATAAATATAACCAGTTGTCAAGCACCCAAATGTAAATCACATGACCATGGGGATGCTGCAACGGTCATAAGTGTGAAAAATGGTCATGTCACATTTTTCAGTGCCGTTATAACTTTGAATGATCACTAAATGAACTGTTCTAAGTTGAGAACGACCTGTACATAAATAGCGCCTTTCTATAGTAAAGAAAAAAAATGAATTTCATCCAGTTAAATACAGAAACCGCTTGCAAAAGCACCAATCAGGTTCCTCCACTCCCCCATTCAATCTCAGAAGTGTTCAGGACTATGACTGATATTATGTGAAGAACAATCTGATTTCCAGGAGCCTGACCAAGAAGAGAGATTGCATAATGATCCCTCCTTTGTGTCCAAGATAATTTAATGCTTGGAGCAGAACCCAGATAGATCCCTTTTTGCTAAGGCTGGTAGTTTAGAAGCATTTGCTGCACTCTTCAGTCCCCATTCCTTTGAGTCTTTCCTACAGCAGGAAGCTTCACCCTGCTATATAATAGAATCAGTTCTGTTAGTATCCAAGAGCATCTACCATTCCTTTATAGCACACAGAAGCCCTCTGCTCCATTTATATGTACAACGTCCAAGATAAATAAGATGGCTTGTGCCTAACTAGTACTGTGATGGGATCTTTAAAAATGTCATCCTACCACTGCTCAAATAAAAATCCCCTGAATCAAACCCACTTAATTTTCAACTAACTTGGGTACCTTCTACTCCGTTGCCGAAAGCTTTTCTCATTCCTTCATGTTTGTATATTGCTAATGCGGGAAAGGTTTTTTGTTCCTTGAACGGGTAACTTTTCGGCTGATAACTCCCTCCGCTTTTTTCATGTTCTTTTCTTCGGGTCCTTTGTTTCAACTTTCAGAGTGTCTTATGAAAAGCTTTCAGTTTTCTCGTGCATATACGTATAGAAAGAGAAGCTGTTGAATAATTTGCCCTGTTTTTCAAGTTAGTGATATCTCCTTGCTCAAGTGGAGGTATCTGTTTCTGATTTATTAACATTTGATCCTCTGGTTTCCTGCCATTGATCAAGCCAAATACTCAGCTCAACTGATGAGTTTTATATGAAATCTGATATTCCAGGAAGAGAGAAAAGCGAGTCCCATTTTAATATTTTTCAATGCCCCAATCCATGGCACACATAAAAAAGCCAAAAATAATGGTTAAACAGTTTGAAAAAGGTGACAGAGAAAAAACACACTGATCCATAAAGTAGTTGGGCACTTGATTCCTGTATATTGTGTATATGCATTTACACCCTCACACCAAAACATGGCCTTACTCTTCCACTGAGTGACTGTCTGCCATTCAATCCTGAGTTAAGTTGCGGTCAAGAAGGTCACCTCTTCGGCAACATCTGCATTTGATCAGTTCACACAAAACAGAGAACCTTCCTTGTCTTCCTACCCTGAAGTACTTTAAGAGGCCTTCCATTACAATTCTTGATTCACTGCAACTGCTGTCCCTGCCTCTGGAAGGTTTCCCACCAGCCTCCCACCCCACTTTGCCTCTACCTCTCAGGAGTGGCTGAGAAGAAAATCCTCTCTAAAAAAATAAAACATTGGTTGGAAGCAGGCTGCCTTGCTTTGTAGTTGCCTTCCACTTCCCTGTCCCAAAAGCTTTAAAAACCCCACAAGTTTATTAAAATGCACTGTTAATTTTCTTGCAAAGGCAACAGCTTTGTTTACTTCTACAGCCTTCTGAAGTAGCTTCAATTGAGAGTGGGTCCCAAGATCAGACCCCCAGCACCTCTAGCCAGCTGTCAGGCTTGGGGCTTCGCTGAATTGATGTGTAATTATTTTCCCTAGCTGCCATGCCTTTCCTAGATGCCTTTTAGAATTACAATGAATTACTTTAGACAGTTGTGAGAAATAAATTCTATTGATGTTATTAATATAAATTTTATATATATCATGTTATGTTATGTTATGTTATGTTATGTTATGTTATGTTATGTTATGTTATGTTATGTTATGTTATGTTATGTTATGTTATGTTATGTTATGTTATGTTATGTTATGTTGTGTTGTGTTGTGTTGTGTTGTGTTGTGTTGTGTTGTGTTGTGTTATCAATAGTATTGATGTTATTAATAAAAATTCTATTGATGTTATAATCCACCAGGAGCTATTAATGGATGAAGGCAGGTTACTTGATGGGTGCACTCAGCCCAGAGGTCTTTCAAATATGGAAACCAGCTACTGCCTAAATATGAACCATGCAGATATCATGCAGCCTCAGTGGCTCCATGATTAGAATGCAGTATTGCAGGCAAATTCTGCTGACTGCCAGCAGTTCGATTCTCACCAGCTCAGGATTGACTCAATGTTCCATCCTTCTGAGGTCAGTAAAATGAGGACCCAGATTGTTGGGGCAATATGCTGACTCTGTAAACTGCTTAGAGAGGGCTGTAAAGCACTGTGGAGCTATATACATGTCTGTCATCTATTGCTCTTACATTGAAGAGCTGAGTTGAACAAAACCCAAAACAACAAATTAGCCTGTCCTTAGCAGACAGCAATAATTGAAATGAGATAATATCAGTAGCAATAGCACTTAGTCAGATGCAGAGGCATCTGCAGGGAGACTCAAAAACACCAAAATAGCCTCCTCACCCAGATGAACAAACTTCTGGCCATATAGATATGGGGGCTGTCTTGACATTTTTGACACATACTACTTGCAGTATGGCTGTGAAGGTTGGACCATAAGAAAGGCTCAGCGCCAAAGAATTGAGGCCTTTGAACTATGGTGCTGGAGAAGACTCCTGCGAGTCCCCTGGACTGCAAGGCGATCAAACCGGTCAGTCCTAGAGGAGATCAACTCTGACTGCTCTTTAGAAGGCCAGATACTGAAGTTGAAACTCAAATACTTTGGCCACCTAATGAGAAGGAAGGACTCACTGGAGAAGTGCCTAATGCTGGGAAAGATTGAGGGCAATAGAAGAAGGGGACGACAGAGAATGAGGTGGCTGGATGGAGTCACTGAAGCAGTAGGCGTGAGCTTAAATGGACTCCAGAAGATGGTAGAGGACAGGAAGGCCTGGAGGAACGTTGTCCATGGGGTCATGATGGGTCGGACACAACTTCACAACTAACAACAACAACAACTTGCAGGGATCTCCATTAGAAACAAAGGTCTGAAGCCAGAGTGTCTGTCACACCAACACACTGATAATTACTTTTCTCATTGAAATATGAACATCTCTCATGCCATTATAAGACAAAAATGGAAGAAAGACACACAAACCTAGGGTTGAATCCTAAAATTTGCAGCATGCAGGACTTTATCACATAATGAAAGCTTTTCTATAAACTGCAGAAAAGTCTCTTATCACATCTGCAATCCTGAATCTTTGGCAGCAGTCCCTCTACTCATGTATTAATCATGACATTCAGTTATCCTCTTTTTCCTCTTTCTACAACCATTTACAAAACTGCCTTTAAAAAGAATTCACCTAAATCTGCATGCATTTTTTTGCATATTTGTTCCAATATGCAAATTTTTGTATACACATTCCTTGGAGGGGATTTTATACTTTCCTCTGCACATTTTAATGGGAACTGAGCTGTAATAATTTTCTGGGAAAGGGATCTGGGAATCACGATGAACAACTTGATAAAAATGTCATGCCAGATGCTATAAAAAGGCAAATTCCATCCTTGGGATTTTTAGGAAGGAAATTGCATGTACAACAAATAACTACAATAAAACAATATCTTTATCTTTCTGTACATCTATGGTGAGACTACATTTGGAATATTTTGTACAATTCTGGTCACTGCATCCTGAACTCACATTAAAATGATAGAAAAGGTACAAAAAAAGGCAAACAAAGTGATAATTCTGATAACTAATTACATCTCCTGAATAAGCAGTATGTCTTAAATACTAGTTGCTGGGAAGAGACAATAGGAAGAAGCTATCATGCTCCAGTTCAGGTTTGTGAACTTTTCAAGTGCATTTAGTTAACCAATTTTTGATAAAGAATGCTGAGCTGGATGATCTTAAAACCTGATCCACTAGCATTTTCCTTGCATTCACTTTTCTCCTAAAATAAGCATTTTGTGCATAGTTTTTTTTTAATTGCAAACTACAGCACAAAATATTGAAAGTAAAGAATTCAGCAGGTAAGCACATTCCAGCAAAAGTTCAGGTTTATGAAATGGGAAAACTCCTCTACCCACCACCACCACCAGCTACATTAGTCTACTGTGATGTCAATCAGGACATTTATAAAATGAATCCAGAAATTGGAACCTGCATAACTTTGGTTTTGTACATCCCTCATTCATATGGCTCAGACTATCCCCTCCCCTCCCCAAGCCATCTTGTGTGCATTAACGAATTGCTTCCTCCCAAAGTCAACCTCTTGTTCTTGTATGTATGATTGCATTAAGATTATTTGGGAACAATGTTCTTCCACTGCAGACAGGCATTTTTGTACCTGATTAAATTACCCAGTAAATAATATTTATTGATTTTTGACTGAAGATATTAAAGCTAAAGTGGAATAAAATGCTATGGTCAGTAAAGTTGATAAAACAAGGAAAATAAATAATATCTTTTTTTAAAAGCATCAAGAATAGAGTTTAAGTAATATAAAAATTATTCTACATTCTATATTTCTACATTTTTCAAATACACAGCAATAAAAATTATTTGAATTTTATGCAATTAAATTGAGAACAGGAAACACAATATAATGAACAATGATCTTTGTTTAGATTAAAAAAGCAAGCTAAAGCCCCCAATAAAGGATAAAAATGGTAGAACTATATTAAACCAAAATAAAATAAGCAGCAGATTAAAAATCTGGAAACTCCTAAGCACTTAAAACTCTCTAGAAGCATTGTAAAAAAAATCATCTGGCATTGAATTGCAATATAAGTACCAAGAGAGTTTTTCCCACAGAGGACATTGTGCAAAGGAAGTGTCACACTCAAGAGCGACATCTCTCTTGAAACCAGTCAACTCCTTACATTACTTAGATAAATTTACATGGAGAAAACCTCAAATAATCATCTCTGGGTCTGAGCAGATAGCATGGAAGTTCTCTTGAAAAGAACTTCTAAATAAAAATGAATCAGATCTAGAGGCAGAGTGATAATCAGAGCCAATGCAAAGCATAGTATGATTCTGCTCTCCCATTTAACAGTCTAGTTGCTCTACAGCAGGGCTTTTCAACCAGTGGTACGGGTACCACCTGTGGTACATTGGCACCTGGCAGGTGGTACGTGACCATCCTAGAAAAGTAGTGGGGGAGGGGAATGAGCTGAACTGGTGGCAGCACCGCACAAGCCTGAGCGAGAGATGGCTGGAGCTGCAGGGGTGTCAGGGCTCAGCGGAAGCGCCAGGATCAGTGCCACTTTCCAGCTGATCGGCGCTTCTTTGGGGCTGTCAAGGCTCAGTGGAAGTGCCAGGATCAGCGCCAGGCTCCAGCTGGAGCTCGGCGCTGATCCTGGTGCTTCTGCTGAGCCCTGAAGAAGCACCAATCAGGTGGAAAGCAGCACTGATCCTGACGCTTCTGCTGAGTCCAGAAGGAGCGCCGATCAGCTGGAATGTTGCAGCATCTCCAGGGTCTTGTGATTTACATTCAGATGCTTGTCATCTGATTCATATTTATGACGGTCACAGTGTCCCACGGTCATGTGAAGTGACCAAAACCTGCTGCAACCACCCAGCAGACAGGGGGAATAAAAACCAAACACCCCCCACTGCTGCACCCCGCTGCCAATCCTCAACAGAAATGCTCACAACAATGAAAACTTTGGACAGGAGGAAGAATGCCGTCAGGTGGGCAGGCAGGTGTCTTGCTCGGCTGTGGCTTGGGGGGCACTTTTTTCAGTGCCATTGTAACTTTGAACAGTCACTAAGCGAACTGTTGTAAGTCGAGGACTACCAGTACTTTTTTCCTTTTTTTTTTTTTGGTCATCAAGTTTTTGACACCTTGCTAGGCGACTGGTGGTACTCGGATGTTGCCATATCCTAAAAGTGGTACAATGGGTGAAAAGGTTGAAAAGCCCTGCTCTACAGTACTTCAGATTGATTACAGTTTCCAGAATGTTTTCAGAATTGCCTTGGTTGGAGGCATGAATCCAATGTCACCGACTTTTCAGCACCCCATGACCAACTCACCAGCAGTAGGGTGTAGATAAAAATTTAACAATTTACTCTGGCCTTATCCCTCAGCCTGCTCATTGTCTATCAGATTGCTAATCTGAGATCATTTCCTTCTGCTGTTCTGGTAAGAAGTTGCTAACTAGATGCTAGACTTTGCATATCCCTGTAATGTATTTCCTGTAAATAGATCTCCTTTCTGTTATAATTATGAAGTCTGCTTCATTGATCCGTCCTCGTGTTTAAATTATGTCAAGAAACTTCACAAGAACATGCAGAATGCTTCAACCTCCAACAGTCTTCATATGCAACATAAAGCAATAATTTCAAATGAGATACCATTTCAAGGCTATTTATGGCCTGATTGAATAAATAGCTGAAAACGATAAAAAGGTTGATGGGTTCCTTGTTAGCCTGCAAATGAACTTTGTGAATTAGATCCCAGCACTAAAAAGACCCTTTCTTGCTTTTTTGACAATTCTCTATTTCTGGATTAACCTATTTAAGAGAAAGATTAACATCTCGTGTGGTTTCTTCATTGATCTTTGCAGACCTGATGTAGCTAAAACATCACTTTTCTAATTAAACAAGGGGAGTTTTGCATGTATCATAATGGTATTAATGTTTTACATTAATAGTCACTCAGTATGTGAACAATGATTTCCAGAAACATGGGTTCTAGTTAATAACAATAGAGTTGCATTATAATCACACATCTTCTTAAACATCAAACTTTCAAGTGCTCTGAATATGTAACATTGCAAAGTGTCCTATAATACTCAATACCTGGGAACATACATATGCTGTATTTTAGATCATTAATTCAGTGGTGCTCCCTCTGCCAAATTTTAAGTAGTCTTAGAGGAACCAGGTAAAGCTTTCAGCTGTTGAGGAAGCATCTCCACTGAACCTTTAGACTGAATTATAGTGATTCAGAATGGCAAATAAAATAATAAAATTAGTGCCAACTATTTCTGGCTACTTCATCATCACAATGATATTTTGATCAGCCAGGTCTAGTTATGATTTTCTTTTCTGACCAAGACTGGCTCTTGATGCCAAGGGAGGGTTTTTTCAGTTTTTTCAACATCTCAATTCTGGAACTGTCTTCAAAGCAAAATTTGACTGGTCACATCTGCAATGGTTTTAGGCAAGCAGCCAAGACATTTTAAGCTTGCCAATTTTTAATGGTTTTTTAATGGTTCGTTAATCCTTATTTTCCCCTTTTAAAGAGCTCCTTAAAGTAATTTCTAAAGTTTTGTTAATTGTATATAATCTTTATGGTATTGTGATACATATTTATGATCGTAAACCACCACAAGGCCCTTCTTAGGGCTGAAATAATTTGTAAATATGATGGCGATAGTGTTTAAGGTGCTGGGCTAGAAACCAGGAGACTGTGAGTTCTAGTCCCACCTTAGGCATGAAAAATTGCTGGACAATTTTGAGCTAGTTTTTCTCTCTCTTTCTCCCTCAGTCCAACCTACTACACAGATTTCTTGTGGGGAAAATAGGAGGAAGGACTATTAGATATGTTTGCCAACTTCAGTTATTATAAAAATAATAAAACTGGGATATAAATAAATAAATAACAGATAAATAAAGAATACTTGGAATGGGAAATAGAGATATTTATTTGTTTGTTTGTTTGTTTGTTTATTTATTTATTTGTATCCCACTTTTATTATTTTTACAAATAAGGTGGAGAACATATCCAACATATCTTCCTCATCCTCTTTTCCCTACAACAACAACCTTGTGAGATGTGTTGGGCTGAGAGAGAGTGACTGGCCCAAGGTCACCCAGCTGCCCTTCATGGCTTAAGACAGGACTTGAACTCAACAATCTCCTATTTTTCAGCCTGGTGCCTTAGCCACTAGACCAGGAGTGTCAAACTGCTGGCCCGCGGGCTCGATGCATCATGTGGAAGCTGCGCCAACCCCAGCTTCAGCAAGGGGGAAAAAGTCATGATACATCATGACACGTCACATGACGCAACGAATTTGACACCCCTGGTCTAGTATAAGATTTCTTGGCTGTCTGCCTAAAACCATCACAGATGTGACTAATCAAATTTTGCTTTGAAAATAGTTTCAGAACTGAGATACTGCCACTGAAAAAACCTCCCTTGGCATCAAGATTATCACAGTTTTGGTGTTTATGAGATGATGTGTGTTCATTCTGCTTAGAGAACCGGTGACAATGAACCTGGCACCTGTCTAGATACATGCAAGGAATTTGTTTATTTATTTCACTAACATGATTTTTATTTTGCCTGTCTTCTATGGGATCGTGGAAACACTCCTTCACCAATGTTTCCACAAGATAATGACTATCCCTAAGTTATTCGGTGAGCTGCTATGACTAAGGAAAACTGAAGGTCCTATCCTGGTCCAGTCCGAAATGGACTGGCTCCAAGTGGGAGCAAAACTATCTCAACCTTATTTGTTCATGGTAGCTTTTATAGAGAAAAGTTTTTACATGTTGCTCTCTCCTTCTGAATAATGGGAAGTGTTTTGTGGCTAGCTGGGCAATTTGCCAGAAGACCTACAATTTCTGTCTGGGCTATTGTTTCCTTTCTTCCCAGGGATTTAAAGCCTCAGAAAGCAATGTAATGTAATACATTCTGGTACTGAATGTAGCTTCTGAAGGCTCTTCAGAAAGTTCTGCAGGCATCTCCCTATAGACTTTCTGGAATGGCATCAGTCTTTTGATCTGGTTCAAGCCGCATCTTGCTTTTAGCCACATCTAATTTGTAGTGTACTCCTGCCATGCCACTCAGTGGAAAAATGTAGTCTCTAGACCAGTGTTTCTCAAACTTAGCGGAATTCAATGTGTGGAATTCAATTCCCAGAATTCCCCAGCCAGCCATTTGAAGTCCTCACATCATAAAGTTGCCAGAATTGAAAAATGCTGCTCTAGACCAAAGAAAGGTCACTTGTAATTGCATTCAAACATACATTAATCCCTGCTCTTGTCAGAGTGCAGTACAGCCCTTGTCTTAGCTCAGAAAAAAATTGTGTGGTACAAACTTGATGTAAGGGATTGGTGACATTGGGGGGAGATTCGCACTACCTACTTCTCTCCTAATTCAAGATCAGGCAGAGGCAAATGTCCTTATACAACTAAGTGGTGGGGACTGTTCTAAGAAAGGCCTTCATAGGAAAAAATTGCACATTAAAAGAGGGAGTGGAGATATAAACGGAAGACCCTGGGAGCTGAAGATCTGTTGCATGCTCTGAGTGCTAATGCTACCTGTGTCTTCAAAGATGTCAAAAATCTCTAGTGAACTGTCTTTCTTCCAAAAGGAAGGGGAAACCAGGTGTTCTGCCCAGATTATGCTTCGTTCTCTCACAACTCAGAATGACCTCTGTGAAGTCATTCGTATTCCTCTACATTTGTGGGAGGAAATAGAAGTTACCAGGGACTTAGGATTAATAGCAAAAGGTAAAATCCTGTATTCTTCTTTATCTTTTGTAGCATTTGCTACCAAAAAGATGCACTGTGAACAAAAAAATTACACACATCATGATAGCCCCACATCCGACTTCTTCTCCTCCTCCTCCTCCTTCTCTTCCTCCTCTTCCTCCTCCTTCTCCCCCTCTCCTTCTCTTCCCCCTCCCCCTCTCCTTCTCTTCCCCTTCCCCCTCCCCCATCCAAATTTTCCAGCTGTTCTATTTTTCTTTTTTATATTGTTGTAAAAATTGATACATTATACTCTTTTGATAAAAGGTGAGCGTAACATTGGAAAAATGAATTGCTGCAGATTGCGTCAAAGTATTTCTATACTTTGTTATACTTTGAAAATGCATTCTGAATTTTCATTCTGGCCACATGACAACCATGGGAAAACCATGACCTAGATGATTGAGAATCTCCATAGATAATGCACATAGTGTATACACATGAAGAGTAGCAACAATAGCAGAGGGGAGAAAGGGAAATCAAGTAATGTCCAGATCAATCCAATATGCCTGTATAAAAAGATAAGTGACTCAGGAACTACTGCTGTAGTTAATTAACTACTGTAAGCCTGCAAAACAGCTCTGTTGAAGCAATATATAGATACAGCAAATGTATAAAGAATATTAACAGTGTTTATTATTGTTTATGTCCCCCTTTTGTTGGTTTCATTCCATTTATTTGGGCTTGTAGCTCACTGGAAGAACAAATGCTTGCTGCTAGGACAGGCCTGGTGCCTTTTCCTGTTAAAAATGAACAAGTGGCAGAAGATGAGGCAAGCTTTATTTGTCATTTTGGGAAGTGGTTATTCTATCAAAACCTACTTTGGCTGTGCATGTATGGTACAAATGACACACTAAGCTACCATTTCTCAGGTTTCTCCTTCCCAAAGTGAAAAAAAAAAGTCATTAGAGAATGTACCCACCAAATCACATTCTGCCTTTGTGGCCAATTAAAAGGCTGACAGAAATTGAATTTTCAGAGAAGCCTTGTTTTCATGGAACTTGCCTAGGTCATTATTTCTGTCTTGAAAGAGAGAAGGGGCAATAAAAGTCTTGGTCAGCTGTTCAGATGAAACAGCTGACTGGAGGGAAGAGTTGTTTTAATCCCAAACAACCCCGGGGGTTTCATGGTTAAAATGCAGGCATTTGCAATAGATGAGGACAATGGGAGAAATGAGTAAACATACATCATGATGCAAACTCCATCACTTCTATACTTGTAGGTAACATTGTGATGCAAATTTTAGTATGGTGCTTATTTCTTGAATTCACAACACACATTTCATAAATTTGGAATTATTGTGGTTCAGAAGGGGACAACTCTTCAATGTAGCCTGCTTACAGGCTCCTCATGACTATACTAGGGAGAAAATTATACAGTTCAATATTGGGCTAAATATTCTGATTTTAAATACAGTTAAGGCAGGCAGTGACCCAAAACAAGGATTCCTAAAGAATTCCTTCTCTTTCACACCCATGGTCCAAATTTAGGAATCCCTTGGGTTGTAGGAAATGACCTTTATAATAACTGTAAAAAGTTGTTCTTGTCCGACTGACATTCAGTACTTGAGATAATCGGTCTTATGGGTGGTTCTGCCCTTTACAAGTCAGCTTGTTTGTACATGACTAGGGCATGTACATGAGATACCCAGTTTCTTCTGCTAATTTATTTTGGTTTTCTCTTCCACTTCTGAAGAAGTCCACTTCAGCTTCTTAGTCTCTTGCTGAAAGCTCTCTTCAGCTGTTTTCTGAAATAACTAACACCTGGCAGTATTTGAATGATCAGTTTGCAAATGCAGCAAATGAGCAGAGCTAAAGTTTCTCTAAGTGTGGCTGTGATGGAATAGTATTTCATTTCATTATATTACATGCAATCCTTCACATCCCTAAATGTAATCATTTGTGAGAGATTGACACCTCTAGTTGGCTTATTCTGTTTTGGAAGGCTGGGATTACCCAGCCATCAAGAGATACAGTTAGTGGAATCTCTGACTTGTTGGAATATCAAAGATCAGACACTGCCATCTTTTCAGAAAGCCACCAAAACTGAACTATTCTGCAGGGCTTTGAACATTTGTTGTTGTTGTTTTTATTTTATTTGTATGTTATCCATTCTTGAAGGCTCTGAGTGACTGTAAATCATGAGTATCATAAAAATCTCTCCCCAAATAATTAATAAACCCACCTCCAAAATGACAAAAAATCCCAACAGTATTACAGTCACATAAAAACAAAAGAAATATACAACAACATGTTTCTGCCAGTTCTCCCAAACCAGCACAACACATCTTCCTTCTGGAACCTGATGGAATATCTCCTTTGACTTTTGGGAACCCAAGAAAGAAAAGTAGATTGGATCTCTATCATAGAGAGGCAGGTCCGAAGCAAGGGGATACTTTTGATATTGGCCAGCACAGGATTGGTGCTGTTGGTGTGCATTGTGATTACAGTTGCTATTTTTACTTCTCTTGTGCTAAAATTGCACTGATGGTTTTAATTGTTTTTGCTTTAAACTCTTTTGCAAATGTAAATAGCCATGAACTGTATGATTTTTATGGTACATAGCTGATTAATAAATAAACTAAGCTGGATTCACACAGCATGCTTGATAAACTTTGGTTATCCAGTTTGTGCATTGCTGTTTTAAGCTTGTTTTCTTTGGTGGGACTATTTGGTTATAGCCAATAAAGACATCTCTGCCGGATGCCCCAGTCTAAGAGTGATCCAGATCCAGAAACATCCCTAATTTTCCCCTTCTATCCAATTAAAAATTACAACTTGGTGACTACTTTGGAAGAGCTTTGTGTGGAACCTTGGGATCCCAAATAGTACCTCTTATTTAAATTACAGTTGTAATTTTTATGTAATCCTTTACCTATCCATATATCTCATTTTATGCAAATCTGTTTATTTTTTGGGTGGTGAATTGCTCCCCATCCCCACTTTTTGGCAAGTGTCTAGTAGTCTCTTTTATTTAGTTGCCATTTCATTTCAGCTCTTTAAATCAAAATCAAAACCGTTATTATAACCTATGGGCCAGAAAGCAGAGCAATAAAATACATAGACCAGTAACTGTTAATAAAACTTAAAATCTTTAAAGCATATTAAGATACTAATTTCAAACTGAAGAAGTGTTTTTGATTACCTTTTCATCTATATAGTGTATTGGCTGTATCAAAGTTGGTTCTTTAATTCGGTTGTAATGAAGAATGAGCATTCCCTTAGAATATTTTTTTGGGGGGGAACCACATTCACACACACACTCATCCATAAACAGCATCACATTTAACTATTTTAATAAATTCTACATTATTCTGGAAAAAAATAGTGCTAGACAATCTTAAAGGCATTAAACCAGAGACATCAAAGAATACATTACATTTGTTTAGTGGATTCGGGTCTGTTTTAGCTTATTAACCAATTAATGCATTATCTAATTTAACATGCTATTAGTATGCTTTCAATGAGAGTACTATTTGCAGATAAAAAAAGGTTCTAATGGGTCAGGAAATTTCTTTGTCTGATCTTTATAATAAAAAACATGCTTCCACATAATTCTCTGTAAAGTGAGTTATCTCAACAACTTCGTTCAGAGGCTGGAGGCTTATGTTGTAAAACTTCAGAAGACAATAGAAGAAGCATATTGACTGCTGTTGATATTCCAACAACATGCAAAAGGAACAAATAAGACATGGAATGGGACACTTTCTAGAACTAAACAAGTATATATTACAGAAAGACCATGAAGAGGGCCAACAACCTATCTAGTCCACCATGCAATGTCTCCTAGATGCAATCAGGAAGTTTGCAGAGTGTGAATGTGCATCACCTTTTTCAAGAATTACTCCCCAGCAGCTGGTATTTCAATTCTGCTACCTGTGATTTGAGAGATAGAAAACAGTTCAATGCAATGCAATACAACACAACACATAAAATAGCCAAATCCTTCATGAATTTTTCTATACCCCATTTAAATCCTCTTTTTAATGTGATAAGAATTGAAATAGAGCTTAATAGAGACCTCCAACTTTCATCTCTCCTGATAGTCTCCAGACAAATAACTCGTAAATTAATCTCTGAAAATGTGTCCCAGACTTCTGTACCAAATAATTGCCACTTCATTCCAGTGCACATCTTTGCATGTGACCACACAACTATAAATATTTATAGGCTACCAAGGCTCTAATTAATGAAAATAAAGAAGTAGAATGGGGTGGAGTGGAGCTGGGTGGAATAGCCTGTAAATCTAGGGCCATAACTGAAACTTATTTTTTGAAGTCTCCCCAGATCCTTTCAGGTTGCATCAACAGAACATTTGAAGTTGTTTCTAAGATTTTGATTTTTTTTCCCCTGTAACATGTGAAGAGGATGTGGTTAAAGAGAGTTCATCCTTTTCTCATTTTCTGTTTGGAGATCTGTTCTAATGTATCATCCCAGTCCATTCTATTTAAGCTGTTCCAGCCCTCTTTGTTCAACTCTCAAGTGCAAAGGACAACAAGAATATTGGCCTGAACCCAAACACTGCTTGATTAATCACACAGCCTCTTCTCTCAGTGATTGATGTCTATGTTAAAAAGTGTCCCTGTTATCTAAATTGACGCCTTGAAATGCCCAGCAGTTTCTAAGCCAATCACCCACCTCATATTTATAAACAACACTGGAAGATGAACTCCATGGTTTATAGAGAAAAGGGTCATCACTCATTTTTTCCCCTCAGACTTGCTTTTAGTGATGCTATCCACAGATGCACATTTTAGGAAAGTTTAAAAATTCAAGTGCTTTTAAGACTTATTCTAAGGTACACATTTACACCACTGTATTGACACACGATCATCTGCTGAAAATGCAAGTGTGTTCTAAATTCCATTGTAAAGCTTCATGCTGGATAAGTGGGGGGGGGAGAAACCCAAAGAGTGTTCCACCTGTTTAACAACTGCAGGCTGAAATGGTAGTTTCAGGGTCATCTTGCATTCTGTCAGAAGTTGTTCGTCCTTTATTATTTCTCCATACCTCCTACTGAGGGAGAAAATGGAGGAAAATCAACTGTGCTGGCTTGAGGCTGATATAGGGAGCCAGAATGAATCTATGGATACAGTCAGCTGGCTTATTCTTGCTGATCTTTGAAGTATCTCTTTCCAGACAGCATTTCCTGACTGTCCTAACAAAGTTAGGTTTGCAGAATTTCTGTCAGCCAAAATGAAAGCCATGGAACACACAACCCCCTTGTCACTATGTCACTATTCTAAGTAATGGCTGCTCTGCCCTATTTCAACTGCTGTTGAGTGCCTAATAATTATAATGCTTTGCCTATTTATTTATGTATGTATTTATTTATGTATGTATTTATGTATTTATGTATTTATGTATTTATTTATTTGTTTGTTTGTTTGTTTGTTTGTTTGTTTGTTTGTTTATTTATTTAATATACCACAAATTTCATGTTATAAGAGAATTTGGTATCATAAATGTACAAGTCCTTGTGCATACAAGTTTGGCTGACACCATGTTTGCAACATGATTTTTCTAACACTGTTGCCTTTTTTATGATTAACAACCATCTATCCATTCACTCATTGCAGAGTATCTCTCCTCCTAACTCCATCACATGACATACAATGGGAAAATGGAAGACAGGGTTGCTTTGATTACTGAAGCACAGTTGGGAAACAAGGTTACAAGATTGCAAAAACAAGTTGCTTTCCTAAATCTAGTCAGCTGCTTAGTTGATCTGGTGCTTGATAATGCTTATATAGTTTGGATTCATTTCATTAAGACTTGTTAATCCTTTTCCTAAAGATGTAACAATACTCTTACACATTAAAAGGATAAAATTAAAAGCTTCGTCATATGTTCCTTATCTCTTTTTCCTTAGGACAAAATAAAAATGCTTTCCTCGTTGTTTTGAAATATCTGACTGCATTGCTGTCCACAATCTTGAACAGATTATTCCAGTGAAACCCTGGCTATACAATTGCTACATTATTCACCTCTGTGGTGTTTAAATGTATGTATTTCCCTTGCATAAATATATGTATTTGTTATCAAATTGGTATAAATTTCTTACTTGCTATGAAAATAAAAATATTTTCTACACAGCCTCTAAATAACTTGTAAATATTTGAAAAAGAGAGCTAACAGGAGTGAAGCAGTGTGGTTTAAAGGGGAAGAGGGCATCGTTAATAAGTTTATTCTTAAGAACTTTCTCCCAAACTCACTTTGAACAACTGCTGGCCCCATAGGATATTTCTTGTTGTGCTTGTAAAACAAGGCCAGCAAAACTCATATTATACGTGAAATTAGGCTGCTGTGGATCTTCCTAGTGTTGTGGCGGAAAGGGAGGGAAAGGGAAAGGTCCAGAGATGGTGAGGAAATCCAGGCTTTCCTCTGGCTTTCTTCCCAATGGAAAAGAGGAAAACCTTTGCTTCTTCTTTTTTTTTTTTACCTTTCTTGATTTTCTGGAACAGATTATTTTTTTATATATATAAATGTTTTATTAATTTTCTATTTTCACAAACAAGTGCCCAATAGGCAATATGAGGACTGAGTCCATTAATAATTCTGTGGTACATATAGGCTTCTTCAAACTAAGTCCGATATTACTCCCTCCAGTACATCCTCTCTTCTTCTGGTAATAACCATTTTCCACACTAAGCAAATACAATTCTTATTATTGTTAGTAAATATACAATTGCACATCAACATTTGTTATATTTTTCTAATAATGTCAATAATATCAGTTTAAAATATCTTTTCTAACCAAAGCATATCTTAATTGCATTTGCACTCAATTTCCATTTTAGTGGAATCCATATCCTATTTTTCCTTTTTTCAATTTTAGTTTCCCATCCATGTTCAAAATATCCCAATCATTTATAATTTCAAAACAAGTTATATTTGGGCAACCAAAAGCATCCCTAATTCAAAGTTCTTAGCATATTCTTATTTCCTTTTTCATACCAAGATATAATATTCTGATTACAAATCCTAACTATCTAGTTATAATAATACTTCTATTTCTAACAATCTATTCTTAACCATATTCATATATCTAATTAATAATATGGCATCCCCTCTAATAGGTCAAAGTTTCTGTTTCTTTCAATCTTACTCTAGCTTTCTTCCTTTGCCAACTAACTTTCCAAGTCAGTGCATTTGGATCATCAAATAATTCTTCCTCTGTTTTTGTATGTATTATTTGAAACAAGAAAAACAATTTAGTTAAAGTATTTTTGGAAGAACTAGCCCGTTGATATTCATTAAACCGCCTCCCTCCTTCTCCAGTTCCCCACAGTTCTGTTAATGGTTTTATCTTCCATTCCATCAGCTCTCCTTCCTTGTCATCCAGTATGTTCTGAAACCTTGGTTTATAAAATGTCTTTTCCATGTCCAATATTATCATTGTGTCGTCTAACTTTTCATTTATCTGAATCTGGTCATTGGTTTCTTCCTTTAGATCGTCAATGTTTGTGTCAGCATTCTCTTGTTTTCCTTCTATTTTCTGGGTTGCTGGTTCCTTCTCTGTACTTGTTTTCTGAATTTGTAGATTTAAATTAGAAAATTGTTCTTTTATCTCCTTTGTATTAGTTTTAACCTGATCACAAGCTAAAGCAATTGTTTTTTGTATTAATTTCAACATGGAGAGAATTTCTTTCTGTGGTTCATCAGTATTTTCTTGGTGATATGGCAAACTAAGGCTACTGGGAACAGATGTTAAAGATGGTGTTTTACTATTTAAAGCTGAGTATGAAACATTCATTTTAATTTTTTTTGTAAGTAGCCTTTATAAAGTTATCCAACCAACTAGCCGTTTCTAAACCTCCCCTAAGCAGATATAAGTAGAATTCAATTTTTTCTGTCCAGTAAGAAATATATCCTTTCTGTCCAGGGAGAAAAAAGAACCATTGAAGGTTGTTTAACAATCAAGATTTATAATCCAAAGTGTTCCATATATTTCTTCTTTAAGAAAATTAATCCACACTACAGATTGGAACAGATTATTGAACAAAATGAGATGCCTTCCAAAAGACCCAAATGTTAAAGGTTCTACAAATCTCAGAAAATGTTCCAGAGCAGTGGGTGCAGGCACTTGGGAAGACCACAGGCCCTCTTCCTGGAAAGACACACAGGATAAACCTAGACCTGCTTGCAGGATCCGGGACCTGAGCCATATAAGGATTTACAGGAGATAACCAGTACTTTGAAGAGGACCTGGAAGCACATTGATAGCCACTGAAGCAACTGGAGCTTTGATATTACATTGCTAAAATTGCTATTTCCAGTTTGTGGATGGGCCACTGCATTTTGGATCATCTTCCAAGGCAATCCGATATAGAATGCATTGCAAGGGTGCAGCTGTGGAATAGTACATATGAGAATGAGTCACAATAGGCACAATAGCTTGATATTTGGCAAGTATATAAATGGAAAAGGACAATTTAATTAAATTATATGTAGGGATGAAATCAATATCTCAGATAAATAAAAACATCCCTTAGACATCAATTAATACTTTTCCTAATTAGTGTATAGTAATAGTATCTGTAATGAAGTCCAAGGAGCCACAATGCTGTGATTCAAATACAATAAAAGGGTTCATGTTACTTTACACTAGGTACTAAATGATAACCATGATGTCATCCTTTCACAAAAGTGGAGATATAAAGCACTGGTGCTGATTTCCCTTGCATGAGCCCTCCCTTCAAAATTCAGCCAGTCAAAACAAATGATTTTTCTAAAAGTTTGTTGATGTTCTCATTCAGCCTTAGTTCACCACTCATTAACTGTGGACTACTTGAGTTTATTGAAAGACAAAATGGTATGCTACATCATATTCTCCAAGGACCTGGTTTTCATTTTTACACAACTACTTCTGGGAAATCTGAAATCCTCAGAAGAACTTTGTATGATAGAAGCTAAAATGCCCTCTTTATAAAGATTCACATTTGAAGTAATATTCTGTATGTAACCTAAATTTTACCACCCGCATAGAAAAGAGAAATAACAAGATCTGGAGAATTCAACTATCTGAAAAATTCAAAAAGAGAACAAACACTTAACTTGTAATTGGGTTGGAATGCTAGTATAACTAAGTGGACTTCCCTAATTGGGGCACCTTTCAAATGAGTTTCAAATCCCTGACTTTCACCCTGGCTAGCAAATATTAACATTCATATAGAGGGCCCTTAAATTATGTAACATTGATCTAAACAGCTTCCTTTGCTATATAAACTTGATTAAGATCTTTATTAAAGTTTTTTTTCAGGTGTCTGTTGCTTTCAGCAGATACACTTTAATTAGAAGTAAGACCTTCTCTTCTACTTTTAGTTCCAACAAATGTACAATATATCTGATGGCTTTACTATTATTACTATAAACACATCAAGTGAAAGCCACTTTAATATGCATTTCAATATTTATTTTGTTTAAAGACAGCATAGCATCTTAATGAGCGTAATTTATTTTTTCAATTGACAACAGACTAGGTTGTTTTAAATGATTACTTGATCTGTCTTAAGTCCTCTTTCCAATTATAAAAAAGCAGGATTACCAAAATACTTTAACATTATTAAATGCAGTATTCAGAATTTAAAACATGGGGCCAAGCAGGTAAAGAGAAGCTAGATAGCACATAAAATTGTCCTATCCTGGCAGTCCATAGCAATAGCACTTAGATGTATATACTGCTTCCTAGTGCTTTACAGCCCTCTCTAAGTGGTTTACAGAGTCAGCATATTGCTCCCAACAATCTGGGTCCTCATTTTACCAACCTTGGGAGGATGAAAGGCTGAGTCAACCTTGAGACAATGAGAATCGAACCGCCAAATTGCAGGCAGCCAGCAGTCATCAGAATTAGCCTGCAATACTGCATTCTAACCACTGCATCATCACAGCTCATAACAGAGAAAAGATGACCACTACTTACAGAATAGGGTGATTTTATCTTATTTAATGTTATTTAAGTTGCAACTCAAAATTTAGTCCCACCAAACTTTATCATGTAAACATTTGTGTTTTACATGTCAGAGAATTTTCAAAGGAGCTTATTTAGCAAATATACCGTGTTTCCCCAAAAATAGGAGCCGGTCTTTTTTTTTTTTTTTTTTTCCTCCAAAAGAGGCACCAGGTCTTATTTTCAGGGGGTGTCTTTTCCACAGTCTCACCTCGCCGCCGCGGCAGCACCAACAGCCCCAGCCAGCCAGGCCACTTCTTCTGCAGCCGAAGGAAATGCCTCTGCAGCTGAGAACGGAGCTCCAGATTGACGCACGTGGCGCCCCTGGCCTGCATTTCGCCATCAGAGGCTTTCCGGAAAGGCTTCTGCAGCCAAGAATCGAACTGTGGATTGAATCTGTAGCTCAGTTCTCAGCTGCACAGGCCTTTCTGGAAGGCCTCTCACAGCAAAATGCAGGCCCGGCGGGAATGCGGAGCTCCATTCTCAGCTGCAGAGGCATTTCCTGAAGGCCTCTGATGGTGAAATGCAGGTCGGGACTCACTGCAGAAGTGGGTCAGTGAGGCGAGACAAGTGTCGATTCATGGGAGGCCTGGCTGCAAAGGTAAGCGGGTGCGGGGCGCGTGGAGCAGCTCCACACCCCCACCCCTTCCCTAGCTTCATCTTTAGGCATGCGCCTCACCTCAAAACTAGGGCTTATTTTTGGGGTAGGGCTTATATTAGGCCCACCCCCAAAAATCAAGTTAGGGCTTATTTTCAGGGTAGGTCTTACTTTCGGGGAAACATGGTAGTACATTTTATAGTGTAAATAGAATAAATATAGAAACTGCATTGACTCTCTAACAGAGACTGTTCAGCTCAGAATACGTCAGTCATATTACTACTACTACTACTACTACTATAAGTAATATTATTATAACTGGATGTTTAAGAAGTCTTCAATTTGCTCTGAATATTAACGTAGACTCTATAAAAACATTTTGGAGACAATATTCCACTATCAATGCCAGTAGTCATATTAATGTACACATGTGATGACTGTCTTTCAATGCAGTTTCCCAACCATGAAAGGCTGAAAAAACATTAAAAGAGGAATCTTGATTTAAGCTTGGAAATGAACCAAAAGAAAATATAGTTGATGCAGAAGTTCATCACCATTCTCTATCCGAATTATAAAAATCTTTCATTTATATGCTAAACAAACTTTAGTTTCCAAATCATCCCATTATAATCATTAATTTTGAGATTCCTAGAACATGGATGGTAAGTCTGTGTTCCCATAGGATCATTGCTAGTTTCAAAACTTGTTGACACAGATGCTATATGTGCCTGTAGTGACAAACACAGATCAAAAGAAAGATAGCATTTTGGCCTTTATGGGGCAGGCATGTCACACATTGCATAGCAGTAACAACATGGACACCACTTGTAATATCTTTTTGTCTTGTCTGGATTAATGTCAGTTGATGGACCTCAGACAATGCCTTGTTGTACCCAAACGCTGTCTTACAATACTGCTAGTTTCACCTGAAATGGGGGGAACAACAGAAAAATAACAAAACAAGTTACTATGCCTTTATCTCTTTGCAGGGTCTTTTTATATTCTGAGAGGGCATTTTTTCAGAGAACAGTTTGCTACTTCTTAGGAGGCTTAGCTGCCTGGTTGAAGACCTTCTCTTAGTATGGAATGTGTGTAAGGGGCAGATACTATGCTGTAACTCATACTGCATTGATTTGAACTTTACAGAGTTTGCAAGTAAAATTGTGTTGATCCTACACGCTGTATCAGCTTCTGGAACTTATTATCTGGTTTGTTAGGTTCAGATGGCTTTCCGATAATAGTAATCCAATTAGACATCTTGGTAATTATAAATGGGTACTTTGCATGCCTCAGAAGGGAGTCATGTCTAAAAGCTAAAAATCCTACCCATTTGTATATGCTAGTGCTGTCCTGAAAAGAATCTGCACTTGATGTGTGTGCTAACATCGTTTTCAAGTTTTCACATACTTGAGAGATCCACACATTCATATTTGCTCATGCTTACAGTGGTAAACAGATTGTCTTGAAATTCTTGATATGGACATCTTTCAATGTATTCAATTAAGACAATGGGTATATTAAGTTCTCAACTTAATGTAAATCTGAGCGCATCCATGATTCTTCTGCTTTGTTAACAAACTTTATAGACAAATGAAGGTGAATATACGTGTCCCAGGATAAAGTTGCAGGATCCAATTTGGATCGGTCACTGGGACCCGAGGTTTAGTTTTCCAAGCTGACACACACAATAAGGGACATACCACACAGAGAATAGCCTAAAGCACACACTCTGCTTGAGAGAAGTTCCTGAGGATGGGCTCCAGCATGAGTTCATAAACTCTGAAGACTAAACCTCTGGTCCCAGTGAACAACCCACATTGGATTCTGCAAGCTTTGTAGGATCTTTAGAAGAGACTAAGAGTCTTTGGATGAGGATGAAGCCACAGAGAAAACAGGGGGGGGGGGTTGCATGGCTTCACCTTCACATGTTGGAATGCTCTGACTTGGAAACATGACCAAGATTTCCTGTCCTGGCTCAAGAGGGAATTTCTGAACTATGCCCCTGGCAGATTTTCTTTAGTAAATCTTCTCTGGCAAAATGTGAACAAACCACATTGACCTTGCTTATATCTCCTCAGACACAATGGAGTGCTTCATTCTGATCTTGCAGTATCATGTGAATGTTCTTTATAGTGTCAGGGATATTTTATCCAGCATGCTTTAATACAATTGGCTACAGCCTGGGAGTCTGCATGCATGTGTGAAGGGATAGATCTTTGGCTGTGCTGCCATGACTGCTGTCTTGATTCTTTCATCTTGCCTCTGGATGCCACTAGAAAAGGGAATATGCTTACTAATAAATACTATTGTAATCATTCTGCTTTAAGCCCTGAAAAGTGTTTGGATTCTGATAGCATAAAGCGTACAGAGAATCAAGGGCTGGGCCCTGCTGATTTTTTTTCTTTGCATTTTTTTTTATTTGAGAGGTCGGTTCCTACTATTGGTAATTTTGCACACATGGAAGAAAAATAGTATGATATTGTCAATCAGCAAGAAACTGGAGGGAAAAGAGGTATTAAGATTCAGCTGTGAGAAGTGACAATAGCAGAGCAGTATTTCTTTCTTTCTTTTTAAATGTGATACATGAAGATGTAGAGAACAAATCATTCTGGCTTTTAAGGAGCAATCTTTATGTTACTGATATTCCCACAGCTACAACTCCAAAGGGCCTGGCTTTGAAAATTGACAGACAATTTGCTAAGGGGACTTTTTCACATCAGGCATAGCATTTTGGAATCATGATTTAATGTGCATTCATCTTCATAAAATTATGTATGGCTATGTAAAAGTGTCTCCATGCTTAAGTCATACTTCAAAGAACACTCATTGAACTCAGTTATACTTAGATAGGTCACAAATGTTTAAGTCCATTGGTTTTAATTGGTCTATTCCCAGACATTTATATTTTACAAATACCATTGCAATTGTATAGACTTGATTGATTAATTTTTTTGTAACTAATGATTGTCTTTTTATAAATTAAGTTTTTTTGAATGTTCATATTACCAAAATCTCAATATATATATGCCTTTATTGACAAGACTATATTTGATGCCAACAGCAAATGGTTTTTGTATCTTTTGGCAAGTTAAGGATCATGTTGTCAAAATAAGCCCATAGAAAATCAAGATTTGCTGAAGTAAAAATATAATACTAGTAATCGAGAGCCAGTGATTAAGGCGAGAAACCAGGAGACTATAACTTCTAGTCCTGCCTTAGACATGAAAGATGGCTGGGTGTGTTTAGGCCAGTAAATTCTCTCAGCTCAACCACTTGACAGGGTTGTGGTTGTACGGAAAATAGAAGGAGAAAGGAGTATTAGGAGTATTAGATATATTCACCACCTCAACTTATTTTTAAAGTAATACATGTCAGAAATAAATAAACAAGCATTATGCTTTAAAGAACCTGAGTATACTATAACTATCAGTATATTGTAGTTAAACATCATGGTTTAGGAACACTGATTTCCATTTCCTATCTTACTTTTGTTGGAGATCCTTATCCAATGACATTGACTCTTCAGCATTTCATGACTTACAGTACTGAACTCAAGGGGAGAGTAAAAGGTAGAGGATTTACTTTGTATCCTCTCATTATCACTCTGCCTACTCTTTATTAGTTTCTAATTTGAATCTATTTCCTTCTCCCTTCCTTTTCAAAGACATATTTTTTTCATTCTGTCCTCATGGTAGGATTAATTACTTAGATGTTAGCCATTGCCTATTCCTACAGTGCATTTCTTGTGAATAAATCACCTTTCTGTTATACTTTTAACACCTGCATTGTTAATCCAATTTCGAATCTCAGGAATGCTCCCACACAAGCACCTGGGACACTTCAATCTCCAAACATCTTATCCTATGAGTATCTTTGCATAGTGGATTCAATGTGTCACTTATTTTGATTAGATTTTCTGCAATCAGCTCACAAATTAATATAGGATTGTAACTTTCTTTAAGGGATGGATTTGTAACACTTGCAGTGTTCTAAATGAGGTTTGCAGCATTTAGAAATTGAGCAGAGTGATCAGCCTATTCATTTTATGTTTGACATTCTTGTTAATATGTCTGCATTTTTAGCAGTCCCCTAACTTGGCCAAGTCCATGCCAATCCTACAGCTTTCTGACTGCTTCCCGTTCCCAGCTGTTTTGTCGGAGGATTTGTAGCATCTCACAGACCTCAGTGGAAAGGCTTTGCAATGCTTTGGCAAGGACATTTAAGGTCCCCACTGTGCCTTGACAAAAATGTCCAATTTACTCTTTGTGCATTGCTTATTATTTTATTGCAGATAAAAAAAAGAATACAGGCTCATAATCAATTTTCTCTCCAGTGTTAGCAAACCTGTGTGGCAAGTATTGCATGGCCACATTTGAGCTTTGTTTTTTTAGATCAGCTGTTTCTAAGCTTTACATCTCAGTTGTTACAAGCTGTCCACCAAGCAGACTGATAGTGCTACTTTAAAAAAAGACTATATTTCCACTTGGAGTTTTGGTGTAGCACTCCCATTAGTCCTGATGCTGGTAGCATTTCTAGCTGCCAAGCCCTTTTACGTCTTTTTGAGCTGAACTGCTTAAAATCTCAAATTGCAAAGTTTATCTTTTAGTGATAGGAGATTCTTGAGCTATGAGGAGAAGGCAGTTTTCTTACTGCTGGGAACATCTTAATTGTTCTTATCAATAACCACCAATACCTGTTTTGTCTCCCAGTTGTATGCCTCTCTATCCATATGATACAAAACTGCTGGAATGCTCTGTGTTTCCCCACTGGACTCCAAACTTGTAAAACTAGAGCAATTTTATTTTGCTCTTACTACAAACTAATGTGGTGAGATAAGAGAAGAGGATGGAGGACACTAGCCAAGGATTATGTTGTATGTCCTCTTATTGGTCAGCAAGGGGAAGGTTAAACTGGTTGTGTCCATTTGTGCAATAGCTGCAGGACATAAAATTGATGCAGGTCATTGTGAGAATTACTGCAAGGCAATGTTTCTCAGTGTTATCAAGTGTACACTGTAGGTGATGATCAGGCTGAGCCCGAGGGAGGGGTCAAACTCGTCATCAGACTCAAGTCCCTTCACTCCCACAAGAAATCTAAGTCCAGCCCACCTTGAATTCCATTGACTCTTATGGTCAATTTGTTTTGACCATTAGTAGTTCTGATTTTTGTAGAGAGCTAAAGCTTGCAATAAATCTATATATTTATTTCAACTGCCCGGACTCCTGATTTCCTACACTTGATATTAAGTTTAAGATATTGGACTTCTTCTGCTCCTACATTTTGGGACTAACAGTATCAATTGACCAAAAAAGGAAGTAAGCTTCAAATTTAGACACTTGCTATTTTCCTTTACCTAAAATTAAATATTTACATTCTCCCTTCATCTCTGCCTCCCTCCCTCTCCTTCTCTCTGTCCATGCACTATCTTTCTCAATATTTTATAATTAGGAGGTTCAGAAACTAGAAGCATAAGATTCTCTGTTTTGCTGAGAGTAATTTGTCTTTCCTAAACATCTTGGAACAGTATTGTAATTGATATTGTCAGGAGCAACATAGGATATGGACTGGGTTCACAAGTGAGCACAGAATAAAAGAAGAGATAATATCTTTTCAGTTATTACACGAAATTGGGAGGTTAGGCCGATTTACTCTATTGCTCATTCCAAGATTGATTTCTAGTAGCAACCTAAGGGTTGTTAGAAACATGCAGCATTATGGGTTGTTGTTCTTTTTTAAAGAATTGCCATTGGGTTAATCTAAAACACTTTTTGGTTAAAAAATAACTAAAAATCAGGTTAAATCAGTTAACTTAATATATTAAGCTACTCAGCATTTTAAACCCAAAGTTTATTCATCTCTATTTTGCTGTTGTGATCCTGTTAATTGAATATGAATATATTTGTCTAATTAAACATATTAATCCATTCCATTTCAAAGTTTAAGTGTAAATAAGGAAGAATGTTAAGATATGTTGAAAATATTATTTGAAAAGTGATTAAAGAAAATAAAAGCAGTTTTCCTTCAATACTGGTTTCAAAAATGTAATCAATTTGAATTTATTTTGTCACATTTAAATGGTTGTCTATATGTGACTCTGATGGTGTACAATAAAATCAAGGATTAAAACATTTTGCAAACCCATTAAGACCATGAGAGGGAAGATATTAACAAGGTTCTCCATTACCAGGAAATCTCCAGGCTTGTTGAAAAACGCCACATTTCGAGAGATTTCTGGAAAGCCCTAAGAAGGATGATATTCCAGAGGGCAGGTAGCATGGCAGAAAAATCTCATCTCTTTCACATATGGGTCCCGCAATAGCCCTCTCCTGCTGGACCTGATGGGATGGATAGATATAACACCAGCAGGAAAAGGTGGTCCCTCAGATAACTTGAATAAAAATATCTGATGGCTTTCTAAAAGAAGCTCTGCTCAGTCCAACTCAGTGGTGGGATTCAGCCAGTTTGCACCAGTTCGGCAGAACCGGTAGCTAATTTTTTGTTGCCCAAGTCCAGAATGGACTTCCGGAAGTGGCATCCACACAGAGAAATGGTTGTTCACATTGTTGAATCCCACGACTGGTCCAACTCACCTGACAGAGTTATTATTGTGGGGAAAATAGGACAAGTATTATGTATGTTCACCCTGAGTTAATTATAAAGTGATAAAGGCAGAATTTTTAAAAAATCTAATAAATAAAATTTAATGCTTATTGCTCTGGTATAATATGGAAAAGATAACTGTTGATATTCATATTGCAGAAGTGATAAGTTCAATTTCGCTATTATTATCACTTCAGAGTGATTTCATATAAGCCCATCTGAAAATGGAATAGCGTTGTTTTCAAATGTATTACAGAGGAAGAAAATTCTGAACTGATGAAGGTCTACTCAAAAAGGAAGAATCAACAGAGAGAAAGGATGACAAAAATCCTCTGTAACATGCTGCTTTCCCACCTTGTCAGGCTAGGGTTGAGGATCTAGTCTTGGAAATGTCATCTTCCGAATAAAAATATGTTTGTGTCACATAAAAACCACAATGCAAAAAAAGGCAGGGCAGGAAAGAAAAAGTATCAAATGAAAGGCTACCAAACTAATTGTCTATAAAAACAAGGGAACCAACTTATCGAATTACTATAATTGATTTCCCCATCTTTACAGGCTATTCTCTTCCACATATACATAGACAACTCTCTCACATATAAATACCCACACAACAAATTTCCCTCCCTTCTTCCAATAGAAACAGCAAAGAAGGAGAATGAAGAGGAAGGAAAAAAATAGGAGAGAGATAATGAAGGGATAACTAGCCTGAGAAGGGATGGAATCAAAAAAGAGGGGGGGGGGACTGGAGAAAGGGAGGTAAGGAGAGACCCTGTTTAAACACTGCAAAAGGGGCTAAACTCATCTAATAAACAGCTACTCTCAACCGTCAACTAATCTATGGGCTTATCTTCAGAGGCCTCCATGATTTTCAGCAGCATTGTCTGCAGTCATCTGAAGCTCTCAACCATTTCTGGTCTTTGCTTTCAACAATTTCTTCTTTCCAAAAGGTACTTTTCCAAAAGACAACTGGACTTTCTTGGTTTTTTTCTTTGAAAATATTTTGCTTCTCATCCAAGAAGCTTCTTCAGTTCTAACTAAAGTTCCAACATAACTGAAGAAGCTTTATGAATGAGTAGCAAAACATTTTCAAGGAAAAAAAAACCCAAGAAAGCCAATTGATTTTGGAAAAGCACCTTTGGGATGACCATGACTTGCATGACTGAGGATCTCCATAGACAAATTTCTTCTTTCCTCATTCAAAGACAAGCAAAGCCCTTCAATCTGCAGATTTTCCTACTGGGTGGCTATGATAATTATTTAAAGAATAAATAACTCTTTTTAAAAATGTTACTATGCCGGGGCATTCAGAAAGCATAAACTTTTTTATTTTGTTATTTAATCATTCAGGCTGAGATGCTCATGGCAGCTTCAATTTCATTACTACTGTCTTTAGCCCTCACTCATAGTTCTTGTAACTAAATATCTTCCATCTGGCTTGACCTACTATCTACTCTAAATATGGTTGTGCAATGGAGGTGCAGTTTATATTCTACTTAAAAAATAATTTACTTAATAGGTAATGGGAAACCAGCACAGGTAAACATGGGCATTTTCCTTTTCTTGTACATTAAAAAGTCACCTGAAAAGGAACAAATCAAAAATGGAAAACGAGGGAGGTAAGAACTGGCCCAAAGTCACCCAGCTGACCTGCATGGCTAAAGCAGGGCCTGAACTCATGGTTTCCTGCTTTCTAGCCTGGTAGACTAGACCAAACTGGCTCTCTATGGAATGACATAATATACAATATGCTGTAACTTTGGAAACAAATACATAGATGTGATATTTATGTGATGATATCACCATATGTTTCCTCAGTTTGGTGCCATCATGGTAGCTTCTGCAGTGCCAGGAGCTTACTGACTAAAGTTCAACAAGGGGGAAAGGAGGGACAATGAGAGAAGATATCACAATGCAGTTTACAGAAATGTGGGGTTATTTATAGCGCACAATCAAAGTAATTCAATTTTACAATAAAAATAAGAGTTGAAGAGGAAATGTACAGTAAGGGTGTGCAAGAATATTTTCAAAAAGGGGGACAATGAGACCAAAACACATCCCCACCAGCAATCAACACCCAGATGAGCATAGATTATCTCCAAGATTAACATCAGACCAACAATCAAGAAGTAAACAATACCCCAATCAAGGAACTATCAAACAAGCTAACAGTAAACAGCCCAACCAAAGAATCTCCAAGACCACTCCCACCAACATTGTCAGGGCAAGCCACTAGAACAGGCATGTCAAACTGCCGGCCCACACCCACCCCATTGCTGGCAATGGGGAAAAAGTCCCAATACGTTGCACGACATCATGTGACATCGCAAGTTTGACATGCCTGCACTAGAATATAAACTGAGAGCAAACCCCACTCCTTACCAGCACTGATGATGTTACCTAGTTTGGGTAATGAAAAGTCTGCAAGCTCAGAGATCACCAAGGAACCCTCATTTCAACCCTGAGCTAGAAATAGTCTTCTTTATTGCTAAGGACATTTCCCTATTTTATAATTCTATGCTTTCTTTAGTAAACTCCAGGTTACCTTTATTATTCATTCATTAAATTCACATTTTTGTTATCCATATTCAGAGGTATTAAAAAAGTCAAGATGGTGGTCACGACCACATGATCAGAGCCCCACCCTCTGCTTATGATCATTCTTGTGTATGTGTGCATCTGCTTGTACAGGCACATACAACAAGTTTGTATGTCATTATTCTGTTATTATTGCCTGCAGCAGGAGAAGAGGTGTTCTGTAACCCCTGAGCTCTTGACTCAACTATTGATCTGTCATAATCCTAATTTAAAATGATATTCCTCTGCTGCTCCTAGTCATAACTTTCAGGATGAAGAGTTTTTTTGGCAATGAAGAAACCATTTAAAAATGTTCTAAGTCAAGCAATCCCCCCCTTTTTTTTTTAACGTCCCCAGCTACCTCTTTCTCAATTCATTCAGTGTGAATGGCAGATTCCTCCAGCGAGTCGAGTTTCACATCACCATAGAAACAAACGAAGAGGCAGTTTCATTAATCATTTAAAGCACAAGAAGTCTAGGTCAGTCTGATTGCTGCATATAGAGTATCATCCTAGCGCCACATGGGACTCAGTTGATTTGAATTAAAAAAGATTAAGCTGCCCCTGTGACGCCCAGCCCCATCAGTTTAAGTTCTCATGTAACAGTGGTCTCTGGAGCCACATGGATTAGGAGACTGGAGTTATGCACTTATTTTTCAGGACTCAGTGAAACATTAGAAGGGTGCAGGTGTCTGTGGGGGTGGGGAGGGAGGAAAAAGATCACATCTAGTTTTTTAGATTTGTTGCTGGCTCTTTTGAAACTGGAAACAATAAGTCAATTTTATTTCACCATTGACAGTTACCACTCTTTCTGGTCATGAAATGGAACATTAGTTAGCCAAGGCTTACAACTTGCCATGATTTCTTTGCAGTAAATTGACAGGAAAGCAACCAGCATGTTGCAGGTTTGGGTGGATACTGACAATTTATGTAAGGTTGTGTGTGGCGTTTCTGCTTTGTGAAAGGGTAAAGCATACATCACATCAATACTGATAGTGTTTGAATTTTACTTGAAGGAAGATTTATGAACCCCAGGAAACTGGCTTACAAGAAGCAACAAATCACTGTGACTATAAACTTGTTGCCTATGTACAACTCCAAATGAACATCCCCACCCTCAAACTGCTCACCTTATTTATTGGTCGCTCCAGTACTTCAAAGAGCTTCAGTACCTTATCCAGACCGCTTGATTGCCTCATTGAAATAAAATGTATCAAGGAGAAAGCTGCAGGTACAAAATAAATTCCAAACTTTTCTCCTGCAGGGTTTATGGATCCCTTTCTATTGGTTAAACTGCTGATCTGAAGTTTCTGAACTTCTACATCTATATTTGCAAAATTGCTATATGACATTAAAAAGTATCACAATTGTAAAAATCTATTATCAATCAACCAATTTGACCTACAATCTATCTACTATAAAAAAAAAAGTTAATAGACACTCCCAACCATGAAAGCTAAACTTCAAAACTATCTATTAACAATCTATTGTTGTATTTAACTCGCAAAAGGTCCACAGTCTATTCTCTTATAAACCCACTACAACCATTGTCTCTGATCGATCCAGGATCAAATACCATTTATTGATTCTTGATCATAAAAATAGCTCCCAGTTTATCATCTTTATTTTTCTTCAAAATTATGAGTGGAATCTTTCGAAACCACTGCTTCTCACTTTCTGAAAAAGAAGATCTCCATTGAGAATATCTCCACAATGCTTGTTGTTCAACAAATCTTCCCACAAATTGGGATCCAATGTATCTTGACAGTGGTCCTCTAATTGCACAGGATTTCCCCATTCTGCAAACTCCATCAGTTTTTCTGAAGAAGTCAAGTTCACTGAGCCTCCAATGTTTGTGTTTTTGTGATTGAAATCCATGTCTAGGGATGCCAACATAAATATGCTAAAGGAATTATTTTTGAAAATTGAAAAATACTTTTTTTTCTCAGTGCAAGTACCAGCAGAATAAGAACATTCTCAGTTTTTTGTGGATTCTGTTGCTGCTATAGGAGAAATAAATTGCAATAGATGCTACTAGAAAAGTTTGGATATTGTTATTAAAACTTTAAAAATATTTTTATTTAAAGTACATTGTTTTTACTTGGCTCCTACTCCAGAACTGCTTTTTTTCTTCCAAACATGGAATATGACGCTGGAAATTGTATACATAAGTTATAAAATTCAAAAGCTGTTCCACGCACCTCTACTGTTGAACTATCTGAGAGAATGGGAACCTCTCAAATCAGTGAAATTCCTGAATAAAAGTATACAGACGTTTTGAGGCCAAAAGTGTGTTAAAGAATGTTGTGGTGAATAAGGAGTTGGACTGCAGCCGGAGAGGATTGCACATGCCAGGAGCCAAGCTCCAAAAGGTGGGTGGAACCAGAACTAACATTTAAGAAATATTAATATGGTGATTTCTCATGTATTTAGTTATTAACTTCTTCTGTCTCATTAAAGGCTCTGAGAAGCACTTCCAAAGGTTTAATGGGTCAGCTGTGGCCTAGGGACCCTTGGCCTCTTCATACCTATTGGTCATTGAGGAAGCCAGCAAAAAAAAAAAACCCAACAGTCTGCTTTATCAGTCTGCCCAATAAAATCTTCCACTTCTCTGGTGGGATCAGCAAAAGAGGTGTTGATATATTGTTCCACAGCTTTCTTCTCTGCCTTTGTTACTAGATGATGATGGTAGCAATGAAAGTAAAATGGTTCTTCTCAGACTTCTGTTGTCCATAATGAGAAAAAGGGATTGCAATACTCCTATGCAAGGATGTCTTCAGGGGAATCAAAAAATCCAGAGAGCTATCATAACCATGTAATCAAATCAAACCATGTGGAGTGCGTTGTAGCAGGGGCTTCAATCACATGATTGTGGTTCCTGTCTTGATTTTTCTTTTACCTCACCCATGTGGACATCCTTGCCCTTATAACCGGTTTCTTCGTATTGGCTGAGTGGATGGGCACAGCTCCAATGTTATTGGGTCTTCAGACCTTACTTCACTCCATTCCAGCCATGACTCTTCTTAAAAACTGAAGATGTTAGCAAAGGTTATATGGCTTTGGCTAGAAATGGATTTGGGGGATTTACATTATTTGCCTCAAAAAATAGGTTTCTACTATGATTCCCTTGGATTCCTTCCTGGTCCCTCAGACCAGGTGATTCTTCAGCTGCAATAATATCTGACACTATCTGACAGTGCATCCACCAAGGGACAACTAAACCACATCTCACCAACACTGGTACGGCAAGATACTGCATAAACTCCACACTCACTGGCACTGATGATGTCAGGTAATGAACTGTCCCCAAGCAAACAATCAACCTTAGAGAACACCAACGACTCCATAAATCCTTTCTGTATTGCTTTGATTATTGTAACATCAGAGCTACAATGATACCAAGAGGGGAAGAGAAGGGAAGGGAAGGGAAGGGAAGGGAAGGGAAGGGGGTCTGTGTTAATGTCCAAGGAAGTAATTTGGAAAGAGGACTGAAGTCATAGGAACGTCTCAGGAAATAGTGAGGAGGGACCAGTCCCTAAAAGGAAAAAAGCAGGCACTGGTAAACTGGTCCATGCAGGAACCAGCCAGTGAGGGTTGTCTTTCAGCATGGATAGGAAGAACAAGAAGCAGGAGAATGAGCAATGAGTTGGCTATAATTCAGACTGAGCACTAGCCCAGTTCCATTAACCCCACCCCACCCCCGAAGCATGAACTGGAATTTCTGAAGTTATTTTGTTCCTGTTTTGCAGGAAATGTATTAAGATTGCATCTTCATTCATTCTGGAATTGGAAAGGACCAACAGGCCCTTTTAAAGAAAACTTTGTAGATTGAACTGTACCACAGAGTCCATAGGGGAATCTATTAGTCTTGATAACTGTTGAATAAGAAACAAAATATGATATCAAAGGCACTGTTGGATCATTCAGACTGAGATGAAATCCCTCCTGTTTGACTTAGGCCTCTGTTAAGTTCTTGCTAATGTGTCCTTGTACATTTTGATTTCATTGATGAGAGTCCTTTAGGCAACTGTCAGAAAATATCCTGAATGAGATGAAAATGAAACATTCTGACTATGTTCTTACTGCTAATAAACCACCAAGAGACTTCCCCTAGAAGGGGTAGGGGTGCGTTTGTGGGGATTTAACCCTGCTAGCCTAATAATGCAACCCTCCAAACCTCAAAGTCTCTATGGCCCTACTTTGCTGTTATTATCATGAAAACACAATTTGAAACTAAATGCCCCTTACCCTGTTCCAAAAGCTCAGAAGGTTATTTTTCCATGACAAATGTGTTAACCATTCCTGTACAATGACTGACTATTATTTGAAAATGAAAGTAATAGCTGATTCGAGTAACAGCCCATCTTGCTTCAGCCTAGTTTGTTTTGATTGAAAGTTGCATGAGGGTTGAATAAACTCAAGAGGACTGTAGTTTGCTCAGACAACTTGTGATAATAAATCAATTCAAGATGTTCAGGATGTTATTCCATGTTCCCTAAAATGTATGCTCTGGAAGACAGGCACTTTCATTTCTTTCCTCACATTTCTCTCCTACACAATCTGCCTTTCAGCTTGAAAGACAGTCCACAGAGGAAGGTCTGGGGGGGGGGGCACAGAGATTTAGTACCAAGGGATCTATTGTCCCTGTCATCATGTACTCTGCTTTCGAGTCCCATGCGGACACCTATACTCCGTTATCCAGTTGTCAACTGTCTCTTGATGCCATAGCTGGAGCCAGTAGCATAACATTTATCACAACGTTTGGAAGCTAGCAATTCACAGGAAGATTGCTTTGAGGAAGAGAAAACCATGCTATTTTTTCCTGCCTCCCAATATTTCACATCATGGTTGCTGCTTTGCACTGAGAGTTCCTTATTTCCCCTACATGTTATGCTTCCTGTGGGTTCTCAGAAATTTGATCTTACACACAGCACATCCTGGTTGTTGTTGTTATTCTCTGTTTATTCAGCAAAACGAAGCAACACAGGTTGATGCCAGGTGGCACTCTTTTCTGCTGTTCTAGTGCCTTCTTTACTGTTAATAGCTACAATATAGAGATAGTCCTCCATTGATGACCCTAATGGAGGTCAGATGTTCATCATAAGTCATGACGGTCATAAGTTGAGGTACCCACCTGACTGGACCCAATTTTATGACTTTTTTGTAGTGGTCATTAAGCAAACACCACAGTCATTAAGCAAATCCATGTATTTCTTTGGGCTTTTTTCACCTGAAACTGGCTGAAAAGGCTGGAAAGTAAAAAAAAAAAAAAAAAAAGTCATAAATTGTGGTCAAATGACTGCCAAATGCTGCAACTGGCCATAAAGGTGAACCCATGTGGTGGAATGTAGTCTGGAGGAGCAAGACGGAGGGCTCTATCCCAGACAGCAAAAAGATAGCGGAGTTTGGAATCTTTGGCATGCAGGAAGAGGGCGAAGGCAGACCTCCCCTAGCAATCATAGAATAAACCTAATAAGTTATGCAGATGGTGGTTTGGGAAAATTTCTGCCTCTAAGCAAGCAATAAAGAAACTATTCAGAAGTAACTCCACATGTTGTTCTTGGTTCTTTGGGCCTGAAAGCCGATTGCCGGCCCAAAATGCAGTCATGTGACCTTGGTGTCAACTTTAACAATGAGCATAAACATGTCCTTTGAGGAATTTTCAAGCCTCAGAGTTCTGCTTTATTTGTCTCTGTCTGTCGGAACCGTGACACTTGGTGTGTATGTGGGGGGGGGGTGAGGCATCAGAACTCTGGGACTGGTTCATAAGTAGCTTTTGTTGTGATTTCAAAAGGTCACTAAGCAACTGGTTATTAAGTGAGAACTAACTGTACAGTAGTAATTAGCAACAGCTTGAGTTGGAAGCTATTTTGAATCACTTCTTTCTCCACTGGCAAAACAAAGCTTCCTGCTCTTGGTAAAGTCTACCTCCTAGTCTGAAGTGTTGGCTAAATAGGAATGTTGCTATTCCTATGCTATACTTCTACTTCCTACTTTGAGATAAGAATGGGGTAATTATGCTTATTATGTTAGTATTCTTTCTCTGTCTTGATCTGACAGTTGCACTCTCCAGGTACTCTTCATCTTTGCACAAAAAACATACAGCTCAACTGCAACTTTCCACAGCCAAGGCTGTCTAAATTCACCTTGGTTTATCAGCCACTAAACTTCCATTTCTCCTTCCCATAGTTCTTATTGTTTTATGTTTCCATCCAATTCTTTCCCTCTTTTCTTATGGAAAAATACTACCTAAAAGAAAGTTATGTGCACCTATTTTATTTTTCCAATAATTAGCTTCTACTTTTCAGTTAAAGATCTGTCTTCTGGGTACCATCTATCAAACAAAGTCATCTTCTGAGATTCAGGAATGATGCTCTTTTGGTTGTGGCACCTGTCCTCTGAAATGAGAGCCCCTCCAGAATTCTGTATGGTTCTCAGCTTAAAGCACTCTGTAAATTATTCAAAACCTGCTTTTCCTCCCAAGCTTTGCAGTAAGGTGATTGTGTAGCTCCTTCTAGATAGTTGAACTTTATTAAGATCGGGTAGTTATTCTGGTTCCCTGGGTTCTTCTTTTTACAGGTATTTCTTTTCCTTGTTTATAAGCCACTCAAATCAAGAACTCAGGCAGCCTCGAAATTTTAATTACTTAATTAATTAAATAAAATACTGGTTGGATACATTCATGACAGGATGTTAGACAGTCATGGGCAATATAAAACTGTCACACTCTGAGCCCTCTTAAATGTCAAGAATTTCAAGCATATGGATACTGAAATACCTTTGCCATGGAAATATCAATCTGTCCTTTTTGTAAGGGGGGCCGGATGTCAACGCTGCTAACATTGGATATTCTTGCTTTGACAACATATGGAGATGCAGCCTTTTTCTTTATTATGCTTCACTCTTAGAATTAGATGATACTGGGGGAGGGGGAGGAATGTGATGGGAGTTAGTTAGACATACAATATTGTAATAAGAGATGATAGGGCATGGCGGGATAAAAAACTGGGCGGAAAGCCAGCATTTCAAACTAATTGGAGAATGTGATTTATGACTGTTAGTTGTAGGAGGGAATTGTGCTTTGATCTATGTGCTGAAGGGATGGGAAGTCAGATTTTGGCTTCGACTAAGCTATGCTGCTCGAATAAAGATTCTTTAAGGTAAACAATGCCTCAAAGTTCTTTGAAGAGTTTCATCTGTCGGAACCATGACAGGACTATTACAATGCACTCTACATGGGGCTGCCCTTGAAGATACCTGAAATGCATCAGCACAGACAATTATGCGCACTCCTAGAAAATCACATGTTACACCTGTGTTCCCCAAGCTGCACTAGTTGCCAATTTGCTTCCAGGTCCAATTCAAGGTGCTTGTTTTAACATTTAAAAGCCTTCATGGCATGGGACCAGGCTACTTTAGGGACCACCTGTCCCTGGTAACATTAGCCCACCCCATTAGATCTGGCAGAGAAGGCATGCTGCAGGTACCATCAGCTATGAAGCTATATTTAGTGAGTCCCAGAATATGTGGCTTTTCCCAGAGTTAAAGTGGGTGGCTATACCCATTAATAAGTAATAAATAAATATTCCCATGGCTTGAACTTAGTGGGGCTAAAAGGCAATTTAAAAAAATTCTTCTATGCAGAAAATCCTATTTTGTAGCAAATGATAGAATAACAGAATAACAGAGTTGGAAGAGGTCTTCTATCTAGCCAACTACCTGCTCAAGCACAAAACCCTATGTCATTTCAGACAATTGGTTGTCCAAATCTTTTCTTAAAAACCTCCAGTGTTGGAGTACCCAGAACTTCTGGAAGCAAGTCATTCCACTGATTAATTGTTCTGTCAGAAAATTTCATCTTAGTTTTAGGTTAGTTCTCTCCTTGATTAGTTTCTACCCATTGCTTCTTGTCCTGCCTTCAGGTGCTTTCAAGAACTAGTTGACCCCTTCTTCTTTATGGCAGCCCCTTAGATATTGGAACACTATCATGTTGCCCCAAGTCCTTCTTTTTCACTAAACTAGACATACCCAATTCCTGCAACTGTTCTTCATATGTTTTAACCTTTATCCCTAATCACCTTTGTTCTCTCCTCTGCACTCTTTCTAGTGTTTGGAAAAGGGCTTTGCACATTGCCTGTCTTGGAAGCAGGCAACTTTGGAAGATATTTTTAAACTAGTTGTGAGAGCTCTGTAATATGTTCTAGGGTGCTTGGCTCTGGGATGAGACAGAAATAGATGTTAACTCTCATCTTTCCAAGATTTCACAGATTGCTGGCAAAATTATGCTCTTTCCTCAATTGCTTATCTTCTTTCCCCAAAAAGAAGTCCAGCCCACAAGAGTTCTATCTCCCTAGCCACTGTTGCAGGAATCGGAAGCCCAAAGAAGAAGAAAATGGCTGCCAAACAAAGTTGAGTTTTAGGTGAAGAAACACTAATTTCAGAGTGGACCAAAACCATTGAAGATCTGCAGATTCCTGGCTGACGGAAGATCACTAAAGATGGAGAAGAATCGGGCTTTGAGGAATTAGGTTTCTTCTACACAGAATCCTCTAGGGAAAGAGGATCTGAAGATCCATGCTCTACTAGCCATATAAGATTGCCAGCTATGTTTATCGGAAGCACTTGATTAACTCTAAGAGAAATTTAGTAATAGCTGTATATATAGCGATAGGAATACAGAATCCTTTGCAGGTCAGGCAAAAGTTAATGTCTTACTGTGTATTTCCTCATACCCCTGCTATCCACTAGTCATCATACCTCATGTTAGCCCTCTGCACAGAAGAGCAGTTAGAGTCACAAAATGATTTATTGATTTACTGCATTCTAACCTATTTAAGCCAGTTAAGCCAGAAAAAGGGGGAACTGAAGAGTTGTTTTTTTATTTGTTCTACCTGCTACCTATATGTACAACATGCAAATGTTACATACATTTCTAGCTGTAAAACTCTGAAAGAAAATGTTAAAAAATTTCTCTAGCACTGTTATAAATCATGGTTGTGGCTTTGTCAATTCAATAATGGAAATGTGGAAAGGGCCAGATTAAAGGAGACAAGGCTACTGAAATTCTACAGTTAAAGACAAAAAGCAATGGCTGGCCTGAACCAGAAGGTAGGTTGAGTCAGGACTTCTTGTCAAGAAAAAAACAGACCTCACATAAACTCTGTAGATATGCAGCATTTCATATGAAAAAAGAAACAATTTAGTTGCAATTCAAATACACTGAAGTTGAATCTGAAATAAATTGACTCGGCTCCCACACGTATTTTGCTATGAGGTTAGAAACTGACAGAGCCAATCTGAAAGCAATGCTTAAATATATTCACAATTTAAATTTTCTACAATGCCCAAGATGGAATGTATTGTTGGCATCATGGCAAAATTAATTTGGCAGTTAAATACCAGATACCAACGCACTGTTCCAAAACTCCTGTACAAATAAGCATTCTAGCAATTTCCATTTTCTGTGAAGTGGAGTAAAGAGATTTTGGTTATTATAAAACCACATGTAGCTCTTGAGCAGTACTGCTTAAATGCTGCTGTTGCTCTGTTATCAGTCAGATGAAAAGAGGAAGAGTAGAGACAGTCAGACTAATTTTATTTCATTCAGGGTAACTTTTTTTGACCTTGTGGGCGTAATATATCCAAACATCAGCACAGCATTTGATTTAATAGTTTGTGATTTTCAGATTAGCAGGCTAATTAAAGAGTATATGGAGATGATCCACAGCTGGCTCGAAAATCATGCCCGAAGACAGCTCATTCACAGTGCCTCATCAAACACAAATGTTTGTGCTACAGAATTTGCCACTGAATCTAGTAGTTATCAGTGTTTTTGTTAATTACTTGGATAAAGAAGTGGAAAGAACGCTTATACTGTGACACAAAGTTGAATGGAATAGTTAAACAGCCAAAACAGGAGTAGGCAAAGTGTGAAGGCTTGGGAGCCATAATTTGGCTTTAATAAGGGTTACAGAAAGCTAGTTGCTAGTACTATGATGTTATTATAAAGCATGAAGATTTTGGAGGAGTTAGGATGGGAATGAGACTGAGAGAATTTATTTGCTTATAAAATTTGATGGGTTAATCTGTGGGTGCTGTAGTGCCATATGCATCTTGTGGATTGATCGTCCTTGTTCTAAAACACCACAAAATTTGAAATCTTGATACACTATGGAAAAGGGATAAAAATTTAACAGAGGCAAATACATAATATTTTATTTAGGAAAAAAAATCAAATATATAGATATAGGATTAGGGGTGCTAATAGTATGCATAAAAAGGACCATTGCCTTCTATTGCCATACCTGGAGTTCTGTGTCAAGTTCAGGATACTACATTTTAAAATATAGAAACAGACTTTAAAGCAGATTTTTTTTAAAAAAAAGGATGATGGTGGGACTCAACATTATGTCTCAATAGAAAGATTAAGGGACCTGGGTATGCTTAAGACAATTCAGGGGGTATAATAGAACTTCTTCAATTTCCTGAAAATATTCTATACAGAAAAAGATTGTTCTCTATTGCTCTAGAATGCAGGATACAAAAAATGGTCTTAAATTATAGAAAGGCAGATTCCAGTTGAACATCACGAAAAAGTTTGAAATTATAACCAGTTACAAAAATGAGATGGTGTGTTCCCCTTCATGGGTTGTGTACAAACCAAAGTTTGACACCCATCTTTTGGGGATAGTTAAAATGCTCCCCTCCAGCTAAATGGCTTTGAGTTGCTCTTTCCAACTTCATAGTTCATGCATAACTCCTCTAAGGACATAACTGGTAAGACCTGTTTAGAAAAAGGATTTTTAAGATATGACAGTAAAATGCTTTGAATTTCTTGTGGTTCCTGGCTACATTGTGATTTTTCAAGGACTTGGACTTAACTTAAATAATAAAAATATTCTTTATAGCAACCTAAAGGAAATACTTAACTCAGGAAGTGGAAGTAATAGCAACATTGCAGAAAGGTTACTATGCATTGTATGCAAACGAAGGATACACAAAGAGAGTGTAAAATTGTAGAACCTGTTTCGGGAAAGTGAAAGTTCAGTATGTACTGAGATTAGTGAAGGGTACTAAGACCAAAATGACTTTTTTAGATGTATTAAATATACAAGGAAAAGAATCTATACAGGTAGCCCTTGACTTACAATAGTTCATTTAGTGACTGTTCGAAGTTACAATGGCACTGAAAAAAGTGACTTATGACTGTTTTCCACACTTACAACCATTGCAGCATTCTTATGGTCACGTGACCAAAATTCAGATGCTTGGCAACTGACTCATATTTATGATGGTTGCAGTGTCCCGGGATTCAATGATGAATCCAGATTCACTTAACAACCATGTTACTAATTTAACAACTGCAGTGATTCACTTAACAACTGTGGCAAGAAAGGTGATAAAATGGGGCAAAATTCACTTAACAACTGTCTCACTTAGCAACAGAAATTTTGGGCTCATTTGTGATTGTAAGTTGAGGACTACATGTATTTCAGCTGTACTGTACACATGGCAAAATGCTTATAGGTAACAAAAAAAGGTTACAGTTATTTTGGCTCAGTCTTCTCTAATAAAAATGTATGTGCTCCTGGTCTTCTACTCTTCAATGTTTCCACTTATAATTTGGATGAAGAAATGGAGAGAATGCAAATCTGTAAATGATGAAAAATTGGGTGGGATAGCTAAGAGAGTGAGTCAGTTTGGGGCAGTGGTTAAAGACACTAAATTAGAAACCAGGAAACTGTGTGTTTTCATTCTGCCTTACTGTATTCACAAAAGCCAACTGGATGGCCCTGTGCCTGTCACTTCTTCTCAGCCCTAGGAGGAATGCAATGGTAGAAAGACTGCAAAGAAAATTGCATGGACTTGTCCATGTAGTCACCAGGAGTCAAGATTGACTTAAACACAAACAGAAAAAAGTTAATATCTTGGAAAACATTTAAAGCATAAAATTCAAATAGATTAGACTGGTTGGATGAAAATATACAAAGTACAAAGTTCTTAGGAAACAAAAATCAGATACACAGCTATAAGAAAAGAAATAGGGCTAACCTTGTTTAATAATCTTATTTGTAAAAAAGATATTTTTAATTGTAATGTGAATACAAACTAACAATGTAATATGACTGCAAGGTAAATGCATTTGAGGTTGCAACACCAGAAGTAATAATTCTTTATTCTGCCCATGTACTCCTGAGCAGTATATTTACAGAGAAAATACGAGAAATTCAAAGAGTTTCAGAAAAGGACAATCAAAACGATTAGGGAATTAGAAACTCTGAAGAGCAATTGAAGGAATTGGTTATCCTTTAGAAAAAGCACCAAAGAGGACATATAATAGCTCTCTTAAAATAACTGAAAGAGAGTTACACAAAAGGTTAAGAACCATTCTATTTTGTTCCAGAGGGAAGGGCATACAATAATGGATTTAAACCAAAGAGGACAGGTTACAGGTGAATGTGAGGAAAAAAGCTTCATAAGAGTAAAAAACAGTTTGACGGTGAATCAGAGATGCTGAGTTCCTTTCAGTGGATACATTTAAGGAGATACGTAATAGTAAACTGTCCTGGGTGATTTATTTGGAACCTTGTACTGGTTTAATTCTAACTCAATAATTCTAAGTAGGAAAAAAACAGATATTTCTGAGGGAAGTAAGATGGTTTCAAAATGATAGGGCAGGAAAGAAAGTGGGATGGTTAGATTGGACAGAGTTTCTTGGGGAAAGGGAGAAATTAGATGCATTTGGTTATAGGCTTACCTTAAACCTTGTGAAGCAACATTCCATCTTAAGTCTAAGCTGTGCTCCATTCCTCACTAATTCCTCTTCTGGAGCCATCATGAAACTGTTCTTGCTTTCACGAGCCTACCTGCAAATTTAGATGAGGAAGAAGATTTCTTGCAATAAATTCTGTTATTTCCGATGGAATAAGGCACCATCTGGATTTACAGTTTTAACTATTTACAGTTATTTTGTATTACTACTGGCTAGATTTGAAGGAACAATTTGTAATAGCTTTGCTTTATCTAAAGTGCTTTGATCTCTCAGTCCAAAAGTAGTTTTAAACAAAGCCAGATTCTTTTACAACCCAAAAAAAAAAAAAAAGAATAGTAAAGATGAAGTAGCATGTGTTTCTAATAGTACTTTCTTCTTGGTGTCATAACTTAAATCAACAAGACGTGAACAGCAATTCTGTTATCACATTTCATTGGTTATCACAGTTGTTAATTTTTCCTAATGAAATATCAGCAATTTATATACAATATCTCCCATTAGGTACAACTTGGCTCTGCCATAATCAGAAGGCATAAGCAATAATTTATATCTGCATTTTAAAGCAATCCTAAAATGTATATTTTTATCATTAAAAATAAATCTGAGCAGATTGCTTAATCAACAGACATCTTTGTTTCATATGGTTCATTTTATCTTCTCCATGAAATCATAACATTATGACTTTGAATAGATCAACACAACCTGTGACAGACTATCAGTCATATTTTGTGGGCAGTCTAATGCTTCACAACCTCTCTAATTCTAGCAATACCAGCTGTTCAGTAAATTCAGATTATTAAAGCAAAAAGGCTGGCCACTTGTGCAAGCCCCCCCCCCTAAAAAAGGAGACAAAAGAGTAAAAGAAAAGTTTACTATCCTGATTTACGTGGTAAAGTAGAAATTTATAAATAACGACTAGAAGTACAATATACTTTGTGATTGGGTAACTATATACTTTTGCCAATTGTCCAGCTAAAACTACAGAACTTTTCTTTTCAATTTTTAGATTGGCGAATCTTTCATATTGTGCCACTGTCACCTTCGGTAGAAGATCTACTTTCAAGCTATTTTCATCTTCAAACAAGAACTTCCTTAACAAAGTAAGACCAATATTTTAATTAAATGCAAAATGTTTTGAGACTATTGTACATGTTGGTAGGACTATTTGCTTTGAGAATCAGAAACTGGTTTAAAAAGTGATGCATCTAGATTTCATCACATCCTTATATTTTCTGTGGAGCTTTTGGGTAACCAGCTGAGAATTTTACAACTGAGAGTCAATAAGCATTGGGTATTTTTCACATTTTTGACTCTTGACAAACTATGAATCCCAATAAACTATCTTAATGTATGGTTGAGACCTGTCAATAGTAGCCAGAAAGTGTTGTGCCCACCATTTTCATCCTTCTCCAGTACACCTTGAGTCTCAATGAAGTGCCCTTGTATAGATAGATTTAGGTCTCAAAAGGGACCTAAAACAAGATGGAGCAACGTCATCAGCAAGTATGGTGGGCCCAATTGGTAAAAGAAAACTCAAGACTGTATTGGTTGGAAACAGAGAAGAACAACAAAGATGATCGGGGGACTGGAGGCTAAAACATATAAGGAACGGTTGCTGGAATTGGGAATATCTTCTAGTCTAATGAAGAGAAGGACGAGGGGGGACATGATAGCAGTGTTCCAATATCTCAGGGGCTGCCACAAAGAAGAGGGAGTCAAGCTATTCTCCAAAGCACCTGAAGGCAGGACAAGAAGCAACGGATGGAAACTAACCAAAGAGAGAAGCAACCTAAGAACTAAGGAGAAATTTTCTGACAGTTAGAACAATTAATCAGTGGAACAACCTGCCTCCAGAAGCTGTGAATGATCCAACATCGGAAGTTTCTAAGAAGAGACTGGACAGCCATTTGTCTGAAATGGTATAGGGTTTCCTGCCTGAGCAGGGGGTTGGACTAGATGACCTCCAAGGTCCCTTCCAACTTTATTATTATTATTATTATTATTATTGTTGTTGTTGTTGTTGTTGTTAATGTGGAAGAGGCCTTCATCCTGCAGTGGATAGACTAAGATGATGGTGGTGGTGATGGTGGTGGTGATGATGATGATAGGCAGATTATCAACAAGATAATAGGAAGGGAAACAAGGGAACGGGAGATGCTTATTATGCTTATCTAAATTATAGCATAAGATATATATACAATAATGTGTTTGCAATTTTGAAGAACAAATAATACGGAAAATCTTAAATCCTCACAGTTGTTTCCTTCAAAGCAGCTTGGAGTGCCACTGTATTCTGTAGGAACAGAATACCCAAGAAATTGTCTTGTAAATCAAAATTCTGCATCTTGAGAAGCTCTGCTTTCCTTTTAAATTTCTTCTAATTTTTTTTCTAATAGTTGTCTCTTGACATTTCTGAAGCTGAAGAAGTTTAACAGGTTTTCCAGGGTCAAAAAATATGGCTGCAGACTGGGGGAAAAACAAATAAACAGAACAAGCCCATCTATATCATGCTATATCTCTATGAACCTATTTTATATTTATTTTTCCTGCCCAGTGTTGAATGTTATATGTCTATAATTTGAAGGTGCTTCTGACATAAATAAAGCTCATCAATTTAATTTAATTTAATTTAATTTAATTAACAGTATTTGTTGCAGAATTGGAGGTGATGAGGAACTCAAAAAAGAGAGAAATAATAATATTTATTAATTCAAACTGCACAATTTCTTTGGACCTCTTAATCCTTAGCTATGCAGCTTTCTAGAGTTATGAATACACATACACATGCATTCTGCTCGTGCACTTCAAACTCACTTCAAATGAACATTTTTCAAGTGTCCATTTGTGACAGAATCACTACAATAGATACATCAGGCCTCCTCAGGAGATAATGTGTCTTTGTTCAATCTGGCTGCTGGGAGCTTATCCTTAGGAACAGAATTTGGGAGGACTTTAATATAAAAGCTTTGTGGATTGTTTTGACTGCTAAACTAGTCCAAAAGCAAAACTCACTCTTCAAGAAATGTGTTGAAAGAAGAATATATTTCAATAAGCCTTTTTTCCCCCTTTGGGCGAAATGTAATGCAAAAGGTTTCAGTCAACAAAGACTTTTTTCTGCAGTCCAAACCCTGAATCTACAGAAAAGCTGCAGAGAATCAGGTCACAGCTTCTTCTCAACTTTCTGTTGCCCCTTAAGGTCAAACAGATGCCTCAGTAGAACCCCCCAAGTAATAGAAAATATTCTTATGTTTATATTTATCATTGGGGGGAGGGAAAGGGGAATGAGAGTACAATCTGCAAATTCTAAAAGTAGTTCCATTATTCCAAAGACATCAGAGACAACACTAGTACACTAAACAGAAGAGCAAAGCAGGGAGGAATTACATATATTTTATGCCTGTGGATGCACAGCAAACTAAGGCAGCTTCATTTATATAGAAGTGTACCTAGAAGAGTCATATTCCTATAGGTAAGCTAAAAGGAGAATGAGCCCTTTGGAGCATGAGGGGGTTTTACACTTCAGAATGACATATCATAATGATTCCTAATGTCACTGTCTATTTACACATCTGTTTAACATTTGCCTACAATTACTTAGGGTTGTGTTATTGTTATTACTGTGCTTGTCATCATATTAATACAGCCGTACATTTAAATTGATTGTAATTGCCAAATTTCCTGAAAAAGCTTGGTTTTGTGCAAGTATTTAATTAAACCATTGCCCTGAATTAAAAATAATTATGTAACTATACTCCAGTATAATAATACACTTCTCTGTCCTTTTTCCCCTCCTCCCTCCATCCTTTTTCTTCCTTTCTCTGTGTAGGAAATAGGATTGGTTTAAAAATCATATGTAGATTAAAGGTCAACTACTACATAATCAACCCGAATTTAAATTAACATTGCACCTGAAACAGTCCTTCCTTCTGTGTTAAGCTACTTCTGTTGCCTCCATTAGGGCTCTCCTCTAAATTCTGCTTTAAAATAAAATAGGGATACAGTATGCAATTTAGGGGAGGGGATATGAACACTGAGGTGTGCCACAGGAGTTATTCCTCAAGATAGAGAAAAAAATCATTGGATTTAACTTGATTTTAATTAAATTAACAAATTAAAATTAACAAATGGAACACAGTATCATTTATATAGAGATTCAGTTATCCTCAACTTACAACTGTTCATATAACAATAGTTCAACATTACAATGGCCTTGGAAAAAGTTATTTGCGACCTGTCCTCGCATTTCTGTCACACCAGCCCCACAATCAAAAAATCACAAATTGGGTGCTTGGAAACTGGCTCACATTTATAATTAGTTGCAACATCCCACAGTCACATGATCACAGTATGTAACTTTCCAGCAAGTAATGTCAATTGGGGAAGCTGGATTCGTTTAATGACCACATGATTGGCTTAAAAACCATGTGATTTGCTCAATGACCACAGTAATTGAGTTAATGACTACAGTAGAAATGGTCATGGAATCAGGTCTGGTCACATGATTTACAACCATACCAACTTACAATGGAAATTCCAATCTCAAACTTGGGCCATAAATTGAGACTCCCTGTAGGGGTACTTTTGACACAATTAAAATTTTGCAACAGTTTTGGGAGGATGTTTGAAGGCCACATTCAAGATTCTAAATATGGACATGTGGCCCTGTATAGGTTCTGAAGGTGGATTCCACTCCTCTTTGCTTGAGAATAAGCATTCTGTGCATATTTCATCAGAGCAAAGGTGAAATGAGGAGCAAAATGCATATTCCTGTCAGGCACAAGAAATCAGGAACCAAAACTGTTTGGATGAGTACGATGGAATTCAAGGACTTAGGCTGGACTCCAAAGGGACTCCAAAATGATATCACCCTTGTCCCCTCCCTCAGGCTCGATCCGGTCATCTCCTACAATTCCTTATTTGAGCTTACATCAACTGTTTAGTCTAACAGCCAAACTTATCATCAAGAATTGCTGCGAAAAGACCATTTCTTTTGATGACCTTGAAGAAAAAGGGCTTAAAATGGAAGAAACAAATATGAGAGTGTGATGTCTCTAATAATTTTTAAAGTCATCTCCCTAATTAGATCCTAAAACATATAAATGGTAGATTTTTTTTGTATGTTCATTTTCCTTAAAATAAATCTATAGTACAAAATCTCCTTCAAACCTAGTTCATGTTTTCTGAAGTAATTTACATGAAAGGCTTGATGTGCCATGATTTTAAAATAACACTGGATTTTCCAAACTGTTCCATCATTAACTTTTTCATGTTTCAGAAAAACACCCTATTAAAGGCAAAGGGATCACCATTGCCCATTATAAATAATTCTTCCCATTCCCTACTTCTTCCATACCTTTCCGAAAATGATGGAAATATACTTAACTTGCAATAAATTGTAGAACATCTTGCCTTTATTTCTTAAAATAGCTTACAGTACATCCAATAACCAAAAATACTTTTTCTCAGTTGCAAAAAAGCATAAGAAATGCTGGATTTAAATACTGAAATGACTCAAAGTAGACATTCCCTTTCTTCTGGATATAAAACCTAAGTAGGGGTTCTGTATCACTTACTGCCTGCAAATGGGGAAATGACTGCCAAATGAACGGTTTACATTGGAATCATACTTTATTTATATATTACATCATGATATGGACCTTTCATTGCACTCTCATTCCAAGCCACGGCAAGACATTTTGACACCTTTTAGAAATTTTTCACATATGGCACGTTGCAGCAATTCAAGCTATTAAGAGGCAAGAAATATAGGTTAAACAAGAGATTTTTAAACAATCAAAGGAAATACTTTGAAACTTGAGATAATGTATCTTGCCTACTTAAGGATATATCCACACTCGTAGACTGTCACATTTAATTTGATTTTTTTTAATCATTTTTGTTCTGTAGACTAGATTGCAACATAATGATAGAAGTGCCACTGAAAAAAGCAGTTGCACATTACACTGTTCTCTCTGACACCACTAAGGTCTAGGCTGTATAAAAGGTATCAAAATGCTCCAAGTTTATTATTGCCACAAATATTCCTTTTTTATATTTGGAAGTTCAGGGATCCTTTGCTTTTCTGGGTTTTTAAACTAACTGTGTTTATTTTAGAGCTTATATTCTACTTTTTCCACATCTCCAAATTCCAATCACGGAATAATTATGATGTAAATTTGTAGCAGTTAAGGTCCAGGAGCTGCAAAAAGGAGTATTTGGATAATGAAAGATTTTAAGAAGTCCCATGACTAGAGAGTCAAGAAATGGGGAGGACACTAAATAGAGATGGCTGAGGGCAGATTGGTGTCTTCATGGACACAAACCCTAAGGTATAGGGGAGGGAAGTTGACTTTATTTAATGTGGTTTAATATTCTGGAAAAACAGAAACATGAAAGATATGAAAGTTCACTAAATGAAGTACAAGATGCACATCTCCTGCATGTTAGATTTTGTTTAAATTTTGCAATTTGTCTAATCCTTGAAGGAAAGTAAGAAATTTCAATTCTCATTTATACCATAATTCTATTATGTGCATTGCTAATATCTTGTTTTAAAGATGAAGATACGTGGATGAGACATATGGCTAAGGCCACCTAGTGGATCATGAATATGGAATGGATGGATGTTTTGAATGAATGGGAGAATAGGAACAGCACACTCAATCATAGCCAATGAAATTCAAATTTAGGTAATTAGAAATTGATTTCTTAATTAGGAAAAAATAGTGGAATCAAACTCTGCCTTACTTAGCTTAAACCTACTGATGTAAATAAATGCAACTTAACTGTTTTGATGCATTGATTTCAGTAAGTCTGTGTTAACACTCATTGAGTGGATCCTACTCATTGAGTGAAAATGACCACATAATTTTCATCTGCAATATCAGATGAATGAAACCTCTCCTTTTTGAGAGGCAAGTAAACCCATCTCATTGTTCTCTCATGGTGGCTTTTGAAAGCTGGATCTGATCCAGCTAAGGGTAGGCATTGCAAGCTATGGCACTTATTTGTCATAACCTACTTGACTTATTTTTTCCAATAAGACTTGATTAAGACTAATGTTGGCTGAATTGGGAATCTGTAATGGAGAATTCCTGAGTGCAATCCAGAAATCCAGAAATCAGTGGAAATGCATCTAGTGACTTTTACAGGGCACATATTCCAACTCCATATTCTTCATTCCACAATACAATTCCAGCAGTGCCTTTTTCCAGACCTCAGTACTGCAGTTATCCTATTCAAAAACCAATCAAGTTATCAACCAGTGTAATAATGTTATTGTTACGTTGCTAGGCCCAATTAATGTGCAGCCAAACAAGAGAATGAAATGAGATTGCCAAATATTTAATGAAACAAAAGAGAAGCGATGATTCTTTCAGAGTATCGTTTATCTCTTATAATAGGCTCTTCTGTCCCTGTTAATTTGACATCTTGTTATTTTTCAAAAGCAGCTCCCCACCAATCAACATCCCCATGTAAGCCTGTTTCACTGATGAAATGGAACAGCCATATCTAACAGTGACATCTGGCATATGTACAAATGAAATCAGCTCGCCTCATTCATCCCACGGCTGCTTGCCAAGCACTCTGCAATGAAAGCATGCTAAATCTACTCTATATTTTGATGGTGAAAGATTAAGAGAGCATAATCCACTTGGAGTTTAAGATTTCATGCTCTGCTTCTAAACAATACATTTGTGTTTAGAAAGGGAGACTCACCAAAAAAAAAAAAACTTGGTTTGTTGCTGGGGAGCGGGGAGACTGAAAACCAACTTCATTCTCTGTTTTATCAAAAACATTTTAATCCAAGAATGCCTGTGGAGTGGACAAATCTCTTATAGGTCCATTTGATCCTGATCCTGTACCTGACCCCATGGCAGACTTTCTTCTCTTCCCAGAATCTTCCTCTTTGAACATTTGGAAAGAACTGCACTATATTCATGGCCTTGGAGACTATGTACAAATATGTAATCTCATTTTTAAAACGTAAAACTTGCCTTTTTTTTTTTTTTTACCCTAATTAAAAAAAATAAGTATGTTGTTGCCAATGGCTGGGTTTTATCACTGTATGAAATCATCCAGAGATTTTTGCTAATGGGTTGTTCACTCTTTACTTCCCTGCCCCCCCCTCAAAAAAAATTCATTTGGAAGGGCTGGGACATTTCTATTGACTAACATACTGAAATATTTGTATTCCAACTTTCAAGGCTGCTGGTTTTTATCAACACATTATTCCAAATAAAATGAGGCTGGGCTAATGGGGATGTACTTTCCAGAAAAGAATGGCTGGAGGATTCAAATGAGAAGAGTTGAAATCAATGATTCTCAACCTTGGCAACTTTAAGCTATGTAGACTTCAACTCCCAGAATTCCTCAGTCAGAAATTCTGGGAATTAAAGTCCACAGAGCTTACATTTGCCAAGGTTGAGAAATGCAGGTTTAAATAGTTCTTTTTTGAAACAAATCAACTGAAAAACAACTGAATGTTTCTCTTAAATCTCATGTCCACAACAGTAGATTAAAAAAACAGAGACCTGCATGAAAAAAATGCATATGATAGTCCTGATCTAGACAGTGCAATCATATGCTTAAAATTAAATATACAGTATGACAACAAAGGATGGACTGAACAAAAGGCAATTTGCACATAAACAGAATCAGAACTGAATGGGTCTGAGGTTGAGTACATATTCCACATAAATGAAAACAATGATGTCAGGGAAATGCCATTCACCCCTTCATTGATGGGATGAATTATATTTAGCAAAAAAAAATGCTGGTGGAGGTAGAGGAATATTATTAATAAATCTCCCTTCTATCTTACTTCACCACAATCGTTTACTACTTCTGTGGCTGCACTTTGCAGGTAAAGTGCCCTAAAACTGAGTATTATAGGTGGCCTGTGAATGTTATGAACTGTGCTTCATTAACATATGATAACTGCATGATATCTCCAAAAATGATCAGCCGCTCCTGGATAATTCCCTTGTTGCAATTCCACATTATTTCTTCTTCTCAGGAATGCCTTTTGATAAATACTATGATAATTTACCTCTTTTAAAAAAACCTGTAGATACAGTGATTTCACAGCACTTTTCACAAGAACAAGCCACAAAATCTGCTAGATTGTTTGCTTGTTTGTTTGTTTTTAAAGTTCAGTATCCTTTAAAACACCAAATGTGTTTTTTAGAAATGAGAGCTCCTATACGTGAGACTCATGTGGAGCATTTATCCTATTTCTTTGCAGATCAATTCTAGGGGATGATCTCCAAAAACTAAGCAGAGTGGGACTTCATTAATATTTCAATGGAAGGCTGCCAGCATTGCAGGCTAGACTCTAAAGTTTAAAAAAAAAATTTCAAAAGAAAGTAACGACAAACCAGTTCCATACTATTGCTATGAAAACTACTGGACATATTCACAAAGTCATCATTGAGCTTAACTCACAAGAGATTTTATCGTCTTTTATATCAGCTGTCAAGTATACTTCCTGCATAATATTCAAAATAATTGAAACAATTCAGATGAATTTGTTTTAACAAGCCAAAAGTCATCATATTATAAAAATAATATAAAATAGCTAAAGTGGGGAAAACTAAAGTGCTCGGGGGAAACATTCTTTGACAGTGAAAATATCATCACTTAAACCAAACCTTTTGGAGCAGAAGTTTCAAAACAAAAATACCCCCACTGAAGGAGTATCCTCTCTTATGAACACTGCTCTCACCTTTCAAGGCAGAATCACCGCAGCAGGATTTTTGCTACCTCACCTTCATCTTCAGTTAGGAAGAGATAGAGGCTTTTCAAGGGCCCAAGAATTGACTGGCCAAAACCAGCACTTAAATCGCAGTGAACCTTGCAGAATTGTAATATGAACCTAATGCCTGGTCCAGCATATGAGTCTGTTTGCCAGAAGCAGGGAGATTCCTGAATTAGATCTGTATGTGACAGGCCAACATTCCAGCATATGATTAAAAGCAGGATGGAAAGTGAGGTAGCAGGAAATTAAGCATAACCCTTGACACATTCCCTCCCATACTTTACACACTCCTCCTACTCCTACTCCTACTCCTACTCCTACTCCTCCTTCCCCCCAAAAGTTGTCTCCTCCTCATTCCAAAGCCATTTTTGCCCCCAAAAGAAGTTGCAATATAAATCTAAAGAGTTTGGCAAGTGGAGGATTAAAACAGAAGCCCTGGAAGAGTACTTCCTCAATTGGCCATGCAGAGTGTTTGTGATTATTCCTATACAAAATAGCTGTGATTCCTAACACTTTTCTGCTGGGTTTAAGTGGAATTCACATAGGACAGAAGCCTGAACAGCATGGTGATGAGCAATAATGTTGCTCTATTCAACAAAGTTCAAGTAACATTCAATAGTATTTTTATTTAAAAAGAGGATACTAATTAAAAACAAAGAAACAAAAAAGAAAACAGACTAAGTTAACCCTCCTGATTCTTTTAACACCTGGTTTACAAAGTTTAACATTACAGGAAGAGAAATCTTTTGGGGGATTGACTGATATTATTTTCAATGAAAAATTATCATCTAATAACTATGTTTATATAAATGTGATATGTGTTACATTAATGAGAATAAATAAAAAGAGCAAAATGTCTATAGGCAAGAACTGATATCTTACAAGGCAATTATATTAATTCAAAAGAGATGGGGTCTAATGTGTTTTCTACTCAAACTTCAAGTTTCATTAATCAGAGACAAGAAAAAATTGCAGCAAGGTTGATAGTAGAGTTAATTAACTTCTGCAACCCATGAATCATAAATTGTACCTAAACATCCACATCAGACTTGTGAAGGATCAAGGATAATAATACATACTTACACAAAGTTTCAAAATGGCCAATTGTGTCTCAAAATATTTGACCAAGCAAATCTGATTAATAAACATATTTTACAAATAAAAAATGAAGAGATTAAGAAATGTACTATGTTCCCTTAATGTGGTGCTCTACAGATGTTTTGTGATAAAAACTGCCAAAGTTCCCAGTCAACATGATGACTATATTTCTTATACATCTGAAGAGTCCCAGGTTGAGATAGTCTTAAAAAGTTATTAGTACGAGGCCAGCCATTTGAGCAACCTATAGTGGAATTATTTTGGAGTGTTTCCTTATTTTTTATTTGTTTGTTTGTTTAAAATTTATAAGCCAGTTTCAAAGCAGTCCACTCACGCCCCCTCCCAATAGTGGGCAATTTGGGCACCTGGGATCTGACCACCATAAATCCAACTCCATGATTCTTGTCATTTCCTGCCCTCTCTGGCCTCCATATTGGAAGGAACACTCCTTAAGCTGAAAGGATTTACCTATCATTGAACTAACGGAAATCAGAACATTTTAACACTCTTCTGCAAATCAACTAAACACATGGACTGAATCTCTCTTCTGGTTATATATGCACCTTAGTTAAACAGACCAAGTTCTCCACATCTCCCTGGACAGAAACTGCACTGCAAAATGGTGATTTGAGGCAATATGTTTTTTTTATCTTCAAGGCTTAATGTAGCTTTTTTACTATTTTCTATACAATTTCCTCAAAACACAAAGTAAATACAACTGGGCCAAAATGTTTATCTCTGCAAGCAACAGAAATGGCAGTAGATTGCTCTCCACATCTCCCCCAGCCCTTGGAAGCAAGGGAAAAGTAAAAATTCACCCTGATGGAAAACTAATGCCTGTCCCGGTTGGAGAGAATAAACTTAATTCTAAGGAGAGATGTGCAGCATTGCATTGTTAGTTGGTCAAAGGGCATTTTCAATGAGAAAGGCAGAGTGTAAACCTCAGCTGTTTAACTAAAGTGGCGAAGTGCCTATTCTGATACTTTTTGCTATAATGCACAAGCTAGCTTCCTGGTGCTCTGTCAGCTACTGCTCTTCAACTCAGAAGACTTCCCCTCCCAGCAGCTTCACACCCTTCACAGGCACCATCTATTTATACAACCTTGGCAGGGAAACGCCTGCCTCAGCATACTTGACCCAAATTGATCACTTTGTTATTGACACTGCCCTGGTACTTCCTGTATGCCTGGGCAAAGGAGAGTCTTAATCTTCATATGTCAAAATATAGAAATCGGCATAAACAAAGAGAGTGACTGTATGTCCATTTTCTTTTCTCATTTTTTGCCTGAGCTGTCTCATTTTTTTTCATGTTTGTGTGAGAGAGATATCAAATGTATGCTATTTCAATTATCACTTTTATTTGTCTGCTTACTTGTTTGCTTATTAAATTTGTGTGCTGCTGAGTCATTCCAACTCTCAATAGGTTACAAGATAAAACACAATATAAACCTCCACTGAAAGACAAATCAAAGTGAAAGCAAATACAACAAAGCCCTCATGCTGAAATCAAAATAATAAAAAGTAAAATTGTTCTCTACGGTCCGCATAATAGCAGAACCCAGGATAACTCAGGAAGTTAAAACCAGAAGTAATGATAACAATGGGGAGAAAAGAAAAGAGTATAGATGACAAAGATCACATCCCAAACATCGTCCAGAAAAGTTCAGCCTTTGTTCACTTCTAAGATCATCACCAAAAGAGGCCAGTGGCACCTAAAATAGGAAACAGTTCCAAAGGATAGCTGCCAACTCATTGAAAACAATGCTTTCTAGCCTCAGAGTCACTCATCTAACAAAGATGGCTTTCTGTCTTGTGTATTTTTTTTCTTCAAACTTATTCAGATAGCTTTACAATAAACATCTCTCTTAAGGAGATCTATCCAGTAGGACCAAAAAGAAGGGCCTTATCCACAGAGATAAGATTGTCCCCCACCTTACTTTTGAAAGGCCCTGAAAACATAGTTTTGCCAGTGGGCCTGAGGACCCTAGGGTGGTACAGAGCCCATCCAGTGTTTTGTTTAACTGTTGTTGCGGGGGGGTGGGTAGAGGTTTATTGGGTCTTGTATTTGAGGTTTTACTTCTATAAGCCATCCATAGTCACCACGAATGAGTCAGATGGCCTTACAAATTTTCTTAATAAATAAAGAATAAATCTTCTTTCAGTATCCTCTGCATGATATGGTGTAAAGCTGTGGTGTGATCAAGGAATGGAAACCAACTGAAGCTATGCAAATAAAGAGACTGGACTATGCAGAACAGATCAGAATCAATTCTCAGAGAGAATGACTAAATTTCAATGTACAACATGCACGCACAACACACATAAGAAAAAGGCAGAGCCTTGATTGCACCATTGCAGCTGCCATTTTCACTTTTTAATCCTATCTTGTAGACATCCCTGTCTTGTTCCCAGATTAGCTAGCAATGATCATTTTCAGTTCATACATGGCTTCAGTTTGTTCCATCTGGGAGAAGACTGGGTAGAGATTTGGCATTGTACTACATTCATTTTAGATGTACAAGCCCAGCTTCAGGGGGAAAAACTGAATAGACCAAATCTACTACGTCTTATCTTCCATATGCTAGAATAATGACACACTGCATTTCAGGAGATGGTTATTAGTTCTGAAGTGAGATTTATGATTTTGCTATGCCTGAGGGCAGCTAGAAACCATCACAATTAAAATGTAAACTAGTCTGCTAAGAATGCCCTGGCTGGAGCTGTGGGCAGGATTGCTTGTGAAATTGGTCAAGAACAATTTATCCGTTTGAAAATATTAGTCCTCCACTTCTACCAAGATGGGGGACTGCATGGGGATTGTATGCTATGCCTTCTGCAAACTGCTGAGATGAAAGATGCCTTAAACAAAATTTTGACTCAAGTACTATCCCAAAGATTTAAACCTTACAGGCATAAATTCATTCCGCCACCCATGTGGCTTTATTCCAAACCTCTTATGGCAATTTTCTTCCCCTGCTTCTTCCTATATCTGTTCTCTTAGATTTGGCATCTGCAGCCAATTCCAGCTTCCCTGGGGGTCCGATTCAACTTCATTAGAGCCATTGGTCTTCATAGGCTTTGTCCATAATACACTTAATTTAATTACTTGATTAACCAATTTTCTGGTTTTGCACTGTATAGTGAACCATAAACTAATCAGGCTGGGATGGTACAACACCCTGTTGTCCCCCCTCCATCACTAAAATCCCTAGTTAAGCTTAGCATCTTGTGAAACTGTAGCCACTAGAACTTTAATGGAGCTAGTATTTTGTGGAACAGCATAAAAATTTCATTACTGGAGGAAAGGATATTAAGAATCTGCTATACCTACCAATAAAAAGAAATTATTGCGCTTAATTCTGTTACTGATTCAAAAAGGTTTAATAGCTATTTCTCCATCTTCAGAACAGCCTTAGCTGCCATAGTCATGAGATTGTGGAGGGATATAAATACCAACAATTAATCAATTGGTTTTGTTGTTGTTGTCTTCAGGTATGTCACTGTGGACCCCTGGCAACTGCCTGGGCTAGTCCCGGCAGTTTTCTTGCCAGGATTTCAGAAGTGGTTTGCCATTGCCCCCTTCCTAGTTCTGAGAGAGAGTGGGACTGGCCCAAGGTCACCCAGCTGTTTCATGCCTAAGGCAGATACAGAATTTGTGGTCTCTAGCCTGGTACTTTAATCACTACACCAAACTGGGTCTCTAATAGTTACCCATGCTCTAATTAATCTAGTTCGAATTTCTCTGTAAGATAGCCTGTATTTATAGAGTATAATATGGGATGGTTTAAGGCTAAATGTGGCTGCAAGAAAGGTTAGATGTTAGCTTGCCTGCCTGCTTGTATGTTAGTCCCTTCTCCTGTTCTTTAGAGACTGACATTATTTGCAGCCAAGCCACGGGGCGTGGTTATTCAGGTGACTTAAATGTTCCTTGGTTAGCAAGATTACAGGCATATCATTCAGGGCATTTTAAAAAGTGGGGAATTAGGCAGTTGGTGTTTGGGGCAGGAAGAATTGGGGCAGTTTGGTCTAATGATGAGGTTTTTGAGATCGCAGAGCTATGTATGGCTCCCTCTGACTATAATGAAAGGAAGGAAGGAAGGAAGGAAGGAAGGAAGGAAGGAAGGAAGGAAGGAAGGAAGGAAGGAAGGAAGGAAGGAAGGAAGGAAGGAAGGAAGGAAGGAAGGAAGGAAGAAAGGAAGAAAGAAAGAAAGAAAGAAAGAAAGAAAGAAAGAAAGAAAGAAAGAAAGAAAGAAAGAAAGAAAGAAAGAAAGAAAGGAAGAAAGGAAGGAAGGAAGAAAGAAAGAAAGAAAGAAAGAAAGAAAGAAAGAAAGAAAGAAAGAAAGAAAGGAAGGAAGAAAGGAAGGAAGAAAGAAAGAAAGAAAGAAAGAAAGAAAGAAAGAAAGAAAGAAAGAAAGAAAGAAAGAAAGAAAGAAAGAAAGAAAGAAAGAAAGAAAGAAAGAAAGAAAGAAAGAAAGAAAGAAAGAAAGAAAGAAAGAAAGAAAGAAAGAAAGATGTTATCAAGTTGGGTAATAAAACATCTGCAAGCAAACAAGAAAGCTCAGAGAGCACCAAGGAGTCCATAGATCAACCTGGGCTACATATATTCTCTTCTTTTGGATTCTACAAAGTGCTGAATAACATCAGGTGCATATTTCAAAATGAGGTCCACGAAGGCCAAAGTAATTAAGTTTACTGAAGTTGCACTAAATCTTCCGCATCTGTCTGCCTGCCTGCCTGCCTATATCTGTCTGCCTGACTGTCTGTCTGTCTGTCTGTCTGTCTGTCTGTCTGTCTGTCTGTCTGTGGCTTACAGAATACAGATTGTCCTCAACTTACAACCACAATTGAGCCCAAAATGTCCATTGCTAAGCAGATAATTGTTAGGTGAGTTTTGCCCAATTTTATGACCTTTCTTGCCACAGTTGTTAAGTGAATTACTGAAGTTAAATTAATAATACGGTTGTTAAGTGAATCTGACTTCCCCATTGACTTTGCTTGTCAGAAGGTCACAAAAGGTGATCATATGACCCCAGCCAGCAATCATCATGAATACATGCCATCATGAATACATCCAAATTTTGATCATGTGAACACTTATGATCGTTGTAGCAATTTTGATGCTACTTCAGTCATAAGTGTTAAAAACAGTCATAAGTCACTTTTTCAGTGCTGTTGTAACTTCAAACAGTCACTAAACAAATGATTGTATGTCAAAGACTACCTATATACAATCTGACCACTGCTAAAGATGTGATAACATTTCTAGAAATAACTTGTTGTCTGAACTGATGCCATTATGAGAATATCTACATATATTTCAACTTGTCATAATAGCACAGAACCAGTAAACTGGGCAATGTCTATAAACAAAGTGGGAAGGCCACATGGATTAAATCTGAAAGAAATTGTTATTTATCAGATTGGTTGAAACCTCGGACAGCTAGGAAGAAGTATATCTAGAAGCAAAGGGGATGAAGAAATAAGTACATTGTAAGCCAGGCACCCTGATACTACGTTCGTAGATTGTACTGAAGAAGCCCCATCATATTTTTGCTGGAACCTCACTGCGAATTTGCAAATAAATGTGCTATTTTTACTTTCAATAATTCAACAAGTTCATTAAAGGAGAGTTCTTTCTTTCTGCATTCTGTCTTCTTCCAAGCTTATAATACCTGATTTAATAGTCTTCAAGATTCTGGAACTCATCTCAAGAGATGACATCAGAACTGGGAACAGCATTATCTCACCATGTATTTTGATCATCATCATTGGAAGCTGTCTTCAAGATTCTTTACCTTGATATTATAAATATCCTGAGATGTTTCTGACATCATGAAGAAATAAAAATAAAATGAAAATGAAAACAAAACCAAAGCTGGTCAGTGACACAACTGAGGAATATAAATGTTATTAGTTTATATTAATACAGGTTTCATCTGTATTCAATTTAGTACTTTTCTTACCATTGCAATTCATAAACAGAATATGACTTGGGTCTCTTAGCATCTAAAGACACTCTGGACTAAATGGGCTGAGTGTGACATAAATACCCTATTTATAGGGAATTTCAAGCATGGCCTCCTTTACTTCAGCTCCACTTGAAAAGTGACATGAAATGAATGAGATATTCTTTACGTACCTTATGTATTTTTCCAGCCATCAGTTCCATAGATAGAGGATAGAGATTAACAGGGAGCAAAGAAGCATGAAACAAAAGTCTGACACTAAAATAAAATAAAATGAAACTTGTCTATTCACTAAGGAAAACTGCATATCATCTAGCAGGTCAAACATCGGGGCAGTTTTACTTGTTTTTATTATTTTATTTAACGTTCTTAACATATACAGTTAATAGAACAATATTTAAAATTAAGGATAAAATAAAATATTGAAAAAGAGGCAACCTCACACAAACTAAAAACACAAACTATGAAAGAAAAAGAAAAAGAAATCTATCTTACATTGATCAATAGTCACTGATTTACTAATACAGTAGATACACTACCACAATATAATATAATATATTAATACAGTAGCTATATTACCATAATATAATATAATCAGTACAAAATATTATCACCAAATCCATAGTACCACAATTGCTGTATCCTTTGATTAGAAGAAAATATTGTCTTTTTCAAAACACATTTCCTACAGCCATTTCTTGACAGCTGGAATAATATTGCATTTCAAATTTCTCAATATGATACTTTTAGCCTCTCCTAAGCTTGATACAACCATAATTCCTGATAAACAGGACCAAATTTTGCGATATACATTGCATTAACATTTTAACACTGAAAGATTTTTCCATAAATCTGCATAAATACATTAATATACTAATGTGGCAGTTATAGTACAAAAATATTATGTTTATTAACAATAAGAGTGTTATAAACTTTTAAAGCCCAACTGAAATTAAGCACATTTTCAATTTCCTCTTACTAAAATTCTTCAAAATGTCTTCAAAATGGGCAGTTTTGCAGAACTGGATTTAATATTTCTATTTAAACTTCATATTCAAACCCCAGCAAGAGAAATGCAGCTAGAAATTCTGCATAGACCTAGCAGATCTGGAGTGCATCAAATTGATAATAAATTGAGCACATATACATGTGTATAAACAATTTTATTTTTATATATGGCTGTATTTGTATTTTGCAATTTTACCAATATTCCATTATTAATTAGAAATTTGATGATTTTGTCTATATATGTTTATATATGTATAAAACTTTAATTCGCTGTTAAACTATAATTCTACTAAATTATGGACAATATAGCCATATACCCATTCATTTCAGATATCAGACTTTTGATTTATTTTATTGCCTGGACATTTTTCTAATTTGAAATTTCTTGAGTATTAACATTATGTTCCAATTCTTTTCTCTTGAACTGAAGGACAAGCAAAAAAATTATCTCTTTTGACCATAAAAACAAAGCAATCATATTTTCTAAATAATAATAATAAACATATGGATTCATAATTATGAGACGGTTAAATGATTAGCATTCATCCTGACATTGCAATGCACACCACATGACTTATGTGCTACTATCAAGTGCAAAAGAGCATTTGTATTTGTGATATTGTGACATGCATTTCATCAGTTCTTTGCCACCATTGTTTAAACTGGACAGTTAAGTATGAATTGTCTTTGAAAGTACATAGAGAATGGATGAATCAAATTACTGAAGGAGATGCTGGCCCTGCCTTCCAAGCAACAAAAAGTTGAACCTAAGAAACTAACATTAGTCAGACTAACATCAATACCTGTCCGTAAATACTTTGGAGACAAAATATAGCTCACCATATATATTGATCTAATCCAGTTAGAAAGCTAATAATGTGGGGTGGATGGAATGTTTGTTCACAGCTAGCTTGATAAAATAGTACTCAACAGTTTCTCTTTAAAGTGGAGTGGAACTGATCCCAGTCAAAGCTCCAGCTGATACTAAACTAAATGGGATAGTTAATACCTTAGAAAACTGAAACAAAATTAAAACTTATGTAGATAGGTTGGAAAACTGGCCTGAAAATTACACCATGAAATCTCACATATAAAGAAAATGCAAAAGTCAAATACACAGATACAAGATGGGTGGACTACCTGATTTGTTATAACTAAAAAAAGTATTGGAACTATCTGATTAAAAAGTCAAATGTGGTTTTAGAATGCATTAACAGAGGCATAATTCCAAATTCTGAGAAATAATATTTCATCCTATTCTACTTTGGGTGCATTGATTTGGAGTTAAGTGTCCAGTTGATTCAAAAGAGCCGAAATAGGTTCAATATGGCTCAAGAATAACTAGGGAGTGTAAATTAGGTGTTATGATATTAAAGAAAATGGACACATCAACCTTAAACAAAGATGACTATGTGCAGATATGATATACGAATGTAATACCATGTAATATTTATCATGCTGGATCAGATCAAAGCTCATTTGGATTCAGCATTTTGTTTCTCATAGTGGCCAACCAGTTACAAGCAGTTACAAGCAGGAGGTGGAGACATATCTCTCCCCATATTGTTTCCCTCCAGCAGCTATTTGGAAATAAAACTGCATCTTCAGAACTAAAACCAGCCATTAATAGATGAGTCCTCCGTGAATTTGTTTAATGATCTTTTAAAGCCACTGAAGTTGGTGGCCGTCATCATGCCTTGTGGTAATGAATTCCTTAGGTTATGCTCCAAATTTCCCTGATCCTAGAATTTTGAGAAAGGGAGGAAAAGTTCTCCTTGTATCTTCACACTATTCCTTATTTCATGCACTTCAGCCATGTGCCACCTTGATATTTTTTTTTCCCCTCCAAGCCAGTGAATCCCAAACTATGTAGCTTTTTCTCACATGGAAGATTTGAGTATCCTGATTCATTTGGTTGTTCTCTTCTGCCCTTTTCCCCATTCTGATCCACCTCTTTTTCCAATGTGGCAACTAGAACTGCACACAGGATTCCCAGATTTAGTAGTATTGTAGATTTGTTTAAAGACATGCCGGTTTTATTCCTAAGGATGGTGAGCTCTCCTTTGGTGGAAAAGGGGAACAGCCATCAAACAAGGACCTTTAAACGGAATCCTTGTCCTTAGCAGGAGTTCAGCCAAGGAATTCCACCGCCGCCACCACCACTCCTCCCCAGCCGCTCAACAACCCAAATCACCCTGGAAGTTGCCCAGGTTTCCCGTCTGAGTACTTCTTCCCCATCCCCCCACCCACCCACCCCCAACCCCCACCCCCAAAGAGCCAGTCTTGTTCTCCCGGGCTAATTCCAGCAGGGGCTCCTCCCGGGTCGGGGCTGGATCGCGCCCAGGTGAGGCCTGGAAAAGAGGGACAGGCGCGAGCGCCGGGGGAGCTGCCGCTCAACGCGCGCCTCTCCTTCTGCAGCTGTAAGCCGATCCCTACTCGGGCCGCCTGAGCCCGGGAGGACGTCGCTGGTAATAAGGCAACTGCTCTGAATCAGCAGCGGGCCCGGCCCCCCCCCCCTTCCCCCCCCCCCCGCTCCCCTCGTCATCTTGCAATCATCAGCGGCATTAACCCGGGTCGAGGAAACAGGCTCTCGGGTTAGTGGTGGGAGGCTGTGAAAACAGGGGGGCGGCCAGTCGAGGAAACCCGATCGCTATTCATCAAGCTCGGGAGGCGACCAGGGAGAGGAGGAGGAGGAGGAGGAGGAGGAGGCAGAGGGAAAGGGAAAGGGCCCTCCCGAGCCGCTGGCTGCTGGCGACCCGGGCCTAGGCAGTTCAAGCAGGCTGCCTGGCTCAGGGACTGCGGCGGAGATCTCTGGCGGGCGGAGAAGACACACGCCCCCCCCCTCCCCGCAAGGCGCTGGCCCGCACACGGACCCCCTCTTCCCCCCCCCTCCCCGCTCGGGCTTTCTGGCCCCGCCTGAGCTCTGGTACGCTCTGCCAATCCCCCGAGGCAAAGCGCTCTCGCGTCTTAGTCCAACCATCTGTTTCTCTTTACCCTTGTTGTTGTTTGTACTTGTTGTCTTGTCTGAAGCGGGGAGTTTGCAGAGGCTCGGATGGGGCGTGGGGGAGAGCGGGAGTCTCTTGGTCAGTCCGCCGGGGGGGGGAAGGGCGGGGGGTAACGGCTTACTTCTGGCGCAACCTTGCGCAAAGCCGCTCGGAAATAAAAGCGCGGAGAAACGTATTAAGCGGTTGGTGTGTGGGTGGGAAAAGAGAGGTGGGGGTTGATTGGGTTTTTTTTTTTTTTTTTTAAATGCGTTTGTTTGTTGATGTAATTTAAGACACTGTTAAACCGAGATTTACAAACAACGCGTTTTAGTTGCTTAACAAATTCAAAAGACAAGAAAGACGCGCAATCTTGGCTGTCAAATTCCTGTCCAATTTTTTTTTAAAAAAAACAAAAACCTAGCGGCCGGCAGTATTTTTGCAGCTCTAGTTCAGGGACAGACCGGCTGTCCCTAAAGACTCACGAAACAAATTTTGGGCTTTTCCGTGAGATTTACATTCAAGTAAACCTGGACTGTATATTTTGCGCTTGGCAGGAGAGACTGTAGGTAGGTGCGCACCCCTGCGTGAGCGTCTTACCTGACAGATGGACTTAGTTACTTACCGTATCTATTTACATTTATAGCTGCCTTTCCGTTAAAATGTGCTGAAACGACTGATTGAGATGCAGCTCTTTGGGTTTCGGAGAAATGTATTGGGCTAGGAACCAAGATCTGTTTACCAAGCAAAGGAACTTACTCAGAGAAATCAATGCCATGACTTTAGCCAGGCTTACTTCTAGCTAAGTGACAGAAGTAATATTCCCTTATAAACTGTACATATCCGCCCCCCTCCATTTCTTTCGAAGTACAAAAAAAAAAGTTTGCAAGCAATTGCACACAAAGAGGGAGGGAAGGAGGAGAAGAAACGTGGGGAAACGATGGGATATGCATTGTAGTTTAACTTAGCTTATTTAGAATTCAATTATTCACATGATTAAGGAAACCTTAGTTTAGCACGTGCGTGAAGTCATCCATTGCTTTTAACAAGAAAGTCCCTGGAATTTATTTTTTATTTTTTTTTCAAAGTTGAAGTGATCCAACAGTAACTCAGCCAAATTCGGACTCTCCCTCACCAAAAAGTTTAACGGAACGGCAGATAGGTTGGCCGTGCTAGAATCCCAAACACGTTTCTGTGGGTAAGACTCCCCACTTAAAGCCTCTAAATGAAAGATAAATGAGGGCATCGGGCTTCATTTTACCAAGGTGTGAGCCTGGAGACCGTCTTGGCTGTGCAGGTTCCGCTTCTCCGGGGGGGGGGGGAGGAAAGAGGCCAGAGTTCAAGTCCAGCCTTACTGTATGACTTTGGGCAGTCACTCTCTCTCAAACCGGTCTGTCTGATCAGATTGGGGTTTTTTTTGGGGGGGGGGTTTGAGGTTAAAATGAAGGGAGATTCTTCCTAAAGAAAAAGCCATATAGAATCCCTGCGCTTAAAACACACACACACACACACACACACACACACAAAACACCAAGAAGCGGTTCTATCAAAAAACAGAAGGCCGCCTCTTGTCATTTGACCAGGAAGGCCAGGAATCCAGGAATCTGCAACAGGAGGGTCCCTGATTTGCGGGCTAACAGCTCACGGCGGCAACTTTCTCCCCGCACTTTCCCTCTTTCTCGGGTACTGTTCCTTCTGCTATCCGCCTCCCGTCCTGTGCCGACCGCTTTCATTGGCGTTTCTCAAGTGAGAGTGCAAAGCAACACTGCAGGCGCTCCAATTATACACAATTGGAGCGCCTGCAGTATATGGCAAAAAAAAAAAAGTCGAGATAGGGACCACGACGGTGCGATCAACACAACTTCTGGTCGCGTTTTTTGATAGTTCAACCCCACCGCGATCGGCCTCTATCTTGACTTGACCACATCCTCGTTTGACGGAGCTTAGCTCCAGAGTTCAACCTCTTGATGAACTGGAAAGCAAGCGGTGGCGCTTACTCAGGCTCCTTTTATTGTTATGCAATGTAAGAGATCAATGGATCTCTATATTTCATGAATTAAGTATCAGGAATAGAATTATTTCTGGGGGGGGGGAATCAATGAGCGCCTTCCCCTACCAAGTGCTGCCCCGATGACCGCTGTCCCCATCAGGTGATAAGAAATGGGAGATGTAGTCCCGTGAGCCATAGAGCATTGAGCAGGGGGGAGACCAGTGGTATAAGCGGGGAAACCCAACCCAGCTTACAGGATAAAATGTATCCAATTGATCTCTGTTTACCTGGGGGTAAACCCGAATGGCTAACGGCCACTCAAGGCTTGGTCCGAAATGAGTGGAGCTCCGGCTGGCTAGAAACATCTGGATCGGAAGAAAGCGGAACTGATGCCCGAAGTCGAAGTCTGGAGTTCCTCCCAGCAACATGGGCAACATTGGCACAGAGGCAGCGATTCTGCCTCTTGCTCTTGGCTGCTCATAATTCCAGTCACACACAAACACACACAAACACACACACACATACTGATTTCAAGAGTCCCATCTGGGTCCATCTAAAGAGGGAACCCAGGAGACCTGGGCCAAAACTGATCTAATTGCATATTGGATTTCTTGGGAGCTAGTTAATGTCTAGGAATATCAACCGTTGCCTCCAGGAATGTAACAGATACTAGCAGCGAGTCCGCATCTGCAGTTTTTGATAGCCGCAAAAGAGGTACCCACCCATCACTCCCGGGGAAACCGGGTGAGCACGTGCCGGTGGACCAGAACTGTAAGCGTTCAGCTCCTTTTGAAGCCGCGCTGCCCTGTCCGCTTTAGGTTTAGACCTGGGCGCTGGATAAGCGAAAGTTTCCTGCGCCCTCTTCTCTCGATATCTGTGCCATTCATTCGTTCTCAGTGGGAGAGGCTGGGCCGGGCTTTAATCAATCTTATGAGACGCCTCTGTCTGGCCCTCGTTTTCCTCTCCCTAGGCCTCGACTCGGCTTTTCTTTCCATCTGCTTCCTCTCCTGGAAGAGAAGGCAGCCGAGATCAGCAGGACCTGGACCATCACCCCTTGCTCTGTTCCCAGCTGGGTTTTCAAGGACAAGGCAACCAAGGGCTCCCCATTAAAACTGGAGACTACCGGGTTGTTGGGCGGCTACGAGCTCAAAGGAGGACAGGAATCCTCACCTGCGCCTGCTCCGGAAAGGAGGAAGAGCACTTTCTGCATTTGATTTGGCTGGTTTTCTCACCTTACCTTCAACTTCGGCACCCGCTTGTCCGGATTAAGTCCCGGGCAGCGCTTGCACCTCCCGCGGTCAAATTCTTAAAGCGCCCGAATTAGACCTTAGCCTCTGCTTCCGCTTCAGACTAAGGCGGCTTCGCGCTCCATCCCGGAAAAAAACATCTGCTGCGCTGAAGCTTTCTCGCTGATTCAATATATATATATACTGTAGTGTCGTGTCAAGGCACATACTGTGAGCGGGGAGTGCAGCCTCGGACTGAGATCCTAAGGAGACTCTCAAATCACCTCTGATATCTGCTCAGAAGCAAACTCATGGGCTTCCTTCAAGACAAGTGCTCATTTCATTGGAGAATGTACCCAAGGGAACCTAATCCCTCGTGAGGAACATAGGGCTGAATTTCTAGTCCGCTCGAATTTAGTGGGGAAAGGGTAACAAGGGCGCTTCCAGCAATTCTCCAGACGAATGGAAAGCTGCAGATGTCCCATTGATTTTTTTTTTTAACTGGGGGAATGATAGACCCTCAATGGCGTTACCTGCCCTGGGTATACTCCCAGATAAAGCCAATGAAATATTGCAGGGGTGGGGAACGATGGCCCTTTTATGACTTGTGGACTTCAACTCCCAGAATCCAGCCATGCCCAGAGGAGATTAATAAACAAAGGTCATTAAAGCAAACAGCTGTATTCTCAGCAATCACTTGGCCGGTGGCGCCAAAGAAGGCCAGCATAAAATGCGCTGCTCCCCTTGCAAATCCCTACCCAGCCTCTATTACCTCTGTTCTGGCTCTCGGCCAGAGATGCCCTGAATGGTGAGATGAATTGAGCCTCTCATTACCAGCAAACCGACTAAGTATTTTCTCTGGGCTTTGCTACCACCTTCTTCAGAATAATTTATCACTGAGGAAGACCTGGTGACATGAAGACTTCCCTGCGAATTCTTTGGGCTGAGTTGTCTGCTGCTCCTTCTCTGGTGAGCATCTCCAGAGTTTGAATGTGGTAGGATAAAGCAACATACAAGAAGGAAATAGCGGCAGGAAGGAGAGAGAGAGGCAAATTGGAATGAAATAACTCAGCTTGAGGAGGTGGATGCTGGTCACCCTGGTCCTTTCCTATGGTGTGGGGAGAAATGATTGAACAGTGACCTTCGTGGCTTCCTTGCTAGGGAAATTGGCTAGGGAAAGGTGAGCCCTCGTCTCTCAACACTCCCAAAACACTCCTCTGATCACACTACAAGTCACCTGATTTCACAATCAAGCCAATAACTTCTTGGAGACCCACCGGAGCCTGCAGTTGAGATGAGGACACCATTGTGTGACCACGGCCACAGCATGACTGCAGCAATGCAAATGAAGCTCCTTGGCGTGCATGCCCATAACTCTCCCTTGTAATCAATGGGGGATTTGCGTCACCTTTCTGCTGGATCTGACTCCACTTCGGGAAAAACACACCATAGTTTATCCTCTCCTGCGACTTGTGCTCAAGCCAAATCGATTGCATAGGACCACAACCTCAAAGCTACTCATCACATGCCCTCTTCATTCTATGGCTAAATATAGAAGACTTCGTTCCCTGGGGATTACTGAAAGGTGGGGAACCCTTCCAGAGGTGCAAAACTGAGTAGAACTACTCCCAGCTAAGAGTACTTAGTATTGTAATCTGTCCAACTTGCCCCAGTTCTAAAGTGGTCAGCCACACCCAGGCAGGCAGCAGTACTCAGTCTACCCATTAAATAGCCATACAGAGGAGTGCACAAACACACTGAAGGAAGAGGAGAGGGAGGGGGAGCCAACTTCTCCGGGCCCCAACCCTCCCTGCCTCTGGGGCCCGGGCCCCGTTTCAAATCCCCGCTCCATCATCATGCTACCTAGCATACTGTTTCTTTCTTTCAGGCCAAATTTTTAACATAATTGAGTTAGTCACAACGTTATCTGAAAATCTCCTCCCTCGCCACTCTCAGGTTCTCTTTAAAAGAGGCATGTAAAACTGGGTAGGATTCTTCTCGCACAACCTCTCCTCTCCCGTCCCCACCCTCACCCAAGGTGGCACTGGGTATTTAGCCGCCAAGGGGATCTCTCTGAGCTGGAACTCAGGAAGATCGAATCAGATCAAGGCGTTTTGTGAACGGAAACAGTTCTCCCCACCATTACCACCATTACATTTGAATACTGCTTAAAAGTGAAAAATAGTTGTGAAACTGAGGGGTCCTTGGTGCTCTCTGAGCTTGCTTGTTTTCTTGCAGACGTTTCATTACCCAAACTGGGTAATCAGTGTTAGCAAGAAAACAAGCAAGCTCAGAGAGCACCAAGGACCTCTCTTGTCAACCCTGAGCTGCAAATATTCTCCTTTATTAGTTGTGAAACTGCTTCCCTTCTTTATTTGAAAAGGGGGTATGGGCCGTCTGGCTTGGATTCCTTTCTTTCATTATTTTTCTTATATTTTTAAAAAAAAACGTTTGTTTTTTGGTTTTGTTGAAGATTGGCAATCCTTGAAAGTTCCTTGGAATTCCAGGGGTTTTGTGCCAATATTACTGATCTGTAAGAGACATTGCACTAGAAGAATTATAGTGCAACTAGTTATGTTGGCTATTGAAAAATAGCTGTTCAATTTCGATAACAAAAATCACTCCTCCACTATGCCTAGGACAGGGTCCGTGTAGTCCTAGAATTTACATCATCAGCCCTGCTAATAATCTTCATGGGTCAACATCTTTGCTACTGAGTACATTAGTTTAACCGTTGCTATAAAAATTGTTTTAAGTGTTGAAATTTAGCAGGATCCAGAACAAAAGATGCCTTCAATTCCTGCAACTTCAATGCACAAAAACAAGGGACTCAAGGATTCTGCTAGGCTAATTTTTGAAAATTCTTCCCTGACCAGCTTAAACATTTTGCTGGATTATTTTCTCTCTCTCTCTCTCTCTCTCTCTCTCTCTCTCTCTCTCTCTCTCTCTCTCTCTCTCCCTCCTCTCTCTCTCTCTCTCTCTCTCTCTCTCCTCTCTCTCTCTCCTCTCTCTCTCTCTCTCTCTCTCCCTCCCTCCCCCTCTCTCTCTCTCTCTCTCTCTCTCTCTCTCTCCCTCTCCCTCTCCCTCTCCCTCTCCCTCTCCCTCTCTCTTGCTGCCCTTCAGCCCGAGATTTTCAGAAGAGTACACATGCACATTCCTCGTCATTTTATCTTCTCAATCATCCTGTGAGGTAGGTGTGCTCAAGGACGCTGAAGGTCCCAAAGTACTCCATTGAAACTTCACGACTGAGCAAGCATTCTGCCCCTTTCCTCCAATGGCTGTTCTAGGACTGCTGATAAGGCTAGGTCTACAAGCATGGAAACAGTTATCACACATCTAAGAGTTGTAACTATTAGCCATATGGATTTGAAAAAGAAGCTACCAATGTAAGTTGTTTTAAAGGATAACATGGAATTGCGGTTCTCAAAAAAAAAAAAGAGTTTTGATGATTAGAGGTTATCCTGATGCTCTTTCATTTAAGAGACAAAAATATCCGTTTTATTCTTCCAAAAGCAAATAGGCACAAGATCAAGAACAAAAACAATGTAGAGATGTTTTAGTTACATCCAGCCTGGAATCCTGTTAGTAATTTACAACCCCCAAACTGTTAGCAGGGATATCGATAGACCCAATCCGGTGAACAGCCTGGTTTAGCAGAGAGCACTCTGGACTTTAAGTAAAATAACTGCAGACTGCTGGAGCCAAGCAGTGTCTCTGATAGAGAAGTCAGCGTGCAAGTTTATCCAATACTACCTTGATTTCCCTAAAGGAAAGCTGGAATAAAAGCAAACACATTCTTTGAAACAAATTTAGACATCAGATGATTTACTGCCCTTCAATTTATTAAAATTTTTTACTGATTGTTATTGTGTAGGTAAAAGCCCAGAGATTCAAATACCAATTTTTAGAATTTCAGTTTTGGCTGCAATTCGCCAAACTCTAAATAGTTCTTATGAAGCACCTGCTCAATATACAGCAGTCTCCTAGAATAATCTAAGGCACGTGAATAAGCTTTGCTTCCTCACACACACACACACCCCACACACACACACACCTCCTTTTTGGTTTTCTTCTTATAGAAATAAGTACTTTTGAATATCTATGAAGCATTTATCGGGTCCAAATGCAAAGAAAGTGGAGTATTGGTTGGTGCTGCAAAACTCCAGGCGACCACAAGGAGGAAGCAAAGAGGGCTCTTTACCACTATTTGACAGTTCAGATGCGGTAGACCTAACTGCAGACTTGCTACCTGGGGTGCGTGTATTTGTGGTTGTCGGTGCTTTCCCCTGAAATGGCTATTTTTCATTCGGACTAATGGGAAGGAGACCCCAAAGCCTCAGACTTCGAAAGAGGGTCCCTTCTGCGGATCGCCATTGGACCAGAGAAGACTCTCCTTCCTCCCCCTCCGGATAAAAAATTACTCCCCAAAATGCTAGGGAGAGCAACTTGACGGAAAGGTCCTAATCCGGAGAGGAGCCAGGACATTGACTGGTGACCATAATTGGATTTTTGGCTCGAGTAGCCGAACAGCACTGAAAAACGTGAAAGTGAACAATGTTGATAAACTTCACTCCACCACCCTCTGACTGAGCCTAGTCCAGCTGAGTCCCGTCTTGCGTTGCTTCTTCGGAAGGCGAAGCCAACGCCGCCGGCTCCATCTGTACATTCAAAAGAAACGGATCGGTCCCAGGGATTTGGGACCTACGCTCTTTTCCCCAAGCCTTCTGATTTTTTTTCCTGATTTCCCCTCCCCCCTCCCCCCTCCCCGAGATGTTCTGCATTTCTCACAAGACGGGGTTGGGTGGGTCGGTACGCTTCGCGCGATCAATGAGTTCGGTAATCGAGTCGATGTGTACAGGATTTGATGCGACGTTTTTCCCGAGTTAAAAAGCGGCGAATAAATCTCTGCCGGACTCGAGAGGATCAAGTAGCACTGGGGAGGGGAGGGGGCTTTTCCCATGGTGATGCAGAAGCAGGAGAGTATCTTCAACCGGCCCCCAAGAGAGCGGCTGACGTCTCTTCCGGCTAAGGAGAGAACAGCTGCTGTTCTCTTATGTCCCCCCCCCGCCCCTTCCCAATTACGATTCTCCCCCCCCCCTTCTCAACTGCCCTGGTTTTCGGATCGGAGCAAGTGAACTCAAGTCGCGCCCAAGAAACCATTAAGAGCAGAAAGGGGGGGGGGGAGAGAGAGAGAGAGAGAGAGAGAGAGAGAGAGAGACTGCCGTTCTACATCTCTGCTCCTTTCCAGTTTAAAAAAGACCTGCTCTGTACTCCGAGGAACTCTGGAGTCTGTCTCTGGGTCTGTGGCGTTTCAGTCTAAGGGGAATGGAGGTGGATATTGTGTTTCCGAGTGTTTGGAAGGCTTCGTTCCTACATTCACTATGCAGTTCTTGCAAACCCGGAGAGGACACGAGTTTCTGTTGTCTTTAAGCACGGGTGGAAAATGGAGCGAAGGGCTTGCCGGTGGCCACCTACCGTAAATATCCATTTCAGGGGTGACATTGGAACTTAAAGCTCCTAGAATGACATTGGAACTTAAAGCTCCTAGCGCGATATAATGGCAACTCGCTGTCCCAACAAATTCAGCCTAGGTGTTTTTGTAGTGCCCTTTCTGCTAGCTAACATAACACCTTTCGCACCCAAGCTGTATTTTTGTTTTGCTGAGGTTTGGCGCCTTAAAACTAAAGAGCTTCCCGTTTGTTCGTGTCTCCTTTGCCTGCCTTTTCTTGTTCCTGGACCAGCAGCTTAGTAACTTTGGAATAATCGGACTCCACAGCCTAATTAATTTCAGCGAGACCTTGCAACTCGGTCTCGTACAGCAGCTCTCCTCAGAGAGTGAGCTCCGCTGATTTCAATGGCAAGAGCCGTTTCCTTATCCTCTTGTCAGCTTGGTGGGACCCCGCGATTTAGGTAACGCAGGCAACTGGACTACATAAAACCTTTCCCAGGACAGAGAGACTTTCTCTCTCTCTCTCTCTCTCTCCTGCCCCCAAACGGTCCTCCCACAATGGGGGGATAAATCTTACTGAATTCCATCTTCTGCGCGGTGCAGTCTGGAGGCGCAGCCGAGATGAAGTCGGTGGGGGAAAGCTTCGTCTCCTAACTCCTTCGCGTCTGTTTGCTGCGCTCACCCTTCGATTTGAAAGCAGTTGATTAGAGACGCAACCCCTTGGGATCGATAACCCCTTTCCTGATAAAACGACACGAGAGTCAGCGTCCCAAAGTCAGGTTACGGCAAGGAAAGTGGAGGCAACCGCTCCGTTAAAAACTATCTCCAGAAGTCGGAGAAATAAACCCGGATGATAGGGCGCATCAAACAGTGAAGTTCTTAGAGTAACCCAAAGGCTCCGGAGTGGAGGACGTGCCCGGGGGGGGAGGGGGAACCGAGGACTTTTCCATTTATTTATTTATTTTCAAATCACGACTTTTCAGAGTGCTAGAAAAAAGCATTTCCAACAAGATCTAAACTTTTTCCTTAAGCCAAAAAAAGTTTATGCCGAATCTCGACTTTGGAGCGAGAAGGTCGTTCTTGACAAAAGCGGAGGCGTCACCGAAGCTTTTTGCTCTTCGAATCAAAGCGTTCAGTTATCACGCAAACTTTGGAGCGGCCTTTGGACCCCGCGCCCCCGGGCTGTTTTCCCGGTTCCATCAGAGTTTTTGGGTCCCCCTAGGTGATTAGTGCACCCACGGGGCATAGCTGAGCTTGTTAATCTCTCCACCCCCGCCCAGTTGTCCGAGTTCTGGAGGTTTCAGCGCACCTTCGGGCTCCCGAGCCTGGCTATCCGCAGAGATCCATGAAAGCAGCTGCCGGCACCTTCTTCCTGCCTTCCGTCGCTCAGATGGCAGGGCTTCTTCTCGGTTTTCTTCCTTGCCCCTCCATCAATGGCTGAGAAAGGCAATCGACCAACAAGCTATATCCTAAGACTCGGTTTCCCCGGGAATGAAGTCTCGGGGTTTAGCGTGAAGTCCTCGATTGTTATCTTGCGCGAGCAAGCCCAGAATTTGGGGGCTTAGTATTTAACGAAAGTTCTGCTGAGCATAGACAGAATGCTTTCCCCCCCCCCCACTCCATTCATTATAACCAGCTATGCGCGGTAGGATCGGGGAGTAGGATTTGAGGGACCAACCCGTTAGTCAGCTTGGAATCCGGGAACATTTTCGGCAACTAAACTCTGGATCAACCGCCGCCAGCTGTCAATTAGGCTAGTAAGCTCTCCGAGAAAGGAAAGGTCGGTCCCAGTGATCAAATTGTGGACTGTGTATTTTTTCAGGACTTAAGGCTGGGGTCAAGGGACACGAAACGACCAGTGGAAAAGCTTTGGTGGTAGCAAGGTTTAGTGAGACTGGGAACCCCGGCAGCTTGAGATCCCCAATTATCCTACCAGAACTGACTTCACCCGCTTGTTCCTCCAAATTGCCTTTGACACCCATTTGCAGACGCCTGTCAGCTTCTTTTCTTTTGATCTCCTATCACTTTCACACCACTTTCTATTTAGAAGTAGGAGATGAAATTTTAAAAAGTGGGAAAATAAAACTAGGGAGAGAAAAAGCGCACCGGTATCTCTATTTCTATCCCAATGAAACGCTCTCTCGATTATAGCGGCTTAGTGTAGGTGGGTATTCTCTGCTGAATAGGTGGACTGCGCTTCCCGTTCTCTCCCTTGCAACCCAGGTGTGCGGTTTTTAAACAACGGAGGGGAGGGAGAGAGAGAGAGAGATGGAAAAAGTGTTCTTCGTCAAGAAAAGCTGAGAGAAGTTTCTAACAAAGCAATAACGAACCACTGTATTTTCTATTTGTCTTTCGAAAGTCGTTTTCCCACTGTCCTAGGCCCACAAGTAAATCGTTTTAGGCAGGACTGGCGCCTATGTTTTTAATGTTTGGCTTGATGATTTTTTTTTTTGCAGGGTTACTTAAAAGAAAGTGCCACTGAATTCAGTGGATTTACTTCTGGGCAGTTGTGTCTGAGGGTTACTTAAACTGCAATCCTAATCTTAACTTTTTGGAAACATTATTTTTTGCTACTTATCTTTGGATCAATCAGTGCATTTAAACAAATGAAATACACATCTGATACAAAGCCCATCTTGTTTTTACAGACCCCACCACAAGCTGCAGTTTGCAAGGGTGATGTGTGTGTAGTGGGGGGGGGGGTTGCACAGTTTCTCTGCAAACAATGATTTAATATCTCCGTTCCTTTTCATTTCAGGGCTGCCACTGAGTTTGAAAGCAGAATAATTTTACAAAGCTGGGGCTGGCAAGGGGAAAGGCTAGAGCTTGAAATGATAAGATTCAACTTAGTGACTCTCCAAAGTGTCTTGAAATAGGCAGCCTAAACTGTAAGCTAAGGGAAAGTACATTATTTGAAAAATACTGTGGTTTCGCTTTTTGAAAAAGTGAAGGGGCTAGCTAGGTAGGCAAATAAAGATTCCTTTTATAAGTAAATAGGCAGTAGGAAATTCTTCATTTCCACCGGAGCTTCCACCAAGATCTTCAGCAATTCTGAATTGCTCCTAGACTTCCTGCAATTCCCCCACCCCACCCCAAGTTGGGGTTTCTGAAATGGTGGAAAGACCTCAAACTAGGGGGTTCTTGCCGGTGGAGGGGGGTTACTGCCGTTGTCCTAGTGCCCCCCCCCCGCTGTCAGTCTGCAACCAGCCCAGGCTGGATCTCAGGGGAACCCATTCCCTCTGTGTTTTGCAGTGTCAATCACAACGCATATTGCTTTCCCCTCCCCCACATCCTTCGTCCCCCCCCCACTCCCCCCACTCCCATTTAGCAACATCCCAGCTCTGAGAGTCGGCCTCTTGAGTGGCTCGCAGCAATCTGTCAGCTGAGCCAGGGAGCCACCTCACAACAGATCCGGTTACTTTTGATTGACAGCGTCACCATGGCAAATAATTTGATTAAAACTATTGTCTTCTCCTTGGCAGTCCCCGAGTCGGATAACTGGACCAATCACTGCGCGGCTAATCACTTTTTCATGCCAGTTTAGAACAACATTTGGAAGGAGAGAGGCAAAGAAGAGCAAGAAGAAAGGGGGGGAGGACGGGGGAGGGGAGAGAAAGAAGAGAAGAATCGGCAAGGAGAAGAAAAGAGAAAGAGAAAGAGAGGAGAGGAGAGGAGGAGGAGAGAAAAAAAGGCAAGGGGAAGCGGGGTTTTAAAGGACTCGATCCCATGTAAGCGATCCTATGGCAGAAAGGGGGGGAAGAGAGAGAGGGAGCGCGCGCGCGAGCGAGAGAGGAACTTGCGAGCCCGGCCAGGGGGTGGGGAGAGTGAAAGTTCCACTCTTGCAAGCGCCGCTTCCCTCACACAATAGAGGCGCAAAGTTTGACGGTCGGAACTCGGGGACTTACAAACCAACACGGAGCCCAAAGGTGGGGCGTCGGCGCGGGCGCTGCGTGGGAGCCTCCCTCGCGCGCGAAGCTTCTCCGGCTCCATGGGTGCCCCGGCCGGGACAGGGGCAGCCGCGCTGACCTAGCCCCCGGGGCTTTCGTTGGGAAGTCAGCAGTCCGAGCGCGCTGCGGTTGGCCGCTCCCTCGCGGAGCCCTTTCCCCATTGGCGCCGAGCGTCGCTGGCTCCCGGGCGCCCCCCCGACCGCCTCCCCCTCGGCGTTTCTTCCCCCCCCCCCACCCCAGGCGGTGCCTGCGGGGCGCCGGGTCCGGACGGCTGCCCCCTTTCGGCCAGGGCAGATGCGATAAGAGGGCCGGCGGCGGCGGCAGGAGGGCCTCCCCGGACGCGCCACCATGTCCATGCTGCCCACTTTTGGCTTCACCCAGGAGCAAGTGGCTTGCGTGTGCGAGGTGCTCCAGCAAGGGGGCAACATCGAGAGGCTGGGCCGCTTCCTCTGGTCGCTGCCGGCTTGCGAGCACCTTCACAAGAACGAGAGCGTCCTGAAGGCCAAGGCCGTGGTGGCTTTCCACCGAGGCAACTTCCGCGAGCTCTACAAGATCCTGGAGAGCCACCAGTTCTCGGCGCACAACCACCCCAAGCTGCAGCAGCTGTGGCTCAAGGCGCACTACATCGAGGCCGAGAAGCTGCGGGGGCGACCCCTAGGGGCAGTCGGCAAGTACCGGGTCCGCCGCAAGTTCCCCTTGCCCCGCTCGATCTGGGATGGCGAGGAGACCAGCTACTGCTTCAAGGAAAAGAGCCGGAGCGTCCTGCGGGAATGGTACGCCCACAACCCTTACCCGTCCCCCAGGGAGAAGCGGGAACTGGCCGAGGCCACCGGGCTCACCACCACCCAAGTCAGCAACTGGTTCAAAAACCGGAGGCAGCGGGACCGGGCGGCGGAGGCCAAAGAAAGGTACGAGTAAGTAGAGCCGTCCTCCCTTCCGCTTCTCCGCAGAAAGGGCTCTGCTTCGGGGACAGTCGGGAAGGGATGTGCGAGGCTTACTTCATTCCTGACCCGAAGTGCGCTGCGTTGGCCCGGGAGTAAGCTTTCTTCCCTTCCGAACTAACCCCCGGGGGCTCGGGGCTGCGATTTAGGAAGGCACCCGCAGCCCGGGAAAAGTACAAAAGAAAGGGAACACAGGGCTTCTCTGTCTGCACTGATTTTCCCCCCCTTTCTTTTAAAAAAAAAGTTTTGGAAAAGTTAGTCTAGGGAGGGGGATGCCTAGGGGAATCGGTTACCGCAGGGACCAGTTTGATTTATTCGAGAGCAAAATCGGGGCTGTGGCCAAGATAAATATCCCTGATTCGACTTGGATTCCAAGCCACGTCTTCGGAAAACTAGCCTAGTAGATATGGAAGTTAAGTTTTCAATGAACGGGAGTGGAGTATTAGAAAGAACTTCCTTGAAGGGAAGCCAACTGGCATTGTTCCTTTTATCTGTGTCTCTAATTTTCTAGCTTAACATCACAAAAGACAAGAAACTAATTTGTGCCAGTTAAGGCTGCCTTTCCTTCTGCCAGCTCAGAATTAAAACCCATAGAGGTCAATGAACCTGCGCTGCTGCGCTAAGGAGCTATAAAGAAGGTAGCTTTTCGATTTTCATTTTAATTATAACAGCGGGTTTAGTGAGAGAGAAAGCAATGCCCCAAAATCTATAACTGAGAAACAAATGGATCACCATCAGCCAAGACGTCACAAGCGCTGGTTTGTATGAAAAACCCTTATTTAGCCAATTGTCAATACAATGAGCAGAAAAAAACAAAACGCGTGTTTTTAATATCTTTGTATCTACGTCTAAATAGTACTGAATGTGACTTCACTGTTGGTGTATGCACGCTGCTTTTAAAATGACGAGCAGAGAGATCTCCAGCTCTGAATGGAATACTGTATTCTTCTCAGGAGGTATTTGTGAGTTGGGGGGGGGGAAGTGCCCTCCCGTCATCCCTTATACATTTTAATCCAGAGTGATGAGCATAATTGAACAGCATCTGGGGTTCATTCCTAAATCTTCCACTGGCTTTTTTCAGTGACAAACTCCCTTGAGTTTTTCTTAGATGTCAGTTTAGTGGGCAGTGAGGTGTATATTTGAATAAGTGGTCACTGGACTTTATTTTTATCCAACTCCATCCTTTAAAAACACACCCGCTTGCACACATTTTCTTGAAAATAAATCCCAGGAGTTTCAGTACTGCCGCTTATCTATCCGGATGCAAGTTCCTTTCATTTCATTAAGACTTGCTTCCCTGTCAATAGGAAGGAGCTTCCAGACATTAGATCAAGTGATAATGGGTCAAGAGTCCCCAAAGTTCTATAATATCAACACAAACAAGTTCTATTCATTTCTAAGAAACAATACAAGCCCTTCATACAGTATTCGGGTATTATAGGAAAACTATTTCTCCCTCCTCCCTTCCTGCGTGCCTTTCTTTTTCTATTTCTTTTCCTTTTTGCTGAACTTGCCCTTCTAATATAGCAATGCCAAAGCAAGGGCCTGGGATCTTCCACCGACAGGAACCCTGGCCTGGGCGACTGCTTTTAAGATTTTAAGACTGCAACCAGAATCACTGCTGGCTAGCCGTCTTTTGGTTTACTTTCAGTGTGCACCTAGCTGGTCCCAGACCTAAATTATCTTCTGGGAGATGATTTTGTCCAAAATTGTCCCTCAACGCTTGTTCGCTAGATTTGTTCTCTTCCAAGATCTAGTGCTTGGGATTGTGAGATTCTGCCAGAAGGACAAAAAGACACCCCAGGCACCCCAAGACGTCATAAGGTGCCACGTCTCCTGAAGGCAGCAAGAAGAACCCCTCTCCACAAATACAGGGAGAGTTTTAGGCCGAAAAGTTAAGAGAGGAAAAAAAACTCACAGAGAGTCCAACAAGCAACCTTCATAACTGGATTAAGGAACTGTTGGATTAAAGAAGTCTGACTTATTACAAACTTCGAAGGGATCAAACAGAAGAGTTTGGGACAAGACAGCTTGCTATTCTGCAGCTTTCAAAGCCTCTTCCATGCCTGCCTACTCAAGCCCTGGATGCTCCTATTGGAAACTGTGGCCTGATGAGAAAGATTGCTCTGAAGTTCATTTCGGCCTGTTTCAGAAATAACTTATTTCATCTCGGTTAGACTTCTGAGTAAGAGCTGTGCCAGAAAGTCGGGCAAGGAAAGTTTCCAGAGTTGTGCCAGCTCATTTTGTGGGAGCAGCCCCTACTTCTTCTAATCGTGTGGTACTTGCAGCTGTTTTTTAGGGGTTGTCGTGAGGACTACTGTTTTGGTAAACTCTGAATCTGTCTCTCCCTCTCCCTTCCCCTCCCCTCCTCTCTCCTCCCTTTATAGCTGAAATTGATTTGAAAATATTTTTAAAACTGATTTAGAAAACCAGGTGCAGGCAGGAAGAGAAAACTTTGCATAGTACCATCAGGCTACATTAACTACTCCACAGCCAAAAGTGTGCTTTATGATGTAAATAATAAGAGTTTGGAGGGTTGCCTTTTGATTTTTCAGGAGGCCCAGTGCAATTAAGAAAGCCCTTCACACATCCAGAGAGGGGAAATGTCAATTCTTGTGCAATAACCTCCCGGAAAAGAGATGAATTTGACCTAAAAGTATCCAGGTCCCTGGCTACTTTCATTCTTGGCACCCTCCTATCCAGTAACTAAAGGCAAAGATACTTTTCTAACGAGCCAAATATTGGTCGAAAATCAAAAGCACAGTACCAGCTCCCACCAACATCTGGGGCTAATAAAAATGTATTATCTGCTTGATTGATTGGATCTAGTCTCTGTACTGCAGTTGCTGAGCACAAATCTAGGTGGTGGTTTCTCCTGAGAAGGTGAGCTGCAGTACTGAGTTGGACAGCTGGACAAATATGTAAAAGTAGATGGGGGAGGGGGGAGTCACTTATCCAAATGGATAGCACCACATTCCCAGAAAAGAGGCACAGTCTTGGAAAGTGACACTGATAGAAAATAACAGAGTCCTAACTAGAAACCACCATTTAACACCTGTCAATCCTGCACATTTTAGAAAAGAGGGTTGTAAAACTTTAGATGCAGTTGCTGAAACACACAAGCAACTACCAGGCCGACTTTCATTACAGCTGATGGGCTTTGCATCCAAATGTGTTAGAATGTGAAAGGTTTGTGGGCCCTTGCCTGCTTCTTGGGAAGGATTTTACTCTTGAAGAAAAACACACAAGAATGCAGACCAAGCCCTTCCCTGAGTGGCCAAATATGGACCACCCTAGTGATGGGGGAGGAATCGCAGGTGGCTATCGGGGTTCAGACAGGAAAGGTTTCTGTTTGCAAGCAGCAAGGCTGGTTCACCCCCAACCTCTGCAGATTTCAACCCCAATGTCTCTTCCTGGATGCAGGGCATAAATAACTTGACCAGAGCTTTCAGGCGAGGATTCCTATCCCCCAGGAGAGCAGAGGCTTCTTCGGGGCAATCGCTTCCTAGCCACGTTGGTTATGTGGGTGCAGAAACAGACTTAAAGTTAGAGATCTCAAAAACTGGAAATACGGGGGGGGGGGGAGAGAAGGCATTGCTTTTAGTTGATGGCCCTGGCTACCGATCCAGGGATCCCGAGGTGTTGTGCCATTGGACTCCTATTCCCAAATCTGGAGCTTTGAAAGGAGATCGCGCTGGGTAGGGTTAGCGCGGGCATAAAGGAAGTTAGACTGGATCGGATTCGAGGCACTAGGATCAAACTCACGCCAGCCATTTCCCTAGATGGACTTGGGCTGCTTATTTTCTGGATGGAGGAGGAGGGCTGCCCGGGCTGACTTGGTCTTGGCGAGACATTATCTTTAACTCCTATGAGCCCCAACCGGAGGGCAGTAATGCAGGCGCACAGGTTGGCTATCCAAAAGGTAGAGCATATGGTGCTTTCCCCAGTAGGCGCCAATTCACCGCCTCGAGTCCTCAAAACAGGGTGGTCCCTTAACAAAGTGGTCTGTTTTTGAGAGGGACGCGGGCATCAATCCAAAGGCCCGCTGCCTTCCCTGGACCAAAGAGGTTCCTTTCATCTGACTAAAGGCAGCGGGGAAGCGTCCTATAATTAATTAATGAAATTTCTCGTAGTACTAGTGCTGCTGCTACCTAGAACTTACTTGCAGGATAGTTCATAAGAGAACCTTAGCCAATAGCTAAGATTAGAGGGATATTGTGGTCTCGTGGCAGGGGACCACAAAATGTGGCACTGGGGCTGCAACCTCCGAAGAATTTTTTAAAAAAAGAAAAGACTAGGGCAAAAACTAGGACGCAGATTTCTTTACTTTTAGATTTAATTAAAATGAAAAATAGTTGGTATGCTTCCTCTCTGGTCATGTGAGTAATTTTCCTTACCACCTAACCCCCCCCCCTCCGCCCCGTTTTTGTATTAACTTTGGTAACACAATCTTTGGAGGTCAGGAGTGGGGAGGAAGATATACACCCGAGGTTTCCTGGGGTCTTGGATAGAAAGTAGGGGTACAGTTTGGAAGGCTCATTTAATGGGAATTCCCCCTCTGTTTAATCGAAAAATTTGAGACTTTTCAGCCCTATTTGAAACACTTCCTAAAACTCCGATGAATTGTCCACGGCCTTTCTGAGCTCATCAGAATGTTCTCCCTGCTGCATGGGAATAATAAGAAAGCCTGTGGGGACAGTCTTATAACAATCACAGAACATAATAATAATATATTACATTCAGCGATTATTCGCTTAAGAGCAAGCTTTCCTGAAAGTGTTGGCATTTACTTTTGAGTAAATATGCCACGAGATCCGCACCAAATGATAAATCACAGCTTTTTCCTCTTAATATTAAGTGCAGTCAAATTTGAGGTTCTTGTTTTCGTTATGACGACTATATAACACGCTAACCTAAACTGTGCATTAGACTGGATTGGGGCTCCCTTTCTTAGCCACCTTAATACAGTAAGCGATTTGGATTTGAATCCAATTAATTTTATGAATATCAATAAGTCCTGTTCTTATTTTTTTTAAAAAAAAAATGGGATTCTTTGGGGTTTAAAGCGAATTATAAAGCGTTATGTTCAAATACACATAATGTCAGTAACCCACATGTCTTTAAAAAGATATGCAGTGGGGTATTTTCGAACTCGGGAACGCTCCTCTGTCTCGGAGGCAGCGTCTTCTTGCGTTGGGGAAAGCGTTTTTTAGATAGACGGGACGGTCGGCATACCCAGGAACCACCGTCAGCCGCCTTTGAGGTCAACCACTATACAGTTGACCTCCGAGGGGCTGAATTTTGCCATCCCCTTTTTTGTTGTTCAAAATCAGCCTCAATCAGCTCAGCTGCCGAAATTACCTTCAAAATCTGAAGCACATTTTCCAAGAAGGAAGCCTCTCCTAGAGGGAGTTCATCAGTATCTCATGAACTGGAGCGGGAAGGCTATTCTGAAAAGGCGCTTCTGTGGTCTTTTCCAGCGGATTTTAAGTTCGGACCAGTAGGCTTTCTAGGGAGCTGCCCATTATTGGCTGGAACTAATGATTTCCAGCTGAACCGAAAAGTTTCAGTAGCTGTGCGTTTATCCCTCCTTTCCTCCCGCTTTGTTTTGATTTTTTTCCCCCTCCAGTTCTAAAGACGTCCTGCTTTGCTTTTTTCACAGGCTTTTGTGCCACCTGAAATATTAAGTGTTTTATGGTGGTGGAAGCTTTAGTCCTGAGAATTTGCTTGATCGGAGGTATAGCAGATCTAGTAAAGGGAATCTGTTTATTTCATGCAGTTGTCGCCTATCTAAAACTCGAGTCCTACAAAACTATAAAGCTTCTAGACACGCTCTGATCGAATCCAGTGAATCAATCCTATCTTAGCCGCCTAACGTGTTTTGGGACCCAGACAATCTGATGTGTTTGTGATTTAATGTATGGGATGAACCCGGCGAATGGATTTGATTCAGTAAACCATGGCTAACTACAAAGGGAGCCACTTGGAGGAACGCAACCTTTAGCTGCAGTTTGCCTACACTCGCGTTAAAGGGCACTATTCGGTGGGGGGGGGGTTTCTTTGAGCAAAGCGACCTAGAACTTGGATTGTTTCTCTACAATATATTTCTTTTTGACATAGTACCGTAGCTTGGTTTGGAACCACTGATGTTCGGATACAAAAACTGGCCCTCGCTGGGCCTCTATACCTTGGAATGCGCTTTTAAACAATTGCGGAGCTAAATCTAAGAAGAAATCCCCCCCTGCTTTACCTGGCGCGCGCCTCTCTGCAAACTTGGGAGTCCTCCGGAGCAATCGCCAAAGAGATGGCGACTTCCCTTCCAGGGGTGCATCAGGGCTCATTCTCTCCCTGATTTCCTCCTCGCCTTGATTTGCCCGCCTTGGTAAAAGAAAGAAGTTGTTTTCTTTTGCCGCACTCTCTCCTAGGTCAGCCGCAAATTGTTTACAAGACCCAAGGCGTCCCCAAAGAGGGCCCGAAGAGCTGCAGGCACAAGTTCTGTAAACCCGATTTTTATTCCTTCCCTCCTAAAATTTTACCCCGTTCTTCCGCATTTTTCTTCAACATTAACAGCTAGATGGGCAGCAAATCACACTTCCCACATTGCCATCCTCCATTACCAACTTAAAGCCGAAGACTGTCGGCGTCTTGGGGTTGTTTCAAAGAAAACATATCCAGGAAAAGCAAGTTTGGCATTTATTTGCACTTCAGGCCTTTCCTATGCGCCTGAAAAAGCTACTTCTTCAGACTCCGTATCGAGCATCGGCGTCACCCGCTTTTCTCAGAGGCCGCCGCAAGCTTGGAAGAACTCAAAGGAGCGAAGGGACGAATTACGGAAGTTGACGTGAGTCCGTTTCCAGCACGGCTTCAGGACCGGGCATTCATTCTTGGAAATGAGCATGCGCAAAGGATGCCATGCCGGAAATTAGCGTGGAAACAACACTTTCCATTTAAGTGGCGTTAGGGAGTGGTGCAGATCATAAATAACCGTGAAAGTTCACCTTATGAGGGGCTAATACAAAGGATTATAATTATTCCTTGCAACGGCCTGCTCCATGTCTTTGAATAAGGCAAATTAACTCCGCGGCATCTTAATTACCTAATGTTCCCCAGCAGCGTTAGAGCCCCGCTCCTAGAACTATGCTCTCTCAGAGATTAATGTCTTATGCAAATGCCCCTAGGTCTGGGAGTGACTGCCAACCTAATGAAATCTGAACCATTCTGTTTAAGTTGCGTGTGAATCACTTCATGATTATCATTGCTTTTTTTTCTCTTCATTTCCAATCCCTTTGGTAAAGGTGTGAATGTGATTTATGATTCCCAGAGTAAATGCGGGTAGTCCTCGACTTACACCAAAACTGTTGTTAAGTGAGATATTTGTTAAGTGGGTTTTGCCTCATTTTATGACTTCCCTTCCCTCAGTTGTTAAGTGAATCACTGCAGTTGATAAGTTGGTTGTTAAGTGAATCTGACTTCCCTGTTGACTTTGCTTGCCAGAAGGTTGCAAAAGATGATCACATGACCTTAGGACACAAATATGAACCAGTTGCCAAACATCTGAATTTTGATCACATGATCATGGGGATGCTGCAAAAGTCATAACTGAAAAATGGTCATAAGTCACTTTTTTCAGTGCTGTTGTAACTTTGGCCACTAAATGAATGGTTGTAAGTCAAGGATTATCTGTATTCTCAATGGTACAGGTAGTCCTTGACCTATGACCACAACTGAGCCCAAAATTTCTGTTGCTAAGTGAGACACTTGTAAAGTGAGTTTTGCCCCATTTTATGACCTTTCTTGCCACAGTTGTTAAGTGAATCACTGCAGTTGTTAATAACACGGTTGTTAAGTGAATCTAGTTTCTCATTGACTTTACTTATCAGAAGGTTACAAAAGGTGATCACATGACCCTGAGACATTGCAACCATCATAAAAAACAAGTCAATTATCAAGTATCTTGAGTTTTGATCATGTGGCCATGAGGATGCTGCAATGGTCATAAGTATGAAAAAAGGTCATAAGTCATGTTTTTCAGTGCCATTGTAACTTTGAATGGTCACTAAACAAACTGTTGTAAGTTGAGGACTACCTATACTTACTTTCAGGTCACTGTCTTGGCCTAGTTCTGTGTCTTCATTTTTACTGGGGACTTTAGTGAGAATTAGGGCTCATGAGCTTGTCTGTGGTCAGCCTATATTAAGACAATCTTTTCTCCTTCCATCTCAAAAGTAGTGCTTTTTGCTGGGCCAAGCCATGTTTACATATCTCCCTGCTGCATTTAATTTCCTGTTTATGTCCTGTGGCAGGGAATGCCCCCTCCTCTCCAACAATTGGTGATGGCCCACCACAGCCATTTTGTTCTGGGCCACTGGACTGCCTGCCCACTTCTGGATGTGCTTCTCCACATGAACCAGTGAAAAACAGTAGCTTTATTAACAAATGCATTGGTAGATTGGTGAAAGGATGGCCTTTTCTCTTTTTGTCAGGATCACTGATGGCAAGCCTTTTTTTTGTTTTTTTAAAAATCCAGGTAAATGGATAACAGTTCTGCCAGTTTCCCCTGGTAGCCAAGTAATAGGGAGTGTTTTATTTTACCCCTCACCCATGGGTATACATGCTGGATTGAGTGTGAGGGAAAGTTAAGGGAGAGGGGCTCAAAGTCTATCAGTGGAAGCCATGTGTCCTCGAAGACCCACTCTTGGAGAGGAAAGTGCCAGGCATTCACTTGTCTGGCAGATATAAGGGGGGGGGATGACAAGGGATCCACAAACCAGGGTCCATGGTAGCCATCATGCAAATAAAGCACTTGGCTGTCATGGCCGCCAAAGCTGAAGAACAAGATTTAAATCTAGACAGCAATATCTAAAGCTAGCTTAATTTCCCAAGAGTTTCAGCATGAGAGGCAAGCAGCTTATGGGTACTGTGCCAAACAGACCTTAAGTTCAAGGAAATACAGAGCCTTGGCTGCTATCTAGACATATGTCTATGGAAATAAAAACAACATTAAGTTTTTTAGGAGATTGTTTATTATTTAGGTTTGGTAGGCTAGTTTCATAATAATTCTTTAAAAATAGTTACACCTAACAAATGATGATTGGGTTCACACACACACTAATAAGGCATACTGAGGTTTGTTTGGTTTTGGCTTAGTATGTTGAGTGAAATGAGCCATGGCTTATAAACCATGTTATGTGGATTAGAATTGTATGTGAACTTATTATTTATGGCATGTTTAACAAAGGAAAATTAGAATGATGATGGTATAAAGTGAAATATAATTCCACTGCCAGCCTAGTTTACACCTAGCACCAATAAATAATGTAATTTGTTTGTTCTGGCTGTGTGAATCTAACATTTGTGATGTTAAAGTATATTTCATATGGTTTAGTTATTCTGTGAACTCAGTAAATGTAGTTTATTCAATAAACTATGGTTAACACCACAATGGTTTGGCACAGTATATAAATCCAGCTATGGCATAGCTTAGCTTCTCCAGCCCTCCACTATAGTTCCCATCATTTACAGCTGATGCAAATTCTACAATTTCCATCATGCTGCTGATTCTGCATAGCATTTTTTGAATGCTTAAGTCCAATCACAAAGTGGTTTATGGGAAATTTAACCTACATCCTTTCTTATTTAGCCTATATCCCATACTGTATCCTATTGACTTAATTTGGGATAAAGCATTTAAAGATATATGCCTCCACACAAAGAAGGTGGCAATAATTTGTACCTGAAACATTATATTCTCCAATAGCTATGACAATTGGAGCCCCTATCTTTCTGCTCCCTCTTTAAAAAAAAAAAATCTCACATATTTAAGTTGAAGCAAACAAAAATGTTCTACAAAATGAAATTATTCTTGTCCATAAATCACTTTGGAAGATTTTTTCTTTTAAAAAGTAGACTATTTCAGTGCTTTATGCAGGTGGGGTAGGGGGAAAAGAACCATACTTGGCTTCAGGCTGACCGGTGATTTATATTCTGTGCCTCTAATATGCTGTCCATGAGCAAATGGTATCCCCTCCCCCCACACACACACACAACATACTATTTCAGCACTTTGTACTTTTATTAAGGGTGTGCATGAGGGAGGGGTGTTATGTTGTGTCCTTTTGCAATCTGATGTTTTCTCTCCCCCTTGTTCTTTCTCCCATCCCCCTCCCTTTTAGGGAAAACAATGAAAATTCCAGTTCCAATGGCCACAATACGCTTTCCTCCTCCCTCAACGGCAATAAGACAGTTTTGGGCAGTTCCGAAGATGAGAAAACACCCTCCGGCACCCCGGATCATTCCTCCTCCAGCCCTGCCTTACTTCTCAATTCAAACCCAGGCTTACAACCTCTCCACAGCTTGGGCCATCCTCAGGGTCCTAGCGCCATTCCAGTTCCCAGTGCGGACCCTCTGCATCATCACAGTTTGCAAGACTCCATCCTCAACTCCATGTCTTCAAATCTGGTCGATCTAGGCTCTTAAAAATATTTGCTGAACTTACCATGCTCCCTGAACCCAGGCTCTCTTCATCTGGGTTGTCTTCTTCTTCTTTTTCCCCCCACTTAATTCCTCTGTTCCACAAACCAAGGATCTGAAACCTTAGAAGGATCTATAAAAATTGATCCATTGTTTCACTTTGGATCAATTGCCGAGCAGCTGACTGTTACTTTATCTGGAGCATACTGTAAATTCAGAGACATTGTAAGCTGCCCAATGACTTAAATCTTAAGAGGATGTGGTGAAACTCACTGCAGAAAAGTGGAGGACATTACTGTAGGAAGAAGGAAGTGAGGGAGGATGGGGTGGAGGTTGGTGTAAAAGCTGTTGCTTTGACAGAATGAAGGCCGGGAGTCTCATCCCACACAACCTCTTGCACAAGATCCGACCCACATTTGGATTTCAACTTCTTAACATGCCTCTGTAAATGTGCCTCAACCTGATCTGCAGGGATCAATTCATGAAGCTGTTGAGAACTGAAGAGCTGAGGCCAAAGCTCCATCAATTCCAACAGGATATTGGGAACCCTAACCCCTATGGTTGCCCCCACCACCAACTGGCATCCCATGCCATACTGCTTCTAAATCTGGAGGCTTTAGTAACTGGGCAACACAGATAGTTTTATCTGCTGTGAATTTGTCAAATCTTAAATCCATTTTTATTTTATTTTTATTTTATTTTTTTGCTTGTGGCAGCAATCACTTGCCCATGTAATCGCAGAAATGTTAATGAAAGACTCTTGTCTAAGGCAGATCTGGCTCTTCAGATTTTTGCTCCTTCCCAGCCAGGATGAGTGCAGGCTGCTGGGAATTCTAGTTCAATGACATCTGGAGGGGGGCCACTTTCATCAGATGCAGAGGCTGATTGACAAGTTGATGGTTCCATCAGGCTTACAGCGTACTGCAGTTGGAAATAAGGAAACCTTTGGGACTCTTTTGCAAAGAATGGGATTATTTGCTTACTTCCGGGATCAGAGTGATAGGGCAACGTTTTGTTTTCATCCCAGAGCCAATCTCTTTCCTTTTTGGAGAATTCATCTAGCTTGTGAACAGCAGTTTATGAAATACTTTTTCTTGTAGGGCAGAATCAAAGGGCCTGGTAGAGAAAAAGGGAGAGTATAACATGGTGTAGTGGTTAGAGTAGAGGACTAAGACACTTGGAGAGTCAAGTTCAGATCCTCACTCAGGCATGAAGCGCACTGGATAACTTTGGGCCAGTCACGCTCTCTTAGCCAGCCTACCTCACAAGGTTGCTGTGAGGATAACATTGGAGGGGGGAGTATCCTATATGCTCCCTTGAATGTTTTTTGGAGGGGGAAGTGAGATATAAACAATATAAATAGAGAAGCCACACCTCTTAACTTATTTGAAGAGAAAAAACATTTGTGATTATTGTACTATATGCCAATGCTAGCTATTCAAACGCTGTAGTAGCCACCAGTTTGTAAAAAGCTCCTGGCTTCTAAGCATGACCTCCTCCAGATAATACTATCCTCCCTTGTAGCTGATGCTATAATCAGGGGTGTCAAACTGCCGGTCCGTGGGCCGATTGCATCATGCGGAGGCTGCGCCCACCCCACCTCCGGCAATGCAAAAAAGTCACGACAGGTCGCAACACATCACGTGACGTGGCGAGTTTGACACCCGTGCTATACATGAACCTTGATTGAAGGGAAGAAGGCTTCTTTTGCCTTGTATATTTCCCTACCGCTACCCACCCAAACATTTAGGTGGGGAGGACAAGGCAACATCCACAAATCACTTAAGCCAGATATCTTGCCTCCACCTGATCCAGTAGCTACAAAGGTGAACCTGGGTGAGCTGCTTGAGACTGCAAACATCTTCCGCCTCAGTTCTTTCATCTGCAAAATGGGAACAAAGGCGAGTTTCCCAGGAGGTTCCTGGTGAGACACTGGACAGCGTTTTGCACATTTTAGCTTTGAGAGAGCCTCTATCGCTCGTTATTATTTTTAATACTCCTACTAATAGTGTTTCCCCTTGAAGCCTGTGGGGCCAACCTACGTCAAGGTGCTTCATTATCCAGTCTTAGGCGAACCCTGGATTTCCTCCTGGGTTTAGCCCACGCAGACCCCAGGACACCCGTTCAAACCAAGCAAGGCGAACAGCGAGCCTGATGACAGCCGTCTCTCCAGGGCTCTAGAAGCCGCCGCTGCCGCCGCTCTCACTCCACCCCCCACCCCCCCAAAAATGCAAGGACGGTTCCCTAGTCAGCCAGGCTCCCTCCAATTTTGTGTATTGTTTCTATCCTGTGAAAACCGCCTTTGGAAAGATATTTCTGCTTCTATTTTATAATAAAATCGAGACATCCAGCATAATCATGCGAGAAGTGAAGGCTTTCGTGTTTAGCCGGCCGCCGGCGCTCTGGGTTGTTTTTAAGATTTTCTCAATGCTTAAAACAAGTCAATAACAAATTGACAAATCGCCTTGGGCAGCACAGCTGGGCAGGGCTCTGGGGAAAGATGGTCGCAAGAAGTGGCGAAACACAACAACCAGAGCTGTGCGCGGGGTGTGGCAAAATCGCCCGCGTTTCCGCACCTCAAAAAACAATTTCGACCACGCTGCCTTTTTTGACCACTCCCTGCTCGCTTCCCTGACAGCGGCAGCAACCTTCAGGGGCTGGGCCATCTTTCCCAGAATTTCTTCAAGGAAAGTGAAAGATTCCCGAGGAAACGGACTCGCATCATTTAGGAAGCGGAAGTTTCCCCAAATGGGACGGGAAGAGGCTTGGCTCTTTTTCCTGGGTTACTCAGGTCGCTGCATAACCATTTTATTGAAACTCTCCGCAATCCACTCATCGCCAGATCTGCTTCCTTCCAAATTGCAAAGCAGAGGCTTTGGTTATTTCTCTCGTCTCTCCTCCCTTCTGTGCTCACCACGTTTTTTTTCAGATCCCAGTTTTAATGCTCAGGGTCCTAGTCCTCTTTGAGCGGGGGGGGGGGAGGTGAACTTTATTTCTCTCCCCTACCCCCACCCCCAAAAAAACTATTTGAAAACAATGGTGACAGCGTTGTACCTAGAGAAAGAGGAGAAAATAAACGGGTCTGAAGATGTAAATTCCAATGTTGGAAAAAAACCAGTGAGAAATATTTGAAGGTCACAGAAAGGAGGTGGGGAGAGAATGGAAAAAAGGGTATCAGGGCCCAGAGAACTGACCAATTTAGGTAGTAAAAGGAGTCCAGAGCCCAGCCCAGAGTTAAATGAAAAGTAGCTTCTTCAAGACCCAATGATTTCATGGAACCATCTGTGATGTTTTCTACACAACAATTCAAAAATAATTCATAGCTTTATTCTTCCAGGCCATTTTCTCCACTTTAGTTCCCCCACCTAGATCATCCCCAAGATTCCCTGGTGATTTCTATCCAAGTAGCAAGCCAGTTTGGTGTAAGGTGCTGGCCTAAAAACCAGGAATGAGTTGGGTGATTTTGGTCCAGTTATTCTCTCTCAGCCAACCCACTTCACAGGGTTGTTGTGGGGAAAACAGGAGAGAAAGGAGTGTTATGTATATTTGCTGTCTTGAGTTACTTATAAAGTAATAAAGGCAGGATAAAAATCTAATAAATAATAAATAAATACTAACCAAGTGTGACCTCACTCAGAATGTTTCCATTCCAGCAAAAATATGCCAAAATTATTAGTGCAAGCCATATTGCAGTCCTGGAGAGGTTTACATAGATTCCATTAAGTTCAGTAGGGTTGATCTCCACCAATGCAGGTATGAAATTTCCATTTGATAAAAATAAATGGTGCTTTTGTCATACATAGGACGTAGAGACCTGACCTTTGCTATCAGCCAAAATGTTTTCAGTCATGAATGAAACTTTCCCCATGGATTAAAACATGAGCCCTTGTGTTGCCAAAGAAACTGGCAAGACTCACCTTTGGTGATCATGATGGTAGGATTGAAGGTCAGTTTTTAATTTTTGACTATGGTTTTGCTTTAGCACAGTTCCACAACCATTCCCTGAACTAGGATTGCTCGTGATCTTGCAAAAATAAGCTGGGCCTATTCTGAAAAATAGTGTGGAATGAGGCCAAATATGATTTCCTTCCATTTCCCATTATATTTAATTGTAAATAAATGTGCTCTCCAATCACCGATTTTATTGTTTCCTCCTTTATCAAACAAAACCTTACAATTTGATAATGATTTCTAGAGATGTGGTGCAGGCCGGCTCAGTTGTTCAGACTGCATGCCTGAGCAATATCTGCAAATAACTTGCAGTTTGTGAATCACTGTGGTTTATTGAACAAATGCTGATTAAGCAAATCATTAAACATCATGGCCAGTGAATCTGATCAAGAATTAGCTGGTGGGAAGGTTGATCCAAGCATTTTTCAAGTCTCAAAATGGGTATGCATATACACATGCACATGCGAGGCAGTTCACCACCACCATCCTCCCCCTTCCTGAATTAATTATTTCTTCCCTTCTTTCCTTTCTTGGAGCTTTGAAAATATAAATGTTTCAAATGGGAAAACGATAGATAAGGAGACTTTTAAGGTTTTCATGTTGCTTTTGGTGGAAGTAGCCAGAAGTCAGTTCTGATGCCAAGTTCTTCTCCTCTGGATTAAAGTTTAAAGAAACAAAATCATCAGTGGAAAAATCATGCAGCCTAAACACAAATGGCTGTGTGTGTGTGTGTGTGTGTGTGTAAGTCAAATGTATCTCTTGGCTCCCAAGTATGACCATCTCTATGGAGGGTGGGCAGTATATTTCAGGTTTACAGAGCTTACCTCTGCTTTTGAATAGAACTAAAGTTCCATTGGGTGGAATCTGGTCAAAAGTTGTAGAATCAAAAGAGATTCTGAGCCCCGGGCTGTGTTTTGAGGAACAACTGAGCAGATTTCATACTCTTGCCATTCAAAGATCCACTCCTAGCTTCGTACCCCTCAAGTTCTTGTGATTGTTTTGGTTGCCTGCTACTCTTACACAATTGTGGGTAAGAAACCTAACTGATCTATTATAAATCACATCAAAATCTACTGTACTAGTATATCTAAAGTTAGCTACTATCCCCTGCTCTAAATTAGATTCCTTTTTAATCTCAATGACATCAATATATATTTATTTATTTATTTCAATTGAAAGTTCATATAAAGTTTCCAATCTGCCAAAATAGTATCTTTTTTTGAGTAACCAGAGGTGAAATTGATTATCTGGATTCTTTCAGTTCAAGGATGGATTTAGATCATAATTGGCTACCTTAGTGGATGACCTTGGAAAATAGAAAAAAAAGTATCCCAGGTGGCTCTGCTCGTCTTTACACTGGCATCTGATATCACTATGTATCCTTCTGGGATGTCTGGCTAGAGAATTTGAAGGTTCTATTTGCAGTAGTTTTGTTCTTTATGTCAATTTAAGTTGGGTCTAGCAGTTAAGGAATCAGGCTAGAAAGTAGGATACTGTGAGTTCAAGTCTCATCTTAGCCATGAAAGCCAGCTGGGTGACTTTGGACCAGTCTCTCTCTCTCTATCTTAGCCCAACCTAACTATCACAGGGTTGTTGTTATTGTGGGCAAAATAGAAGGAGGAAGGTATGTTGGATATGAGTTATTTGAAAAAATAATAAAGGTGGGATACAAATAAATAAAATAAATAAAATTATCTGATAAGGTATAAGCTTCATCATAGGGTAGAGCTGAACAATTTTTGCTGCATCATTAGTTTGTAGGTTACCTGGGTTTATTTTATTGTTGGCTTCAACTTTACATACAACCAGAGAAGCAGATAATCTAAAACCAGGGCAGGGGAGGGGAGGGGAAAGGAGGGGAGGGGAAGGAAAGAAGGAAGGAAGGAAAGGGAAGGGATCTCACCATCAGGCTCCAGATTCCCAGGTTTATATCTCTTTATCAAGTGGCCCCAAGAAAGATATGGATATCTTATACAAACCCAACAATAGACTGACTGTGAGCATGGAGTTAGGCAAAAATACTTAATGAAATACTTAGCAAAAAAGAGGTGGGGTTATCTTTTCTCCATGGCAAGTTGGATACTCTGAAAAATGGCGGCTGTCATGGCCCAGAGGGCTTTTACCCAGTGATTCCCATGCATTAGCCAGGACTTTTTGTAGAGAAGGCAGATTAGTACAAATTTTCCCTGTTTTAATTACTTCTCATTTAGTTTCAGGCCATTTGCTTCTCCTGGTCCTGCCCTTAAAGAATTCCAGCAGCAACTGCAAAATGGGGCAATCAAAAAATGTGGTCTATGAAGGAAGCAAGAGTGGGCTTAAATCCACTAGAGATATATTGAAGCCCCCTTGCTCCAACAACCCATCCAATGCATACTTATTTGGTAATAAGCTGCATGGAGATACTTATTGCCAAGAATATGGGAGTACCTGCAGCCTTCATTATGCAAAGCTTCAATTCTCTTTCCCCGTCAGCTTGGTTTTGCAAATTCAGAATAATCCTTGCATGTTAGGGCGACTGGCTTTGAGTAGTCTGGCATTTGTGTCTTTTGCAAGAATGTTTTTGAAATCTACCTTTCCCTTTCCCCCGCCCCGCATGTTTTCTAGAACTTCCAGAAACACCCTTGCATTTTGTAGGGCAGAGGTGCACAGCGTTACAATTAATCTGGGATTTTCAGAAGATTAAGATCTGATTCACCAGCATTTTGTGAGAATTTTTTGTGAGAAATGCTTATCTTGGGCATATTCGCCCTTAGGATTCCTGCTTAGTTTTAAAATAAGCAATGAATGATATCCCCTCATCCCAAGTCTTCAAGGAGATCCTTAAAAACAAATCCTGTTAGTTCCCCTCAGTTTCCTAAAGAGGAATCCATTGCACGCACTTTCTGTTCTCTACTAATCACTGTTGAAGCACTTTTGCTTCCTTCACGCGTGTGCTTTTCATTTAAGTTTTCTACCCTTGATACCTATCTACCAAACATATGGAAAAAATTCAGTTCAAAGCTAGTAGAATGCTAGTTTAGATTTAAAACTCATCAAAGTCCCTTAGACACGTTTGTGTTCTCTCTCCCTTTTTCATTTTCTCAGATTAATCTGTTTCATAAGTTAATTGTTATTTGAAGGCAACACAAAGGATAATTAGAAACAACTCTTGAGTTCTATGAAATAACAGCAAAATTTCGTAAAACGTAATGAAAAAACACAACTGTATTTATTAAACGATTCAAATACTGTGTGCAGAATTGGACTCCTGAGTCCTTGACAGCTGAATTAATGGACTGTATGTAGGAGCTCCATTCTGTACCTTTCCGACTGAACTGACCTCAGCTGCAAATCTGCAGCCAGAAGGATCCCATCTCCCTGGGAAATTCTTGCCTGCCACTAAATTGGCTTCAATTTCTAAACTTTCTCAAGCCAATCAGAAAGATCCAATTGCAATGATCCTGAATCATCAATGGGTGACACTGCACCACATAGCTACCAGGAGTTGTACAGGTACTGTAGTTACTTTACTTTTTAGTACATATGGATGAAAATAACCTGTGAGTACACAATGCAATAAAACTGATCTAATCAACATCCCTTTCCAATCTCTGGTGGGAGCAATAAATTGCCCCTCTTCCTTGATGCCCCACTTACAGTACACTCACAGGAAGACTCTGTCCATCAACCACTGGAAGAACTCAGACTTAAAGAATAATTTTTGTTATCTAGGGAGATTCTCAATCAGACAATCATTTTTGTTGTTTCTCTGGAACCTGATGATAGCCAAAACTCAAACAAACCCACCTTACAGAAAAACTGCAAGCCCAGAAAAGTGCTATAAGTACTCAGATTTGTAATTTGGCTAGATTGATAATCAAAATACATTGTAGAATCACCCTATGCTGCTTGTTTCTGGTAATATTCGTGCTTATTTTCATAAAATCAAAATCAATCTCATTGTAATAAATCTTGGTTCTTCTTTCTGGCGATTTCCATAAATTGCATACATATCAGGAACTACTTTTGTTTTTAATTATGTTTTTTATGGATTGTTGCCTCCTAGAACCATCATATGAGATCAGTGGCCATATAAGTCAGATAGATAGATGATAGGTAGGTAGGTAGGTAGGTAGGTAGGTAGGTAGGTAGGTAGGTAGGTAGGTAGGTAGGTAGGTAGATAGATAGATAGATAGATAGATAGATAGATAGATAGATAGATAGATAGATAGATAGATAGATAGATAGATAGATAGATAGATAGATAGATAGATAGATAGATAGATAGATAGATAGATAATAGGCCGGAACAGAGTCACAGTCTTTTCATACAAAAATCTACTTCAGGAGAGCTCAAGGGAGAGAACAGCTTCCTTCTGTTGGGCAGGATAAAATGGATAAATTATTCATATATGCAGTAGTTAAAATGATTGGAAGCCAATCTAGCTTCTCTGCCTACTTCTTCTGTATCATCATCATCATCATCATTATTATTATTATTATTATTATTATTATTATTATTATTATTATTATTATTATTATTATTATTATTATTATTATTATTATTATTATTATTATTATTATTATTATTATTATTATTATTATTATGGCAATTTCTTCTAGCTCTGGGATTCCCTGGTTGAGATGGGCAACAATCTGAATATTTTAAACAGTTTTAACCATGAGGATTTTAGTAGCACCGAATCTTAACAAAAGAAAGAGAAACTATCTCATTGCTAACCATTCTTCACATGTATAATTTCACCAAGGAAGTGTCTTACTTCAGTAAGAACTAAATGTAAATGCAGGCATTATGGCCTGGACCAGTCTTCCCTACTCAGTGTGTGGAGTTCCTGTTGTTACCAGCCACCATGAAAAGTGCTCAGGCTGAATGAGCATAATGGGAATTGTAGTTCAAAACTCCTGCAGGCCTTTATTCCTGTAGAGGAAAATAGAGATCAACTTGCTTGGGTTAGAATTCAGTCCTTTATCTTCAAGAAACATTATCTTGAATTACAGGAACAGAAGTAACACGTGAGAAAGATTTATTTCACTGTAAGTTAAAAGGTAAGAAGAAAATGAAAGAAGAAAAATACAGAAGGTGGGGATTTGTCATTTTTATTGCCATGATTTTTCCTCTCCTCCTCCTCCATCCTTCACTTTTTCTTTCTTAGAGAGTCACTGCCATTTCAGATCTCAACAGCAAATATACAGTGGCCAACAGATGGGAAGAGGTTAAATCTACAGACCAGTACCACAAAAAAACATTTAACAGTGTGTACAAATTGTGTATGCTTAATTTCACATGCTAGCAAAATAATATCTGGGATCATCCAACACGGATTAGAGCACTAGATAGAAAAAGAGATGCCAGATGTTCAACTGGCTTTAGAAAAAGCCAAGGAACATGAGACATTTTTTGCTGATGCATGTTGGATAATTAAGAAAGCCAAAGGATACCAAAAAGAAGTCAGCATGTGCTTTTTTGATAATAGAAAAACTTTTGATTCCATGAATCAGGTCATGCTGTGGAACGTGTGTAGAAATATTGAGATCCCAGTAAATCACATTATCATACAAAACAGGTATACATAGGTCAGAAAGCCACAGTATGGACAAAACATGACAGCCGGATCCAGTTTTGACAAAGAAGTAAGAGAAAGTTGCATATTCTCCTTTTATTTATTCAAATCTATATGCAGAACACATTTTTTTTTTTGGGGGGGGGAAGCTGGATTGGTAAAAATTAAGCATGGTTTTAAAACTGGTGGAATAAGCATCAATAATTCACACTATGCTGATGACACTATGCTGATGACAAATCATCTGTAAGCTCCAGTTATAATAGTCAAGAACACAATGAAAAATGGGACTTTATATTTAATGTAAATATAAAGAAGACCAAACTAATGGCTACAGGTACAACAATTGACAATGAAGATATTAAATTGGTGGATAGCTTCTGTATTTTAGGATCAAATTGAAGGAACCAGCAGCCAAGAAATAATGTTGCAGACTAGCACTATCCATGAAAGCCTTTGGGGAAAAAAAATATTGAGAGGTCTAAGTGTGTTTTTATCTATAAAATAACCACGAAAGCAACGTTTTTCCCTGTGATGCTCAAAGAAAAGACAAGTTGTACTTTGAAGAAGGAGAATAGGAAGAATATTGATACTTTTGAACTTTGGCATTAGACTCCTGAAAATACCATGGATAACCAAGAAAACAAAGAAACTGATATTGAATAAATCCACCCAGATTTCTCACTTGAGACACAAATGATCAGGCTCAAATTATCTTACTTTGGATTCATTGTGCAAAGACCTAGCTCCCTGGAGTCTAGGGGCTTTTGTAGTAGTTTTGTTCTTAATTTTAAGTTTGGTCACCACACCAGACTAGAAACCAGGAGATGATGAGTTCTAGTCCTGCCTTATGCAAGAAAGCCAGCTGGGTGACTTTGGGCCAGTCACTCTCATTCAACCCAATCCACCTTATGGGGTTGTTGTTGTGGGGCAAACAGGAGAAAGAAGGAATATTAGCTATGTTTGCCACTTTGAGTTACTTATAAAAAAAATTAAAGCAGGGCATAAACAAACAATGCTGGGAAAGTTCAGAGAAAAAAGAATAAGAATACTCTACAACAGAGGTCCCAACCCTGGGCAGGGGCCCATTACTGGGCCATGGAAGCAGTGGGTGAGCGTGCATGTGCGTGCAGCTTCACACACAAGCGGTGGGCAAGCGCAGCTCCACTTGCACGAGCGGTGGGAGAGAGCATGTGAGCAGCTCCATTTGCGCAAGCAGCAGGTGCATGTGCCAGCCACTTGCACAATGGAGTTGTGCATATGCTCGCCCACCACTCACATGGAGCCATCCCTTCTTCCCCTCCCTCCTCTGGTCTGCAAAACTGGAAAGGTTGGGAACGCTGTACAACCAATAGTAAATTGGATGAACTCCATTAGAGTGGTGATGGGTGTAGCATTGGAAAACCTGAAGGGCAGGTGGAGACACATCCTCCTGGAGAAAGTTTTTCTACAGCATGTATTCTCTAATGTGAACTCTGACTTTATGGAACATAATCAAAGCTCCTATTTCTGTCCACAGTGTCATCAATGTTACCTAGCCATTCGGTCTTCTATTACCTTGTTTATTTCATTGTCTTTGATTTTTTTCATACCTGAAGAGCTTTTCCAATTATTTTTGTTTTCACATTATATGTCCAAAATGTTCAAACTGTAGCTTCATTATTAGTACTTCAGTTATTAGTATTTCCTGTATTTGGTCTGATTTTATTTTGCCTAGTATTTAATTTTTGTTTTTGTAGTCCAAGGCATTCTGACCAAATTTTCTGCCCACCACAACTCAAAAGCATTAATCTTTTTTTGATCAGCCATTGTGATAGTCCAGCTTTGAAACTCATATGTCACAACTGAGAAAACCAGTCCTAAACATACCTATAGAGCACTAACATTTTTCATATTTTTGAAGCTCAGATTCAGTAGTCTTAAGTTATTCCAAATATCCCATTCCTCTCTAAATTCTCTAAGCACACTTTTTCTCAGCCTAAATATGCCTTCATCAAGAGTAAAGGGTTTCCCTTAGTCACCCTGAAAATCCCAATACTTCCCTAAGTTTAACTCACCTTTTATGCTATAACACAAATAGAGACACACCCAACCTCCCTAGAACAAAAGGGAAGATTTGCAAAGATTACAAAAGGCTTCTCTTGAGTTTTCATTTTCTTCCTGTGGCAGAATGTTCAAAACAACAGGAAATGGCCTGCCTTTTTTTGACTTAAGTTTCAGAACTCCAGAACATAGGCCAGTTCATTATTAACATCATATAGTGATTCCTATAATCCCCTGTCATGTTCAGAAGGGTTCTGTGAGAATGTGTGTCAGATCTGTCAAAAATATTAACCAGTGACTGAGAGGTCAGGAAAAAGGTTGTAAGAAAGAGGAGAAAGGGTGCAGGGATGGGTTCAACAAATCAAGATGATGGTCTTGACTGCATGATTGAAGCCTTGCACTTTTTTAAATACAGGAGGCATGATTGTCTCAGGATTAAAGTTTGTCAGCTGGAAAGCTGAGAGCCTGAGTTCGAGACCCACGTGCTGCATGATGTGGTGAGCTCTGGTTACTTGCCCAGCTTCTGTCCACCTAGACGTTTGAAAGCATGCAAATGCGAATAGATAAATAGGTACCACTTCGGTGAGAAAGTAACAGCATTCCATGCACCTTGGTGTATAGTCATGTTGGCCACATGACCACAGAAAGGGTCTTCAGACAATGTTGACTCCCTCAGCTAAGAAACAGAGATGAGCACCATCCCCTAGAGTCAGATATGATTGGACAGGGGAAACCTTTACACTTACCTTTATCTTATTTTTTAAAATGTCTGTTGTGATGCATGTAAAAAGGGACTTGGCGTCCATGCCATGGGCATAGAGCCATCTTGACTTCTTTAACCCTTCACTGCAGACACTCCAGAAAGGGTATGTCAGAGAAAACTGGTATATTGTTCACTTCGGCCTTAGTTCCTACCCCACTGCCACATACATACTCACAACTGCAGTGCTCAACAATTACTTCTACAGTAAGATTCTTGCCATATTGAAGAAAGCTGCTCTAGCCTTGGCCTACATTGATTGGAAATGACCAGTTGGTGTTTTAGTCAAGGTTTCTTTCTTGGTTCTACTAGGAAATACTGAGTTTGGACTTGTGGTCATATGCACAAACTCCAGCATTTTCATTTTTAAAAAGGAGCTTTTTGGCAGCATGAAGGATTCTTATCAGTATCTGTGCTAGAAATACTCCTTAAACTTTCACATTGGTGCTAAGGCTCCAGATAGACTCTCACATATCTTTTAAATATTCATTGAGCTGCTGGTGAGGCTCTAGATTGAAGGGAACATTTCTTCACATCTGGCGGGAATGTGATAAAGTTTTAGAAACTTTTAGCTTTTGAAAGATATTTAATCAAATGTCATATAAAACTAAACAGAATGCTAAATTCTCCCCCAAGTTAGAGCTGCTATATATATTTGACAGAACAAAAAAAATGCAATGTTAAAATACTTTTTACATTTCTACTTCTACCAGTCAAATTTGTTTTTTTGCTAAATAATGGACATATAACAGATGGCATTATAAATTCTGGTCTTTAGTTTTGCTTGAGAAAGTCTCTGATAATATCCATTGTACAACAAGGAAAATTAGTGAATAATTGTTTTACAGGTAATGGTGAGATTTCACTGTTTATATAAGAGGGAAGGATCCTGGCAACAGTTTGTAACAAAAATTATGGGCAAGCATTCTATGTTCATTTTTTATTATCTCCATCTCTATATCATTCAGAATGCTAATTTGGTCTAGTGGTTAAGGCACTAGGCTAGAAACCAGGAAACCATGGGCTAGTCCCACCTTAGCCATGAAAGCCAGTTGGGTGACTTTGGGCCAGTGACTCTCTCTCAATCCAATTCACCTCACAGGGTTGTTGTTGTGGGGAAAATAGAAGGAGGAAGGTGTGTTGGATATGTTCACTGCCTTGAGGTTTTTTTGTGTGAAAATAATAAAGGCAGGATATAAATAAATAAAAATATCCAGTTAGGTTCCCATGGTAGTTTAAAAATAACAAGTTTCTGAATCTGTTCTTTTATGAATATGTTTTGCACATAGAAATATGGTAGTTCCAAGATTCTTATCAAAAGAGTTAGACTCTATGAATGCCATCTTCTTGGGACTTGGAATTGCTCCTGGCCATGGCCCAGAAGATGCTCTGAATGACTTGTTCTAAGAAAGCTTCCCAATATTTTCCCACATGTTCTCACTGATTTTCCCATCCTTTTTATAAGCATGCTAATGCTATGAACTAAGTAAGGATAGAAATGTGTCACTGGCCATGGGCAACAGGCAAGTGTTGTGGCTGAGTGGCTTTGAATCCATATTTCCTGAGTCTAAATTTGACCTACTACCCACCACATCTCATTGATTTGCCTGAGCACATCATTCTCTATCATTACTTTTTGATAAAGAAGAAGAAATGGGCAGGCGGAGTAAACCCCTCACCAACCCCTCTAAATGTCTCTGTTCATGTGCACACATTTCTAACTTGCCACAGGTGAATAGGAAGGTAGAAGCTCAGTGTCCAAAGAGAAACAAGATGCATCACCTTTGAGTGAAGGTCTCCATAATCATATCCCATAACATTGTTCTCCTCTATTTCTTTTGCCTCTACAAACGTCTCTTCCTCTCTTTTGGCTGCCTGTCTCGGCTCCAACATTGGCTTTTGCAGCTGTTTGCCATAGATTTGCAGCCTGGAGGGGGCTGGATAGTGAGGCCCTTCTTTCCCAGAAAGATCAGGTCACTGTTGAGTCATGCTTGAGCAAAATAGCAACCCTTCTGCTGTAATGGAGACTAAGGAAGAACAAAGGAGCTTGATTCTGCACTTAACAAAAACAGGAGGAGCAATGGGAAATTTTAAAAAAAACACCATTGTTTTCTATTCAAAAGAAAACAGGTATGACCAGGTATGGTGGTGGGAAGCTTCACTGCTGCTAGCTTGTACCCAGTATTTGCACAGAGTCTGGCGTAATTCAATCTCGAAGTACAGAGGGGGCTGTCAGAAACAAGACCTGGAGATGGAACATTTAAAACATCTCCAAATTGTATCAATAGATGTAATGAATCTTTTACATCTTCTCTAGGGCTCTTGGGTGCCAATGTAAAATACAACCCCTAACATTGTAGACCTGTGTGTAAATGGTTTCTTATTATTTTCAACTTTGTATATTAGGACGGAATTTCTTCATTAATTTTTTTAGAGGATGAAGACATTCTCCAGCTTATGGGAGTTGTCTGAGTGGGAACAAGCCTTTGTTTTCTGAGTGAAAACACAACAGAACGTTCTCCAAAATGCGCCTTCTGAGAAAATTCCACACAATACCAGATTGGACTATATAGCTAAGATAGCCGTGGTGATCATTATGACTTGAAGCCACAGATTAACTCAGTGAAAAATCATATTGCTACTTTATAAGAACTCTTTGATTCCATGTTCAGTTTTCAGCTTCTTCAGCTAAAAGCAGCAGGAAACAGATGATAGGAAAATAATGAAGACTCTTAAATAATAGCTAGTAGTAGGCAAGAGTGAGCAGGCTCGCTCCTCATTCCAACTTCTCATTTGGTCCCAAGAATCTTTGTAAAGTTGATCAACATTGATGCTCATTGGCTCAGCTGGGGTTTGTGTGTGCTTGTGGTAGCAAAAAAAGAGTGACAAATCTGCATATAGATAAAAGCAGAAGACATTGGAGAATGTAACTGATCTTCTTTTATTTCCTGAATCATATGCTAGCTAGAACAACCAAAGATAGTGTGAAAATGCAGTTGAAGCTTGAAGGTGATGGGAAGTGTGAGGTATGAGGAAATGGTCCTGCTGTGAATTCCATTTTTCTCTTACACTTTTCTCCTTCCCTTTGTCCTACTTTGTTGCAGTCCCCCACCAAGTCACCTACCTAACTTTCCAGAAATTCAGTAACCAATCCTATTTTCCCTAGTGATGAATCAGATGCTTATAACATTTCCACAGTGAGCCATTACAGCAGAAAAAGTATCTTATTATTTGTCAACCTTTTGAAAATAAAACTAAAACATTCTGATGTGCAAGAGGCATGTGGTCTCTAAACTGGAAGTTTTATTGAGACAATACTAGCTAATCAAGATTGCTAGCACCCCATCCTGTGGTAATTCATATTTACACATGGTCTAAAAATGCATCACTAGATGACAAGGAAATCAGTGAAAGTAGTAAACAGGATAAGGAAATTGTAAAGAAACCATATGATTTGTTTAGGGAACAAGACTGTTTTTATTGCCCTACCGTAGAATAGACAACCTGGTTCCTATTGTAATGTTTTTGTGGCTACTTCCTTTGTTGTCCGCTAAGCTCCAGGTCATACCCAATTTTAATCATTATAACATTAATTAATTAAATAGGAGGGTCAGCAAAGTGCCAGTAGGCACCAACATTTTTACCTACAGTGCTTCTGGATTCACATGGTCATCCTTAGAAAAATAATGGTCCACGGTTGCCCATTGTTTTGTCTAGAAATGCCCCCCCTAATACAAAAAGAAAGACAATGGTTAGCAGGAATGGATCCTAGGTTATGGTATGGTAAGGTTATGGTAAAAAATGGCAAGTAGCAATCTCATTATTATGCTTTCTGGTAAATAGGTCTCATTTGAGTGGCACAGTCACTATGGCAGCCATGTGGTGATAGTACTCACTGCATGCTGTCCACATTCCAAACTCAGATAGCTTTCCAATAATAATAATAATAATAATAATAATAATAATAATAATAATAATAATAATAATAATAATAATAATAATAATAATAATAATAATAATAATAATAATAATAATAATAATAATGTTGGAAGGGACCATGGAGATCATCTAGTCCAACCCCCTGCTCAGGCAGGAAACCCTATACCATTTCAGACAAATGGTTGTCCAGTCTCTTCTTAAAAACTTCCAGTGTTGGAGCATTCACCACTTCTGGAGGCAGGTTGTTCCACTGGTTAATTGTTCTAACTGTCAGGAAGTTTCTCCTTAGTTCTAGGTTGCTTCTCTCCTTGATTAGTTTCCATCCATTCCTTCTTGTCCTGCTTTCAGGTGCCTTGAAAAATAGCTTCACTCTTTGTGGTAGCCCCTGAGATATTGGAACACTGCTATCATGTCCCCCCTCGTCCTTCTCTTCATTAAACTAGACATACCCAATTCCAGCAACCGTTCCTTATATGATTTAGCCTCCAGTCCCCTAATCACCTTTGTTGCTCTTCTCTGTACTCTTTCTAGAGTCTCAACATCTTTTTTACATCTTGGTGACCAAAACTGATGCAGTATTCCAGTGTGCCTTACAAGGCATTGTAAAGTGGTATTAATACTTCACGTTCTCTTGATTCTATCCCTCTGTCTAATGCAGCCTAGCACGGTGTTGGCCTTTTTGGGTCAGCTGCAGCGCACTGCTGGCTCATATTTAAGTGTCGTGTCCACTAGGACTCTCGAGGTCCCTCTTACAGTTACTGCTATTGAGGCAAGGATACCCCCTATACAATACCTTTACATTTGGTATTATTTCTGGCCTAAATGTGAACCTTGCCTTTTTTTCACTCATTGATTTCATTTTGTTAGATCGTGCCGCAGTGTTCAAGGTCTGTCCAGATCCTCTGTATCTTTAAGCCTGTCTTCTGATGTTGGCGATTCCTGCCATCTTGGTGTCCTGTCTGCAAATTTGATGTTTCCCCCATCTATCCCTCATTCAATCGTTGATGAAGATGTTGAAGAGCACTGGGCCCAGAACAGAGCCCTGGGCACCCCACTACACACTTCCCTCCATGTAGATGCGGTTCCATTGAGGACCACATGCTGAGTACGGCCGGTCATCCAGCTACGAATCCATCTGGTGGTGATGCTGTCTAACCCACATTTTTCTATCTTATCAAGTAGTAGGTTGTGATCTACTTTATCAAATGCCTTACTGAAGTCCAAGTAAATTATATCCACAGCATTCCTTTGATCCACTAATTTTGTCACTTGGTCAAAGAATGCAATAAGATTTGTCTGGGCATGATCTGTTTTTGACAAACCCATGTTGGCTTTTAGTAATGACTTTGTTTGCCTCTAGGTGTTCGCTGATTCGTTGTTTGATTATCTTTTCCAGAATCTTCCCAGGTATTGAGGTCAGGCTGATAGGTCTGTAGTTTCCTGGGTCCATTTTTTTCCTTTTTTGAAGATGGGAACTACATCAGCTCTTTTCCAGTCCTCCGGTAGTTCCCCAGTGCTCCAGGATCTTTGAAAAATATAGTTCAATGGTTCTGAGATCAACATCTGCCAGTTCCTTGAGAACCTGGGTGTAATCCATCTGGTCCTGGTGATTTGAAACGTCTAGGCTGGACAGGTGCTCACTTACCGTTTCTTGCCTATCTTAACTTGTGTTTCTATTCTGTTTTTTATGGCACTATTTTGGTAGGTTGGGTGTTTTTCCCTTTGTGTAAAGACAGATGCAAAAAACGAGTTAAATAGTTCTGCTTTCTCCCTGTTGCTTGTCACCTTCTTGCCACTTTCACCCACTAATGGACCAATCATTTCCTTCACTTTTTTCTTGTTTTTTACATGTTGAAAGAACTTTTTGTTAATTTTTGACTTTGGTCGCAAGCCTTAGTTCATTTGAGCCTTAGCTTTCCTCACTTCATCTTTGCAGGCTCGGGCTATTTGCTGATATTCTGACTTAGTTATGTGCCCCTCTTTCCACTTTCTATACTTGTCCTTTTTATCTTTCAATTACCAGAGAGTTCTTTATGCAGCCATGCTGGTTTCTTTTGAGAGCTGTTATTTTTCTCTTTGTTGGTATTGTGCTAGACTGGGCTTTTATTATCTCACTTTTCAAAATTTCCCAAGCTTCTTGAGTTGTTTTCCCCTTGAGGATTCTCATCCATGGAATCCTTCCCAAGCCCTCTCTAAGTTTATTGAAATTAGCTCTCTTAAAGTCCAAGACTCTATTTGACTATGTTCTTGCTTGTGCTTCCATAATGTTGAATTCCAATATTGCATGATCACTTCCCCAAGGTTCCTGTGGCTTCAACACCTTCTATCATTTCATCTCTGTTAGTGAGAATTAGATCCAAAATGGCTAATCCCCTAGTTCCCTTCTCTACTTTTTGGGAGACAAGTTGTCTGCTAGTTTGCAGGAATCTGTTTGATCCTTCCACTGGTGCAGAGTTTGTCTCTCTTAAACTAGTGTTTCCCCCTTGGCAACTTTAAGATGTTTCTTAACTTTCCCATCTTCAAAAAGGAAAAAAATGACCCAGGAAATTACAGACCTATCAGCCTGACCTCAATTCCTGGGAAGATTCTGGAAAAGATAATCAAACAACGAATCAGCGAACACCTAGAGGCAAACAAAATCACTACTAAAAGCCAACATGGGTTTGTCAAAAACAGATCATGCCAGACAAACCTTATTGCATTCTTTGACCAAGTGACAAAATTAGTGGATCAGAGGAATGCTGTGGATATAATTTACTTGGACTTCAGTAAGGCATTTGATAAAGTAGATCACAACCTACTACTTGATAAGATAGAAAAATGTGGGTTAGACAGCATCACCACCAGATGGATTCGTAGCTGGCTGACCGGCCGTACTCAGCGTGTGGTCCTCAATGGAAACGCATCTACATGGAGGGAAGTGTGCAGTGGGGTGCCCCAGGGCTCTGTTCTGGGGCCAGTGCTCTTCAACATCTTCATCAACGATTTGGACGAGGGATAGATGGGGAACTCATCAAATTTGCGGATGACACCAAGCTGGCAGGAATAGCCAACACTCCAGAAGACAGGCTTAAGATACAGGAGGACCTGGACAGACTTGAACATTGGGCGCTATCTAACAAAATGAAATTCAATGGTGAAAAAAGTAAGGTTCTACATTTAGGCAAGAAAAACCAAATGTACAGGTATAGTATAGGGGGTACCTTGCTCAATAGTAGTAACTGTGAGAGGGATCTCGAGTCCTAGTGGACAATCACTTAAATATGAGCCAGCAGTGTGCTGCAGCTGCCAAAAAAGCCAACACAGTGCTGGGCTGCATTAACAGAGGGATAGAATCAAGATCACGTGAAGTATTAATACCACTTTACAATGCCTTGGTAAGGCCACACTTGGAATACTGCATCCAGTTTTGGTCACCACGATGTAAAAAAGATGTTGAGACTCTAGAAAGAGTGCAGAGAAGGGCAACAAAGATGATTAGGGGACTGGAGGCTAAAGCATATCAAGAACGTTTGCTGGAATTGGGTATGTCTAGTTTAATGAAAAGAAGGACTAGGGGTGACATGATAGCAGTATTCCAATATCTCAGGGGTTGCCACAAAGAAGAGGGAGTCAAGCTATTCTCCAAGGCGCCTGAGGGCAGGACAAGAAGTAATGGATGGAAACTAGTCAAGGAAAGAAGCAACCTGGAACTGAGGAGAGAAACTTCCTGACAGTTAGAACAATTAACCAGTGGAACAACCTGCCTCCAGAAGCGGTGAATGCTCCAACACTGGAAGTTTTTAAGAAGAGACTGGACAGCCATTTGTCTGAAATGGTATAGGGTTTCCTGCCTGAGCAGGGGATTGGACTCGATGACCTCCAAGGTCCCTTCCAACTTTATTATTATTATTATTATTATTATAGATGTCTGGACTTCAACCCCCACAATTCCTGGCTGAGGAATTCTGGGAGTTGAAGTCCAGGCATCTTAAAATTGCCAATGTGGAGAAACATTGTCCTACTCTAATTCTTTTAGATTTTGGTGAGATTGTCAACAAGCATATGGATAGATATGATTCAGTAGATGTTATTGGATGTGGATTTAATCTGAAGAAGGAGCCCAACATTAAGGAGAAGAAACAAGCTTTATTGCAACAATCATTGGGTCTGAAAAATGGAAAAACAAAGATGTTTACAGAAGTTGAGGATACAAGGTGGGAAATCATAGGGATCTGATTTGCTCGCCAGTTTGGGGAAGCTAGGCAGATCTTTATGGTGTACCTAGGGTTAGTTCTATAGATAGTCCTTGTTTAATGATCACTTATTCAGTGACCATTTGAACTTACAATGGTATTGAACAAGTAGTACTTATGACTTTCACTACCAGCTTCCAACAAGCAAAGTCAATAGGGAAGCTGGCAGGAGGTCACAAATGGCAACCACATAACATCACACTTAACAATGGCAATCAAACATGCCAGAACTGACATCAAATTAATAATGTAGTCATAAAAATAAACCTATCAAATAAAATTGCACCCTTTTTCTCCCTGCCTTTTAGATATGACGGGATCAAACCAAAGTTCCTCTCTTTGCCTAATTCTGACTCAAACTAACCTCCCAATCCCAGATATAGACCCTAAAATCCTACATCCCATTATTTACTAAATAGCACAGTCACATGAAGTCACATTTTACATTTTATGACTGTGTTTCTTAGCAATGAAAACTCTAGTCCGAATTGCCATGATTAACCAAGAGCCTTTCAGGAGGGCAATAGTGCTGGGGAAGTCCCTTATTAAAGGAGAGGGAATCTTGAGGTCATCAGTTGATGGATGATGAAAGGTTGGGGTTTTCCAAGATTGCTATTCCCTTATAATAGCTGTCCTGGGCTGTCCTGTGAGCTGGTGAGGAGGCTTCTATTCTTTGGTTTTGTGGGATTGCAGGGGCTTGTCCGGAGCAGGGAGGGTTAATTTGGGTCTGCCAGAATTAGACAAAGAGAAGAACTGGGTTTAATCCTGGTCATATCTAAAAGACAGGGAGAAAAAGAGTGCAACCTCCATTTTGTTTGCTAGGTTTATTTTCTCAACTATATTATTTGCTGGAGCAAACTCCTTTGCTTTTTTTTACCCATGTCATTATTTCAACTTGACCTTTTACATTCATAATAATGTAAGTGGGATCCAGACAACTCTTATTATTACTTAGTCATTACTTAGTCATTAATCCATCTTTTCTCTCAATTTCATCCTTGTTCCGGCCTCCTAATCCAATGGTGGGCAGTGTTGGTCACATGCCACTCTCAAACCCTATTCTGCACCCCACAAAGCACTAGTAGCTCGGGCTATCAAAATTCAGTGAGAAAACAAAAGTCGAATACCTGGGGATATATTTAACAGCAAGATGTGCAACAATAAAAGAAGATAACTACATAAAATTACTAAAACAAATAAAATTAGATTTGGAAAAATGGAAAAATCTACAACTTTCAATGCTAGGGAGAATAGCAGCAGTGAAGATGAATATTGTACCAAAACTACTCTTTTTATTTCAAACACTACCTATAAAACTGGGGAATTTTTTTTTTGATGAATTAAATACATTGACTTTGAAATTTATTTGGCAAGGAAAAAAAGCTAGAATTAGATTGAAAATGCTATAAGAAGCGAAAGAAAATGAAGAATTTGGGCTGCCAGATTGGCCCTTATATTATCAAGCATTTGTATTAACTTGGTTAAAAAAATGGATAACTGCCTTCTTATGGTATGGGAAGAATAAAATACATAGATACTTTCAAAACCACTATATAAGAAATGCACTGCTTCTAGAATGGGAAAAAGTAAAAGCGAAAATTTATATGAAAATACCTGGATGGCTTTCAGCAATGGAAGCATTTGTTCACCCAAACTTAATTAACTATGAGAAAATTGTGACTTATAAAGACATTTTGAATACTGAAGCGAAACTAAAAACCAGATAAGAACTGGAAGAACAGGGCATTGCTTTATCATAGTGGCCACACCTGCAAATTCAAACGAGATATGAAAAAGATGTTAAAACATCTGGCTTTTACAAATAACAGACAGAATTTGGTCAGATATTATTGATATCAGATAAAAAATTGATTAAGAAACTGTATAAGTATATGTTAAGTTTAAAGATGGAAGAGAAACAAGTTAAAGAAACAATGATAATATGGGCAAAAAACTTTGGGCATAACATAGACTTAGAAAACTGGCAAAGCCTTTGGGAAAGAAATTCTAAAATAACAAAGGCAGTGGTTTACAAAGAAAACCTATATAACATGTTTTACAGATGGCACTTAACACCTGTGAGGTTAGCGAAAATGTTTAAAAATATGTCTAGTAATTGTTGGAAATGTAGACATAAACCAGGCACTTATTATCATCTTTGGTGGACATGCCCTAAAGCCAAAAGATTTTGGTCAAGAATACATATATGGTTAGAGAAAATGACTAAAAAACATATAGATTTTAAGCCAGAATTATTTTTGTTAAGTATAATTGTAGGAAATTATGAGAAGGAATGTGTATAGTTAATGTTACATGTGTTAACTGCAGCAAGAATTGTATTTGCTCAACATTGGAAAGATGAAGAATTACCAGCGGAGGAAGAGATAATTAAGAAAATTTTAGATTGTGCAGAAATGGACAGATTGACACTGAAAATGAAAGAGAAAGAAGATTCAGAATATTTTAGAACATGGGATACATTTTATCAATGGCTAGAAAAACGAGGTAGAGAGAAAGGAGTTTAACATGTATTAGTAAGCTAAATATTGAAACCCAGACATTATGTTGCTGATAAAATATTAAGCATTTGTGATTATAAAAAAATAATAAAATATTGGGGGGGGGGAAGAAAAACTCTCTCAACATTATGCAGAATGAAGGAATGGAACTGAACTGGAATGATGAGAATTTTTAAATTTAGCTGAGAAAAAGAGGGGCATGAAATGTCATACCCAAATGGGTTTAATCCATACAATCTCCATCCTGATCAAAGACCATGATAAGATTTACCCCATACAATCTTGGATAAGTAAGTTGATCAGCCAGCTACTAATAGTCACCAAAAGGAAGCTACTGTTTCCCTATCCAAATCCTATATTTGTCATTCATTTTCCCTTCCCAATGATTAAAAGATAATGGTTTGGCACACACACACACACACACAAAAATCAGTGAGAAAACGTCTGACTTTTAGCAGTGTTTTTTTTCCCTAGCCCCTCTCCCTAGGTTCAAATGGATGGCCATTTAGCCAGAAATCAAAGAGATGCTAATCAGTTACTGAAAACATTTAGTGATATGATTTGAAGGACATTCTGAGCCAAAATAATAGGAATGGATGTCTTAAGTCTTGAAGAAGCCAAACGTATCCACATCCAGCTGCAAAACATTTCAGGAAGAGCTCCCAACATAGGCCAAAAGTGTTCTATCATCAGATGATGTTCCCCCATCCTTGTACACTCTCTTGCAGGCTTAGGATGGTAGGCACATCTGGCTACCCTGCTTAACAGATATAGCAAATTTAACTATAAAAAACTATTTTCCAAAGTTGTGGATGTTTCATAATAGCACAATGTCTTCATAGGATTTGGAAATTGTTTTTGATATACAGCAGGAGTTTATGTTCCCCCTTCTCCCTCTGTTATCTCCCCTACTCATTCCTCTGAATAGATTCATTGTTAATGAGTCTGTGAACCAGTGTTGCATTGTACTTGCCTCAACTCCACAATTTAAGAATATTACAAATGACCCCTTTGGGCATTGCTCTGTGCTTTGCTTTTAGTGTCTGCACTTGTGTTCCCATTCAGATTAGATATGTGGGTGATCTACTTATAATCACTTATTCTCTCTCTTTCTATCAATTTTATACATTTGTACATTAAGGATGTGCAAGAGCCTAATTTCTTTTGCAGCTCAGACAAACATAGCCATACTGGATGTGTCTAGCAGATCAGAGGACAAATAAATATTCTGGATTCCTCCAGAACAATCTATTCCCAGAAATGTAGGGTTTGCCTAAAGCTTAAGTACAACATCTAGCTACCACAATTCCGAAGATCATAAAGATACACATGAAGCAAGTATTCTCCAGAGATACTTCCTTTACCCATTAATTGGTTTCAATTGGCCTTGGAATCCATTTATTTACAGGCAAATAACAGTTTCTTTCAAAATACAGACATAACACTCTAATGATAAAATTTAGCAAGGGGGGCTGAAGTCTTACAATGTTTGAAAGTCTGGGATATAATATTAATGACCTAGAAATGAAAAAAATGGGCTCTGAACTGAGGCTGGGAAACTCTTTAACATGTACTACATTTTTTTGAGACTGAGAGCATGGAGGTGAAAAGTGGGAGGACTTTTGTTATTGCAGGACGTGTGTCATCTTGAGGGAAGCACTGAGTTTTGTTCCTCGTTCAATGTCAGCATAAGGATGACTGTTGATTGGTCGGTGGCAAACTGCCCTTAGAAATCTTGTTTGGCATTTGAGATATGGGGAATTCTGTAGGCAAAGCATTTGAGCCACTGAACTATGACTCAAACATTTCATTGTTCCATATGCTTTTTATTTAATATGGACTGAGCATCCTCAAAAAAGGAATCTGTTCTGCTTGTGTTTGTGTTTGTGGCCCGAAACTTCAGGACAGGATATTATTATTATGGTTGGGCGCACAGTCAGCCAGATGTTTACAGTGGATTTGGCATTTTTGTCCACCTATTAAGTCTGGACATCACATCTACCAGTCCTTTAGCTAGTGCTGTCCTTCATATCATTTAAGTTCTTCCCAAGAATCTACGATGTTGTAATGTCTCAGTGTAATATACGAGCAGATCCAAGCAGTACAGACTTTTGTAATTAACAGATGGAATTTTTGTCAATATGCAGAGTTTCTAAGTGTTATCCAATATTTTTTTGGTATGGTATCCACCGGGACCATGATGGCCAGTTTCTGCCATAATCTTTCAATGTTGATTTTCAGATCTTGATAATTTGTGATCTTCTCCAGTTCTTAGACTTCTTTTCTACTGTCTCCTGGTATTTCCACCTCAATTATCCACACTATTCTTTTCAACCACAGTTAAATATGGTGTATTATGAGCCAAGATTTTATCAGGAGCATCAACATAGGAGGTTTTTAAGATGAGGTTGAACAACCATTTGTTTGAAATGTTATAGGGCTTCCTGCTTGAGCAAGGGGTTGAACTAGAAGACTTCCAAGGTCACTTCCAAATCTGTTATTCTGTTAGTTTGTATTTGGAATATTTTAGATCATATCTGATTTTCAACTCTATATTCCCATCAATTTTTCATTAGTGCACATGATAATTTTTACAGATGTTCCAGTGAATCATTTTGGTGACTGTGTTATGTTGTTGTTTATAATCAGTTTGTGTGATCTTCATAGTATATGATCATTTCTTTTTTTTGCACAATCTGCATTTTAAATCATTTGATAATATTTTTTTTAAATTCTGAGCTTGACTGCATTAGTTTGAATAGTTTGTGCTTGATCAGCCAAAATCAAGCCTTCAGTTTCTTTTTTAATCTTCCAGTTGTAAGCCACTGCCAGGTTTGATCTCCTCAATATTTTGTAGAAATTGTAGAATTGTAGAAATTGACCACATAATACTTTTCCTTGCTAGCATTCTGTTTGTGATTTTATTACATTATTTTGATATCCATGTTTTGTTTCCTGTACACTAAATTCCAATTTTTAACTTGCACGATGCTTGTTCTTGGCTGAATTTTACATCCACAGCTAATGCTTACTTTTCTTCTTTGACAATTTATTTAACTTGAAGTAAACCTCTGTCTCCATTTCTGTGGAGCAGGTATAATCTATCAATATCACTATGAGAGTGTAATGCATAGTGAATAGTCATTAGCTTTCTTGTTGTTTGGTTCAAATTGTTTAGTTCAACTGGTGATCAGTTAATAATTCCAGCAGGGTATCGTATGACAAGTATAGCCCAGGTATTGATGGGTTTGACTTGTTTCCACCATTCAATTTTGTCTTCAGCATTTTTCTTACTCTTGGGATGTATTCTTTGCTAACCATGTTTTTAACCTGTCCATGCTTGATGCTATCGAACTGTAAAATGCCCAGATACTTGTGAGCTTCATCCTGATGGTTACAGGTATATGTGAATAATCTGCAATTGGCCTCTTCCTCTTTACAGTGTGAATATTGGTGAACATTCAGTGTCGCAGGGCACTTTTCCCAACGGTTGAAGGTGAGGTACTTCAACTGCAAAAAGTGAGAAAGAGTTTGTTCTAGTATGCACATAGTTGTATTAGATAGACTTAGATATTTTCTGAAATTACTATAGCAATTGAACCTTGGAAGAAGTTTATATGGAAATGGATCTCTCCATAGATACACAGTAGGAATAAAAAAAAATATCTGTGTACACTGCACGTTTTCCACTTCACTGATGTCTCTCTAAACTAATTTACTTACTGGCATAATCCGCCCAGGAAACCTTGAGTGAGGCCGCCACCTTCTTTAATGTCTGTACAGTATTCCTGAATTAGCCAACAGTATTACACTGTTTGCCATGCAGTGCATTAACTGTATCAGGTGACAGAAATGATGCCATGTAATGTTCTGTAAGAGGAGATGCTTATAAACACCACATTTAAAGACCTCTCCTTGTGACCTTCCAGCAGATGGAGGGAATATTAATTAATTAATTGTTTGACAATGTGCCCTCTTTAAGCAAATACTGATTGAGAAGGAGAAGGGGGAAAGAAACTGCCCCATGTTTCACCTGGCCCAGGATGTGGTGATTCAAATCTCATATTGGAATATAATAATAATATAATAATAATAATAATAATAATAATAATAATAATAATAATAATAATAATAATAATAATAATAATAATAATAATAATAATAATAATAATAATAATAATAACAACAACAACAACAACAACAACAGCAACAACAATAACAACAACAACAACAACAGCAGCAATAGCAACAATAATAATAGCAACAACAACAACCAAGCACATACTTTTAAAAGATTCTATTTACTAAAGACTCACACTGAGTTTCAACCCAATTTGAGTATTACCAGAGATTAAGAGCCAATAATTCACAAATTGTACTCCGTATCCACACTAGCTTTTTAAGTATTTTTTTTCCCATCACACTTACTGGCTGTCCTTGAAAAGCAGCTCCAGGACCTTTCATCCAGAACAGCATTTGTTGCATTATAAGATACAGTGATAGGAGGAAAAATGGCAAGGAATCTAAAGTAAGAATGGCTGCATTTTTTAAGCAGTATTATAGATGATATAAGACTGTGGTTAAAGTGACACATCTGATGGATATCAAAGCTCTTTATTTGTTTGAGTCTTGAGTTGCAATTGAAGGTCTGTTTTTAACTTATGAAAATGCACATTCTTAAAGATGATCACCAGGGCAAAAGTCAGTTTTCATATAAGGGCTTATTTGCAGTTGCCACTTTTTTTAAATGCCCTTCCCCATGGAAATTTGTGATCATCTTCCCTTTTCTCAGTGTTTTAGATTTTCTTCTCTTCCTTCTTTCAGGTTTGTTCCAACCTTTGGGCTCAAAAGGCATCTATTTGGCAAATAATGAATAGTTTGAGGGTGTAGTGCTCATGACCAAGATGCCCATTCCACATGGCCTGTCTCAGCTCACTTTGCTGTACAAACTGGAGTAGATCCTATCCAATATCACTCTTTAAGTAAAACTCAGCAGAGAGTCTGATTGGTTTCTAATTGCATTATTTGGATGCAAGAAAACTAATCTTGTTAAGTTTAAAAAAAGTATGCTATTTTCCTCAGTGAAGTTATGTCAAGAAAAATACTTTTTTTTTTTTTTACTTTGTCAGGCACTGCATGGTCATATATATTGTGCCACTTCCAGGTTTCCTGAAAAGCTCTGATTAATGCACTCATGTTTGCAGCATCAAGTAAATGGGGTTTCTGCTCAAAGTTCTTGCAGTATGTTGTCAGAAGACATTCAGTATATTGTGCTTCTTGTAAAATCTGCTGAAGGTAAAGCCTCACCGCCATCTGCTGGCAAAGCAGAGAATTTATTCCTCAAACACTGAGATTTGAGTGAAATCAATTGCTATAAAAGCAAATATTGTTTGCAGTTCATATCTAGGACTACCTTGCTCTCAGTTCTCAAAATCCAGGTCGCTACTAGAAAGCAGCAGAGTCTGGGCTTCTGCATCTCTTTGATGACATCTAGTGGTTGTCTGCCTTTTTGCAGCCCAGCTCCAACAGTGCTAATTTAATTATCATCAGTTGCTTTGGTCTCTTATAGTGGCTACATTCAACAGGAAGCATATGTTTATTTAGCACTTTGCATAATGACATGTGTGACTGTATGTTGATGGCTGCTTACCTCAGTGGTTGATTCTTACCTGACTTAAATACACATTTATTAGGTCTGTGCCCTGCTGGGATGGCTTTTTGTATAACATAGCTGTGATAAATACACAGCATTGGCACTTTCATTGCTAACCCCTTCTTGCAAATTATTTTTTTCCCAAAAGCAACTTATTACCACCTTCTAGAATTGTATGCAGATATTTAGCAATGTAATAAACTCTATCTTAGGCATTCCTCCCATTTCCTCCCTGTGATAGAATTTACTCAGAAATGAGATTTTGGTTGCTTTAAAAAAGACTTTCAAAGAATTTAATCTGCATACTTAACCTGCAGAATCTCAGATAATATTTTTAATGGGATAACAGCCATAGGTTTTTCCACCAAGAACTGTTTCCGTACATTTCACATGCTTCTATAAGAGTTAGTGGCTAAGACATTTAGTACTTGGCAGAAATGCCGTAATTCAAATTTACAGGACCTTGGAGAAGCTGCAATAGCCCAAAATATACACAGGGGACGATATTTCTGTCCTGTCTTCAAAATTGTCACAAGGATTATAGTTAGGAAATATGTGTGAAGCATTTTAATTAGCAGAAAGCACATATGGTAAATCTTCATATCATCTTTATTTTGCAAGCCAACTGCATTATTGTTTTCTAAAACGGTATCAATCCCCTACCATGGTGCCAAGAAACAGACTTCCATGTTAGATTATTTCAGTATTCCTCAGAAGCAGAACACTATATTCTTAGAAAGATAAAGTCATGTAGCACTGTAGCCACCAGTCAGTACTAGCCTTCATCAACTTGATGTCCTGCAGGTAAATTAAACTACAATCATAATTTTTTTAATCCAACTATATTAAGTGGGTACTGTGACTAGTTCAGCTTCATGCACTAGAAAAGGCTGGTTTCAGTACAAGAGCTATTTTTTTTACTTAATCTGATAGCATTTTTCCAGGTGGGAGTTTTATAAAAGCCAGAGCATGATTCTAGCACTTGGTCATGGAAGTTCTTCAAATTTATGATTCCAAAGACCACTCTACTGGAAGGGAATAATACTGAAGTGGAAGCAAAAAATAAACAAATAAAGTAGTCCTTATGATCTTGAATTTCTGAGCAAAAATCACAAAATAGATTTTAAGGGCAACATAATGCCCTTCAGACATGATGGGATTCTAAGACCTGGAATTCACAGCAAGCTCGACCAAAGATTGCACTGGCTAAGGCTTCTGGGAGTTGCCATCCTAACAGATCTGGAGGGATAAAAACAGATCCTAACAGGATGAAAATGCTGGTAGTCTTAATCCCAAAGCACTAGTTTTATACTACTTTAACTGCCATGGTTCTACTCTTCCAGAATTTGGGGAAACTTAGTCTGGCAAAGCTGTTAGAGATTTTATCTCATTATTTTTCTTGTGTTTTGAAGGGCATGGGAATAATAAATGCAGAATAGCTATCTTTAACAACATTTGTATTATAAATTTCCTCACTTCGCCTTGAGCACCTAGATTTTCCTCCCCACTGTCATCCTTGCTCCAATTCTGTGAGGTTGATGAAGCTGAAAGGTCACTCACTGAACTTTATTTGGGAATTTGGTAAATATCTGTATCTCATCCCCAAACAAATGTCCCTGGGATGCCTGCATTCAATATATATATAAAAGCAAATTAGATATATAATGGAACATTTTTAAACCCATACAAGCAAAAGTAACTTTAGAAGGAACGACTTGTGCTAAATCTCCAAAATTAAACATTCAGATTTTAAGACTATTTCAATGGCTTGGGTGCTCCTACTGATGAAAAATCACATACTTTATTTATTTTGCATATCTTCTGCTTTTCTCCTAAGAGCTCAAGGTGACAATTAATGCAGTTTTTGCCAACAACCATGTGAAATGGCTGGGCTAAGAGGGAGCGGTTGCCCAAGTCACCCAGTCATCTTCCATGCTTTGAACCCAGTTTCCCTCCTCTAGACCAGCATCTCTGCTACAGATGCTACTACTTGCTGTGACATCTTTTAGGTAGCATGATCCCAACCATTGAGGCTAAGCCTCAGCACGTCAAATCTGACCTGGAAATGGATTTGAAAGTCAGTGCAGTTTAAAGGGCAATATGGTTAAACTACTTACTCCCGGTGGGAAATCAAGGAACGCTGCTTTGAACCCACTGCTGTTTCCTAGCTTTTTCTAAAGGCACATTGATAAAATAATGCATTGCAGTTGATTAAAAGGGAGGTTACAACAGCATGGGTAATTGTGATCAGCTATTTCCAATCAAGCAAGGGTGATGCTGGTATTTTAGCTGCTTCTGATTAAAAAGATCTTTGGCCTACAAAGCTGCTTAAGCCTCCAATATAATGCTGCTTTGAACCCATGCCCTTATGCATATTAAACTAGCATAACTCCTATGCTGGCTGCTTCATCTTTTCTATCTTTGTCTCTTTCAATCATAGTCAAAGAGAACATTTGAACTGGTACAGAAAAGAATTCTCATTATCTGTCGCTTTGGCTGGAGTACAAGGAAAAAAATATGAATACCTTGAAATCTAACAGAGATGCTAATAAAGCAGACAGAATATCTGGGCTTCAATTACTGGAAATTCATCCAAAAGTGAGATGAAAATTAATCAGCTGGGGGGAAAAATAGAGAACTGTAAGGACAACTTGCCCGTATCACCCAGTTGGCTTTATGCCTAAGTTAGGACTAGAACTCAAGAGTCTCCTGGTTTCTAGCCTGGTTCCTTAACCACTACATGAGAGTGGTTCTTACATTGACCCTCAGAATATCCAATCCCTACTTCTCTTATGTAAATTAGCTCCACTTGTGAGGAACACCTTTTAAATCTGATTTAGTCCAGGATGGCCACAGGATTTGAAGTATGACTCTAGCAGAATTCTTCAGTCCAGCTAATAATTCCAGGAGTTTGAACTGTGCTAAAAAAAAAAAAACCACCAGCAGAAACAAATGAAGGTTATTTAAAAATAATGCAACCATTGACTACAGTCAAACATATACTTCGTATTGGCCAGAACCATTCCTCTTTTACACTTCAAAAAGATTTCCACAAGAAACCACATAATCTGTGCTTCAGATCTGATTTGAAAGAGGTTCTTTAAAATGCTTTGGAATGGAAATACAGCACTCATTAAAGTAACTGTGTCTATTTCCAGAATAACACAGTTGCTTCAAAACTTCTGCAGCATTATATATAATATGCCAATGTTAATGTTGAGACAGATGCATATCTTAACAGCCAGCCACTGCAGGATATAGGATTATATGGGCCTTTTAGACCTATCCAATATAAATCTCTCAATGTTCTTACATCAATAGCTCTTTCAAGAAGCAGCTAGAGCAGGGTCCCCCTGGTCCGTGGTCCATGGTCCACAGCATGCCAGTAACAGGTCCGCGCAAATAAGTAAAGACCCATCCACGGGATGCAGGCAGCACGTGAAACCATGCCCTGTCCAGTTCACGGAAAAACCTTTCTCCACGGAACCAGTCCCTGGTCCCCAAAAGATTGGGGGGCTGCTGAGCTAGAGTAACCATCATTATCTGGTTGGGTTTCCAATTGCTTTTGGCAGGATCACAGTAAGCTAGACCCTCATTAGATGTCTCTTTTTCTGGCACGGGAATGCAATAATAGGAAGCCTCACCTGTTGGATTGCTGCTTGCTTTGCAGCTATTAAAGATTCATCCTCTGTTAGGAAAAGGCAACGGCGCTGGCAGCCTTTTGATTGCTTGTCCCTGAGGGATGACTGGAACCCAGAGGGTGGGCATTTGAAGTGCTTTACACATTTACACTGTGTTTATGTTTGCTATAGATTAATGCTGTTTATTGTGGACCACCTTGGGAGATGACCCAGGGTAAAATGCTTTAAATGCATTTTAGAAAACAGTAAATGGTGAGGACCTTTCTGGTGTTACAATGTTATAAGCCACTTAAAGAACCAATGTGTGACTACAGCCTCCCCCATTTCTTGTGTGTGTGTGTGTGTGTGTGTGTGTGTGTGTGTGTGTGTGTGTGTAAGAGAAAAAAAAGATAAAATGAGTATATCCCAAATGGTCAGCAAAACAGCATATTTGAAACATTTACTCACTCCATTCCTGAAGGCAAAAAGAAATGTGTTAAGTGACTATAGCTGAGAGCTGAGGGTTTGGCTAGCATAGTTGATGAAATTATACTTTAACTCCTTTCCAAGGTTATTCAATTTAAGTGTGTGGGGGGGAAGGGGGGGAGAGATGACTCAGATAGTTATTGACTAACTTCAGTTTTCTATAACTCCCCCCCCCATATGTATTCAACTTCCAGAACATTTAAACAACATGCTGGCTGTCAGGGGTGTTGTCAAAAAAGCAAGATGCTAGCAGTGACCCACAACAGCAGCTCTAGCCTCTTTTTTTATGAGCATTGGCCCATTGCAGGAAGGGAGCCAAGTCAGCAAAAAACATCTCATCTATTATACCATTGTACCTCACTTGGCGGGTCTTTTGGTGTATTCTGACATCAGCTTTTGATTCAAATAGCAATAGCACTTAGCAATAGCACTTAGACTTATATACCACTTCACAGTGCTTTACAGCAAGGCTTTTCAACCAGTGGTACGGGTACCACCTGTGGTACATTGGCACCTGGCAGGTGGTACGCGACCATCTTAGAAAAGTACCGGGGGAGGGGAATGAGCTGAACCGGTGGCAGCACCGCACAAGCCTGAGTGAGAGATGGCTGGAGCTGCAGGGCTCAGCGGAAGCGCCAGGATCAGTGCCGCTTTCCAGCTGATCGGCACTTCTTCGGGGCTGTCAGGGCTCAGTGGAAGCACCAGGATCAGCGCCAGGCTCCAGCTGGAGCTCGGCGCTGATCCTGGTGCTTCTGCTGAGCCCTGAAGAAGCACCAATCAGCTGGAAAGCAGCACTGATCCTGATGCTTCTGCTGAGCCCAGAAGAAGTGCCGATCAGCTGGAATGTTGCAACATCTCCAGGGTCTTGTGATTTACATTCAGATGCTTGGCAACTGATTCATATTTATGACGGTCACAATGTCCCATGGTCATGTGAAGTGACCAAAACCTGCTTCAACCACCCAGCAGACGGGGGGAATAAAAACCAAACACCCCCCCCACCCCCACTGCCGATCCTCAACCGAAATGCTCACAACAATGAAAACCTCAGACAGGAGGAAGAACGCCGCCGGGTGCTGTCTTGCTCGGCTGTGGCTTGGGGGGCACTTTTTCCAGTGCCATTGTAACTTCAAACAGTCACTAAGGGAACTGTTGTAAGTCGAGGACTACCTGTACTTTATCACTTTTTTTCCTTTTTTTTTTTTGGGTCATCAAGTTTTTGACACCTTGCTAGGTGACTGGTGGTACTCGGATGTTGCCATATCCTAAAAGTGGTACAATGGGTGAAAAGGTTGAAAAGCCCTGCTTTACAGCCCTCTTTAAGCAGTTTACAATATCAGCCCATTGTCCCCAACAATCTGGGTCTTCATTTTACCGACCTTGGAAGGATGGAAGGCTGAGTCAACCTTGAGCTGGTGAGAATCGAACTGCCAAACTGCAGGCAGCCGGCAGGCAGCAGAAATAGCCTGCAGTATTTTATTCTAACCACTGCACCACCATGGCTCATAACAAATAACAATAACAAATAACTTTAGAGTGAACTGATCCCATTATCTAAAGGAAATAGATTCCTTTAGCTTACATAAAAGCTATAATATAGAATATTCTTTAAAGAATAGAATATTCTTTATTGGCCAAGTATGATTGGACACATAAGGAATTTGTCTCCAATGCATAAGCTCTCAGTGTACATGCAAACAACAAAGTGATAATCATATATACCAATAGGAGAAGGTAATAGGAAAGTTGAGAAGGATAATAGTAATACAGTTCCACTACATGGGTAAAATATCCTTGGGCATAAGAATGCTGTGGGAATTAGGTGTCATAAGGTTTTGCTAACAATGTCATGCAGTCTATAGTAAGGGACTCTAGCCAGCTTCAAGCATTCTTGTTACAGTTAATTGAACATACAGGGTAAGCACTATGTGGTTCTGTTCCCAAATTGAAGCATCTGAGTTAGCCCTCTTAAGCTACCTTACAGCACAGTGCAAATCTCTGCAAAGAGGAGGTTGTATGGATAAAGGCCCTCTCCTTGCTGGGTTCCTAACTATGTTCTAGATAAATTGCAGAACACTAGCAGCAGATCTCAATATTCTTCAGCTTCCATGTTCATTTTAACAATAGTCTGAATTCCCAAAGAGATGAATTGTCCATTCACCCACCCACTCTTCCAATCTCCAGATTTTTCATGAATTTCCTTTGCCATGTAGTAACATTTAATTCTATTTTTCCTTTTCATTACAGGTAGTCCTCATTTAGTGACCACAACTGGGACTGGCAACTTGGTCATGAAGCAATAGCTAAGTGAAACTATACTACGCTTATGTTCTTACTTCAGATTTCCTTTCCTTTACAGAACACACAAAGCTCATAATGTGAGGATTAGTTACCAAGTTCCTTTTTTATCACCACTGTAACTGTGAATGATCACTGAGGCAGTCACTAAATGAGGCTTATCTGTAGTTCAAGTAAGCCAGACTTGGGTAACCTTTCCCACTGTCCATGGTCAGATCAGTTTCTTGATTATGTTCTAGTAATAGGGAAGTACCAACCATATACAGACCTGTTTGAAATGAATAACTGATTTGTTTCTACAAAGAACAGAGACTTCTACACACCAGCTGCTCAATTGTCAGCACATGCATAGCTTTTTCACTTCACTTTTTTTTGTAATTCACCTGGTCTTTTTTGAACAACTAATTTTTCAAACAAGCCAACTCTGGACTCTCACTATAGTTATAGAGGTTGTCATTTTTTAAAAATGTTTTTAATTTCCTGTATTTTAATCTGATATATAAACAGCTTGGGAAGCACATGTTAACAATTGGCCATATAAATATAGCAAAAAATATGGGGAAAAAATCTCATGGTGCCTTTCCTTTCTGTCCTCCAGTTGTAACCCCCATTCAACTCCCATATGGAAAAATAAATGTGACTCATGCAGGCAGACACCTCCACATGAAAACAAATATTCTGGCTGTTCGGAATCAGGGTCCTCCCCATTTCCTTCTATTCCTTCCCAGCCCAGAGCATCATTTCTTCTACTGTTCAGTTCACTGAGGTACCCCAGCCATGATCCTATCACCCAGTTTTTAGCCAGTGGCTAATGGTGTGTCATGCACATGATGCTCCTAAAAGCAGAAACAGATGCTGCTCCTTTGTATTTCATGTGAAGCCCATGGTAGGAGCCCCGACCAGCCCTGATGTAGCTTCTGAGTGCTGTGGTCTGTGAAGGCTTAGCATGCCCTACATTTGCCAGCAGCCTCTTGCATTCTCCACTACAATAACCTCAATTGTTTGGGATAAACAGCTGCTCCCCCCCCATGAGATGGCAGCCAGTGTGACAACTGCTAAACCCTTGCAAATTATCTGTTTGAGTTAGACTGCTCTGCCTTCCCTGGAACCATATTAGCATCAGGTTTAATTGTCAAGATGATCATGAGGATGAAAGCATGGTCTCATTCAATATCACAGCCCTTTTCACGTCCATAGCATAGATTAACATCAGACCAACAATCAAGAAGTAAACAATACCCCAATCAAGGAACTACCAAACAAGCTAACAGTAAACAGCTCAACCAAAGAACCTCCAAGAACACTCCCACCAACACTGACAGGGCAAGCTGCCAGAATATAAATTGAGAGCAAACCCCATTCCTTACTACGGTAGCACTGATGATGTTACCGAGTTTGAGTAATGAAAAGTCTGCAAGGAAACAACCAAGCTCAGAGAGCACCAAGGACCCATCATGTCAATCCTGAGCTACAAATAGTCTCTTTTAATGCCTATCAGACAAAATCCTCGTATCTTAGTCATCCATGAATCCCTAATGTATAGTTTTAGGTTGAGCCCTACTTTCAATATTGGTTCTCTGGTGAGTAACTAAGTTATATCAGAAGTGTGCCAATTTTTGCAAGCTTTCTTGGAGGAAAGGCAGGTTAATAGCAGTTCTTGTGCTGCAAAAATATCTTATGTGTTGAACATTGTCTTTTTTTAATGGCTTCAGCAGAAGAATCATAAGCATTTCAAAGTTTCTCTCATTTACTATGGTTATTCAGATAAATGGTTATTCAGATAAATACTCCAAGGAAGGAGTAGTCTATTGTACATTGGCTGGCAAAGGTGTTCAGGGGAAACTGCCTTATAAACAAAGGTCCTTTTCAGTAGCAGGCTGCTCATAATTTTGAAGAAGTCTTGAAGATATAAGATCCAGTTGAGGGCAACACCCCTTACCTTGCAAATTTTGTAGGGACAGCAAGTAAATATTTGTAATTACAGGCCATGTGACAATGGTAACAAATCCAGGTGGCAACCAAGGTATATCTTCTAAGGTCAAGGCAGAAGATGTGGTATGTTCCCTGTAAAATTTACACTGAGTCACCAGCACATGCACATACGTATCTAGATAATTCAGGACTTCTATACATTTCCATCTCACAGAACAATGTATTATATTTCAGTCCTGTGTACTGAAGTGCTTTGGATATTTCTTGAGTATTCAGACAAATCCTGCCAACCAGTAAATGGAATCTCCCTTGAGATGTGGAAATCAAGAATTTCAAGGCAAGCTTGTGGATAACTCAACAACAGTAAGCTCTTTGGAAGAGTAGCAAACTCTTGGAGCTCATGTAAAAGAAGACTCTGGAGGCTGACTTGGAAAATTTTTGCAGGCCAGTTGCCATTTGCCTGGTAGGCTTGGTGTAAATGGCAGTTCTGGAAGAGTCAGCCTATACACAGTCTCTCATATACACACTACACAATTGTTCTCTCTCTTTCTCTTTCTCTCTCTCTCTCTCTCTCTTTCTCCTCAGCTGTTGCCATTTCTTACTCATGGTTTTCCCTTTCAACTACCACATTGTTTCCAGGGTTTATGCCCACCACCTCCCACCCACTCTCAAAAGAGAACAGAGAAGATTTGCAGGGAGAAGGATATATATTTTTGCAGTTGTATATATTTCCACAAATCTGCAATGGCATCAGGGAAGACTCAGTAGCCCTATTCTTATTGATACATCCTGAAAATAATAGGCAATGCCATTATTTCCATCTACCCCTTTGGAGACGATCTAAACATACAAGATATCATTCAGTTGAGAGAAGCTAATACATAAACTGAAAAATCATGCATTAAATTTAAAATTAATTTTAAATTAAAATTCTTTGTTTAGTTGTTGACTTTGGCAAGCTGCTATTACTGCAGCTTCCAGCGGGACACCTGTGCTTGGTCTGCCACAACATAATCAGCAAAGCATCTTGTAGCATCCTTTAAAGTTTCAAAAAGGCATGTTAATATTCTTTTTTAAAAGGATATTTTAAGTTACATGGACATATGTAATTGTCATTGAGCCTTTGCTTTAAGATATCTAGCAAGGAAGAGCTTGGGATCCATTGTTGAATGACACTTACCATCAAGAAACGTTTACTTGAAAATCTCTTCTTCAGTAACAAAAACCCTGTTCAGTCTAGTATAGTCCTGGCCTCTAGAAGTGCCAAGAATGAATGTTGCCTTCTGTTGTGTGTGACATGGCTATATTCCAAAATATAATATAATGTATTATAATATTGGCATGCTCTGTTCTTTGGCATCACTTGTGATACTTGTAGCATTTTCCCTTTCTTTTAGGAAAGGAACATAACATACAAGGTCAGTTGAATTGTTGCTAAAGAAATGCACATCACTGTGTTACCAGCATTTGATTGGCATTTCTCCTGGGGGAGCAAACTCACTTCTGGTTCTTGATCTGTAACTTTCCAAGGTCACATTATTATCACATGTGTGAATCCTTTGGGGTGACGTGTTCACCTAAGCAGCACATGTTGAGGAAAAGCACTTGTAAGATCATACCGTGTCCTGCTCTTTTCCTCCTCTCCACTCAAAAAGATTAATTGTCACCACTCACTGCATTTTGTCTGCCAGGTTTGATCAAACACATCTAAAGGAGATGCCTAGCTAAACTGCCATGGCATGAGTAATTTGAATCAAGTAGAGGTTTGAGTTAAAACTTCCCTGTATTATTTGTTTCTGAATTTATTTTAAATCCTCAGGGCTTGTCATTAGATAGTCGGATGCCTTAACCTGCTCAGAGTGATAACTGGAACTGAAAACAATTCATCCTTTATATAATAATGCTTTTCTGTCCTATGGCCTATTATAGTCAACAACTGACATTCAGGACTGCGAAACAATTCAGGAGCCCAGACTACTTAACCTGCTGCCTCCTAGATATGCTGAGTTACAACTCTCATCTCTCTCACCTAGCTTTTGGTTGTAATATAGTTATAGTTATGTGTGGCAATAGAGGTCCCCATGATTGGAGAGGAGCCAGAATGGGAAAATTAATATAGCTTCAGCCATTTCATACAGTTTCTTACATCCCGTATCCCCGCTTTTCTCTCCATCATAATCCAACCAACTGGAATAGAACAGGAAGATATGGGATTGTTGTGGTCATATTGGATGAATCCCTTCTGCACTATTTCCTTCACTGTACCTTCTTACTGTTCATCAGGGGGGTGGGTGTTCATTCTTTTACTTAGAATATAGCTAGATCAGGTTGCAGTCTTCTATCTAAAATGCAAGAATTCTCTTTTTCAGATATAAGCATCAATCTCCAGAAACCCTTCTGTGGATGTTTTTATTTTACTCTGCACTCTTACTTTGTTACTACCATCATTCAGACTGGACTATACTAGTCTCCCCTAACCTGATGCCAACCTGTTGATTGGGGATGAGGGTTCTTAGACAAAGTGCATGATTGAGAGATTGTGGTAGGTGGGATCAGATACGTTAGCAGACTCCAGGCTGCATTATAAATCATAAATAGCTATCATAATCTCCCACTAGAACAAGCCTTTATTTAATGTGAGCAAGTTTAGTGGTGAACCAAGAGCAAGGAACATGTGATTCACTAGGTGTTGCCAAACTACAATTCTCAATGTGCCAATAGAAAAGAATATACATAGCTCAAGGTTGAACTATGGAGTTCTTGGTGCTCCCAATATTTAATTACATTCCAACTCCCAAGGTCTAATATCATTAGCCTTGCTGACTAGGACTTTTCATTCACTAATATCTAATGTCTGATTAATGGATTAAAAAATTACAGGATTTGGAAATAGGGGTGTAAGGTTCCGAAGGGAAGATGCAAATCCAAAGAAATCTGAGACATTTTTGTCCAGAAAACTCTTTATTTATGCAACATTACTTCAGTACGCATAAAGTGAAGCCAAAAACTAAAGTCTCCTCCTTCTTTCCACGGTGTCTAAGCATTTCCTCCTCCCTCAATGTAACAAGTCATAAATCACATTCCCCAATTAGTTTAAAGTGTGAGCTTTCCCTCCCGCCATACTATCTATCTTCTCACATTTCATTCTTTGAAGACGCTGTGCTGAGATATTGTTATGGCTAAATAGTTCTCAGCACATTCTTTCACTCCCTCCCCCCATACTATCTAATAGTGGCTCTTAAAGTAATACACAGGTTAAATAGTGAATGTCTGCATCCATATATTTTGTCAAGCATAACATTCGATGTTAGCAGCCTTGACATCCGGCCGCCCTTACAAAACCGACCAATCCTGTAATATAAACAAAAGCATATGTTAATGATCAGGTTTCGGTTTGTTGGGATATTTTGCGTGAAATCTTTTGACAAGCCTGTCAGCTTCCACCTCGCATGATTTCACCCAGGTGGCTTCAGATAGCGGGTATCCTTTCCATTGTACTAAGTACTGCAACTTGCCTTTAAAGATTCTGGAATCAAGAATACATTTCACTTCATAATGGGTCTGCCCTGCAACTACGAGGGGCCCAGGTGCTTTCTTTGGGGGAGGTCTTATTGTGGAGCCCCGATAAGGTTTTAACAAGCTACTGTGGAAAACAGGGTAAATTTTACCCAGAAGTCTAGGAAGTTTCAGTTTTACGGTGACCAGATTGATGACCTTTATTATAGGGAAAGGCCCTAGGAATTTCGGTCCTAATTTCTTGCTAGGTAGTTTAAGGCGTAAATATTTGGTTGACAGATAGACCTTTTCCCCAACTTGGAATGATCTTTGGGGAGCCCTCTTTTTGTCAGCTTGCTTTTTATAGGTTTCAAAAGTCTTTTTTAAAGCAGGTTTAGTGTTCTTCCAAACTTCCTCCCATCCCCTCACCCATTGGTCAAGTGTCTGGGAAGCGGTTGGCTCTTGGGGATATTCAGGTATTGAACCGAACTCTTTGCCTGTGGCTACTCTAAAAGGTGTGTAGCCGGTACTGCTGTGCACAGAATTGTTGTACGCCACCTCTGCAAAAGGGAGGAGGTCAGTCCAGTTAGTCTGTTGATAGGATACGTAGCATCTGAGATATTGCTCCACCATTTTGTTGGCGGCTTCTGCAGCTCCATTGGTGGCTGGATGAAAAGCAGACGATAAGCCTTGAGATGATCCAATCAATTTAAGAAAACTCCTCCAGAACTTTGCTGTGAACTGCACCCCCCTGTCAGAGATTATTCGCTTAGGGGCGCCGTGTAGTCGGTAGATATGTTTCAGGAACAATTTGGTCAGTCGTTGGGCAGATGGGAGTCCTTTGCAGGCGATGAAATGAGCCTGTTTCGAAAACAGGTCTATCACAGTCCAGATGACAATATTTCCTCTACTTTCAGGTAGGTCTACGATAAAGTCCATAGCTATTTCTTCCCAGGGTTGGGAAGGGTCTGCCACCAGCTGCAGTAACCCAGGGGTTTTCCCCAGGATTCTTTTCATTGTGGCACATACGGTATAACTCTTCACGTAATTTTCCACATCCCATTTCAGTCCAGGCCACCAGAATTGCCGGCGGGTGAGATGTAGAGTTTTTAGGTATCCAAAGTGTCCAGCCTGTTTAACATCATGGCTATGTTTGAGAGCATTTAGATGGAGGGATTTGGGTAAATACAGTTTCCCTCCCTTGTAAGCCAAACCATCCCGGCACGTCAAGGAGGTTTGATTATCTTTGAACCATTGATCGGTGAGGAGCTCTCGTTTTAATTTCTTTGCTCCAGGGTCATCCGGATTGGGGACCCTGCGAGGTGTGATTTGTGCAACAGGCTGTGGATTAGAGATAATTGCTTCATTAACTTCTTCACATTTGCTTTTGTATTGGGGCAATCTAGATAGCGCATCAGCTAGGAAGTTTTTTCCCCCTGGGGTGTATTTTAGAGTAAAGTTGAAGCGGTTAAAGTATTGTGCCCACCGTACTTGCTTTGGGGACAATTTGCAGGGATTTTTCAGTGCCTCTAGGTTTTTGTGATCTGTCCATACTTCAAATGGCACCTTGCTCCCCTCTAGGTAGTGTCGCCAGTTTAACAACCCCCATCTAATTGCAAAGGCCTCTTTTTCCCATATTGCCCATCTCCGTTCACTTTCCGTAAATTTTTTTGAGGTGTAGGCGCAGGGTTGCAGGACTCCATCCTTGTTCTTTTGAAGTAGTACAGCTCCAATGGCCACATCGCTGGCATCGGCTTGTATTACAAAAGGTTCCCCTGGACAGGGGTGCTTTAGAACTGGTTCAGCGGCAAATAGTCTTTTCAAATTCTCAAAAGCCATTTGACAGTTCATAGTCCATGCTAGTGGTTGGTCCGGCTGTGGCTTCCCTCCTTTTTCCCCTGTTTTGAGTAAGTCTGTAAGGGGTAGTAAGTTTTGAGTAAGTCTGTAAGGGATGAATTGACGGTAGAAGTTGGCAAAACCTAGAAAGCTCTAGAGTTGTTTGCGGGTTCTTGGGGGTTGCCACTCAATTATAGTTTTCACCTTAGCTGGATCCATCTCTATACCCTCGTTGGAAATTCTGTAACCGAGGTAATCTAATCGGGTCTGATGAAATTCACATTTTGACAATTTGGCATAAAGCTTGGCATTTAGTAGTTTCTTTAATACTTCTCTCACCAGCTTTACGTGTTCAGTCATATTCGTGCTGTATATAAGGATATCGTCAAGGTACACCAGGACCCCTTTGTACAGGTGATCATGTAGGACCTCATTAATCAGTTGCATGAACACAGCTGGGGCCCCCTGTAGCCCAAATGGCATGACCTTGAATTGGTAGCTCCCCATGGGTCAGTTGAAGGCAGTCTTCCACTCGTCTCCCTCCTTTATTCTCACTCGGTAATATGCCTCTCTCAGGTCTAACTTAGTGAAGACACTCCCTTTAGCTAGATGAGTTAATAAGTCCTGTAGGAGGGGGAGGGGGTACTTGTTGTGCACACTTACAGCGTTTAAACTCTTATAGTCCACACAGAGACGAAGAGACCCATCTTTTTTTTCTTTAAATAATACAGGGGCTCCCACAGTAGATTTGGCCCTTTCAATGAACCCCCTCTTTAGGTTCTTGTTCACGTATTGCTGCATCTCTTCCATTTCGAGGGGGGACATGGCATACATTCTCGGGCGGGGGAGCTTGGCGCCTGGCACCAATTCAATGGAACAGTCATTGGGTCTGTGAGGGGGTAGAACATCGCATTCATTCTCACTGAATACTTCTGCTAAGTCCTGGTATTCATTGGGGATGAGTAAATCATCTGGTGACGGTGAGGCAGTTATAAGTGCTCGCTCATTTGGTGGCTTAAAGTGTCCCGCAACGTCAGTTGAATTAGTGGGAGGCTCAGGCCCCATAGGTAATCTCACAGTTCTTATTCCTTTCTCCCACCAGATAAATGGCTTCCATTTATCTAACCAGGCCAATCCTAGGATCACAGCCTCAGTTAGTTTTGGAGCCACTAGGAAACGTATGAACTCCCAGTGCTCACCTATTTCTAGGCGTAGAGGCTCAGTTAGTTGTGTGACAAAAGTTCCTCCCATCAGGGAGCCATCGCCTTGCTCAAACCTCATTGGCTGGGAGAGCGATTTTGCTCGTATTCCCAATTTCATGGCAAAGGGCAAGCTAATGATACATTGGGAGCATCCAGAATCTATTAGCACTTTTAAGTCTGTTTGTGTTCCTGACTTAGGGCTGATTAGCCTTGCAGCCAGTTTGAAAGGAGGGACAAGTCGACTCACCATTGGGTCGTTCTCTCCTTCGTCATCACTGTCAAAAGAGGGTAGAGTGACTGTGGGTCCAGTCTCAGCTCCGGCGTCCTCTTGTGTAGGGAAAGTAGCTTGGGCAACCAGTTGCTGTGTGATCCCACTGGATTTTTCTGTCGACGGCTGTTGGCTAGGTCTTTTCCTCACTGCAGGTGGTGGTTTACTCTGCTGTTGGGGGTAGGGGACTGGGCAGTTCGATGCTCAATGTCCCTGTTGTCCACACCGGAAGCATGTGATCGGGGGACCTGCTGGTGGTCTGGGCCTTTCGGTAGTCGTAGCCGTTGGGGGTTTTCGGGGGGGCGGTTGTCGTCTGGGTTGCTCAGGTCTTATCTCGGGTTCAGGTGGGGGAGGCTTCTTATAGCGGGTGAGTTGAATGTCCAGCTTCACCGCTGTCTGGTACCACTCATGTAGCTGATCAGGTACTGCTCGAATGAGGCAGGCCTGGGAGAGGTGATCATCTAGCCCCTCAATGAAAAGATGGATTAGGGATTGCTCTGGCCACCCCTCTATTCGACCAGCTATCTTGCGGAATTCACGCACATACTCTAGAGCAGGTCTACCGGCTTGCTTTATTTTGTGGATTTGTCCTCCTGCTCTAAGGCTGGTAGAGGGGTCCTCAAATCTCTCTCTGAGACCCAAGAGGAAGAAGTGGGGATTGCCTAATTCGTGGGCTTGCTCATTGTATAAATTGTTTAGCCATTCGGATGCCTCTCCCTCTAGGTTTGATGCAATCACATCGACCATCGCACCTGGGTCTGGGTAGAGGTGGGCCCAACGATTTAAGTGAGAACATACTTGATTGAGGAAAAAAATTAACTTCTCTGAGTCCCCATCAAAAGTTGCTCTGAGATGTGGAGCCATCATAGGCTGTTGTGGGGCCCACTGGGGCTGTTGCTGCTGGCCCCAGCCCTGCTGCTGTGGCATGGCCAAGGGTTGCAGGTTCGGGGCTGGCTGCTGCAGGGGTGGCGCTCTCAGTTGGGGTTGGCCCCAGCCTTGCTGCTGTGGCATGGCCAAGGGTTGCACGTTCGGGGCTGGCTGCCGCAGGGCTGGCGCTCTCAGCTGTGGTTGGCCCCAGCCTTGCTGCTGGGGCACGGCCAAGGGTTGCTGAATAGGTGAGGGCGGTTGCTGCCTTCTCTGGTGTTGGCCTGTGGGGGGTGATGGCACCCTCTGCTGCCCTTGCACCATCCCAAGCTGCTGTAAGACCTCCATCAACTGACGCATGCTCAGAGGCTTTTCATCTTCCCTCTGAGGGGGATGCCAAACTCCCCATTGAGGCAGGGCCCCCGGGCTGGGTTTCCCTCTCTCTGCTGGGCTGGAGGCCCTGGCAAGGGGTTCCAGGGGTCGGAAAACTGGTTGATCTGTGAGGGAAGGGCTGGGGGCCTCTCTCAGTAGGTATTGTTCTGCACCCCTTACTTCTAATGCTTCAAATCTCTCTGCTAAATTCTCCACAGACTCACTATGTGTTGTAAATTGACATCTCCACTCACCCGAGTCTTCAGCTAAAGTCTCCTCCTTCTTTCCACAGTGTCTAAGCATTTCCTCCTCCCTCAATGTAACAAGTCATAAATCACATTCCCCAATTAGTTTAAAGTGTGAGCTTTCCCTCCCACCATACTATCTATCTTCTCACATTTCATTCTTTGAAGACGCTGTGCTGAGATATTGTTATGGCTAAATAGTTCTCAGCACATTCTTTCACTCCCTCCCCCCATACTATCTAATAGTGGCTCTTAAAGTAATACACAGGTTAAATAGTGAATGTCTGCATCCATATATTTTGTCAAGCATAACATTCGATGTTAGCAGCCTTGACAAGGGGTACTTTTGAGGGATTTGCAACGGACCAGGAAAAATCATTACTACTACTAATACCACTACTACCACTACTTTTATTAGTGATGCTATTAGTTTGCTGAAATGCAATAGAGTGCCAATCAACAGTCAGTTCCTTCTCTGTCAGCCTTCCAAACTATTATTTAAATTTGTCTCCTGAAATTGATAAGATTGAAATCTGAGCAAGAAGGGCAAAAATAAGAGTTTCTAATGATTCTCCATAGCTTAAGTAAATTAGGGTGTCCATGGAGGGGAGAATTCAAAAAAAGTCAAGATGGCAGCTGCAACTGGTTGATTAAAGATCCACCCATTTGGGGGTAGGGTCTTGATCACACAGTTATGGCCACCATGTTACCTATTTTTACCTTGATGCATTTTAAAAAGATGAGACTTGGATCACACAACTTTTAGACCCCCTTTATAGACATACCAGGTGAGTTTTCAGAAGCAGAAGGCATTAGTCTATTGGTGATTAACAGATGACATTCATGGGATTGTGATAGATAATTTAGCCAATAAACAAACAAACAAAAAAACCCTGCTATAAGTATGAAGACTTTTGTCTCACTTTAACAATTCACCCATTATTCTGGCATCAGCTTTTATGACATTAATCTGATGAAAGTGCTATAATTCAGAAAATCTGATATTAAATTAGGGATAAAATGCTATAATACTCCTTTTTTTTGAAAATATGTTGGTTTGGATCCTTTTTACATGTGAGGGTTTTCATAGCAAATTGTTATCATCTGATATGAATAACCATGCAAAATTATTAAATTCTACTTTAAATAAATAAATAAAATTGAATGAAGTCATCCTTTATCTGCCCTGGCCAAATTCAATAGATACAGCTATCAAGTGTGGAAAGGATATATTCTACTTGCCTGCTGGGAAATTGTTAGAAGTCAAGGCTCTGCCAGAAGAAAAAGCAACTCTAATTCAGTGCCACAGGAATCGCTGATAAGTAAAAAGGATTTAAACTGAGCTGTTTACAAGATTAGTGTTCAAAGAACTCTCTCTGTGTGCAAAGCAAAATGTTTTGGGTGCTTCAAGAAAATATATCTCATCCACTTTTGGTTTTGCGCCATAGCGCATGCCCGAAAGATTACGGAGCTCCGCACCCCAGGCTAGTTTTACCCTGCCAGGAGACCCTAAATGGGTCTAAAGTCACCCCGAAGAGGCGATGAAGAAAGAGGGGTGCCCTGATGATTGCAGAACGACGGCAGTCCCACTAGATCTGGGGGAAGCCCTCTAACCCGACAGGAGAAAGGCTGGCCACACCTCAGTGACCAGCCCAAGTTACTTGCAGCCGAAGTCCAAAGCACCAGCCAGAACAATTGTGAACAGTGTGCTTAAAACTGGGTGAGGAATTGGATCTTCTCTCTCCTATTTTATATCTGATTTTTCTGGAAAAGATCCCCAAGAAGCAAAAATCCTTCCAAAGTGAGAAGGGAGGGAACCACACCCACACTCTCCCATAGACGGAAAATGTGAATTAAACTCTTGTGGGGAACAAAAATATATTAAAATGAGGTTAAAAATACTACAGTCTGGACAAATTTGAAAACTAAGAAAATTGTTAAAATTCCATACCTGAAAAAGTATTGATGAAATTATGAAAAAAATAATAACAATTGTAATAATAATAATAATAATAATAATAATAATAATAATAATAATAATAATAATAATAATAATAATAATAATAATAATAATAATAATAATAATAATAATAATAATAATAATAATAATAATAATAATAATAATAATTTAAAAGTTGGAAAATGAACAGTTACTGACACCTAGTGGAGGACTAGAGAAAACTATAGCTGCATTGACTCAGAATTTGGCAAGACACCCATAAATAGCAAAAAACAGCTGGGAACAAAGCATTGGGCTAGCTAATACAGAGTGAAACTATATATGTTTAGAAACTGTTGACCTTCTGGGATTATAAACACACTGAGCTGCATTTTTAAGTTTAAGAACTGTTTGCAGAAAAACCTTGGCCTTTGGCTAATCTTCTAAAGGGGAAGTCACTGGAAAGCTTTCAGGTGGTTAAACACTTTGCACTGAAATCTTGGCTGGCTGATAATCATAAGATTCCTGAAAAAAAGAACTGTTACAAAACACTGTTTTCAGTGGTGCTTTGATAATTGGAACGTATTGGATTACAAAAACCATATATAAAGATAAGAACTACACAAGATTGGGTTGTTTGGATTTTAAGATAGGCTGGTTTGATAAAACTAATTAAAGAGACTATGACTCCGTTGAAAGACTACCTAGAGGAGGGAGACAAAATGGATGTTGTATATTTATCTAAAAGTGACAGAAAACCACACCTAACACTTCCTCCTGACGACCCCAGTGTGGAACATCAGAGATCTACAGGAATAATTACTCAAGACAAAGCAAACACATTCCAGGAGAAAATATATGCAATGCTGCGACAGATTTAAACAATTGTCTTAAATCATGATGAGATTAAAAACAACTTTGATAACATAAATGAACATATCTCTAACCTAAACTCACAATTAAACAACACTCAAAAAATGACAATAAACAATGAACAAATAAATCAGACAATAGAACACAAATCAGAGAAAAATGACTTAAATATGAAAGCTACAAATGAAGAGAACTACAACTTAATACAAAAAAAAATCTGCAAAATTTTGCTACAACAAAGGAAATAAAAAAGATGTTTTATCTTCCAGGACTTCAAAACAAACTTGAGGACAAAAAAAGAAGATTTAATAAAATGGATTAAAGATCTGTCAGGAGAATCATTAAAGCATGAGAGACAAAAAATGAATAGACAAAAGGAGAATATTGCTGGAAAAAGAGAGGATCAAGGAAATATATTATCAACTAACATATTGATCAACTATAGAAAATAATAATTATTGATTGTTTTTAAATATATGAACCCAGACAACACATTGTTCATTAAGCACTAAAAATTGTTACTGTAAAAAATTAATAAAATATATTAAAAAAGAAAAGAAAATATATCTCATCCAACTGATATTGGCCCCATAGAAAATATTGCTTGTTCTCTGACAACAAAACAATCACTACCATAAATATAATTTTATGTTAGATTTCTGCCCTAAAATACACATACTGACAGGTGTCTATCTGCACCATTTGGCTCTCAGTTCTCCTGCTACTCTCCTTGCCTGATAAATGAAAGTCATCCTCAAACTATGTTGTTCTTGCAATTATTTCCTTTAATACATACTTGAGAATCAAAAGTTGCTATTCTCTTCAGCTAGAAGTGTCTGCCAGTAATTCAATTAAGCTGTCAACACCTCAGTTGAAGAACATCAATAGAATGGAGCAAGACTAATTGTCATATATACATTTGCATGCATGCAGAATACTCATCGTAAACATCCCTTGTCTTGTTTAATCATGTTCCCTTAGCAAAATGCTGAAGTCAGTTAGCTTTTGTTCCATTGTCATATTCTTCTCAGAAAAAGCTACATGGTCCCCACATGGCCGTGACTGAAACAGGACTCAGCCCTATGAGTAGTATTAATATGCACAAGTTTAAAAAAAGTTAAGCATGGTTTCATTATTATTGCTATCTTTTGAAATCCAGATATGGGGAAACCTGATCATCAACCATGGTGTCTGCAGAATGAACAACTTGCCCACATCATTAATGTAATTGGAGGGGGGGAAATATAACTTATAAGGCATCCCAGGCACATATGTGTGAATATTTAAAGGCACAGATACAAATCTTTGTACTGTTTTATTTCATTTTTAAATATTATTTACATTTATAATCTGTTTTCCCCTCAAAGAGTTTAAGAAGGCATAGTTGTTGTTTCCTTAAGATAGGAATGCAGAGCTGATAGCCAACCAAAGATATAACTTTACATTCTGAAGCTCCAAGTCCTTCAAAATCAAATGCAATTGCTTGAGTACCCCATCAGTTAAATGACAGCAAAAATAATCTGTAACACAGGAATGATAGGGACTGGTGAAATCAGGCTGTAAAGCTCTGTATATATAAAACATCAAAGAAAATTGGAGTACACAACATTTCACACAACATAACAAAGACTGCACTTGGCCATTGAATGCTGTGTGCCAAAAGCCAAATCGGGAATGTACAAAGAGAAGGTTGGGCCAGGACACAAACTAACTTTGGTGTATTTAATTGTTATAAACATTAATTCTATAGTTATTTAATTGCTTCCTGTTTATGTACAAATTCCCCCTGTTCTTCATCAGTACAAGATTTTCTGGTTTTTTCTAATCCTCCCACTGAAGATTCTGCTCCTTTAAGAGGCCAAGGGCTAAATCTACAGTTTTCAGACTGTAATGCCTATGTCCTATTACTGAGCTAGTAATTTAGTAATTTTACAACCATAGTTGCAAAATTTGGGAAAAAATATGAGCTTCGTGACTTTTCCTCCTTAAAACTTCAATTGTATCTCTTAGGTGTAGATTATCTTTTACATGTAGATTTTTGCAAACACTCTTGGCATTAACCTTGGCATGTGAATCTAATGTAAGTACCTAAAATCACTAATACAGTAATCTGAGCTGCATGACATATGAGGCGCCAAAATTGGGAATCCATTTTACACCCTACCTCTGAGGAGTATTTCTGAGTACATAGGAATGTTCCATATTGTCACTTAATACTTGTTTGGATTCTGTGATTAAACACGCGATCTACTTATGTACATTGATCCCAGCACTGCCCTTGGGTTTCAGGATGTGGCATTTTCTACTGAATCTGTGACTGAGTTTCTTGGTCTTCCAGATTATCAGGATGAAGTAATGGGAGGGATTTCCTTAAGACCTACAACAAAGTGTTTGATTATGCTTATCCAGCCTAATTTGGAGAGGCAAATCACACTATATATTGAGGTAACTAGAATGTGACGCTTCCTTAAAAGAAACCCCCGATTGAACTTACCTCTCAGAATGTATCAGGTTGCAGTGGGAATCTTAGCTGTGGAATAAAGAATTCCTTTCTTTAAAAATCCTAGCATATCCATGTTTGCTTTGGAACAAATAAGAAGCCATAGCAAACTGAAGTCACTCCAGATTGGGTCACAATCACACAAACGAGAGCAAAGTGGGTGGAGGTTGCTTTCAGGCGTGATGCATTTGTCAGTACATGAATGCTTTCATAACTAAAATGTGGAATATTGTTTTAAAGCATATTGCTAACAAAAACTGGGATGGAACTTGTGTCATAAGATTGCAGGGTGATTTTTCTGGAAAGGGAAGGTTTTGGCTAGTCATGCCGTTAAACAAAGAGGAGAAGTATCCAGGCAACTGGCCTTTTAGGAAAATAAAATTATATCCAAAAATCCAAGCAACCACAAGTATCCTTTGACATCCTTGTGCCTTTATTTGTGCAGGGATGTGAAAAAGTAGTTGCAAGGTAGCAATAGCACTTAGACTTATATACCTCTTCCTAGTGCTCATAAATGGACACTTAGCAATTTAAGAAAAATATGTCTATATGAGTGAGTCAGTCAACGAGGTATACCTATAAGGCAAGACGAAATATATTCCGGGGAGTACAAAAAATCAAAGCCTATGTACAGCAGGTCCTCAGTTTTTAAGTAACAACAAGTCACTTAAAAACTGTTTGAACAAATTCAATATATATATATATATATATTTACAACAAATTATCGAAGTTACGACAGTTGAACATACCCCCACAGTCACGCATTGCATTTCGGGCACTTGGCAACCAGCTCATACTTACAACTGGTTGCAGCATTCTGCAATTACATGCGACATTTGCTTCCGATGTTTTTTGCCAGTTTCCAGCAAAAAAAAAAAAAAGGCCCATGTTTGCTTAACAACCACGAATTGCTTCACAATTGTCATAAAAATGGTCATAAAACTGAGTCAAGTCAAATGATAGCCTGCTTCATGAGCGCAATGATTTACAACCAAAATTCTGGGCCCAATTGAGGTTGTTAAGTGAGGACTACATGTATGCAGATTAGACAAATGAAAAATACACAGTTGGATTTTGAGAAGAAAGAAAAAAATAGAGAGGGAGTCAAGATTTAACATCAGCAACAGTAATAGCTCTGTGTGTGAACTCCTTCCTAGCTTAATTTTGTATTATTAATTACTACTACTTAAAAAAAATCTTGTTGACCCATCAAGAGGAGAAAAATATTTCTTATTGCGATATTAAAATTAGGGGGTGCTAGGGCTGAGTAATTTATGAGGAAAATTAGATGGGGGACAGAATAATTTATCCCCTCCTCCGTATAATTCCACTACACCTATCAATTTCAGCTGCTATAAAGTGAAATAAAATGAAATAAAATCCAATTTGGGATCTCCCATATCATGTGAGGTGAGGCCAGGTTTCAGAGACTCTCAATATTTCAAACTTCGGTATTGCTTCAAAAACAGAATGGCTTATAACAGCACAGGGTCAGTAAGTGTAAGTGTATATATGTGTATGCAATGAAATATTATGAGAAGCCGTCATAAAAATATGATCAGAATAAAATTACATCTAGATAAATAAACAAGTAAAATTAATGGAAAGATCCTTACAAATATATGAACTCCATTTCTGGATTGAGAACATTTGTAAATTCAAGGAGCAACTAGACTGAAATACAGTTAGCAATAAAAACATCCAGATGATGGATAATGCACATTTAAAAAAAAAACATTTCAGGTTTTATAAGGGGAGAAATTGAACTAAGAGAGAAAGAGAGAGATTTCATTTATTCTAACAGAAAAGCAGACATTAAGATCTGCGGGGGTCTATGGCAGTAATGCAAAGATATCGCTTGGAGAAAGAAGAGGGCAGAATTTTGAGGATCTTATTTCTTAAGCCTGGAGCAGACTTGTTTAGTAATAGTTGCACTGAGCCTTTAAAAAAAAAAAGATTCAGAAACCTCTATCGTAGTTTGAGAGTTTGCTTCTGAATTAGAATAATGAGATCTTGAAGGTTTGAGAGACTTTAAAAAGAGTCTGAGGCTTGCCTGAAGCCTGGAAATTATGGCTTATTAATAAGCCTTTCTTTTAAATATATATATTTTAGGACATCACTCAAACCTGATGACTATCAAAATTAAGCCAAACTTTGTGTTAATTCTAATTTTTACTTGATTGTCCATTCTGCTCCTAACTATGTATTGTACTTTGCCTTATAATATAAACATTTCAAAGGATGCTTCAATTGATATTAAGTCCACAATCTATGATACAGTTTCACTGCCTGTGTTGCTAAGAATAGGAATGACAATCTTGGCCATTCATTTACTGCATTGTCCCCTAACCACTTTCAGCACTTCTATCAAAATATTCTTGAGGTTAAAATCTGGAAGATGGTTTTAATTTTGCTTCATTTTCCTGAAGGGAGTGGGAAGGGGCAAAGGTTACTTTATTCATGAGAGCTCTTATTACAGTACGGTGTATGAGCACAAATGCTGTTGACATCGTTGGAAAATAATCTGTGATGCAGAGCGCAACACAATGAAGCATAAATTGAACAGATTGCATGATAAGATAAACAGCTGGTCTAAATGGTAAGAGCAGATTCACTAACAGAGCATGACTGAATGGAGCAAACAGAGCAATGATAGTTGCAAATGTAATATATATTATGTTACATTATTTTATAGTACGATATCATTGAATGCCTAAGTTGCAAAGATAACCAAAATTAAAAATATTCATTGTTCACCCTAGATGAAATTAATCATATTGATGAGTTGCCACATATGATCTTCCTCTTGAATTTCCATTGGAGGATAGCAATAGCAATAACAATAGCACTTAGACTTATATACCGCTTCACAGTGTTTTACAGCCCTCTTTAAGCAGTTTACAGAGTCAGCATATTGCCCCCAACAATCTGGGTCCTCATTTTACTGACCTCGAAAAAATGGAAGGCTGAGTCAACCTTGAGCCGATCAGGATCAAACTGCTGGCAGTCGGCAGAATTAGCCTGCAATATTGCATTTTAATCCCTGCATCACCACAAATAGACCTATGAAATTCACACAACTTGTCCTGGCCCACCAAGACCTGTTTGGTGGCAATGATGTGCTGAAAAAATATGTCTGTGATCTCATTATGGTATTAAAATTCAACTATCAGTCCAAATGGTGTTTCCAGACACTTGTAAAAATGCTGCCATCCTATTCCTGTTTTAGACCAAAATAGCATAGACTAAGTGTGAAAAGGATACAGTAGTTTGTTATTGCATTTTTTTCTTGATCTAAACAAAAACTGAGAAATGAAGAAGCTGGTAAGTTTAGCAGACTTCTTAACTTAGGAAAATAAAGATTATTTTCTCAGGTTTTCCATTTCAGCAATACCTGTGACATTTCAACACACTTATGATTTGATTTGTTTGAAATAATGTACTTCAGGCTGGCAATTTTTCTGTAAGAATAGTGCTGGATAGTGAAGTCTTATTCCATGAAGATAATCTAGAGAAAATAGAATAAAATATCATAATGAGCAGACCTCCTAGGGGTTGTGTGTCTGGAAAGCATCAATGTAGCAGGAGATTTAGAGTGCTGCTGAGGAAGAAATGTGCTGATGAAGTGATAAAAATGCTTTTGACATAACAAAACTAGTTTTATTTAATATGACACAGAATATTGATGAGGATTCAGTTATGACCATGAAATGCATACAAGTCAGAATGTTTAAGAAACAGCTGAGTGAGCTCCAGGTGACAAACATCTGGAATGACTCAGTAAGACATGGGTTCATTCTACTATTAAGAATGGCAAAGCACCAGCCACTATATGTTTTGGGGGGAGTTGTCCCCCTAGGGGCTATAAGCTATTTCTAAGAATTCTGTTATGAGAATAGAATAGAATAGAATAGAATAGAATAGAATAGAATAGAATAGAATAGAATAGAATAGAATAGAGTAGAGTAGAGTAGAGTAGAGTAGAGTAGAGTAGAGTAGAGTAGAGTAGAGTAGAGTAGAGTAGAGTAGAGTAGAGTAGAGTAGAGTAGAGTAAGTAGAATATCAGAGTTGGAAGGAACCTTGGAAGTCTTCTAGTCCAACCCCCAGCTTAGGCAGGAAACCTTATACCATTTCAGACAAATGGTTGTCCAATCTCTTCTTAAAAACTTCCAGTGTTGGAGCACCCACAATTTCTGGAGGCAAGTCGTTCCACTGATTAATTGTTCTGTCAAGAAATTTCTTCTTAATTCTGGGCTGCTTCTCTCCTTGATTAGTTTCCATCCATAGCTTCTTTTTTTTAATATATTTTATTAATGTTTTAACATAATCACCTTAATATTTGGTAAACAGCGTGTTGTCTGGGCTTATATTTAAAAACAATCAATAACAATTAATTTCTATAATTCCATAATCCACATAGTAGCTTTCTTTGATTTTCTCTTCTTCCAATAATATTCTCTTTTATCAATCTTCAGTTAGTACATTTCTTAGTATTTTGATAACAATTGAATATAAACATTTTTATAGTATTTCTACAAGTAACAACCACATCAATATAAAGCTTCTTTTCTAATTGATCATCTTAATTACCTTGTCATAAATCCTGTTTTCAGAGTTCTTATTTAATTTGTTTTCCTCGCAATGTTCAAAACATTCTTACCAGTTAATTACACTTAATATTTCAATCTTTTTTCCTCATACGAGCCATCCCAACAATTTTACATTTCTCATATCTTAAAACAAAAACAAAAAAGAGGGGGGGAAAGGAAATAGTATACTACTTGAGAAACATGTTCCTCTTAAGCTAAAATACATTTATATCCAGAATTTTTCTATTCTTTTTAACCATATTCAAACAAATGTTTAATTTTTAAATATTCCATCTAATAAATCCAATCATCTAATCTTTTAAATCAATTCAAAACATTATCAATTGAAAGTTTCTCAAAATCAATTACACTTAAGTATCTAAAACATTTCCCTCATATAAACCATCCCAACATTTTTATATTTCTCATATCATAAAAAAAAATACTATGTTACTTGAGGGGCCCATCCCTCTTAAACTAAAACTCGTTTATATCCAGAATTTTTCTATTTCTTTAACCATATTCAAACAGGTGTTTAATCTTTAGATATTCTATCTGATAAGTCCCATCATCTAATTTCTTGATTCTAACTTTATCCTTTTTTCTTTTTCTTTTTGCCAAACATCTTTCCTAATCAGTATATTCCCCTGAACCAGAAGGTCTTCCCATAGTCTTGTAGATGTTGTTGTAGGTACAAGAGACAAGTCAAGTAAGATGTTTTTGTAGGAATGTTTCACCCATTCGTATTCATTGAAAATCTTTTTCTTTCTTTCTCTCTTAATTTCTCTTATCATTTTTTGTCTCTCAAGTTCTCATAGTTCTCCTGACAGCTCTATAATCCATTTTGTCAAATCTTTTTTCCTGTCCTCAGGAAATCTTGCAATCTTGAAGTGTAAGTTATCTTTTCCACATCCGATATTTCCTGCAAGTTTTTCTCCGCCTGGGTTAAGTCATAATTCCTTCCATTGTTGGGTTCCATCTTTAAATCTCTTTCCTCTGGGTTATGTTCAGTTGTCTGCTTTATTTGATCGCTCTCTTTTTTTTTATTTTCTGAGAGTTTTTTTGTTGTGAGGTTAAATTGAAGATGTGTTCATTTATATTTTCAAAGTTGTTTTTAATTTCCTCGTGGTTTGAAGTCATTATCATTTGTATTAGTTGCAGCATAGCATACATTTCCTCCTGGAAAGTATTTGTTTTTTCTTGAGAATGTATTTTTCCTTTATATAAAATGCTTAAGTAATTCCTAAAGTTTGTAAAATATTATTTTTTATAACAAATTTTATTAGTTTTTCAGTTTTACATCCAAGTAATTAGAAAGCAGCATGATGATAGGGTAATCAATAGTCCAATAACAAAATCTTTCGTGCATATCTCAGGTTGCATCATTAAAAGTTCCCTCTCTATTTCCCTTAATTATTATATCACATTCAAGTTGATACATTTCTAGTTATAGCTCAATCAGTCAATACATTTGTCAATATAATTTTACTTATACATATCCAAGTCCTGTTTTTAAGTTTTACTTAATTCCAATTACCGTGTTCCAATTTGGCCTTTAATAACCATAGTATTTAAACTTCAGGTAACCCAAATTTCCCTAATTTCATTACAAAATAATTATCGTGTCTAAAATACACATGTTATTCGGAAAGTTACATTCTTACTTTGTTTCACAAGTATACTCTATTTTTCATCCTAGTAGTTCCCCATTTACTAATAAAACATCTTTCATTGTCACAAACCCACTTCCATGTTACAATTCAAAACTATAATCTAATAGCTAATTTTCATTTCCTTTATAGATATAAGTCCTAAATATTAAATCAATCAATATCTCTAAAAATCTCCTTGACCCATTAAGTAGAATTTTAAGCTATTCCATCATCAGTCAGCAAAAAAGGGAAAAAGGAGGTAGGAAATCCCATTTTTAAATCTAACTCTAGCTTTCTTTTTGTGCCAAGCAGGTTTCCATACCAGTGCCTTTAAATCCTCAGATGAATCTCCCTTCATTCCCACACATGTTGTTTGAATCAAGGGAGAGCATCCAGTTGTCAATTTTTCAAAGGAACTGGCCCCTTTGTAGTTATTAGATTGTTGCCCTAATAGTTCAAATCTCCATGTTTCATTTAAGATATTTGTCATCAGTTCAATCTGGTCTTCTTCTTTTTCCAGTTTCATCTGGCTAGGATAAGAGGTCATGTCCGGTGTTGTAGTTGTTATTTGATTGTCTGGATTGTCTAAGTTCTCAATATATTGTGTTTGTTGATCAGTTTCTGTTGCTTTTTGAGTTACAAGTACTTTAGTTGAAATCAAGGTTTGATTATCAAAGTTCTCAGTAAGTTGTGCTTGTTGTTGTGTAGAATCCTCTTTGATGTTAATTTGTTCCTCTTCTGTTGTTTTATGGCTTGTAAGTTCATCAGTTGAAGTCTGGGCTTCAGTTTGTAATTTTAAGGTGACATCTTTGTCTTTCACTCTGGAGTTCATTAACTCAGTGGCTTCAAGAATTTTTTCGAGTATAAGTTTATAATTAAGTTGGGGTAAGATTCCTCCATTTCTGTGGTGATTAGAGATAGTCTTTTAGTGGAGGCTATGTTTAGTAAAAGTCAGCAGATGTCCACCTCCACTATTCCTAGAGGTTGTTTTCACCACACAGCTGTTTCAAGTTATTATCTTTTTTAGATAGTGTGAAGGACAAATCTAGAGAGTAAGCAGGCCTCACAGTCAAAGAAATGCAGTTGCTGTACCAGGCTTCGCCACAAGATGATGTCCCCAGTAGGCTATGAGATCTTTTTCCAGACACCAGTTAGGCTTTTATCCAGTTAAAAAAAAAAATTCCAAGTTAACAAATAGATAAGACGATAGGTCCCTGTAATAGGAACATTTTGGGACCCCAAAGTGTCCAAAAATTAAAGATCCAGTTATTTAGTTGTTTAGATTAGTTATTCTTTTCTTTTCTTTTCTTTTCAAAGCTTAGTTTCCCAAAGTAGGCAGACGCCGCTGTGTTAAAAGCGGGGAAGGAATTTCAGAAGGCTTTCACAGGAAGGTAGTTGGGATAAAAGAAAGGTAAGGAAAGGTCTCACCCAAATCCTCCGCGGTGCTTTCATTGTGCTTGGTGGTAATTTTGGCTTTCAGCTGGCACGGCTTAGTGATCGGCCATGTTGATGGCCGATCTTTTCTCTGACTGTCCAAAGGAGCTGCCTCAGATCAAACGGAAGGGCTGCCACCCTTCCGCGATCTGTCGAGGGTCCTCCTCACAGTTGTCGCCCCTCCAGGGTGACTTACGACCCTTTTCAGGGTCGCCCGATGAAGGGAAACTGGGCGGCGGAGAGAGCGCTCTCTTCATACGTCCGCCAGCGCCGCAATCTGACTAGTGCTCTGCTGGTTCTGCCATCCACCACTTTCTTTCCACTGCTGACAAGGCAAACCCAGTCTGGCCACATGCAAGACAGCTGTCAGCTGCGCCATGCCTTCTTCCTGAGGCTGTGCATGCCCTTCCTTCTCCAAATCGCACGTGATTTTCCTGCTGTGCTTTGGAAGGCTTCTGAGGCCTTTCAAAAGTTCACAAGAAGGTCATTCATGACCTGAAGAAGGGAAGGTGCAACTTCCTTTCAGCTTCTGGAAAGCCTTCTAAAGCCTGGCGATAAAGCCATGTTTTATTTGAGAAGGGTGCCACAACCTCTGGAAGAAGGTCTGGCACTGCCAGAAGCTGCCTTGCATAGGACTGAGCCTGGCATGCTGGGGGCAGCAAGGACATGGAACACCAGGTGGTGGGGACAACTGAGGGTTTGTGCTGTGGAACTGTAATGGCAGGCTATGGCACAAGGCTTGAGGCAGCACTTCTTGCAGTACTGGTGATGCCGGGGCTTAAATAGAAGCTGGGGGGGTGGCTGGTTGAGACTGCTGAAGACCCCAGAACTCTACTTCAGCCTCTTACTAAGGTTCAGGGCTGGGAGCAATCAAGCCAAGAATGACTTGGATTGGGGTGGATTCTCTCCCAATGATTGTTGGTATATGGCTAACAATGACAATGGAGAATGCCAGGATTTCGTCAATAAACAATGCAATTATATGACATCAGGCTTTATGGCTGCATTACTTAGTGCATTACTTTACTTTATGGCTGCATTACTTAGTGCATTACTTTACTTTATGGCTGCATTACTTAGGCCCAATTACTGTTAACTGAGGACCCCCTATAGCAGTGATGGCAAACCTTTTAGAAACCGAGTGCCAAAACTGCAACCCAAAACCCACTTATCGCCGGGTGCCAGGTGGGATGTGGCCCACTGGGTGGGTGTGGCTGTGGTCATGGCAGACTGGGTGGGTGTGGCCAAAGTGGGCGTGGTCACCTCGATGTTGCTCATGGGGAGGGACGCCTGTGGGCAGGGTTGGGGGATATCCAGGGGGTCTCTGGCAGGTGGGGCGCTGGACAGGAGGCTCATCCTGCGGGGTGAGTTGAGGCGAGGCAGGGTGGGGATACCATTGCCACAGGAAAGGTGAGGCAGGGGCCAGGGCAGCTGCTGCCTGACACCATTGGCCCCCACACACAGAGGCCAGCGAGTGCATGGGGGCTGCCAGTGTCCGTCAGCAGCCACAGCCTGACGGCTTCTCGACCGGCATACTCTGGGGCTCCACAGCCCACCACCAGCAGTTCAGAGAAGCCACCTCTGAGCTGGACAGCTGGCCGACAGCTGAGGAGGTGATGCAGTGGGTCGTGCCCGGGAAAAGGAAAGCATGTGAGGCCAGGAGGGATGGGGCAGGGGGGAGGGAAACCAGGCATGCCGGGATGCATCTGGCCATGTGGGACCTTGGATGGCTGGTTGAAGAGGGACAGTTGCCATCTCAGGGGCATGGCATGCATGCCCACAAAGAGGGCTCTGAGTGCCACCTCTGGCACCCCGTGCCATAGGTTCGCCACCACTGCCCTATAGATATAGATATATATTCCCCAATTCTGGATTTACCATTAAACAAAATAAGCACATGCTTAGAACACCATGGAAAAGGGAGGTATCAGAGATTTTTTTTCCCTTACCTATCATGCCCTTAACTCTTTCACTGTCACATTAAACTTTAGCCATTTTTTATAATTGTTCTTATCTGCCATGTTTGACTTTAGTCTGCTTGGTTAAAAACAGTATTTCTTTGGCATGGTGAGTGACTACCATTTAAAAGTTTGTTTTGAAGGAGCCATCAAATACCTCACAATGTTTCTGCCTCACAATGTGAGAGGTTCACTCCTGTCAAAGGACATCATTGTAGAACTCTGCTTAGGGTATCAGTTGGCCTTAATCTGGCTCCGATACTCCCTGTTGTCCATCTGTCCAGATATCTGAAGATTAAACTGCCATCCCTGAGCCTGACCCCAAGTACTGTCACCTGTCACTCCACTGGAGAAAGGAGAAAAGTCTTTACTGTATGTTTTCATAGAGTTGGAAGGAACCAAGTCTTTTGTTTATCTTCAGCTTTGTATCCAAGGCAGAAAGAGACATGGGTGAAATTAACCTGGATGCTTGGCTTTCTCATCTCCCAGCCCCAAGTGGCTTAAACTTTCTTTGTAATGAGGATCAGTGCTGATTCACTGCTGATGCTGTTAAGAAATGTAAAATGTATTCTATAAATATTAAATGACAATATGTTTCTAATAGCCAAGATCTCTTTATTTATTTAGTGGCCACAATCGTGCAATTCCATGCACATAAAATGTCAAAAGAAGATACTGTGTTTTTGGTGTTCACTTGGGCATATTTTACAGGCATCTTTTTAAAGAAAAATAATTTTACACACATGTACAGGCATGTTTTTTAAGAAAAATAATTTCACACACACATACTCTGTGTGTGGGGTGTGTGTGTGTGTGTGTGTGTGTGTAAGAGAGAGAGAGAGAGAGAGAGAGAGAGAGAGAGAGAGATTATTTTTCTTTAAAAAGATGCCTATAAAATAAATAATAATAATAAAATAAAAAGGACATGGTATCTTTTTTGATATTTTATAGGCATGGAATTTATATATAACATATGAAAGTATGACCTATTACACAATTTTAGTAAGATTTTAAACATAACATACAGTCAAAGATGAACTATAGAAGTTATGGTTTGGGGAGTCCTTAACTAGCTGGGGCTTTGGGAATAGCATCAATGCATCAGTAAAAAAAATTGGCATTACTTGGATAAATATCCAACTTTTACCTTTTAATTTTTCTTCATGGGCAGCTTGGTTTCCTTCATGGACAGCCTGCATTTTACCTGAAAGCAACTGCTGTAGCTCAATCAGTTCATTATTTTATCACTATCTCTGTCACACATACATATAATGGATGCGAGGGCATCCATGGAGAGAGGGAAGATCAAAAAGTCAAGAGGCTGCTAGTGCTACAATTGCCCTGCTCCTTCTTTCTGTGCACTGCTTTCTAAACAAGGGGCAGGGCTCTGATAGTCCTGTCTTTTCTCTTGACTAAGCTGAGGAAGGCTTTCGGTTGACCATCACTGCAATACATTTGTGTTCCTGAAGCAATCACAAGTATTATGTCAGCTGCTTTGGATTCAGCACCCAGATATATTGAGCTCAGCTTCCAATATCACAATGGGATATAGTGAGCGATGCATTGGGTAGCTTCATGGCTGGATTACTTTGATGGGTTTGATGCACAGCGGCCTCTGTAACTGGCCTAGAGGCTGCTGCCAGCATAAAAGATGGCAGCTAGGCTGAACCAAGTATAACCTTGCAAAGACATATTTCCTCTTTAAGGAGCTGCATTTGGTTAAGAGCATTCTGCTCAGCAAAGGTCAAGGTGCTCCAGTTGGTGGCACAATCAGCTGAATTTGTTCGTTTTCTTGTAACTCTGAATCTGCTGAAATTGTGCCAGGTTCTTATTATCTTTTGTTTTAGGGCTTTTTCCTTGTACTTTGCACTGATGCTCTTTCTAGTAATGAAAAAAAATCAAGTGTTTTCTCACTAAATAATACGTTGCCCGCTCTCTGGGAATGCAACTTTACTTCCTATGTGGAGGGGACCTGGTGGAAGGAGGATGCTTTGTGTCACTGTTGTTGGAAAATATTGTAGGGACTTCTCATTCTGGGATGTGGCTAATCATCTACCCTTTCTTTCAAAGTAAAACAGATGATACTTTAATATCCCTCGTAAGTATTTCGTCTTGCTTCATGGTAACTACAGCTAAGTACCCAATGCTTGCAACAAATAAAAATAAATCTGCATGATCCTTGCATGTTTTCACATGGAAAGTTGCATTCTATGTCTACGCTCTTTTTCATTCAAATGGGTTGTCCGTTTCTAAGAATGTGCAGATGTGGTGTATTTTGACTGTTGCTCACTGTTTTGCTATTAACTAGTTTTCACTGCACCCCTTGGATGGACATGAAGAAATTCCAAGGCAGGGAACAAGGATGTAAAATTTATAGAATGAAAACTATCACATTTTTTTTCAAACATTATATCATGAATTTTTATACACACACACACACACACACACACATACATACATACATACATACATACATACATACATACATACATACATACATACAGTGGTGGGATTCAAATATGTGAACAACTGGTTCTCTGTGTGGATGCTGCTTCCGGAAGTCCATTCTGGGCCTGGGCAACAAAAAATTAGCTGCCGAAGTGGTGCAAACTGGCTGAATCCCATACATATACATAGCTTTTGTTGTTATACATGTAGGTGTTCATCTCTCACCAGAAATCTGAGTACATTGTAGAAAATAATGAAATATTCTTACTTTTTCTAAAATGGTTTTCAAAAGTGATCAGGATTAGTCTGTATTAACCAGGGTCTGATGGCCAGATATAAAATATACTTCATAGTGCTGTGAAATGTTTGATGCTCATCTTCAAAATCTAAAGCACATAAAGTTGGGCAAATGAAATTTTTCATCAGGTTTCAGCCAAAATTCTAAAAATTTTGTGAAATGTTGCATTAATGACTTGGCAGGGGATTTTAAATGTCAAGCTATAGAGATGGTGAAAGTTATGGAGATTTCAGAATGGATGTAGCACAACATTTTCAGTTGTTTCTCTAGTTTCAATTCATTAACAAAGGAAGCATGAAAAACCACAGCGAGGGTTTTCCAAAGAAATTGACAATCACAACCAAAGCTTCAGATGTTACGAAACTTATTTCCAAGTTTGTTTTTAATAAAAAGGACTTTAATGAGAATACAACTGGTTAGTACATGCAGAGATGATGCTTCAGTGATACTTGCCTCTCACTCTGGATTTTATACTGGTGAAAGGAAGAAAAAAAAAAAACAGCCAAAGCCCAATTCATTACATATACATAGACAAGCATTGCTTGCTAAAACTCTTCCAGATATCCTGTAATGCATTTGATTTAGCTATTTTTCTTTCACACAATGATTTTCCAAAGGGAAAAATGGTTTTCATGATTATTCAAGTTGAAAGCTGAAGTGGACATTTTCCTCCAGCAACAAAAGAAAGAAGAGTTGTATCATGCACTTACACACCAAGTATTCCAACTTCACTGGCATATTTGGCAGACATTTCTGAATCTTTGAATAACTTTAATTTTAAACTTGCAAGGAAACAATACTGCAAGCATTACAACACACCACAATGCCATTTATTCGGGGAAGTGGGAACAGCCTTGGAAATGTTCACAACTACCTTGATTTTGGTCTCTCGCTAAAAATGAAGATTGCCATGTACACTGTCAAGTGCCTATGGAAAAAAACAAAATAGTTCTTTGCAAGATACCCTTGAAGACAAATTCATTTGCTATTTTCCAGACAGCTTTTCTAACCCTATTCACAAATTAGAGATGTTGGTTTACAGCCAATTATGCTCAATATACCACAAAATTTTAGTATAAAAGATAATTTCAAAAATTCTGTCCTGGAGCAATTTTAGATAAAGTGTTTTTCAATGTACTAACAACTTGACACAATTTGACGTGAAAAAGATATTCAGGTCCTAACATGATTTCTCTCACATTCTATCCATGAGGTGTTAGTGAACAGGCTGCAGTGACTGGCCTCCTAGGACACCCATCGTGTTGACTTGTCTTGTATATCACTAATACTCAAAGTCTTTAGCCAATCTGTAAATTTCTGATTGAAAAAAAAAATCTTTTAAGGAAGTTTGCATAAGATAGGTTTCTAACACCCTTACTGTATATCTCTGTTTCCATACAATTTTCATAATATGGACCAATGGAACAGAAAAGCAGATTAATTTTTCACTTCAGATTTGACAGCATGACATTGCTGTATTTCTATACAAGTAGTTCTTGACTTACAGCCATTTATTTAACCATGGTCCAATTTATGATGCCCTTGGAACAATGAATTATGACCTGCAGTCATACCTACAGTACATACCATCACAAATTCTCACACCACCTCCGGGGTCACATGATTCAATTTGGGCTCTTGGCAACCAGCTCACATTTACAACTGGTTGCAGCATCCTGCAGTCACATGTTTGTAATTTGGTATGGGGTTTGAGGTGGGGGGGTTGCCATCTTCCAGCAAAAAATGGCAAAAAAAAAGCCCTTTGGGAAGCTGGATTTGCTTAATGACCATATGGATTTTCTTAACAGCAATAGTGACTTGCTGACTATCATCAATATGGTCATAAAATCAGGCCTAATCACACAGGAACTCACTTAACCACCACCCCTGATTCATGATCAAAATTTCAGTCCCAATTTTGATCATAAACTGAGGATCATCTATAAAGTACATTGGACTCAAGTATTATTGTTTATGTAATAGCAAAATAAATAACAGTTATCTTCAGACTTAAAGATGCAGTTCATGATCTCCTTGCCCTGAAGCTCTCACACTGTACAATAGCCTGGAATTGTTTCATGCAGGTTAGGAAAAAAAACAGTAATGGATTTTTTTTCATCCTAGTTCTCATATTCCTGCATCTAGTTCAATAGGTTTAATCTGTCATGCTTTGATATGGTTATTAAGCAAATCTCTGTGGTTGTTAAGTGAATTGTGTGGTTGTTAAGCAAATCTGGTTTCCCCTATTGACTTTGCTTAGCAGAAGCCAGCTGAGATGTTCACAGATGGTGATCAAATGACCCCCAGGACACTGCGATCAATACATACTGGTTGCCAAACACCCACATTTGTATCACATGATTGTAGGGATGTTGCAACAGTTGTAAATGCAAGGACCAACCCTAACTTTTTTCAGTATCATTGTAACTTCAAACGGTTGTTAAATGAATAGTTGTAAATTGAGGACCACCTCTACTCCATTGAAGGACAGGATTATAATGTGCCACAAAGGCTATAAAAAGTTATTCCTTTGAATGAAAAAAGCAAATTCCTTAGAATGTGTTGTGGGCAGTTGTTCAAGAGAATCTGCCTGTTTTTATTCACTGTTGCTCAAGTTCACCTTGACAGTATATGTACATTTCTTATAGGGAAGAAATAAGATGTGGAGCTCTCTATTCCAGTGTTTCTCAACCTTAGCAACTTTAAGATGAGTGGACGTCAACTCCCAGCATTCCCCAGCCAGCCAGGAGTTGAAATCCATTAATCTTGCCAAGGTTGAGAAACACTACTCTATTCAATGTGAAGTAAGAAACCTGCCTTAGAATATCAGCTTTTGCCGGTTTGTATCCAGTTCAAAGGCCAAAGTAACAATAAGATTCATATCAGATGTTGATATAGTCACTCTCAGATGCTGGACCTCATCAGAACAATTGACAGGGTAGTCTATTTTATAATAGGAGCGGCAATATCAACATTGTTTCTCATATGAAAGTGCTCCATGCAGCCTACCCAAGTATTTTTTGGAGTTCTGTTGGGTCTCTTTGAATCTCCTTATACAACATCATATTCACCATATAGTAGTGCAACAATGACTTCAGACATCCGTGGACTCAAATCCTCATTCAAAGAACCCCATCATGGATTCTATCACATATGAGACATCCCTGTCATTTTCCCTTCAGGATTCTGAAATGAACTGCTGTCAGGCATCCAAGAGGCTATGACAACTCATTCAGCTTCCAAGGGTCTGAGTGGGATTTGGCTTTGTCTTCTTTCTCCTCTTTTGAAAATAAGATGTTTCTCAGAAGGAAACTTAGCAGCAGGCCACTATAGTTGTGCTCTTGTCCCTTTTAAAAATGTACATACATTGGGGACCTTGTGTTTCATGCTACAAAAACTGTAAATGGGTTTCAATCTGTTAGGCACTCCCATTAGTTTAATGCCATCTGGCTTTTTAAAGCATATTTAATTGATAGTCAAGATTAACTATAGCAATCCGGGGATAAGCAAGAAGGGTAGATAGCATCTCCTATAACATCCTGGAAATCTAGGTGTGTCAGGGAGCAATTCTATTAGTTTGCTTTCCAATAAAGGGGTGTTTTTGTTTCTGGCCACACTTCTAATATCAGCCATTGTTGGAAACCACCCAAGACCTGCTCATCAACATTCCAAATGGTCTTAAAAGATCCCCTTCCCTTGTAATAATCTAATGAGTAAAAATTAACTTTCTCCGTTTCATGCATATTACATTTTCCATGTGCATAATTAAAGCCCTTTGAATCTAAGTCACCGTTTTAAAAACGTGCCTCTCCTTCCCTAACATGATCCCAAATCACCATAAGGATACTTTCCCTTCCTACTTACTTGGACTAAAGCTCTTTTAATATTTTAAAAAGAAATTAAAAAAAAAAAACTGGATTCCTCTTGGAGTCACTCAAAGCAGCCACATGAAATACTAAGGAATCAGGAGGTATCACTTTTGAGAAAGCAGCAAGGGATGCAGGGTTGCATTACATGAGATGCATTTGTACCATTTTAGCTTGCACAGATGGAAATATAGTTCAATGTTTCAACATCATTTGACTTTCACATGTTAAAATATTGATAAGTGCTGCTCAGGATAATGCCCCTATGATTTGAAGTAGTAACTGGAGCATGATGTTTATTGAAGTGAGATACTGCAAAAGCCTTTAATGAGTGTTTAAAAACACTGGGAATAATTCTCAGCACCAGCCGAGCCTTCATTCTTTTCTCATTCCCTTAGCTGAGCTTTATCTTAGAATTTTAGGAGAGTATAAAAATGGAAATTGGATGACTGATTAACTCAGGGATATGAGCAGCCAATGCCGGATGCAGGAGAGATAGAGTTAGCATAAAAACTGAAAATATTGCAGAAAAAAAAGTTGAATATCCAAGCTCAGTGGAAGTGAAGCAGTGAGATAAGCATGAATAGGCCATATGAAAACTGCCATCTAAATATTTATGGGGTTCTTATACCGAAACAGGAGCATTTGGAAACTTAAACAAAAAAAATCCATCATCCAGATTGTTCAAAGCAATCTTTTTTTGCACAAAGCTCAGGCTCCATTTCTGTGATAAGTGATGCTTTGCATGCTATTTTGATTCTGTAGAATAAATTATCAGTGACTGGGAGGCTATAAAATGTGGAATAATGTTCGATTGATATCTTTCAGAGGGAAAGGGACTGAAGGTTTAAAACATTTTCCATAAATGTAAAACGAAGTGTGAGGACAGGCACCTATTCAAATTCATTCTTTTTGGATAGGGCATCAAGTTTGAGACAGATGCAGTTTGATTCCCTGTGAAATTGGGTCTTCTTTTATTCTTTCATCCCCAAGTAGCTCAGGCTTTTTACTATAAAGAGGAAGGTCTAAAATTATGTAGACAAGTGTTGTGAAAAGATTGAAGAACTTCTGAGAATGTTGGAAAATCAGCAAAAATGATTCTTGGTTTCCTTTCAGCAAGGGCTTACATGCTATGACAAACAGCAGCAGAAAATGTGATATATAGTCCTACAAATGTCATTCAGAAATCTTGTACCTATAGTGGGTTTTAACTCCCTTATGTAGGCTCTCCATATGTATAACAACACACATCATATAAGTCTGTTCACTTCATCTGCCTAATGCAGGGCAAGGAAAAGCTAACAGGCATTAAGCATACATTTTTATCCATATATGCTGATTGAGTTCACACCACACACTAGATTAGACTATTCTATAATGAGATTAAGTAGTATCTGGTTCAGCTTACTTTGCAAAACCCAGCCACCATCTTAGTATTCTCCACAAACCAAACAATCACCTTAAGTCATACTGTGGAACATAGCATGTTATGTGAACCCAGCAATTATGTATGGTTAATCCAGATTTAGGGTTAAGTGTATTGTATGAAGTCAGCAACCCTATGATATATTAGCAACATCCATTGTTAGCAAAGTGCTAGTGCCTAATTCCAGCATGTATAGGATCACTAGCCAATTAGTGCAAGAACTTGTGCCATGAGCTCAAGGGATGAAAAGACCATTGGATGGCTATGCTTGCAGGATAGTGTGAAGAAAAATAGGACAAACAAGCTGGGGAAACATCTGGCTAGTCAGCATCTGGACATGTGAGAAGAATGGTAAGGTACAAGATAGTCAAAAAAATAGCCATGTGCTATTTTAATCAGCTGCAGGAAAACCACAGATATTTTTGTTTGCTTGCTTAATTTAAATATTTATATCCCGCTTTTCCCCACAGAGTTTTCTGTGACTCATAAGAATAATAGTTCAAACATCATTAGGTGCTTGTAAGTTCCAAACATCTCCAAGGCCACTAGATTAGGAAGAGCAGATCCCATACAGAAATATTTGGAATTGTGGAAGCAAATGGCAGGTGTACTCACCCAATAGCTGTCTTGGGAAACTTGATCATTGGCAGCCGAACCACAAAATATCTATTTACTCTGAGGCAGATGAGTCCCTCCTGATGAACCAAAAATGCTTTCTACCACTAACCGGGCCTTTCACTAAATTCTAGACTTGGAAGGAATCTTAAAGGTCATCTAATCCCACCCCAGATCTGTGCAGAATCCACTGCAGATCTCTAACAGATGACCATCTAGCCCAGGCATATCCAACTCACGATGTCACATGACGTTGCGCGATGTATCGTGACTTTTTCCCCATTGCCGGCAATGGGATGGGCACGGTTTCGGCGTGATGCATCCAGCCCATGGGCCGGCAGTTTGACATGCCTGATCTAACCTCAGTTTGAATAAATGTGGCAGAAAACAGTTACTACTTCATGTAATAGCCTGCTCCGCTGACTGACTCCTCTTATAGGCCAGAAGTTCCTCCTGATTTCAACCTGAATGGCCTTTAACCCATTCATTCTACTCCTTCTAATAAGTCCACTCCATCTTCTGTGTGACAACTCTTCAGATATTTGAAGACTGATATCGCACATCCCTTCAGTTAAGTTTTCTGTAGGCTAAATGTATGCAGATCCTTGAACTGTTCCTCACAAGGTTTGACATCCAGAAGCAAATAAATATTTGCTTTTGGGAGCAGGGAGGAAGAATCCTTGTGGCATGTAGCAACAAAAATGGATTTCATCAAAAATGGCTACCAAGATGCAATGAAGATAATTTACATATCCCATTTGGCTCAGTCTGTTAAAATCAGATTTTCATTGTCTTTCAGCATAAAAAGTTTGTATGCATTTTGGTAGGACTAGACCCAGATGATTCTGAAGCCAGAATTATAAAACTAGAGGTGCAACCTGATACATCTAGAACTTGGTTAAAAATAAAAGGCTTGCTGCAGTTGTGCTTTTATCTGTTAATTCTTAATATTGCTTTGATAAAAATTTTGGGTGGCATATGCATATAAGACACATGGATGGATGGATGGATGGATGGATGGATGGATGGATGGATGGGTGAGAGAGGGAGGGAGGGAGGAAGAGGAGGAGGAGGAGGAGGAGGAGGAAGAGAGAGAGAGAGAGAGAGAGAGAGGAGAGAGAGAGAGAGAGAGAGAGAGAGAGAGAGAGAATGATAGATGGAGCAATGCTATCACATTGAATCTCACTCAACAGAAGACTAGCAGCCAAAACCAATCTTTTACACAGATATAGGATCCACTCATAAACTTCTTCACTATGTTGTATAGTACCTGCACAATTTCCAGATGAATGTCAAGGATTGCACCACTGAGAACATAGAGTTCTAGCCTTGAAGTTGCCAATGAAAAAATAATCATTGCTTCCGGTGACAATGATAGATTTAGGACACCCCACACTGTATGCCTGGGTCCTTCAGAGGTAATTGTTGCTGGAATGTTTCCTTCATCTGATTTATTAAAATCTGTTTCTGTGCAATTTCCACTGACTGATTTTTGACCTGCCCTCCAGAGCAATACCAAACTATTCAGCTTTATCTTGTGCATGACAACCTTTCAGGTGTTTGAGGAACATCAACCCTTTTTATCTTCTCCAGAGATCTAGTGACCATTGATAGATTTATCATTCCTCTTCAATAACCTAGCTATTTATAAGCCTTTCAGGAAAGAAAAAAAATCAAATGATCACCTTTGGGCGACTTGTTAAGAATTAACAAGAATTAATAGAGTGGGAAGGGACCTTGGAGAGCTTCTAGTCCAACCCTCTGCTCAAGCAGGAGACCCTATAACATTTCAGACAAATGGCTGTCCAATCCCTTCTTAAAAGCTTCTAGTTCTGGAGCATCTACAACTTGACCAGTCATCCCACTGGTCAGTTGTTATGTCAGGAAATTAATTATCAAAACCATTTTTTTTTCATAATTTGGTGGTATTTTTCCAGTATTTGAAGAATAATTAAAAAAAATAATATAGTTCTTCTGGTACTGGTGATGCAATTTTATCCTTCAATCATCAGAATAATGTGTTATGTTAGAGATATGTTTGCTTTTGATATTGCTTGCTGGTTTGTAACCTGATTATATTTTCTGCTTCCTATTATACGTCTGATAAGGAAAATCCCCATTACAAAACCCCAATCCCCCCTCCCAAAATGGATAAAACAGCCATTTTATTTCATTATTCCATGGGTTTCTGGCCACAGACAATAGGTACAGAAGTGCCTAGATTGGAGAATTATCAAGGCCACAAAAAAACCCTCTACATTATTTCCACCAGTAGATGGCAGCAAAAACACACAGAATAGCATTCCCCTCCCCCGCCCCCCCTTTTTTTTAAGGCCCACAACTGAAGAACTCAGCAACCCATACAATTCTGACTCTATCCAATATTTGCTTTTCCTGTTTGGAAAAGGGAAGCTGCAGATGACAATTAGAAGGTAGTGCAATATGCCAGGATATACAAAAGAATGAAGTCACAATGTCATCAGTTCTGAGCAGTTTTTAATATAATGTTACGTGTCCTGTTGCACAGCCAGGAAAGCAAAGCCCAATTCCAAAAGATTTAAAGAACCAAATTGGAGAATCAAGAAAAACATAGTAATGCAAGGAACAAGGGGTTACGTATAGATTAGGACTTCGAACGCATTATATGTTACATATTACAATATTACAATATTATCTGAGCTGTTAGAAATGTGTCTTTGTTTCCCAATATTTTGTTATCCTGTCTCCTCTTTCTTTCTTCCATTGTTCTTTATGAGTTTTTCTGATAATATTTAGATGGGATGATGATAGGAAATCCCAGGGCTGTAGGCTGGGCTGAGAGGTTAAAAGAATAAAAATCCCCAAAAGCCACAGTGGCAGACCACCTCTGAACTGCTGCCCAAAGGAGTTAGCTCAACTCAGGCGGGAACTTGATATCAAAGTTGAACTATCAAAGTTATGGGACTCTCCCAGGCAGTTTGTGCCAAAATTAGCTGCATTTCCTGACTAAAGTATTAAAAAGAAAGCAGTGTGCAGCACAGAAATTTTTCTTGTGATGGTGCCAGACTTAAGGGTCAGTTTGGGAACACTGAGACTTTCCATCCTTGTATCTTTGATTTCAGCTAGACTACAACTTCCATTAATTCTCAGACTGCTTGTCTGCCCTGGTGAGAATAGTGAGGTTTGAAGCCCAGCAAATCTGAGGAGCAAGTGAATAGGAAGGCTAAAATCCATGAAGATGTCCTTTATGCATGCTGCGAGTGTCAAACGCTCAGTCTTGGATGACCCCAACAGTGTGCCATTTCCAAAGCATTTCAGAACGTATCAGATACGGACAAAGTGAGATGATGGCTGGTCCTCACATGCAAGTCATCAGCAATTGGTGAATTCCTTCAGCGATCAATGGGAGCCATACTTTCTTCACCCAGCTCTACTCTTCTCAAATAATGACTAACTTTTGGGAAGATATTGACTTTTAACCACCCATCAGCTAACTCGGGGTTTTTTCAAACTTGGCAATTTTAAGATGTGTGGCTGGGGAATTCTAGAAGTTAAAAGTCAAGTTGCCAAGTTTTAAAAACACCGATCCGGAGCCTTTATTCTTGGTGTAGCTCAACTTCCGGTGCAACACAATGGTTGATCGTCTTGCTGCGTTTGCGCTCCCTCCCGGACAGAATCTCCCGGGTTCAAGGAGGCGCGTCTTAGGGCACGCGCGCTTCCTCTTGCCCTATGGAAGCAGCGACTAGGGCTTCCGGGCGAAAAGGGGAGCCTTCCAGAGCATTCGGGGATGCTGGCTACGTTTTCTCTTGCGTACGGGGTTCGGCTCTGCTGGCCGAGTGGGTTCCTTGCCCCAGCAATTCTGGCCGGGCGAATGGAATGGGCCCGGATTACCACGAGAGCGGACGCTTCCTTGTCAGTCGCGGGTTGTGCTGGGGAATCGCCTATAGGCAAAATTCTGCAATGTCCGTCTGGGATTCTGCCCTTAAACCGAGCCCGGCCGAAACTAGGCTTTGTACCCAGAAGGCCCCCGGATCAACCTCGCAGTCTTTTGAAATTCTGGAGAGCTGCTAGTTGTCACTAGCTAGGTCCGTCACACTTTTATTTTGACCGAAAATTGTAGTGCAGCTAGGGTCACAAACTCTTGACTTCTAATGTAGAGCTGCAAAACTCAGTCTAGCTAGGATCAACAGTCTAGCTTAGGAAAGGGCGGGCAATACCGAGCGCCTTTTGATCCGGACCGGCTTTCTTTTTTTCGTTTTGATGGGGTTGCTCCACAGGACAAGTAGCTTACGCGGCACCGTCAGGCACTGCTGCGAGATGGGAATCCGGGAACGCCAAGCAAGATTTGCTGGGCTGGCACTGCTGTGACTACGGGGAGGGGTCCTAGCCAAAAGCTTGAGGCTGATTTAAAAAGAATCTAAGCCCCCTCCCCACTAAATGAATCAAGAACCCTCCCGCGTCTCCCTTTGGATCCAACACTGCAAGCAAAGCCCGAAGGTGGTCTTGGCTGATCTCGGCATTGTGCTGCAGCCCGCAAACCATGGCTTAGCGCCGCTTGTGGTGGGCGGAGCTCTGGATGGGAGCCGCCTTAATGCCACTCCTTTCACCCCGCAGGTCAAGCCCCGCCTCCGCATCGCCCATTCCCGGAAGAGGTTCGCCCCATTCCCTGTTGTAGGAAATGAAGTTGTCCATTCAAATTTACGTATCCACCTTTCTTTATTAAGGTAGTAGTAGACGCGAGGAATTCAAGGAGAACGCCTGCTTCTCAAGGCAGGCTTCGTCTCCTCTCTCGCTCGTTGGCCAGGATGAGCACTTCTTAGGCGGACGGAGACTATCCCAACTAGCGAGCCGGTTCCCCGAAGTATTGGCGGAGGGAGGGGGGGATGAGAAGAGCGTGCGGGAGAAAGCGAGACCTTGGTCTCCTTCGCTCGCAGACAAATCCACTCGTTCCCAGCTGTTGAAAAGAAAACAAATGCTTGGGATCAAAACTAGCTTCCTGTTCAGGAAACAGAAGTGACTGCGCTAATTACAATGTTAATAATGAAACCGATGCTGCTGGTGGTGATTGTCTTCCATCCCAGACCCCCCTGGAATTAGCAGTAACAAAGATGAATTTCATCAGTATTGTTACTGTACAAAGGAGATCTCTTGGGGGCTGCTGGTTGAAGATAATGACCATTATAAAGAAACAACTTCGAACTTCTGAGTTAGACTCGATCAAAACCTTGTCAATCCCCAAAGTAGGACCCTCCAAAGGTTCCATTTATTAAGTCTGTTTAATTAGAGGTGTTTGGGAAAGATTTTTTTAAAAACCCTGCAATGATTCTTTTAAAAAGCAGCCCTGAATGAGCGGTTGCTATTGTTACTCTTCAATCCCATGATGAAATTATTCACTATACTGACTCATCGCTATTTTTATAACATGTACAGCAGCCACTATTCTTAATCTCCTTACTCTGGAAGCAAAAGAGGATACTTTAAATCAATGCAATGACATTAAAAGCAAGAATTGTGTGCGGTTATCCGATTCTCCCACCATTGATGAGATCAATCTTCGTTCCAGCTACAGATCTGCTTTGCTTTGGACCGGGATATTTTGCTGGCAGATATCTACGGTAGAGGCCATTCTCAGTTCCTGGCTTTCCAAGGCAAACCCTGGTCAGTTTCGGGAGAAGCATCGGGGAAGCTTTGCGCGGACCTGGAGAGCGAAGAAGATAACGGGGGAGATTCAACAACCTTGTTTCAGAACGAACAGTAATCTGTCCCAAAATGCAATTTATTCCAAAGGAAACCAGCCGCCCGATGAAAACTGGCGACAAATGCAAGCCTCATCACTGCCCCTGCCACAACGCCTGCCTTGCACTTTTAAGGACACCTTTTCCTGACCTTTAATACGGGCAGTCCGTTTGCTCAGCTCACCAGGCAAAGGCAGTGAATGTTGGCAAAAGGTTTCACCAAATTAACAGGACCGCTTTTTGTTTAATGCATACTTTGTAACAAGGATTTAGGATTTATTTCCATCCTGAGCTGGTGGAGATTTTTAAGATTTAAACCGATATAGGTAGTCCATCCATTCAGCAGGCACCTCAGTAGTTTTTTAATGTTTCTGAGAAGGGGGCAGCTGCGAATTGAGTACAGATAACTGAGCAGCATTTAACCACCTTTGGTAAAAGATCACAAGTCAGTTACCCCAGGAGATATTGAAAGCTGAGGCTGGTGGAAATGCTCAAAAATTCCCATTCCTTGATTACTGTAAGCTGTCATCTGAACTTGTGAATTGACTCCAAGGAAAATGTTATTTTGTAAGATGGTATCTGAGCCTCTTGAAAAGCTCTTTCGCACAAAGAATATTTATGTAAGTAAAAAATATAAGAAGAGAGGAACCAGGTCTGAGTCCGTGTATTTGCTAGCATGAGATTGTGTATTTTCTCCTCTTCTTTAGATGGAACTTTCAAATGAATGTGCTTCCAAAAACTAAAGATATCTCTTTGTTTTACTAACAAAATTGATATATTTACATTTTGAGAGCAACATAAATAAAGTCCAAACCGATTTTGCCTGATTGCCTTTTCCTGCTTCTTTCAAAAGTGGAGGAGAGATGAACCAATATCATACTTGATTTGAAGATTACACACACTCCCTGTTATGCTGTTTCTTGTAATTTCAATGCTGCAAGCGTTGCACAGAAGGAAACGCCACTTTCGAGACTCCCCAAAATGCCTTTGGAACTGGGGTTGCTATTTAGACCGATGTTTAAAAGAAAATAGATTTGTGTTGGAAGCCACACAGATATGAGAACACAAATATCAGGGCTGAAGGATTAATTGTGCTCTTTGTGCCCCTCCCTTGGTAAGTCAACAGATCTCTAAAAGGATTGGTATTCATTTCTAGGAAGAAGTATTATTCAGAGAGTGAGACTTTCCAATTCTAAATAACAAATTAGAGTATGGTTATGTGTCCAAAAACAGAGCTTTAAAAAGTCAAGTTAGTGAGCTGTAGAATAGAACCGTTCAGCTATTCATCGCGGCGCCCTTCAAATGTCTTGAACTGAAGTTTACATCGCCCTAAAGCGGGATCGGTTCGGTCAGACAGGCCGAATTATTCTCGACTGGCCGGTTCCGGGAGAGCGCGGCTTTCTAGCCTCCCGGACGCTTGTTGAACTGCCACGCCGCCCGCCCTCTCTCCCTGCGGCGAGCTCCTACCTTCGCAAATCCGCCTAGCGGCCTTGGGCGCACGGAGACGCCGAGGGAGTTGCCGCTCTCTCCATAAGGCGCGTCCCGAGGCTGCTGCCTCGCCCTGGGGGAAGGAGGACTCGCCATGTTAGTCCGCCGCCGTTTTCGCCTCCGGGAGAGGCTGATCGCGGATACCTGCGCTCTTGGGCTGGGCTGGAAAAGCCAACGGCCCATTCACTTTCGCAATCGGGAGTCCTCCCGAAGTTGTATGGGCATAGCCGGAGGGCACCAGGAGGGGGAGCAGGGCGTAGATCAAAGAGGCCAGGGTTTCCTACGGTTATTTTGATCGTATCCTTGTGAAACAATGGCTGAAATCTCTCCTGTCTTGTCTACCTTACAGGGTTTCTGCGATGAGAAAGTGGGGGGGGGGGCGCGAGGGGGTCACGTTGGGCACCTTGTTGAGCGGATAAGTAATTTTGCATTCAAAATTATTAAAATACGCTGGAGGGATAAATGTCTTCGTCTGCAGGATCCTGGTTGTCTTCTTTCCATATACTCGGAAACACTCTGCTATTTAATGCAACAGCGGTGCCCCTCGTCTGCTGAAACGCTTCAGGCCAGTGAATCTTTGTGAAATTCGAATCAAGGGGCACCCCTGTTCACCACAGCATTAACCCGGTTGCTCCACAAAGTTTGCAAGCCTTTTGAAAACCAAACAGCCCTTCAATGTATATTGGGCTAACACTGCTGCCCAGGAAAGAGCACTCTGCACTTGGTCAGAAGAATCACCCTCTTTCTGCATCTTGCATCTCAATCGGGTGAGTCCTTTGCTTGAAAGAGGGGCATCTGCAGAGTGTGGTCAAAAAAGTCAAGATGGTGCCCATAATGGTGTGACCAAAGCAATATTCATTAAAAAAAACAAGCAGAGGTTCAACTGATTTATTGACTGGTTAATAAATAAAATTTATCATGCCAGACAAATCTTATTTCATTCTTTGGCAAAGTGATTAAATTAGTGGACCAGCAAAATGCTGTGAACATAATATACCTAGACTTCAGCAAGCATTTGACAAAGTAGACCACAACCTACAATTTAATGTGGCTTGACAGCATCCCCACCAGTTGAATTCATAACTGATTGACCAACTGTACTCAACATGTAGTCTTTAATGGAACTGCATCTACATGAAGGGAAGTATGCAGTGGAATACCTCAAAGTTCTGTCTTAGGCCTGGTACTCTTTAACATCTTCATAAATGATTTAGATAAGGGGATAGGAGGAGAAATCAAATTGCCAGACAATATCAAGCTGGCAAGAATAGCCAACACCCCAGAAGATAGGTTCAAGATCCAGAAGGATCTTGGTAGACTTGAACACTGGGCCTTATCCAACAATTCAATGTAAGAAAAGTAAAGTTTTACACTTAGGCAAAAACCAAATGCACAGGTACAGTACAGGTGGTACCTTTCTCAACAGCAGTAACTGTGAGAGGGATCTAGGAGTCCTAGTAATGGGCCACCACTTAAATATGAGCCAGCAGGGTGCTGCAGCTGCCAGAAAGCCAATGTAGTCCTAGCCTGCATTAACAGAGGGATAGAATCAAGATCACAGGAAATGTTAGTACCACTTTATAATTCCTTGGTAAGGCCACACTTGGAATACTGCATGCAATTTTGGTCACTACAATACAAAAATGTTGAGACTCTAGAAAGAGAAGAGCAGCAAAGATGATACTGGGACCGGAAGCTAAAACATATGAAGAACATATGAGGAACTGGGTATGTCTGGTCTAATGAAGAGAAGGACTAGGACAGTGGTGGCAAACCTATGGCACGCGTGCCAGAGGCGGCATTCAGAGCCCTCTCTGTGGGCACCCATGCTGTACCCCAGAGATGGTGAGGGACTGGCCCCTGCTGCCCTGGCCCCACCCGCCCAATCTGCATGACCACCACGGCCATGCCCACCCGACACCCGGTGATAAATAAGTGGGTTTTGGGTTGCAGTTTGGGCACTGGGTCTCTAAAAGGTTCGCCATCACTGGACTAGGATGACATGATAGCAGCCTTCCAATATCTAAGGAGCTTCCACAAAGAAGAGGGAGTCAATTTATTTCCCAAGCCATCTGAAGGCAGAACAGGAAGCAAAAGATGGAAACTTATTAAGGAGAGATCCAACCTAGGAAGAATAAGGAGTGATAGTGAGAACTATTAATCAGTGGGATGGCCTGCCTTTAAAAGTTGTGGGTGCTCCATTGCTGAAGGGCTAAGGAGAAATTTCCTGACAGGTAGAACAATTAATCAGTGGAACAACCTGCCTCCAGAAGCTGTGAATGCTCCAACACTGGAAGTTTTTAAGAAGAGATTGGGCAACCATTTGTCTGAAATGGTATAGGGTCCAGCAAGGGACTAGAAGACCACCAAGGTCTCTTCCAACTCTGTTATTCTGTTATTCTGATTGCACCACCATGGATGCCATCTTGATTTTTTTTTTTAACCAATCCTGTAGTGGAGAAAATAAACCTAGCAAACAAAATGGAGGTGGCAATCTTTTCCTGCCTGTCTTTTAGATATGACTAGGATCAAACCCAGTTCTTCTCTTTGCCTAATTCTGTCAGACCCAAATTGATCTTCATGCCCCAGACAAGCCTCTGCAATTCTTCCTAAATCAAGGAATAGAGGTCTCCTCACCAGCTCACAGCGCAGCCCAAAAGGAATCTTTACAATGGAATTGCAATTCACGCAAGCCCCAAACTTCCATCCTTCATCAGATGATGACCCCAAGCTTCCCTCTCCTTTAACCAGGGACTTCCCAGCTCTTCTGCCCGCCTGAAAGACCCATTTGCCTGGTGGTAGAACTCCCCCAAGTACATCACATAGGACCTGCCTAGCTTCCCCAAACTGTCCAACCAAATAGATCCATAAGATTTCCCACTTTCTAGCCCTAACTTTCTGTAAAAATATTTGCTTTTTCCATTTTTTAAGGTCATCTTCCTTATAAAACAGAACCCAGCAATGGTTGCAATTAACATGGACCTCCTCAGTGTTGTGCTCCTTGCTTCAGTAATTTCCATGACACACCCTGCAGCCCCCTCCCCACTTGAAAAGACACTGGAGCTAAGGGAGAGGGGGGGTTTTCACACCTCCTGAGGAGAACTAATGTTTCTTTCATTGGGAGAGGCAGTGTTACTCAAGTACCACCAGGGATCTTTTCTAAATGATGGGGGCCTTCAAGAATCTCCCCAGCGTAAGGCCAAAGACAATTGCACTGAAAATTATCAAGGACAGCCCTGATCAGCAAAAATGTGAGCTTGGGATCAACAGCTGTTTCTCTTTTTTTTTTCCTGCCCCCCCCCCACCCCATCAAAATGATCAGATGGCTCATTACTTTTTATTTGGGTCAATACAAGGAATTAGTAACAAAATTTGTATTTCTTGGAATTTGCCTCCCCGCACTCTCTGCACTCTCCCGTTTATTGAGCAATTGTCTTTAATAGATCATAAAAAGGGGGGAAATAATCTTGACATCAATTGCAAGAGAAGGTAGGTAGGTTCAAATGAGCGTACTATCCCTGAGGCCTCTGTGGACCTTAAAAAGGCCCAGCTCAAATCAGGGTCACAGTATATTTAGACTGGAGGGCATTTAAGAGTGGATGCTCCATTACTCTTTTCTAGCCCAACATGCAGGGTTGCTATGAAAATAAAAAGAAAGGGGGAATAAAAGACCAGGCTGCTCCTCTGTCACTCTACAGTATAAGGGACTGAAAACATAAGACAATGAAATGGAGCTTGCTGAGAAGCCTCAGTCCTAGATCTAGACCTAGCTATCGAGTGGTAAGGAGAATAAACTTTGTTTAGACTCAGAGGTACTCTTGACATCTTGGCTAAACTTTGGGACTGAACATTTCCCCCCCCCCCCCAGTAACTCTGTGGTCTGAAATGTGCAGACAATGGGACACTTTGCTGCATTTCTCCTATCTGAGCTCTTGGGCTACACCGATAAAAACAGGTGGTGTTTCAGTTGTAATGCTGTGGCTGCCATTTTTGGACCACACATAGAAGATATTTCTATTAGAAGTCCAAAGTATAAACTCCTTAGCCCTTTCCACTGAACTAAGGCCTATTGCCCAGCCTCACTGGTGTTGCCTTGAATATGAGAGGCTACCTTTTTCTGTCTCAAAGTTCTTTTTCTCCTTATTCCTACAAACCTCTGATCTGAGATATTGCTGAATCGGGGGATAGAAAACGTATTGTCCAGGGGTGGTACTGTAAAACGTGTGGTCAAGGATACAAAGTGGTCCTCCAGTATCCCTCACATGCTCTTCCAAGTGACCCCTCATGTGGGTGGGATGAAATATTTAGGATCTTTTTCATTTAACCTAATTAGGGTTACATGATCATGTCATTTCATCTCAAGTTAAAGCATAAACGATAGCTCTGTTCTCTGCTGCCCTAGACATTGGAACACAGTGTCCAGCTGTGGTCACCATAATACAAAAAGGATGGTGAGACACTAGAAAGGGTGCCAAGAAAGAACAACAAAGATGGCAATGGGCTCGGAGCCTAAATCCTATGAATAGCAGGTAAAAGGACTTAGTATGTTTAGTCTAAAGAAGAGAAGGTTAAGGTGAGATGAAGCAGCAGTCTTCAAATTATTTAAATTATAAGAATCCTTTACTTTAAAAAGGTGAAAAGTAGCTTTGTTCTCTACTTCTCTGATACAATTCAGATGAATATTACTTTGAATAAAATCAATAATCAGAAATAGGGGAAGGGATATTATTACAGAACATGAATATTGAAAACAGAAAGAAACCCCCAAGAACTTAGAATAAATGGAGAATAATTTCCTAAGGTAGAAGAACAATATCAATGGCTACCCACTAGTTCATATTTTAGGGCTGGGAACTTAACAGTCTGCTGCTCTTTCTTACTCTGGGATTTCAATTGCAGTTAAGTATTATTTCTTTGAATAAAGCAAGCTTGAGTCTCTTCCCCTGCCATGTCTCTATCCCTAGGATCTTCACAATTCCAATCATAAAATTAGTATTTCAAATTAATGTCAATCAAGCTTAATTGTAGCTAGTGAAGTTTTCTTTTCCTTTTGTTGCAGAACATGAATGACCACTGAGTTTGCCTTTCCTTGTTCGCACTAGCAGTTTGATTCTTCTGCATCTGCAGCAGCCCTTAGCCCACTAAGGGGTAGAGCAAATGACAGATCTGCCCAAGTGCTGAACCTCTGGGGTTGCAACGGCAGAGTGAATTAACTCAAAACCAAAACTGAAAAGAGGGAAAGGGTTGACTTCCAAAGAAAGGTCCTGTAATTGCTGCTAGTTTGTGCTGTTCCCTTCCAATAGCACTTCCAATTTCCTCACATTGCTGAAACATTGTGTTTTGTCTGGAATCATTCACAGAAAGTATGTTTTACTTTCCAAGCCACTCTAGAATGACATGAGTTGAATCTTTCTGCCACTGCAGAGAGGGAAAAAGAAATAAGCACTCCTGAGCATGCTCAGAAAGCCTTTCCTTAACCTTTGAGTTATCTTGCACAAAGAATTTAGACTCCTGAGCAAACAATAAAGAACAATTCCCACTTGGATTTGACACCAAGAACACTTCTCTTGCCAACTTGCTTGATTGTCCTGGGAAGATTGAACACCAAATGTTGGACTGGAGGACTTGTTTCCTTGAACTTCCTTGAACTTGCTTGCTGGACCTGTTGCCTGTCATAAGCAGGGGCCATCAAAGAGAGAGCTGTTTTTGCTTGGAGTGGCTTGTACTTCGATTCACCCATTTCAGCATTGGGACACCAGCCACAGAGTCAGGTTGAAGACCCCAGTATGCTAATATGGGAGTGACTTCTCTCTCTCTCCGTTCACTTGCAGAGAGAAAAAGGGGGAAGAAGAAGACCAAAGGGAACCCCCACCTTCTTTTCATCCTTGGGGGGCTTCCAAATTTAACAAAACAGGTCTTGAATCACCCAGAGGGAGACAAATACAAGGGATCCTTACCAACTTCAGCTCAGTGTTTTGCTCGGGAAAGAATTGAGATTGGGGATCTCTGTGCTGGTTACTACTGTAGTTGTGATTTTGGCAGCAAGTCTACACGTGGCTTTTTTCTTCCGTTGTTTATTTAACTTTGTATCTGCCCTTTCTTCAAGAATTGCTGGTGGAAGAACATGAGCTGAGTTTGCAAGACACTCTGAACCAAAAACTAGTGAACCCCACTGTAGTCAAGCATGACATTTGATTCTTACTCTATGGACAGCTAATGAGTGACAGGCACTCAAAAAAGCTTGAGCTAATTTAGAAAAATGTAGTTTTACTATAAGTGTACATGTCATGGGAGCACAGACACTTTGGAGGAAGAAGCATAGGTTTCTTCCTTCCCAGCCCATATTCTATTTTATCTTTGTAAGAAGTGACTTGGGCAGAACAGTGGGGATTCTTCAGGTCTTGCTGGAAACCTAAAAGGTAAATAGGGCTCCTCACTCTTTTTCTATGTTTAGGTTAGATCTATCCTCCTTCTCCTTCTCCTTCTCCTTCTCCTTCTCCTTCTCCTTCTCCTTCTCCTTCTCCTTCTCCTTCTCCTCCTCCTCCTCCTCCTCCTCCTCCTCCTCCTCATCATCTAAAACTGAAACATGTAGGATGTGAACCCAACAAACAAGACATAGATTGTCTCCAGACATAGATTGTGTTCATAAAATCAGAATTGGTATAAGGTCATTTCATTTTATATGTTGACTAGCAATTCTACATGATCTTTTTATGGGATTCTGAATTGCCCTTGAAAGGACTCATCCTGAACAAATTTTGTTCTGAGTGGTGTTACAGGAAACATGTAAGAATATTTCAGGCCTTTCTAGCAGTAAAAAAAAGAATAAATTAGAATTATTATGCACTCATGAGAAAAGCTTGCCATGGCTAACATCATGCCATTTCCTGATTTTTACAATGAGTCACTCCTGATTTAGAATTAGTGGGAAAAATCTTAACCAAAGGTCACTGGTAGAGTTGACACAAGAGGTGTCTTGTGAAATGAAGATAACTGAGTGCTTTAATGAGCAGTTTCTCCTTCTATTCTATTATAAAAGATTTCATCATGATGAGTGCATAGCTTATTGCCTTATATTTTTCATTTTAATTAAGGAAAAAATAGGAGTTGGGAGAGAAATTATGAATGATTTGGAGTACAATTTACCCCTCCCCCAAATCCAGGCTCTTCAAAAATTAATGGCAGAATGTTCAGGAAAGATGAGGTAGAACTATTGGAAGATTTAGATGGAATATTAGATGGACTATAAATTCCTCACTTATTAGGAAATGACTGATTATGTGGAACCTCCATTGGCAGGGACAATCTATCTTTGGAATCAGAGGCAAGCTTTTCCCTTCTTGTGGGGATGTCAATAGCAGAATGCTGGACTTGATTCAATATTCAGACCCATCTTAGATTTATACATTTATAGTGGATAGTTGAATTACTCCGTTGTTTTGGGGTGTGTTGTTTTTGTTTGCAGATATACAGTAGCCAAACTAAGAGAACAAAGCCCCGAGTTTTCATAACTTGTAATCCATGGGTAATAGGCCATGTAATATATAAAACATGACACTTAATGCAAACAAAATCTTTATTCTGTGAAAGGTTCTATATACTGTAATTTATACAGTAAAGGAAAAGCATTGTTGATGACATTGCTATTTTTTTAAAAAAAAAAATTACAGTACTGCAGCTGTCTTGGCATATTAAATAGAAAGGGAAGTAAAGGTAATGAAGCTGGGGAATACCTCCATGAAAGTTTGAAAGTTTTCATGGATGATCATTATCTTCATCAATAGTAGCAATAGAAATACAGAATCTTGAGACACTTTAAAGCCTAATGTGTTGATTTTGGCATCAATAAACCCTCCCTTCTCTTGACTTCAGGTGCCCCTTGATTTCAACATTGATCATCCCCAAAGCATCATATAAGGACACTAATTTGGTGAAGAAATTGCAGAGTTTGGTCTTCCTAATGAAATACACAAAAATAATTATCCTCAACTGAGAGATTTGGCTGGGAAAGGTGAGATTTGAGAAGTGAGGTCAGAAGAAATGAAATGGGGGAAAAAATAAAAACTGGCAGTTACATTATAGCTGAAAGATGTATAGTATATACAGCCACCAGTTGAGGATAACACCGCATTTGACAAAAATCAACTCTAATCTATAAACGTTTTGCAATGGTATATTATGTTAGCCATTCACTTGCCAGAAAGTTCTTTCTTACTCTTGGGGCATTGACGTAATAACCAAACTATTAACACATTAAACTTACCTTTTAAAAAAAACAAATAATTTCCTGTTTCTGGCATGCATGTGTGTTAACTAGACTTTTTCATGTTTATAATCAAAATAACTGACATCTAGAATCACCAAGTTGGCAAGAAATATTACTTTTTAGTATGTACTATTTATAGATTATATTTCTGCCAAACATTCAAGGTGATTTATTTTTATAATAATGGCTTGTCTGATGTGATGCAAAAAGATGATTCAGCTTCAGGGGAGAAAAAAGAGAAGCACATTTTGGTAAAAAGCAATAGTAGCCTTACAAGAAAAACAAAACAAAAAACAGACTCCTTCTGACTCCTTTTATTAAGCAAAGTCAAAGTAGCTTGCAGAATTCTGACTTACCCCAAAATCTTCTTTGGGTTAATAGGTAAACAAAACAAGGGTACAGAAAGGAGTGACCATATAATGGAATTAGAATTTGAACAATGTCTTCAGATTTAGCTTAAGGCCTATCAGATGCAGTAATAGTAGTACTTGCTTCTAAGTCTCTAGCAATAAAAAGATTTTTTTTAAAAAAAAGATGGCTTATTTTTTTTTTAAATGAAATCTAGCAAAAATTAAGCTACAGGTCATCCAGATGGAATGATCAGCGTGGGAAATAATAAATCCTCAGGCTTATGAGATGATTACATAAGGCCTGCAAACCCTACCAAAATGGTACTCCTGTTCAATTGAATTAAGAGATGTTCAGAGCTATGTTGGACAGAAATTAACCTGTTTCAGATTTCAGACAACTGATACCATTCCTGCAAGCTTTTTTTTTACATTAAGATCCATATAAACAAAAACTTAAAAGATCAAGAAAAGGGCCTAGCTTTGCAGATCAATGACATTATTTTTTGAGCAGGGGAACTTTTTGTCTTTATTTTTTTAAAAACAAAGATCCGACTGCTTTTTTACATAGTGCTGTCCATTCCACCACTTCATTCAGCTGCAGTTGTGAATTAGCTCAGGTGGAAAAAAATGAGTTGATATAAACTCATGGAAATATCCCAGGTGATCAATCAGCCATTATGGAAGCTGCCAACTCTGAAGACTAAGGCATCCTTTGTCTGGGCTGAGGACCATGCTTGTTCAGGGGCTCCCCCCCAAAAAAAGAAAAAAAAAGATGGAGCCAAGACAAACCTCATTTCTTTGTTCTTTTATTAAAAAGAAATATGATTTGCAAATTACTTTCCAACCACACAATAAAGTTCTTCTTTGGTCGCATTAAACATTTACAGTTGGTTGAAAATATGTGGAGATGTAGGGGCCATAGTGAAACTCTGGGGACACATGAAGTCCTGCCCTCTATATGAAAGAATTGTGAGAGGGAGCAAGCTGTGCAGGGTCAGCGATGTGTGGTCCTGTGGATCCATCCCAGAAGGAAGAGTGCTGCCTATTTGGTGCTGCCAATTGAGCTTTCCCTTGTCTGAGGCCTTAAGGATTGGTTCTGCTCACTCTGGTGCCCCTCATCACCCCCACTCTTGGTAATCTGCCTTTGCATGCAGAACACAATGCCATCTCTCTAGACTGCCTCGCCAAAACACAGCCTAAACTCTCTAATTAGCAACGTGTTCTATCATTAAGGAGCCCTGCTGAGAATTTGTATTTAATAATGACCTTAAATTAGTTATGATGGTAAATACTCATCGGAAAATTCAACATCTAAAACTGTCTGCAATCTGGAAAGGCTCCAGCCCTCTTGTAATCTCTAGGAACCCACAAATGACCTCAAAGTACTGCTTTTTAAACACACATGGACACAGATTTCCCCCCCCTTTCTAAAGATCAGGGATTGTGTAGACAACTTGGGGGAGGGAGCCTGTTAATTAGGTTAGCTGGATGCTTTGGCAAATATTTAGAAAGCAACAAGATGGTTGAGGAAGGAAGATGTAAAGTGCACAAAATCAAATGGAGAATTAACAGGTGACTGGATAGGATGCTATCAAAACCTTGGAGAGAAATATGTGGTACTTTCTACTCTGGGTATGGGTGTGTACATACATAGATAAGCATTCTTTTCCAAACAGAAAATAGTCCCTCATCAAGCTTTCTTCTCAACATATGTAGAGTTTATTTCCCACACCACTGGTTGGTTAATTACACCCAGTCCTACATACATATGTAGTGGGGATGAGGGCTTCTCCACCAAAGAGGATGATTTTTAAAGACTGTAGCATGCAACTCATCCCTAATTTTATGCTCATTAAATTTTTGATGGTCACTGGTTTTGATTCATTGTCCTCACATGAAGGTTAACAGGGCACAGTCCCGATCTAACAACAACCACCATTTTCCCATATCACCCCAGCCTATAACAATTTTAAGATATCACTTAGGAGTACCTATTAAAACAATATTTTTCCTCTTAAGTTGACACTATCCCACCACTGCTGCAAAATATGTAATCCTTGTCACTCTTTATTTTTGAGATAAAATCAGCTGACCTGCTGTGGGTGTGATCAGAGATGTATGGGGGAGCATTGGAAGGTGCAAAGGAGCCCCTTGCCCAAGGTTGCAGCTGATTTCTCCCCACGCACGTTTGCCCTCAGCAGTAGCCCCTTCCCTGAATTCCCTTTGTACTAGTCATCTCCCTATTTTTACATCAATTTCTCTTCTAGCTTTCAACAAGGCAAAGGGGAGGGTTATTTCATCGGGAAAGACAAAGAGGTGTATGAGCACTCTTCCACTTTAACAGTGTCCTGAAATTAATAGATCTTCATTATTTATTTTGAGAAAGAAGCAAGAGTGGGGTTTTTTTCTTCATTGTTCTAATTTCTCAGTTTTGAAAAGTATGTTTACCTTCTGGTGAAGCAGTTCTGCTTTTGTTTTTTCCAGTCTCCAGAAACAAATTACGAAGGTTGAATTGTTTTGTTGTCTGTTTGCCAGCTTCCTTATAGCTGTCAGTTTCAATCACTTCCTCCTGGAAGAGGCTATAGCTACCCAGCAACTAGTCAGTTTCAGTTATCCCATTCTACGGGGCCCAGCCAGTTATCTCTACCTGACAAGGCTTGCTTTCTCCTTTTCTAGAGCTATTCCTGCCTTAGTGTCTTCCCATGTTTCTTTATTGTACATTGTTTAAACTTAGGAGATATACAGATGGGGTATAAGTGAACAAATCAGCCTAAAAAATTCTGGGCAGAGTCTTAAAGCCAGACCCTCTTCATTCTTGCTCTATTGCTGAATACATCCCACCGATGAATGTGTTCCCCCCTCAGTGAGAGAGGGCTACAAAGCCCAGTGAAAGAAGCCAATCACCTTGCCTACTATGAGAGGTATTGACAAATCTGTTCAAAATAGAGGCGATTAAAGCATGATAGGGATTTGCAAGGTGGAGGGAGGCAGGGAGGGAGCAAATGTCTTGCTGTGTTTTGTGCCATCCAGGAGGGAGGAGAAAAGACCCAGAATATATACTGCGGGAGTTCTTACTGAGTGGCAAATCCGGCCTTCCGGGCAAATATATTTGAGTGCTCTTCCAGATGTGGATGCTCAGCTTTGAAGCTTTTTACAGGATGCTCCATTCCACCCCCCTCTCCCCCCCAATAGTGACAACTTCCTCAGGATGGACAAAGACTGTTCCATTGTGTCCCAGATCGAAGTAATCTGTCTGGCGTGGAGAGGGATCCTGGCTAGGGAATTCTGGGAATTAAAGTCCACACATCTTCAAGCTGCACACTGTACAACGAACAATCAATTCTAGACAACCACGTTTAAGCTTAGTCAGGCGATTGCTTGCTGGCTCAGTGTTTCCCACAAACTCAAAGTAGGGTTGATGGAAGCAGAAATTAACAGTGGACAGCCGTGACCTGCAAACGGAGCCATTACCTTTGGAAAGCGATAGCAATCCGGTTACACCAGGAAAGGTAATACAAAGATTTGAAATAAGTCGGGAGGGGGAAGGGGGCCTATAAGGCGTCTCCACGGGGTCTCCAGCTGAGACGATTTGTAATGCGAACTGAAAAGCGGCGCGCGAGGCAATCGGTGGATGGTGGGCTGGAGGTGGGGGAGAGAGAGAAACACTCCGGCTCGGCTCCTACCTAAACGTCTAAACGATTCTCCTCTCCTGCACTAACCTTTCATGTTTAATGAATGAATCTGCATTGCAGTCTTTCCCTCGCTCGCTCCCTCCCTCCCCCCTACAGCTGGTGTGAACTCTGCAAGTATCATATGAAGAGGCTGTGATCTCCTCTGCCTTCGGATTCGAATTAAAGTCCAGCTTACCTGCTTCTGATCCGGTATCATTGCCTCTCGTGACCCTTTCGTTATTATTTAATAGAATTAACGTCTTAAACCGGTGAGTCTTAGAGCCGACGACGACGATGATTACACAGACTAAAGAAAGGACACTGCCTCCCCGCCCACCCACCCCCCACCCCACCCCCCAGTGCAGATGGCCCAGTTCAGACTTTCAAAAGAACTTTGCTGTTCAAAAGGTACTTGGGATCTTGGCCGGAGCTAAGCATTTGATGCACGCTCCGGTTCGGCCACCGTCCACAAGCAAAAGACACCCTTATTGCTCTAATAGAGTGAGCGACTGCTGACCCTCTCGATGGATCGCTCTCCCCCACCTCAAACACGCATCCTCTGGTAGGCCGTTAGAGGGCAGCACACACTGCCAATCAAGTCCACAACCCCCCAAAGAGGCCCAAAGCTCTTTTACTCAAGAAACCGGTCTGGTTTCCAGCCAGATATCATCTAGAACCAGGGGTAGCTGGCTCAGGAATTCTGGAGTTGAAGTCCACGACTCATAAAAGAGCCAAGGTTGCCTACCCCTGGTCTAGACTCTAGTCCCAGCACAGCTCTTTACCAGTTATGTTGGCAGTTCATAGGAAATGACCTCTAAGCCCGTTTCTTCAGCCACTGAAGGAAAAGTGGATGCCGGCTATGTTGTGACACACATTTAAGTCTGTTTCTCAACCTCAGCCAGTTTAAGAGGTGTGGACTTCAACTCTCTTGGGGAATCCAGGAATTGAAGTCCACACATCTTAAACTTGCTGAGGTTGAGGAACACTGATCCAAGTAACACCCCTTCTGGTCCTTCCCATGGAGAGCTGGATTCAGGAAGCCTTCTAGATTGCCTTTGTGAGACATTTTTCAAGGGCCTGCTTTTGAAAGGAAATCCCCTGCTTCAAAATAAGCAGCTTCTTTCCTTGGGCCGAATCTCAGAGGAGAAACATGCTGGTATTGGCAATGAGCACCTCCCCCCTCCAAGCTCCCCTCCTGAGGAGCCTTTTCTGCTCCTCTGTAGGACCAAAAGGCTGGGCTTCAGCAGGAAAAAAGGCACCTTCCTAGAGCAGAGTTGTATCCAGCTCCATCTTCTGGTTGACTTTCATCCCATCTGCCCTGGGAACTCTTCAAGGGAAGTTCTTCTTGATCAAATGTAAGTAGCCTTATATCAAGCCCAGCCCAGAGGAGCATCAATCTGAGGCAATCCTTTTCCTGAAAATAAGTAGGAGCTTTCCTCATCTCTACTTTAGAAAGGGAAAGTCATGACCAATCAAATATTCCCTCTTGGTCGCATAATACTGATCTCAAGCTGGTGATGTCAACAATGTGTTCCCATTCTATGTACTATAATAAAAATAGTTTTTTCAATCTGATATTGTCCTGTCATGGCTTCAATCTGATATTGTTCTGTCATAGTTTCAGGTTGTGTAACTCTCTGTGTGTGGTGTTTGCCTGGACTAGCCCCTGTAGCCTTCTCCCTGGTCCACTATGCTTAAAGTAACTTCTCTCCAGGTTTCTAACCAAACTGAGAACAGAACTCAATGATTTTATCTCTGAAAATAGCATCAGCATAGAATAAGTAGCCTTATTTCCCCTTGTTACAAGCTCTGAAAATAATGGAAGATTCACATTATTTGCCAATTTCCTTGCAATTAATTGTCTTCCTCTTGTAAATAAGGTGAGGTTGCCCAATAGCTATTCATTTCCAGTAGTTCAATACTCAATTTATTGTAAAAGAAATTCTTAGAAGCACCATTATGATCAAAAGCCACCTTCCCATTTCACTATGTTGAACTTTGAAGTGTAACTGTTGTTGTGGAAGAAGCAGGCAGAGCAATCAGCTTGGAAATTCACAGCAGAGCCCCCAAATTGTGGTACTGCAGAATGAATACCAGCCTCAATATATTTGGGTGCCATGCCTCTGTTGGTGGATGTTTTGCTCTTGGTTAGTGATGTAGAGAAAGTAGAGAAGGTCAATCAATGTCCCTGTACTGCCCCCCCCCCCCAGATCTGAACAGCATGATTTAACAAGCAGTAGGAAGAGAAATAGTCTGGGCAATGAGACACCCAATTTTATAATGGTATTGTTTTGTACTGACACAAAGAAAAGGTAGATGGTGCTTTAAATTAGCAGTGTCTGGTTCTTGATGGTCAAGGATGTTGCTGCAGGAACAAGATTTTTGGGGGAAAAAGTCCAGTGTTCTCTTCAGTTTGGTAGCCCCAAAAGGACCCAGAATAAAGGTCACACTCTGGATAAGCCATCTGAGAGTGGCAGTCTTCTCACTCAGGCTACAAGTATCTGCAGAGTATGGTAAAAAATAAAATGAAGATGGCAGCCGTGAAGATGTAACCAAAGCTTTGCCTGGTTTTTATATGCACCACTTGGCTGCCATCTTGACTTTTTAAAAACCATGCTTGCAGGCTAAGTGGCACATTAAGTCATCCCTGAGGAAAGGTCCAGAATCATGGACAATAGCCTGAATGAAAGAGCCTTCCGTTTTCCCTTGCCCACCTCCCTTTCCAGGCAGAACTTGAACTCTGTTGTCTGTTTGCTCAACTCCTCTGCATACTCAGGACTAAATCTCCTGGCCTTTAGTTCCTGAGGCTCAATGTCTCAATGTAACCACTCACCATTTCTGTTAAGACTCCCTTGCATTCCGTTCTTCTTTGGGCTCCTAATTTCCATAGAGAGGGGAGTCCTTACACTCTTATACATGTCACTAACTTCTTCCTAATTCACTACTCTACAAAATAAAGAGGGAAAAGAGGAGTGGCCAGGAGGGAGAAGTGACCAAGGGTCTGGGGTACATGTAGATGGATTGCTTTAATGTCTTCACGTTTTTTTGCATATACCTGTATTGGGGTTGCCTGGGTGCATAAGATGCCCAGAGAGTGTGCGTTGAATGTGCTTACAACAATGACGACCCTGTAATTACTGTATGGTGTAAAGGGGGGAGGGAGAATCTAACATTGTGGAGGGAAGGAAATGTCTGGGGTGTTAGAGTGGTGCTGATTCCCTGGGTGGTGGGCAGGATCCATATGTGGGGGGAAAGATTATGGAATTGTATGTATGTCCTCTCCAGCTATGTTTCCCCACAGGCGCGGAGGGCTGAATCCAGGACAGGCCAGCCCAGCATAGCGCTCGATAAGGAGTTGCATGAATGAGCACGAATAGAGAAAGTTGTGCTCAGCTAACCGAGGAAATCGTAGCCACGCCAGGGTACCGACGTCCCCGTTTCTTTTCACTGATGGCTGGAGAGGAAGGGGGCCAAACAGGCGAGACCCAGGCGTCTCCTTCGCAAGAGCCAGTTGTAATTGATCAAGCCGAGGCATCTTGAAAAGGCTCCAAAACCGATCCTGACTAGGAAGAGCTACCCTCCCATCCGCACTCGCTGTCAATAGGCAAGGGGAGGGGGGCGGAAAGAGGCACACAAAGACGCTGGAGGAAAATATAAGATGGGGGGATGGGGGGGGCTTCCAGGCGATTTCTTTACGGGCCGGACAAAGGACCTACTACATATTACCTACCTGGACAGCACAAGGCAAGCAAGCTCACAACTACAAACAACCGGATCTCTACTTTCACAAGAAAGTAATTCGGGGAATTTTCCGGGAAGCTCTATAAACGATTTTAGGTGCTTACTAACAAAGTGAGAATCGACCCTCTCGGAAAAGGATCTTCTCCCCTCAAATGAGACAGCCTTTCTCTGAATAGGGGTGCAAAACTTCGGATCAGAAGGAAGGAAAGAAGTCAGTCCAGACTCTGGAAATTATCCCATAGTATTAGCGTTATTTCCCTCTTTAGAGCTATTTGGGAATGTTATTGTTTTCGCCTTTGCGTGATCATATAGGACAAAACTTCACAATGTGCAACAGATGATCTGTCACATTAAATGGTCCTTTGGACTGGGAATTAAATCTCAAGAGAGGTTTCCAAGCAGCTCTTTTATTGTATTCCCCCACTGGAATAACCTTCAAGGACAACTCGGAGTGACCGCTCAAACTCCGTGGCCCACGGCGTTCCCACTCAATCTCAAGAAACCAAGTTGCCCTCAAACCCAGCATTTCAGGCGGGTAGCGGAAGAGCCGACACCGCGAGATTTCAAGGCCAATGGGATTACTTCCGTGTTAAAGGCAAGACTCCGAATCAATTTCTTTTTGCACAGGGCCACGAGTGAATCGAGAGCTGGAAAAGCGACCCAATAGTTCAGTCTGCTTAATCTAGAGTCAATCTCGACGCTGGAAAATGTTTGCAGGACTCCTACAAACTCAGAGCCAGCTTCCACCATCGAATGGAAGAGGGCCGAGAATTTTCTCTAACCGGATATAATCTTGAAGGACCAAAATGGAAGCTGCAGACTGCCTTCAGTAGTTTTTTTCGGGATGGGAAAAAAGAGCCTTGGGTACAGAAGGCCCTCTTCCTTTCCGCGGATTCTCTCCTCTCTCTTTTCCTCCCTATAGATTGCCCCCAAACTTGGATCTCACTCTCGGTCAATGTTCCCAGCTCGGGGCCTACAGCTTTATAGGACTACAACACCCATGCTATTAGGATTGTTGGGAGTTGTGCTCCTAAGCCCTTGGAGGGCACCCAACGGCAGGAGGCTGCTCTGGTCCTTCTCCTGCCCCCTAGTTCCCCGGTGCCTCTTTGCCGCTCCGCCTGACGAGCCTCTCTGCCCTGCCATCTGGCCTCCTCCGAGGTCCTGCGGCTTTCCTCCTGCCTATTGATCAAACGCACTTTAGCTTCCGAGTCATTTCATCTTAATCAACAGTCCAGCTTGCCTTGGATAATAAACTAATACAGGAGAGGGGACTTGTCGATAACGATCGGCCAAAGCAAGGGGGGGAGAAGCCGTAAGCTCCCCCTCCCTGCCTAGTTTGGCCATCTTCGATAGGCCCTATCTTCCCAGGGCAGATGGCTTTGGTAGGGAGCCGAGGAGAGGTAGGAAGAGAGCGGGAGAAAAGGCTTAAAGGCAGATTTTCATAGATTTACACCTCAATCAGCCATTTAGGTTTCTAATGCAAATGCTACAAGAAGTTCGTTCATCTGCCTGCTGCGGTGATTTCTCTCTCTCTCTCTCTCTCTCTCTCTCTCTGTGTATGTACTGTAAGGAGGAGGAGGAGAGCACTGATTAAAAGGCCCGCGTTGTGGAGGATCCGACCTTAGAAGCCTCCAGTTCTTACAAAGCACCCTTGGCGGTATTACTCGATAGTAAGAGCCTCCAAATTTGCGGGCCTGCCCTGCCAGCCGAAGAAAGGCAGAACGACAAAGGGCATTTCCTCGCTGGTGATTTATAGCGTCACCGGCCAGCAGAGCGTTGTGAAAACTGGCTTTGTAGCCTCACGAGGGTGGCCCGTGAGGACAAATCGTTAGTGAAATCAAAAACGGCAGTCCAAAAGGAATTTAACTGGAATAAACCACTTCGATCCCAACATAGTCTCCTATCTCGCTGAATCAGGCCTGGGGCTGCCCTTATTTTAAAGTAAGACCATTGGAAATAATTTAGTCTTGCTTCCATGTAAAAAGATCGGGGGGTTCTGCAAGCCCGGGTGGGGTGGGGTGGGGTGGGGTGGGGTGGGGTGGGGAGTTCACACGACCTCAGGATTCCAAAGCACAAACAGTACAGAACCAAGTGCCCCTCACACAAGTCAAAAGGCAACAGCTAGGAATCCTAGTCTCATGATCTACATTCTGCCTGGTTATTTTTAAGGGTTCCAAGTGACATACAACCAAGAAGGATTTATCTCATGGTGCTCAGCTCAGATCTGGGGTTAAAAGTCCTTGGACCTTGGCTATCACTGAGACTGGGATCTGGAGCATCCAACTCAAACATTTGGGTGATTTTGTTCTCAAAGTGTAGCCGCCAGCCTAACGCCTCTACCCACTTCCATTTCACCATACAGGGAGTTAGTTCTGAGGAAAATAAAATTCTTAAAATAACATGCATTGATCTCACTTCTGCCAACTTTAACGGGGACATCAGTCAGCGCTGGCTCTGAGGCCAGAAATATCGCAAGCCCTGCCCTTTATAACCAAAAGGAAGCCTCGCTTGAATTAACCAGATTTATTCCTGAATGCACATGTTGGACAGCAGATCTTCTCCGGAAGCAATGGAAGAAAATGTGTGATTTGGAGGCTTTTCCTGCCATCCTTGGGTTCAGAGAAGCACTTATATGAGTCAAAATAATTCCAAATTGCTTAATTTGCAAAAATACACACGCATACACAGAATTTAAAAAACAACAACAAAAAAACACTTCGCTTTCTATTCTGCAGTCTACCACCAAGAAATCAGGGGGAACTTCATACAATGAACAAGGAGCGTTTTATGATAAACCTCGTGGGACCGAGAAATCGGGCCACGTGCAATCTCTAGCCCTGCTAAGGAAATCCTCCAATTTCACCTGCTCTTTGTGGCTACATGGGAGGTCAAGGGAGCGTCAAGTAGCTTCTTCTACCTGGGGAGGAGTTGACCCCAAACAAATGCCTAAAATTTGTATGAATCAGGCCAGCACGTTTCACACCGATTCGGAAAAGGTCTAGCCGATTTCTGCCGCTTCTGGTCTAGCCCTTCTCGCTCTTTTCGACATAGAGCAAGAGAATCTGGCACGGTGGGTCAGATATTCCTTTATTTCTCCATTTCGAGGCAGGTGAGAGGCTAACAGCCGACTTAATGACCTCGAAGTGAATATTGTTAAGGCCCCACTTCTTCGGGACGCTTGTGAACTGGGTTGTCAAAACTCAATTGAAAGCACTCCCTATACTGTGTCTCCTGCACAGTATTACTTGGGAATAAATCCTCTTCACTTACAGTCTAGAATTCGGTCAAACATGTCTGCATTTTTTCTCCGGATTGCGTGCAGCGCTTTTTCTCTGTTAAAGTGGGGAAGAGGCTGGCCGAGAGGCCAAATGGCTGCTCTCCTTTACTATCGCCTCCCGCCAATGTTACAAGCCGATCTCTTGGAGAGGGGCCGAGCGACCCTCCGGAGCGCAAGAGCGGATTCCTCTTTCTTCTAGAGAGAATCAGTATCAGGAAGTTGCATCCCTGGTTATGAGTTTGAACCCGGTTGTAAAACCAGGCAATCCGAGAGTAGGAAAGGGCTTAGATTAAGCAAATCAGGTTCTCGCAGGAACCGGCCTAAGCCTATTTTACAGCGACACAGAACTCAGGGAGGGTGTGTTGGTGGTGGTTTGTTCTCCGAACTTGCTCGGAATACAAACCACCACCCCCATCTACCACCCGAGCTACAAATATTTGCTATTATTTCTAACTCAAGCGGGGTGGGGGTATTTCTAGGGAGCTCTGTGGGGAAAGGCCGCCTTTTATGTCTATCAGTGTGGTGGGGCTGATCTTTTGAAGGCCTTTAAAGGCTCGAGAGAGCAAGTCCTTTCCTGCCTATGTAGTCTCTTTGCTGCCGTGGCTCCGCCATTCCAATTAAGCCATCTCAACCCTCCTGCATTTTCCCCTTACTTTTGAAACCTCCAGCTTTTCTCTACGCCCTAAGTCCCGGAAGCACAATCTCTCAGCAAGCTCAGGAGACAGACAAAGTCAGTGGATTTCTCTTTCTCTCTCCTCTGACCCTGTTTTCTTGGTGACGAGCCGTTATTTAAAAAAAAAAGGGGGGGGCAGTGGGAACGATTCAGATCAAGTCAAAAGCTTCAAACTCCCACCTGGCGCTTCAAGGAAGAGGGAGACCTCGCGCGCCTTGGTGGTTTCTCCTGAAATCGGTGGGGCTTCAGCCCGTCGTTCAGCCCCAAACAGACCACAGCCACCCGGTTTTGCTAGACGTAAATCCAATGGGACTGATTCTCAAGCAAACTAGGGTTTTGTCCGAGTTAGCAGCAACGTTCCCTCTTAAAATATGACGTCTGCGCCACTCCAATTCCTCTGGTTAAAAACACCAGGCCTCCCAAATCAAAGATCTCTTCCTAACACACACCCACACACACCCGGCCTCACATCAGACGACAAGAGGGAGATATTTCGGAAATCCCAAACGCGTTTCGAAATGGTCAAGAAACATTCCAGGCACGTTAGTTCCTTAATCCCAATCAAGGTTTCAAAATTGTATTTTCAAGTAAAAACACGCTTAGAATTCACCTCTTCTTAATTCACGCTTGACTAACCAGCCCCGGGCCAAGCCGAAACTTTTGAATGCGCCGAAGGTGACGCAGGACCCTTCTTCGTCCGGGCAAAGAAAGGGCCTTTTCAGCGCATTAGGCAGCTCCCGAGGACTGGGGGGAGGAGCCGTAAACTGATTAAGGAAGGAGCTCCTTAGTTTGCTTTGGGAGGCTTGTATCGCTGTCGTGTTTGCTTTTAAAGTTGCCGACCGAGAAAAACAAAACAAAAAAGCCCACCCATCTTAAACTCTTATTGGGAATTCACCTAAGCAAAGCACAACACCACCGAAAAGCATAATTTGGAGGAAGGAAGGAAGGAAGGAAGGAAGGAAGGAAGGAAGGAAGGAAGGAAGGAAGGAAGGAAGGGGAAAGCAGGACAGAAGTGGAATTTTATGGAAAAGCAGCTGTCTACATGATCCGTCCTTAAATTAGTGCCATCAGTGGGATTCCAGTTCCCAATATTCCAGCTGGGGGACTGAAGGAGAGGCTAGCCCTGTCCACTCAAAAGGGCAGGATGCGGTCTAAAGAGGGATCCAGACCCCCAACGTGTTGCCATGCCTTTGAAGGGGGAGAGCACCAGGGCATTCCTGTCGTCAATATGCTGAGCAGCACCAATCTAGGCATAATGGGCAGAAGTAGGTGCCTCTTCCTGACAAGAACATTAATTTAGAGCACCTGCCGCAGAGGTTGACTTAGCAGCCATGACCTCCCCCTTTCCCCCAATGCAGGTGAGGTAAGCTCTGGTACCACTTGAGGGACTTTTCAACCTTCTTTGGAGGAAAAGCCAGGTATGGCCAATGGCAAGGCGGATGCCGTCAGGAGATTCTCTTTGTCCAAGGACTGTACCTGGCAAAAGACTTTGTGATCCTCCTGGATAGTAGGTAAGGTGCCCGGTGCCCGAACACGCTTCCTTATCCCTCTTGCTGCTTTAAACTAGGCCCCTCTATCTCCTCCTAGCAATTTGAAGGGGTAAACTTGTGTTTGGAGGAAAACCGTAGCCTTCTTTAGCCAGGAGCAGGGAGTTTGAGGTCCGCCATTCGCCCCTAGGAGCACAGAACAAGGTTTCGAGACCTTCCAGATCCACCCCTCCCTCATTTGGCCATACCTAGCTAAACGCAACTGTCCCCAGCAACTCCTGTGCCCCAAAATATGTTTTAAAAGCATACCCATGTATGCCAAAGACTCACATGTCATTATATGGGGGGGATTTTCAAGCTGGATCCTGAATGCACTGTGATCAGGAAGTCAGTTAATGGAGTTCAGTGGAGGTTTAGTTCCAGCAAACTGACTCTGAGTGAAGAGAAACTTTTTCCAACCACCTCCTAAGACTGCGGGGACCGGTAGGGATCCTACAGAGCTGAAAGGGCCAGCCTTAGAGCAAACCTTTGGACAATTAGGGCTGCCACCCTTTCTGCTTCTCCTGCCAGCCAGCCTCATCTTGGCCAATGGACTTTATTTCTCTTACTTTTTAGTAGACCCATGTAGGGTTGTGCGGCAAGGGGCCTTTGTGGGCTGAGCCCCAAATGATGCTGTTGGAGTGGCTTCTGGGGCCAGAAGCCCTATCGCTCATTAGGCACCTCTTTATTGAAAGAAGCCGGCAGGGATATACCTTTTTAGCATGAAGCCCAGTTTCTCTGTGGGAGGAGGAGAAATAAGAGCAGGAAACAATTACCAGCAATACAGAAAACACACCAACATCACTAAATAGATAAGAAAAAAAATGGAATACTGTATTTGATATTTTTTTTTAAGAAAGTTTGTACATAGAGATAGACACGCAGTAAAGGAAACAGTGGCATAAGCATCCTACGTGAATTTAAGAAGAGACCTCAACAGCTGCTATTTAAATACTCAAAATGCTTTTGCATAAGAAAACTACAGTGGAACCCGAAGCCTCGTTTCTTCTATCACTGAGGTCCCTTTTGAAAACCTAGTCCGTCACCTCTTGACAGCTACGTTTGTGCAAGAAACCCAAGTCAGGGAAAATGTTTCTTTTCTGTCCTTTTTTTTTTTTTTTTAAGAAGGAAAGAGAAGGGAGGGGAAGGGCGAGGGCAAGACAAGGACACAAGAAGAGAAGAGCAAGTATCATATACAAGTATTTTCTACACATATATTACAAACTGGGAAAAATGACCTCATCATTAAGATATACATAATTCATATAAAATTTTGAAATAAAAATAAAAATCTGTTACAGTCATAACTATTCTTTTTCCACATTTATAACCAGTACCCACACAGGCAGTGACAGAAGTGTAGAAAAAAAGGTGCTTAGGAAGAAAATGATTGTCTGTTGAACAAAAGAATAACAATTTTAAAAATAAAACAATAAAAAAAACAACAACAGAGGAGGAGAGAGGAAGAGGAGCAGGGCAAACCAATTGTATCTACTTTAAACCATCACTTGGATTTGGAAAAAAAAGACCAGCTGATCAAAACCCAACAAAAAGTGATAAACATTAGTTATTTCCCTCTTCAAAGAGTTCCTTTAAATTTTTGTAAAAGCTTTTCTCTCTTTTTGTACAAATTTGATCGGCGTTTTCCTTTCCCGCACCCTAGTCTTTATTATTATTGTGTTCATTTAGTATAGAGAATATTATATTTTCCCCAGATGCAAACTGAATCATTATCATGCAAAATGGGTGTAATGCAGTCCATGGGAAAGCGCAAACATTAAAATAAAATTTATAAAAATTAAAAAGAAAAGCGCTCAAATGTGCTTTTGTCCTACAAAGAATACAAATGTCACCTTTCTTTCTTTTTTCTTCTTTCTTTCTTTCTTTCTTTCTTTCTTTCTTTCTTTCTTTCTTTCCTTTCTTTCTTTCTTTCTCTTTCTTTTCCCTTTTCCAGTAATAATATTCATAATAGCACAGTAGTATCACAATTATTATTTCCCAGCTGCAGCATCAGAAATTCACAACGTTAATTTTGTTTTGTTCCTTTACTGAGTGGATTGTTTGTTTTATTTCTTTTATTTGTTAAGTAAAGGTTGGTTTTATTTATTTTTAAATTCGTTTAAGTGTCTGCTTCTCTTTTTTCGGTTCTCTTTCTAGGGTTGTTCTGAGGTGGCTTTTTTTTTCTCGGGGAGCTGGGGCAGATCGTCGAGGGAGTCGGCGCGCGCTTGCTCGGGATGGGATGAGGGCTCACTTTGTCTTTTGCTAGTTTTTGTTTTAATTATTATTATTATTATTATTATTTTCTTAGCTTTTGTTCCTTTCCATTATCATACATCACATTCTGAGTCGCTGGAGGTTACCGAGAGGATGGATGTCCCCGTCTCGGCTCTTTCTGTCAAACTGGAGACGCTGGTAGTGGGGCTGGCCGCCGTGGACGGAGACTCCGCCGAACTGTGAGTCGGGCAGCCAGGTTCTGACAAGGACCGCATGCCGCTCTGTCCGATCGCCTGGTGCTGGAGCCTACAGGAGGCGGGGAGACAAACCAACAGGACAAACCTTCGCTCAGAAGCAGAGCCACACAGAAAGAGGCAGAGAGGAGGCGGCGCTCTTCCGGCTGGCTCTCGGGCCGCGCAAAGGCGCAGCGCATCACGGAGCCAGTGGAATCCCAAGGCGGAGGAGCTGGGATCCGAGGCCGGCCCGAGCCTTCTCCCCGGCCCGACCCCCCCCCCCCACCGCCGTTTCTCTCGCCCCAGCTTAGCCTGACTCCCTCGCGTCTGCTCGGCCTCTTTCCTCCGCCTCTCCTTCCTTTCCCGGCCAGACTTCCTCCCTCTTCGCTGCGCCCTTAGTTCGCAAAAAACCGCCTGCCGGCCTTGCCACTTCGGTTTCGCCTGCCCGCCCCCGCCCCCCGCCCCCGCCCGCCCTCTCCCTCCAAACGGTTCAGATCGGAGGGGGAGAGAAAGCGCCAGCGAAGACCCCTCGCCGGTGGCTTCAGGCTCGCCTCTCTGGGCGAGCAAGCCAAGTGGGGAGCACCCGCACTCACGCGGGGACAAGGAATTCGCACTGGCACCGAACTGGCACGCACCCACGCTCAGCCCTCTTGCCCGTCGCTCCCGCGGGCTGCTTTATTTGGAGACCGCGTCTCCTCTCGCTCGGTTTCCGGCGGGCTTCGGAAGGGGGGAAGACGCCGGGCCTTCCTAGAACCCCGCTCCTGCTTAAGTTCCTGCTCCCTCGCACGCGCCCTTCCGCCAGCGGGACAAACCCAGTTTCGACCCACAACGGGCGACTCACAAAGGGACGGATGGGTGGATGGTCGGCCGCGAGGGAGAAGCTCCCTCCCTCCCCCTCCTCCCCACCCCACCCGGGGCTTCCCTGGAACGCCACCCAGAAGGGAAGGAAAAAAAAAACCCTGTAATGGGCGCAATGTAAACAAACAGCAAAACAAAGTGACAGGCCTGGCTGTGGGGGAGGGGAAGGGACATCTGCGGAGTGCTGGGCACCTTCCGTCTCTGCACATCCCGGAGAGAAGAAAACCCCGCCGGTCCTCCGGGTCTATTTTTCTGAGCGGTTGAGAGGACGGGTTGGATCGCTCCAGCCGCGTTTGGAAGCCCCCGCACCGCCAGACAAAGGAACCTCGGCTGCCGCTGCCGACCAAAGCCGGCGCTGAAGAAGGAGGGGGGGGGATTCCGAACCCACCAAAACTATCCGGCAACTGGCAGAGGACTCTCAACGCGACCCCCCCCCTCCTCGGCTCGATGCAAACTGCCTTGAGCCACTGAAGATCTGGGATGGGGTGGGGAGGTGGGGGGGTTATACAAGGGGGATATGCATCGCATCGCATCCCTCCCGAGAGAGAGAGAGATCGCGAGATTGGATCTAATTTAGCAAAAGGGGAAGGTGACCGACAAAAATCAAATAATGAAAATAAAAAGGTCCGGGTTGAACCTTCAAATCCTTTTTAAGAAGGATCTGAGGATATTTTTAATTCTTCTTTTCTCAGCCGGCGGTGAGCTGTTTTTTTTTAAAAATAGATCGCCTTGTCGTTTCCACTATATTTACTACTGCTGCCGCTTTTCTTATTCTTATTTGTTCTTATTCGATGGCTTATTTTTCTCTTCCACGTTACATGTCTTTTACATTTAATCTCGACCATTCAACCCGAACGTTTACAACTCTCATGCTTTGCTGGTGTGGGGATTATACGCCTTCTCTCACAGATACAACTGAAAAATAGTTTGAGGGCAATATTTCACTTCCTTTATTTCCCTGCCCTAGAATTTGGAACAAAGTTTAACAATATAAACAACACGGAATTAGAAAAATCAACTTGGTAAAAATAAAAAAAATAAAAATTGGAAGGGTTTTCTCTCCCTACATTATTTCATGCAGCTTTTTGGATGCCGTGTTAAAAACTACGGAAGCGTTCTGAATCAATAACCAAGCAGAGAAACTCGAATCATATAGTAGCCTAACAAAGTTCTAGCCTCCAGTTGCCTACCAAATACGGCCCTATATATTTATTTACACACTCATAAACACGCTTCAGTCAAGCTATCTGGACCCCAAACAACCTGCCTATATGTGGGGAAGAAAAACAACTTTGGAAACTATTTTAGATGCTTTCCTTTTTATTATATTATTTTTTTATTTTATTTTATTTTATTGGTGCATCCCTGTCTTCTCTCTGCTCTTTCTCGTTCTCGTTTTTGACGGCATTTTAAGGAGAACAAAAGAAGAGCGGCGGCCCTTTTCTCTCTCTCTCTCTCTCTCTCTCTCGGAAGCTCTCTCTCCGGGAAAGGGGGCATCTTTCTCCGTCTACTCCGAAGTAAGCGGCAGGGGGATCCGGAGACCTCGCTCCGAGAGCCCCACCGCCGCGCGGAAAGCTGGCCCGGCAGGGAGAGAAAGCGAAAAGTCCTAGCCTTCGAGGGCCCGACCCAGATCAATCAAGGCAGGCGCTTTCCTGCTGCCGGCAGCTCGGGGCCCTCGGAGGTAGTTGTTGTTTAGCTGTTTCTCGCAATGGCCGTTTGCCAACCCGCGACAAAAGGGAGAAACGCGCCTCAAACACTGGCAAGGAAAATCCAAACGAAATGAAAAGAACGGCCCGTTCCTTTTGTATCCGGCCAGCCGAGCCGGCGGGGAGAAGGAGGCTTCCCTCCAGCCTGGGCTTTAGATGGCTCTGCGCCCTAGTTAAAGCTGGTGGCGAGAATTACGCACCCGCCGGTGGGCAAAAAGACACGCGCGCATTCACACACACACACACACACATCCAGAAGATTGGGGAAGGGGGGGGGATTGTCTATTTTTCGGGGAGAAAGAGGATTGGAATGGAAAGCAGGGGGATCGAGAGCAGGCTCAAGGAAGACCCCGCGAACTTTGCAATCGGCTCCGAGGCGGAACCCTTTCAGGCCTAAACTGAACCTGGCCTTGGACCGCCAGCCAAGAAAGAGGCGAAACAAGATCTCCCCCCGACCCAGATGCCCAAAAGAGCCTGGTTGCACCGCGCCGGTTTCGGACTTGAAAAAGCAACCTTCTCCCCCCCCCACCCCCCCACCCCCGAGAGGTCGGGCAACGCCGGGAGCTCGCCGCTTTCTTAAGGGCCGTCGCCTCCGAAGGGAGGTTTTCCCGGGGGACCGTCGCCGGCCCGAAGCAAGGGTGCAAGGGGCGCAAGGGTGCAAGGGGGCGCGCCTTCTCCCTCCTCCCCCAGAGAGCTCGGGCCGCCCTACTGACCTGTTCTTGGCGGCCGCCGCCCGGTCTCTCTGCCGCCGGTTCTTGAACCAGTTGCCGACCTGCGTGGGCGTCAGGCCGGTGGCCTGGGCCAGTTCCCTTTTCTTGCTGGGGTTGGGGTAGGGGTCCTGGAGGTACCATTCCCGCAGGAGGCTGCGAGTCCGTTCCTTGAAGCAGTGGGTCTTCTGCTCGCCGTCCCAGATGGTTCGCGGCAGGGGAAACTTCTTGCGGACGCGGTACTTGTCGACCGGCCCCAAGGGGCGTCCGCGCAGCTTCTCGGCTTCCTGGTAGTGCGCCTCCAGCCACATGGCCTGTAGCTTGCCGTGAGACTCCTTGGTGAACTTGTGGTTCTCCAGGATGTGGTAAAGGTCTCGGAAGTTGCCCGTGTGGAAGGCCACCACCGCTCGGGCCCGCAGGATGGACTCGTGCTTGTTGATGGCTTCACACGCTCCGGGCGCTACCGGCAAGGACCACAAGAACCGGCCCAGCCTCTCGATGTCCCCCGTCTCCTCCAGCGTCTCGCAGACACTGGCCACTTGCTCCGGGGAGAAGTTGAGCGTGGGCAGCTGGAACATGGACGGCTCTTCCGGGGCTCCCCGCGAGGCGCCTCCTCCTCCTCCTCCTCCTCCCGCGCCGCCGCCACCGCCACCGGCCGCTCCGGCGCTGCACCCGGTGGCGGCGCCGCCGCTGCCACCGCCGCCGCCTCCAGCTCCGGCGCTGCTGCTGCTGCTGCTGCCACCAGTGGCCAGAAGAAGCGAGCGGTGGTGGTGGTGCGGGTCGCTGGGGAAGTTTGGCAGAAAGAAATGGGTGGGATAAAGCTCTAAAGGGGATCGGAACACCATGGGACCCAGCCTGGCGGACGGGGGAGGGGCTCGAAAGAGAGAGACCGGGCGAGGCAGAGGGGGAAGGAAGGAAGGAAGGAGAGGAGGACGAGAGGAAGGAGTCGGGATCAAGGCGAAAAGAAAGGAAGGCAAGAGGCAGACGGCGGGAATGAAAAAGAGGAGAAAGAGGGGAGGGAAAGGGGGCTCACGCACCCCACGCGCATCCACACCTGCATAGAGACCCTCATCCGAACCCAGACATGCACACACACGTATACACACACTCCCCCCGCCCGCACACACTCGCTCCCACCCACCACCTTTTCACACGCAGGCAGGACACTCGCACTCGCACACCCTCACCCACGTACAGGCGGGCATCTGCGCGCCGGCTTGCTCGCTTAGACACCCACAGGCACACGCACTACACACGCACACGCACACACCTCCAGAGCCAGAGCGGCTGCCGCCGCCGCCGCGGCGAAAACAGATTCAGTGATTCGGCCGCGATCGCCCTAATGACAACAGCCTCATAATATCTCTCCTAAATCCACCGTGAGTGCAGCGCCGAAGCATTTTGTTTCGCTTTTCTATTGGCCTGGCGGGTGTCGTTTGGCGTCGCCATAGCAGCGCCCTGCCAATCACTGTCAGCCTTGCCAATCATCGGGGACTACGTAAGAAAAAGGGCTCTTACCGCTGCGCCCAAAGGCGAGGAGGAGGGGAGTCGGGAAGCAGAGGGAGGGACGGCGGCGGCGGCGGCGGCGGCGGAGGAGGAGGAGGAGGAGGAGGAAGGCGAGGGGAGGGGAGGGGAGGAAAGCTTGGGCGCATTGGTGTGTTAATCTTGGCAAGTCCTAATCTGAGCACTTCCACTTCTCTTGAGGCGTCCCCCCCTTTCCACCGGCATGTCTCCCCCGCCTCCCCCACTTCCCTAAATAAATAAGGCAATAACATGTACAAGGGCAGACGCTGCTACTTCTCTGAAATGAGATCCAGGATTAGACTCCGAAGCTGACCGTGGCTTTTTCAGGGAGCCCCTTCCCCTCTTTGGGAAGAGAGGAAAAAGGAAGGAAAGGGGTAGGGGGGGGGGGAAGGAGAAGGAGACGATCGGGGCCAAGTGGGGATAAAAGGACTCCGAAGGGAAACGATTTACACATGATTTGCACGTAGTTGCCCTTCATTCTGCCTATCTGAGCACTAATAGCGCCGGGGAAGAAAAGCTAGATGAGATCATTAGGCCCATCCTCAGGCCGCTGACCCCGCTGGGGGGGGGGGGAGAAATGGGGGGGGCGTGCGAAGCTCGAGAGCGAAGAGCGGGAGCTTCCTATCTTTTCTTTCCCTCCTTTGCTCTCTTCCCCCCCCCCCCGCCCTCCGCTGGGATTTTGCAGAGGTAACTTCCAAGAGAAAACTTTGTCCCAAGTCTGGGCTCTCGGAGCAGAAAGCTCTTCTCCCGAGCAACCTAGCTTGGAAATGCGGAGCAAAACCGGCGAGGTTAAGGAAAGCCCCGGATTCCTGGAGGTCGTGGGCGAGGCCCCCTCCCCATTCATTAGGCAGAACTTGACTGAAGTGCCAACCTGCCCAAATTGGCCTCCAGAAGCGCCGAGAGCCTCTGCACGGTTTGGGTCAGGTTCAATTTTGGGAACAGTCGTATCTCTCAAGAGCGAGAAATAATTCTTCCGTAAAGCCTATGGTGGGGGCGTCTTCGAATCCTAGTTTTGATTTCCCTGCAGCTTATTCTTTCGTCCCTTTCCAGCCCTGCTCTCGTATACTCTCTTCTTAGCTCTTTTGTAAACTCGCTGGGTGTTGTCTAGGCATTTTACACCCGTCCGGTCAATCGCGCCTCCCAGCTATTACTTTGGGATTCGTGTTCCCCTTTAGTTCCCAGTATTTTTTTTTAAAAAAAAAACCCAGAAGAGCAGTAAAATGCTTCATAAAAATATATATTTTAATCTTCATATTTATCTGTGCATACTGTATTTGCGTGTGTGACCCGCGAGCGATGCATATAAAAATACATAGGTGAAACCAAATTGCTGAACTCTGACATTCCCAACAGCTAAGCCGGCCTTCTGTGGTTGCCGTCCGCCTCCATTTATCCTTAGGTGCGTTGCTTTTAAGACGATTTTAATCGGCATCTTGAGCTGGTAACTCCTTTGTTTCGTTTCGGCTGCGATGGAAGTGTGATTTACAGAGATTTGTACGGGTCATGGATGTCTTTCCATCCTTACTGTGTATATTTAGACAGGACTTTGGTTGGTGTTAAAAAGTGTATATTTTGAATGGGTTCACACACAGTAGCAAACAATAGGGACATTGTCCGGGCATGTAGAACGCGTATTGAAACGCAGCATCCAGACTTCTCCTAATCTGCCCTCAATAAAGCTGAAATAATTATCCTAAGCCGCCTTTCTAGAAGTAGAAAAAAAAAATCATGGAGGAATTCAAAACTTGAAGGGGAAAAAAAAAAACACCCAACAACTTTGCTCTGCATTCCGATGCAGATCTAGAAGGGCGACAGGGAAGAGGAGAAGGGGGTGGTGAGAGTCCAAACTGCCTAGGAAGGCAGGAAGGAGGAGGGAAGAAGTGGGGACAGTTATGTACAATTAAAATGGGAAAACGTCGCGTGACTTGGCCTGTTTGAAAGATACATAATCATCATAATTCGAAATGCTGCCGAGGAGAGAGAGAGACAGACAGAGAGAGAGAGAGACAGAGGGAAGGGGGGGGAGAGGTAGGGGCCTTAGCCGGACACCCAAACTGGCTGGGATCTTTTCACCGAGCAGCTTCTCTGAAATAAATGCCAAGTGGCAGATGAATAAGTCCAGTTGGAAGAGCTACTGGACTGGAAGATCCTGCTGACTAGATTAGGCGTTCATCACTCTTCCACCAACTGTCAACAGGGGCTCATATTCCCAAGGAAAACAGCCCTTAAGTTTTACTGATGTACTTTAACACTTCTGTTAACAAACTAGTCCGGCGGCGGGTTAGGAAGAGGCGGGTGGCGGTTGATATCGTCTCACCCAGCCCTCTTGTCCCTGTCCCGGTATCAGGTTTCCATTTAAATGCAGAACAGAGAGATTTTGTCGAGTTATGAAAAGCTGGGATTGCCCACCGAAGTGTTTAACCAAAGGTTGGGGAGGCGGAGCAAACTTTCAGTTTCGCCCAGGGCAAAAGGATGAACAATACAGCCCCCCCCCCCCGGGGGAAGAGGACACCTGCCTCGGTCGGTCCCTTAATGTTTCAGTGGATTTATCTGAAGAATGCACGTGTGTGGCTCTCTCTCTCTCTCTCTCTCTCTGTGTGTATATGTGTGTGTGTTCATACACACCTTGCTAGTTACAAGAATCTCCTGAGAAAAAGTCAGTCTCCGAGCGGCATTCCTACTCTCTCCGCAACGGCCTCAGGAGTTGTCCTGGTGTTGTGGATCCTCCAGTCCGGGCCATATGAACCGTCTAGCGCCTTGGTCCCGGCTCAGTTCTGACCTCTTCCGAAATTCAGAATTGTTTTTAACCTTTTCTTCCATGTAAAGGAAAGGCGGGGAGGGGGGGGGGAAGGTTCCAGGCCTTGGGATCTGAGCGGGGGTTTGTCAGATTGTCAGCACTTTTTCAATAGCATCTGCGTGGGCTTGACTTGGACTTCAGAGGACAGGGGGACTCAAAATAACATGCGTCCCTTTAACAACTAAGTAGAAGTCGGAAGCATTTCAAATACATGGATAAACGAAGTTGGGCTTATTACTCTTTTCTGCAGCGGCATCTCCTCGCTCCCCCTTAGTCGAAAGATGCTACCAAACCTGGCTTTTCCGTCTCCTTCACCATCCCACGAAGAAGGATTGGCCCACCCCAATCCGGTCGTATCACAGTAAATGAATGGGCAGCACCAGGCTTGCTTCGCGCCCCCACAGCCTGACCTGAGCGTTTCCGAGCTTAAAACAGGTTACAAGGGTCCATTTTTAACACAACCCGCCCATCCCCGAAGCCGCACACCTTTTTCCATCTTGGTCTCTTGACCCCTCCGTCTCCCAGAGGGCTGCCGGGTGATTTCGGACATATTTCTGGGATGCCAGGCCTCTGAGGCGCTGTCCGGGGGGAAAACCAAAGACAACCTTTAGGCATTGTTGTATCGAGGACAAAAGTTGGGGGTTGCCTAGCGGTGCGGCGATGCTCTCCATCTCCCCTCTAAGCCTGTTAGGGACACATTCTCATGTCCTTAAAGTACAAGCAGATAATTGTTGGCGCTCCATCTTTGTGCGAAGGAGGCCAGGGTGTAAATGCCTTTTAATGACTGCAGCTGCTGGCTGAAAACTGTCAATGGAATTGGCTAATGCAGAGCCCCCGGAAAGGGGGAAAAAAGAGGGGGAAAACGCTTTTGGGAGCGAACTGCTGAGCGCCGCTGGAACCGAAAGGGAGCTGGGAAGGTCGAGGAAGACACTGACAGACGACAGACAGGAGGAGGAGGAGGAGGAGGCGAAGAAGAAGAAGAAGAAGAGGAGGAGGAAGATGAAGTCGAAGAAGAAGAGAGAGGGAGAGAGAGAACGAGAGAGAGAGAGAGAGAGAGAGAGAGCGCCCCGGGCCTTCCACCTCTATTCCAGGGCCACCGAAACCTGCCTTCTGCCCTCGAAATTCTCTTCCGGATTCTGTAAGTCCTCCCTCGCCCTGACCCCTAACTGCCCACATTCAGATCTCCTAGAGATCACGTTCGGTCTTTGTCGAGGAGCCTAATTTTTCGTACCGTATGCAGTGTTCCCTTTTTCTTTTAAGACCTGCCGGCTTAAGGGTTCCAAGAAAACCTGGGAAAAAGTGGTCCCTAATCGACCCCCCCTTTCCCGAAAAGCAAAGGAGAGGGTATGGAGGGGAAGCCGGGGATCGGGGCCCAAAGCCACTGTGCACGCCCCGGGCTGCCTTTCCCGACAGGCGGGACTGTTTCCGTGGACCCCCCCGCCCCTTTTCGTCAGGCTGGCATCTGGCACCCTGGTCTCCAGGCGGAAGTTTGAATTTCCAGGAAGATCCAGGGGGCGCCTTCCGACCAGAAGGCACCTCTGCCGGGAATCGGGGAGAGCGCTGGTCCCGGTCCCTCTGCCGCTGCGTTTCGAGCAACAGGACGTTCCGCCGCGCTGAACTTCACCGGGAAAGGATTCGGGGAATGGCGGTGACCGCGGGGCGGCTGGGCTGGGCTGGCGCTCATTCCCAAACGTGCAGCCCTCGAGGGCAGCCGGTTCAGTGGAAGCCTAGTGTGGGGCTGAGGGGTAGGTAAAGGCGCCCAACCGTCGGCTGGAGGCGATAGCTTTAAGCCTCGTCAATTACGGTGCACTAACAAATCAGGGCGCCAGATTCTTTGGCTCTTCAGGGACTCAAGAGCGGCGGTCACTGGGGACTTTTATTCCGAAGGCAGCCTCTCCGAACCGCACCGTCGGCCGGTCGAACGAAATGTAAGAAAGGAGGGGCGGAGAGGCGAGGAGGGGGGAAGAGGGGGGGAGACAGGAGAGAGAGTGAAAGACAGAGAGACAGAGACAGAGAGACAGAGAGAGACAGAGATGTTATTTTCTACTGTTTAGTTGGTACTTCTATCTTCCAATCCTCTTCTTTCTTTTAATCCTAATGATGTTCAAACAATCCTAGCTGGTGGGTAGGAGTTAGATTCGCCTCTCTCTTTCCTCTCCTTTTATCAAGAATATTGTTCAGATTGGTTCAGTCAAATCTGGGGCTTCCTCGGGGGAATTTCAAATGAGCTGGAGAAGAGAGATCGGAAAGGGAAACGTTGGGGGGGGAGGGAGAGGGAGAGGGAGAGAGAAAGAGTCGAAAGGAGAGAACAGTTCCATCAACCTCTTTCACGCATAAAACTGTAAAAACTTCTTTGTATTTTCGTAAGTTTAAATGAGTTATTCAGGAAGCAATGAGTGTGCACATTATAATCTTTAAAATGTATCTTTCCCCACGTTAAAAAAAAAAATCTGATTTCCGAAATTCCGAACCCTCTTAAGTCTGATCCATTCGGCTACTGAAATTAAGGCCACTTGATGTGAAGAGCTATAAATCTGTGAAGAGCTATAAACGGGAGGCAAATAACTCTGAGGAGTAGGGTGAGGAGTAGGGGGGAAAGGGGGCAATCTGCACTATCAGAAAGTCACTTCCAAAGGTTTATGGTGAAACTTTGCTGTATCATTCTTCTCATTTCTGTGTAAAGTTATTTTTTACATAGAATATGCAAAAATGCCTTGGGCTAGTGGATTAAGAAAATGTTTTTAAAAATGAAATAAAATTCGTTCCAGTGGTATGGACAAGGCATTCTGCAAGCAGAATGGATAAGAATGGATAAGAATGAAGAGTTGATTCTCCCAAATCTGTTGCCAAGGTTTCTAGGGATGCTGTGGGCTGTAGTCCAACACATTTGTATAGCACCAGGTCTGATAGCAGATTGTGTGGACCGTGGTTTTCTGTGAAATGAAATCCTTGATATTCTTTGTTTGAAGGACAAGTCACTCAGGATGGTGGGACTTAAGTAGGTATATCCTGTTGGCCAGGTGCTCCTCTAATATTTTCCCGAATTTTCCCATTGGAAGGTTAATACTCTTTTTTTTTCTCTTTTCACGTGACATTTTGGGAAACAAACAAATGTGCCTCTGAGCACGCATTTCAGGTTGTATCTCAAAGTATCGTCGCCCTCCCTCTCACCCAGTAAGGACAATTGAAAAATAAACCTGGGCTGACTTCAGATAGACCCCTGTGAGAAGAGGTCTCTGATTCTAGGCAGGCAGGCAGGCAGGCAGGCAGGTTCACTGAGGTTACTCCACTAAGAATCGGAGGAAGTTGCAGTTCCGATATTGCTTTCATGGCGTTCAGTGGTGCCTGTTCCCATGAAGTACAGCTAAAATGGCAGGCGCGCATATGCACGTCATGGCCTTAATGCAGAGGGCAGGCCTGGCTGTCGCCATGAAGTGAATCTGTGTCTACTTGGGATCAAGTGCTGTGGGCATTCCTGACCTCCAGTGTCTATTAGGTATAGCTGGAATTAGCTGCTCCTCCAGGCAAGATCCTGTTCCTGACCAAACCTCCAGCTCAGCCTTAGCTGTGTTTACATCGAAGTACATCCCACTCAGTCCAATCATTTCCTAGCATTCCCATTTAGGATTACAGCCTTCATTTGGAAATCGTTTCTCTGCCATTTCTCTCCACTGTTGAAGGTGTTTTTAATCACTCATTAATATTATGTTAAACCATAAGTACACTTCAGGTGAAAGATACATGGCAGTGAAAGATACATGGCAAAAATGTGCTTAAAAGCTGCTGCTATTGAAATATGCTATTGAAATATGCACAGAGAGTAAATCCTGAAGAAGACAGTGTGAATTCCTTGAGTAATATAGAAAGAGAACCCTCCAAGGGAAAGCTTTAATCTAACGCAGAAACTGTAATTTACCTATGTAAATTCTGGAGCAAAGATACAGTCAGTCAAACAGCCGCTTGGATTGAGAACGCTTCAGGGTTCTCCTCACTGTGTCTTCTTTCCTTCTTTTCCTCCATAAAACTAAGATGCTGCTCTTCTTTTTCAGTCAAGTAGAACAGTTGCAGGCCAGGCCGAAGCAATTGACTGAGGGAGCATTTAGTCATCAGGGCTTCTGCAAACTGTAGCCTCCAGGGCCCCAAGGGGGTCGTCGCCCAAGCAGGAATCCCTCCCCACGTTCAGAGGAGTTTCTACCCAGTAAAGGTGCTCTGAAGCCCAGCATGTCCAAGATTTGGAGGAGGGGGGGAGAGGCTGTCAAGAAAGACCAGAGCTAAAGCAGTTAAAGGAAGAGGGGGGGGAAGAGAGAGAGAGAGAGGGAGGGAGAGAGAGGGAGGGAGGGAGAGAGAGAGAGAGAGAGAGAGAGAGAGAGAGAGAGAGAGAGAGAGAGATAAGTGAAGTGAAGTTGTATTTTCCCCAAGTTTCAAAATAACCCTAACCTACTCCAACCAAGGATACCATTTGTTCATTTTTTCTATATGGATCCTCAAATTGACGTTGCGAAAGGGCAAGTGAAAATAAAATGAATATTTTTTTCAGTGTCTGAGTGAGGGGCGCCCTCTCAAGGCCCTGCTTCCAAAATAATAATAATAATAATAATAATAATAATAATAATAATAATAATAATAATAATAATAATAATAATAATAATAATAATAATAATAATAACAACAACAACAACAACAACAACAACAACAACAACAACAACAATAATAATAGTTCCCCTTCCCTCCCAACTCACTCCTCTCATAAATGCCATCCCCCCTGGCCTCAGTCTGAATCCCTTCTCTTTAGTTCAACTCCTGGCCTGAAATGCAGGAGGACAAAACTCTGGTCTTAATGGATGAAATTAATAAAATGAGATCCTACAAATAAATACACATATTCTGGCCCCTTTCAACCACTCTGGTCTAATCATTCCCCCCCCCCTTTCCAATTTAAGCAACCAGGAAAGTGGGGCAGTTCTACATCTCTGCATGAGTTCTAATAAATGCATACCTGTTTATTCCAAAATAAGTCTAACTGTCTCATGGGATTTTGTCCTTAAGATGTGCAAGTAAGGCTAACTTTCAAACCCATTAAAATCCACAACAGATTTAGATAGTTTATAGTCCTCCTCATTATCATCATCGTTGTCATATTTAGATCGCAATCTCATAAACTTATTACCCCCTTCAATTGTCCCCCAAACTTTGTGAAGTATGATTAGAAGAAAGAAGATCTGAGCATAATTGGGGAAAAACCAAAAATAAAAAAAAACGGAAAGAACATATCTGAATCAAATTCAGTTCCCACCACTCTTGGATAGCTCCAAATAATGTTCTTAACACCAAAATAAAATGTTAATTCTCTCCTCTTGGGCGAGTTTTCCGGATCCTAATCTAGCCTGCAGATCTGTGATTTCTTGTTGGTCTCCCATCCAAGTATTAACTACACAGGAAGCTGCTTGATGTTTTAGGGCAGGGGTCCCCAACCCCCGGTCCGTGGACCGGCACCGGTCCGGCATGCCAGCAACCGGGCGGCCGCAAGCAAGCGAAGCTCCATCCGCTGGATGCAGGCAGCCTGCAAAACCACGCCCCCTCCGGTCCGCGGAAAATCCTTTCTCCATGGAACCAGTCCCTGGTGCCCAAACGGTTGGGGGCCACTGTTTTAGGGTACAGCAAGGCCTTTATGGGCCTGGCCAGATGACTCTTTCCCCAGTTTAATTTTTCGCTCCCCTCCTCCAAATGACCTCAGGCACGAATTGGTAGGTGGTAAGTCTAGTTTATGGCATAGTCTACTATGAACCATTTTGCCTACAAACTTAGCCAAAGAGTAGCAATATCTCATAACTCCCAGGCGTATGCATATGCATAGAAACAAAAACCCTAGAAGTTAGGAGGGAGTAGGACCCTCTAATAGGTCCTATTTCCAAGTAGGCGCCGTAGACACTGATTTTCGTTAGATGTGGGCCATTGCGCTTGTGAGAAAGGTCGAGGACTTCCGCCACGACAGACCAAAGAAAGGAGACGTGGTCCCTTTAAATCTGGGGGGTTTCAGCATTCCTGGAAGGAATTTCGCGGCCGTTCAAGTCTCTGCAGGTGCTTCTCGTTCTGTCCGAGGAGCGGACGCCCAGTTCTTCCCTACGATCCAAATCGGGAGATTTCATTGCCGACGTATCTCCCTTCTTCCCCATTCCGCTTGCCTCCCACTTTACCCGCTCCCCCTCCCTCTGGGTCGGCACTTTAAAAACAATTAGTATTTTCCTATTCTGGAGGTAAATTATTCAAACAAATGTTTGCAAGGACCCCGGGGGCGAATTTGGCCGTGGCGAAAGGTTTGATTAGCCTGATTTCCTTCTCCTCCTCCTCCTCCTCCTCTGCCCCCTCCAATCCATTCGCCTCCCCCAAAGCAACAAAAGGCTGGAAGTTTCGAAGAGGGCAGCGCCAATTAGACGCAAATCATTAGTTGCTTCGTCTTCAGAGCGCCCCAGTTGGACGAAGCTTGTTCCCCCGGGCTCCATTAACATCCCTGGGATAGGCAAAGCGCAAACAAGCAAGCACGTTGGATGTCAGTATCTGCGTTCAGGGATTTTTCCTGACCACAAGGTCAGGGGAAACAGCGAGCAGCGGCGTTGGGGAGCGCGAGCTAACGAATAGCAAGCCCCAAATGCAGAGTATTGCCTTGGCTGACCCTTCTCTATTACCGGCCTTCAGCTCGGTCTCCGCATTGATTTCCATAGCCACGTTGCAGATCCTTGGGAGAAAAAGTTGCCGGCCTACAATTTACGTTGGCTCGAAAGCTCCGTCCTTTGTCAGTGGAGGCAGAGACGTTCAGGAAAGTGCAAAATGCAGTTACTCAGAGGGCGTTTCAGACTTTCCAGCAAAGCTCCCCGGTTTTTTGCCGGGAGAGAAGAAGAGCGAGGCGAAAAGAGGTGCTTGGGTTTTTTTGTGCCTCGTTCTTTGTTGGCCGAGCCACTTTGGGTTGAGTTTGTACAGCTTAGCAAAACACAGGGAAGACTTAGCTAGGGGATGAGTATGCTTGGGCGTCCCTAAACTCACTCACGTCTTTCCTCGTTTGTGTGTCAGCTGCTTCCTCTCCTGCAGATTTAAGCTGCGACTCCCTGTTAACAGGGGCCGTCGGTATCACACTGAGCTTGGCTTGCCGAGGCGCCGGCTGCCTTTCAGGTGTTTTCCACCACAATTTCTCTCACTCCCAGAGAAAGATCCGTGCCTACTGGGAGTGATGGAAGTGATAATCCCAGGAATTTGGAGGTCGCCCAGTGGGGGGAGGCTGCTCAAACGTCCTTAGCAAAAGTCACAATCCTAGACGGAGGCTGGAACAACTAACCAAGCAGCCAAGAGAAAAATAAAATAATAAAAAAAAAGGTGGAATTTTGATCAGTGAAAAATAAAACAAACAAAACGAACTGTAGCGCACCCAAAAGTGGAAAAGAAGTAATAGGAAGGGGGAGAGGAAGACAGAAAGAGTGTCTACAACTATTTCAGAGGGAATCCTCTAGCAGAAGAAGAAATGGGCAAACTTAAGGAAATGGTGAACTTTAATGCTGTTTCTAAATATAAGCTAACGTGAAATCAAACCTCTAAAGCTGATCTGGAAACCTTACTTGGAAATACGGTGCTGATTTCAGAGGCCACGACTCTATATATACTTGCACAGGAAGAGAACTTTTCTTGGTATGGTCAGGAGAAATCTCTTAAAGGCAGGCTAGGCAAGATCTTCAACCTACCGTAGACCAGTAAGCATATATAGTTTATTGCCTGGATTTCATGCTGAGCCCATAACTCGCCCACTCTAATGTGTACATTGCCCCAAGAACACCAGCCCATGTGGTTTAAAGAAGTTGTTATTCCTACTCTCTTATCCTATTCATTTTTATTAGCACATCCCAGAAATCCATATAAAAAGTACGCATCCTGTACTAATCCTTCAAGGATGATATTCTATAAACCATTCACCAGAAAGGAATGCCTAATGAGCATGATGGGAATTGTTTCTAAGTCAACCTAAGTAGAGTTGACTCTCCCTCACCTCGAGTCCATTTTAGATAAAATTCTGAGAGTAATGCTTGGAATTTCAGCTTTTCAGAAACTGTTTTGTGACCAAGTCCTTTCACCAACTAAAGGGGGACTGAAAAGTAGTTTCTCTGCTCAGTGCTTCTGGCTGGAATTCTCAGACTCTTTCAGAGAGTATGTTTAAATGGTAAAGTGATTTTAATTGCACGTTTACAAACTGAGCAGCTTTAAACTGCATTGATCTCAAAATGAAATATCTCATAGAGCACTGAAGCCAATGGGAGGAGAGTCAGGAGAGTCTTCTGTGGCCTGTTCCTTTGTAGAATTCTGCAAAATCTTCCTGGCCGATCTCAAAATCTATGAAATAACAATGAAGAATTGGGTCACACCTAATCAACTATATTTGATTCCCCTATCTTCCCTGAGCTGTCAAATATTCCCTAAGGGTGGTTCAAGTGCAACAGTTCATATGTAACAAAGGGGCAACTTTGATCATGTGAATCTCCTTTCACTTGACATGCACAAACACATAAGGAGAGTTTAGAGAATCAACCTTGGATCATTGAGAATCCAGATCATATCTTTTTTCAGGGCTAAACAAATATTTTACCAGATCTCTGGCTGCTTCAAATAAAGAGCCCTGGGAATAAAATCAAAGGTCTGATTTGTGGGTACTGCCCAAGTACCCACAATTCCAATTAATCAATGGAGGGACTTTAATGAAAGAGTCTGTGCATTGAAAAGTGCACAGTGTTGTTGATAATATTGTTACGGCAGAGGTCCTTTGTGTGCAGGCGCACCAATGTTTATGCATTAAGTACAACTGGATTAATAATTAAGATTATTTTATAGGATTATGTTTATTCACAGAGAGGAAAAGAGCAAAGAAGCGTGCCTGTGTTTGGGAAGATAGGTGAATGGATTTATAGAGGATATATATCAGTACATAAAGACAGCTTCTAACACTAAAGCTTCACAGAAATAGCAGGATTTAAACTAATTTAAGGCCTCATCGATTTTTGATTTTTGTGAGATTTGCTTCCAAGAAATATCTGAGGAATCATTTGACTGCATGTAGCTCTGGAAGTGATGACGATAAGGACAACCCTGGACTCGGGTGGGAAATGGAGGTTCCTGTTGATCATAACGTCCTAAATAATTAGATCCACGCTCCCATGTCATGAGGGTTTTATTTGAAAAGGACATTTCTGCATTCAGAGATCACTGTCATTTGTCAAACAGATTCCTTTTCTTTCTCTTTTTCTTTCTTTCTTTCTTTCTTTCTTTCTTTCTTTCTTTCTTTCTTTCTTTCTTTCTTTCTTTCTTTCTTTCTTTCTTTCTTTCTTTCTTTCTTTCTTTCTTTCCCCCCCCCCAAAAAGCTTGTAGATAATGTTGAATTTATTGAATGGAAGAAAGAAAGGAAAGAAGTAAAAAAAAAAATGGGGAGGGGGGGGGAAATCCGGGGAAACTATGTAAGAAAAAAATGGGTTTACTTTAAGGAAGAAACGGTAGGTAAAAGCCGGCTCTCTCCAAGTTTAGCGCGAGATGCCCGTCGGAGATTTCCCTTTTAGCTCCAGCAGGGCCGGAGGTGCCCCTTTCGAAGGCTCCTCCGTCCCTCACCTGTACAGACAGAAGAACCTCCGTGGGAAATTACAATAGGCGAAGAATTAATCCACCTATGTAGCTTTCGGGGACAACAGTACAGAGAGACCTTTCTTTATCGCTAAGCCAAATCCCTGGTGGTGGGGGGGTGGGCGGGCAATGGTTTAGGAATGCTTGGGCCCAGGAGAGGGTTTCGCCGCCTTTGGGACGCGAAGGGTTCAATGTGTTCCGCGCCAGACTTTTTAAGGCAAGTGTCGGGGAGAACAACGGAAGGGGTGAAAGAAAGACTGGGGACCTCTTGACTTCTTCACAGTTGTCTGGAGGGCGCCGGAACGGCTGCATGGATGTGTGTGTGTGTGGGGGGGGACTCCCTCGGCAGAGCGGACAAAACTTAGGGGGACAAAACCCAGCCACGAAATAAAATAAAAATCCGGGAGAGGAGAAGGGAAAAGTTGCGCCAAATGCGCGCCCTTCGAGTAAACGACCTGGGGGCGGGGGGGGCGGGCGGAGGTGGTAGGCGAGAGGGGAAGAGCCCACCTGCCGGGACAAAAACCCTCCTTCCCTTTTTCTTAGCCCCAGCATCTCAGAGGAGGACAGGGAGTGGCTCTTTCCTTAGCTGCCTGCATTTTAGGAGGGGGGGGGAGGAATCTTCAGTAAAGGGGAATATTTGTAGCTCAGGGTTGAAATGAGGGGGTCCTTGGTGCTCCCCGAGCTTGCTTGTTTTCTTGCAGACGTCGCATTGCCCAAACTAGGTAACGTCATCAGCGCTGGTAAGGATCGCAAAGATCTTCCGAAAATCTCAGCTTGCCCGTCTTGTCTCCGGGCGCACCTTCCCGCCGACCCGGCCTCAGGAGGCCAAACGGATGCGCGACGCGGGCTCACAGGTCTCTCTCTGCGGATTCCCCGCAAGCCGAGAGGCCGGCAAGCAGCAGCGGTGGGTGCCTGGCTGCTTGCTCTAGAGGAAGCCCCGTAGAGTCTTGGGCCTTCCTATTCCCGGCCTCGGGGCGCAAGTTCCCTTGAGAGGGATCCTTTGAAAGGCGCCCCTGGGATCAGCTCTGCAAGACCAGCGAAGCGCCCTGGATTTAGAGCGCCGTCTCGCGTGAGAGGGAGCCCACTCGAGGCAACCGGACACTGCCGCAGCTTTGCGGGCTCTGCTCCTCCACCGGGCTGAACTTTCAGCTTGCGCGGAACTTTCTGGCCTTGACCCCAAGGTTGCCTCGATAAGGGCTTGCCTTCCTTTACTTGCAAGCCGCCCTTAATTTTCGGAGAGACCTTTCATTCCCCCGCAAATGGGATTCGCGCTGCAAAACTATGAAAACAAGTGGGAGGCAAATTTGAGCTAGGGGGATTCATCCCAGCACACGGGCCGACGCGCCTCTTTTTGCCAAGATTACAGCGGACCCCGAAATTTCCTTCAATAAGCTCCGGGTCTCTTGTAGGGAGACAGGCGGAGAAGGGGGAGAAGAAGAGGAAAGGGACGTGCCGTTTACATTATCACTCAGCGCATTATGATCTATAACTGAGAAGCCAGACACGTTGAAGGGCAGAGCGTTAAGCACCTCCATCCAGTTTAGTGAGGCTACACGGGGATAAATAAATTGCGGGCTTTGACCTATCAGCCCAATCGCAAGCACATTTATTTCAATGGAGTTGTGTTTTTGCTTTTTTTTTTTTTTTTAAACTTGCTGGAAAAAAAAGGGGGGGGAGGGAAAGGCACAATTTAAAAAAAAGTGCTTAACTGTTGAGAGGAAGAAATTACTCAACACTGCTACTGGAAGAAAAAAAAAAGATCCTTATCTTCACTTGTGATGATTAATTTTGGCATCTCTTTGGCTGTTCAGCAAGATAAATTATTGTCTTTTATCTCCGTGAGTGTATATAAATAAAATATAGCGGGCTACCTAAAGCAATTACCTCCAGATTCATTTGGAGCAACAAGTAAAGGCAGAGAGTCCTACTTACAGTTCCAAGAAGCCAATCCCTCTAGGTTCAGTGAGGTTCATTCCCAGATAAGGGTATTTAGGATTGCAGCTGTAATAAGGGTTTGTCCATATGGGAAAAACACAGATAGAGTTGGCACACTTTTGCAAACATAGGCAAAGAGTTCTATATTTACTTACACACACACAAAAGTACACACACACACACACAGGTGTTACTCTTAGGATACAGAATGTATTGTTTTTGTTTATACAAATATCTATGAGTAACAGCCTCCTGGGTATTAGCCCATCGGTAAATGCAAAATCAAAATTTGAAAGTATAAATGTGCTGATTTTGTATATAGGGAAGAAGCCCACATTACTTGTGCTTTCCTATGACAACAGGCAGTGCCTTGTGCTCTTCAGCTGAATATGGCAACGATCCTCAAGGGGCTCCCCAGCCTAAGCAGACCTCCAGCTGCTAAGTGACTTCCTAATGTAGTAGAGAATCCCCTGCATCAGGTGAAGAACGGGTAACCCCAGCCTCCCTGGAGAGCTTACAAGGGAGGATCGGTGGGTCAACCAGGAAGGGAACAAATTGGAAACAGGTGAGGAAAAAGGCTTCGATGGTGCGTATCAGGAAGCAGGCCTGAACTGCAGTTAACAGCAGGCATTTGGGTTTCTTTGCATAGGGGCAGGAGGACTTGGGCTAGGTAGAAATGGGATTAGAGAAGAATTGAACTGAGGGCCAAGGCGGCTTCAAGGAAACTGCCTAACCTCAAATTGTCTTTGAAGTTAAGAGGAGCCAGGTGGACTGGGAGACAACTTTCTTCTGACTTCCTGGACTCAGAAACTCCAACTGACCAGACACTTTTTTTTCCTGGTACTGCTACATCACCAATGGTCTGGAAGCTACTAACCAAGCATTTTGGGACTGAAACAGGCAACTAAATACGTAATTCAAGAGCATATTTTCCCTAAAAGAGGGGTACCCTTGTTTTCCACCACTTTCTGGAAAGCTGACTGGGAAAAGTAGACAAATTGCTGGTGCAACTCTATTTAAGAATAGGATTTCGGAAGCCTTAGCCATCATCTGGACAAGATGGAGCCCTTAGGGCTGGCCTTACTTTCCAAAAGAAAATTTAGGGTCGCATCTCATTTTGGAGAAAGTAATTTGTGGAAGCACAAATCATTAACATCAGAATAACTAAGGACATGTCGGGAGAGAATCCCTGCCCAACATAGATTAAATTGTATTTTTTGAAAAAATGCTAGTCCTGGCTTGCTTAATTGTGGGCACAAATCAGGTTAACTAGAAAAGGATTTAAAAAAAAAAAAAAAAGTCTACTTTTTCAGTCAATCCAGGAAGAAGGAGAATATTAATACTAGAATGGACTATTTGTAGCTCAGGACTGAAATGGAGGCTCCTTGGTGCTCTCTGAGCTTGGCTGTTGGTTGTAACCAAGCTCAGAAAGCACCAAGGACCCCTCAATATTAATACTTAGGATGCTTATAAAATTTAACTTTATTAGAGTTATGGTGGTTTAAGTTACCTTTAAAACAACGTTTGTCGAAATATGTTGGACTACAGTTCCCATTAATTGCAGCCAGGGGATCTACTGGTTGGACATTTGGAAGGGTCAGTCCAACGCATTTGGATGCAACAAGGTGGGGGAGAGGATTTGAACTTTATAATGAGATGAGACCATCCATATTACATGTTAGGCATGCTAACATTTATATTAACTCTGAAGTTCCAGTAGAAAGACTAGGCTTAGGGTATTTGAGATACCAGTGGATAGAAGTGAGAGACTTGGGAGGTAGGTTCTCCAAAAGTGCCTTACTGAGCCACTTATGTATCAGGAAGGTGGATTAGGTGGTTTCTTGGGTTGGATTCTTCTTCTGGGATTAGTAATTCAGGCTGATCCTCATGTGTCCCCATTCCAAGAGGATCAACTTTTGCTTGGGAACTGCCCAGTGACATCGAGTTGGCCGCTGTGAGAAACAAAATGCCGGAATATGATGGGTTTTGGCCCGATCCAGGGCTAACACTATGTTGTTCTGTCCTAACTTAGGAAGTAGGGCTCCCTCCCTTTCCTTTAACTCTAGCATTGCAAGATATGAATTAGATTGTTGATCTGAATCAGGTAAGTCACAGAAAATGTAGATGAGGGAACACATAATCATAAACATAATTGATCCTTCATCAAATACGAGAAATTACTCTCCATTAGCTGGAGTTGTCAGTATTAAAAGAATATTTTGCAAGAAAATACATATCTTACTACTGGGCAGGAGACCTCTTGATCCCATCCCGCCATCAGTTGTTATGTACATTGCCAGGACAAAACAGTCAGTTTTCTTTTATTTATTCCTTTATATTGAGAAAAAGATGTATCTCTGCTACCTATTTCTGTTTCACTTGGGTTGAGAACATTCCTCCACCACACCTATTAAGCACCAAAAGGATGCTGCATCTGCCCAAGCTTGCAACCAGCATGAGACTGGGATTAAGGGAGGAATTCTGGTCAGAAAGCAACTGATAAGGAGACAAGCACATGTGCTTGCATCAATACTTTGAGAAGTGGTCTGTTGTGAAAACATCAACTTTACATGATGCAATGAAAAATAGCAGGATATATATAACACATTGATACAACCTGTGATGCATCTCTGGGACCTGTTTTCCTGCATAAAGTGTGCTTAAAAGACCATACAGTACATATTAAACCGAAACAAACTATTTTATAGGTTAATGTGATGGTCTGGTTCATGCAATACACTAAGATTTGTGGCTTTTTTTTTATTTTGGCATAACCTATGTAGTTCATTAATTATAGTTAATGGTTTAGTGTGTTGTATGAACATTGCCTGTAGCTCATTTATAATTTATAATGTTTAAATTCATCCCAGATTAGTAACTTGATGTTATTCTCCAGTTTTCCTTTAGATGGTAGACATTTCCTTCCAGACCAGGCTACACCCTTCCTTAACATATGAGCATATCTGTCTCCCACCCTTGGTGACAAGTTCCTAAGCCATTTTGACATGCAACAGGAAACTGGTGCACTGCCTTATACATCCTTCATTGCATTTACTTAGGAGTAAGCCCCTTCAGTGACTGTTGAATAGATGTACACATCATTGCACTGCTAGGAAGGAACTGATTGGATCTATGCAGTTATTTTAGAATCTGGGCTGCAAAAATCCAGACAATCTGTAGTTCAGCATACCATATATAGTTTTCTGCACTTCTCTGTTGCCATTTAGTGGACTTCTGGATTTTTGCAACCCAGATCTCCTAGCCCCAATTATGTAACTATGGTGATAGTGCTTTACTCCCAACCCTTCCACAATCTACTTTTTCATAACCAGGAGCCTGAAAAAATACTGTTATCTCTTTCTTCCAGGCAGGCCAAACTTTGTGATGAATGGATCTCCTGTTCCTCAAGTTCATACAAGGTAAAGCACTAGTTTCCTACCTCTGCTGTTGCTGCATGAGAAGAGAGCTTTAGAATGTGATTAAAAAAATAGTATATGCTACAATAACAAGTTTGTATTTACATGACTACTGAACCACAAACTAGCCAACCATATTTAAAAATTATCGTGTTATATGAACCCAATCTGCATGCAAAGCCAGAAAATTGGTTTGATAAAAACATGCTTGTCAATCATGAATAAATATATCCCAATACCACATCCTAATTGTGTAGGAGTAGGCACTTGGAGAAAAAAAACTAAAATAATAAGTACTGGAAGAAAAGAGGAAGGATAGCAAGGTGTTGATATAATTTTTATTTTTGCTCCTTTACTTTGGAAGAGGGATCAGGAATCTTTCTCAGAGACAGAACACATCTTTTCTGTGCAGACATCTTCAGGTTCCATTTTTGGATTCCCCAATTACTGTTGATAGTTTGTATCTTAGGACTAATCAAAATAAATAGCATATAAATCACCCCCTCCATCCCCATCTAGAGGTCTTCCAGTGGATGATTAGTGGCATTTTCATCAGGGATAACAACAACAGATTTATATATCCTTTCACAGTGCTTCACAACTTTCTCCAAGGGGTTTACAGAGTCAGCATATTGTCCCAGCTGGGCAATCTGGGTCCTCATTTTACCGACCTCGGAAGGATGGAAGGCTGAGTCAACCTTGAGCTAGTGAGAACTGAACTGCCGAACTGTAGGCAGTCAGCAGAAGTAGCTTGCAGTACTGCATTTTCACAAGTGCGCCACCACAGCTCAATGATGGAAACTTTAGGTTAATCCATTGGGAATACATGAGCTACAGAAAGCTACCATATATACTCATGGATAAGGAGATTTGCAGATACGCCATCCCTCAAATTTTTAACCGAAGTGTAATGAAAAATGTACCATCAAAAATGTACCCTCAAAATGTTGGCATGTTTTTTCAGTGTATTCTATAGATTTTGTCAAGTGCAGGAAATCAGGAGCCAAGGCGGTTCAAATAACTGCAAGTTTATTGCATGCTAGCACTCTCTACAAGCATCTGAACTACTAATGGTCAAAGCAAATTGGCGGTAGATAAGTCAATGTAATTCAAGGTGGAATGGACTTAGGTCTCTTGTGGGCGCAAAGGGACTCAAGACTGATGATGTGCTTGACCCCCTCTCAGGATCAGCCTGGTCATCTCCTACAGATCTCATTAATTTTTTCTATTCATGGTATTTTGTTTTAAAATTCAAAGGTTGGCTTGCCCACAGATAAGCTTATTTATGAGTAAATACGGGGTACTTAAAAAAAAATATTGCCATATATATTTGCAGATAAGCCAACCCACAGATAAGCCAAACTCAATTTAAAATTCTTGGCTTGTCCACAAATATGTACTATAGATAGATAGATAGGTACTGCCTCCGGGTCTACAATGAACATACAAGCTTTTCTCTTTCATAATAAAATGCAGCTTACCAGAAATAAAAGGAAATCAATGAACAGGTGATTAAGTAAACTCTAAGCTACACCTGTATTGCATTAATAATGAAGATTTACCAACTGAAAGCAACAGAATGGTGAATCATACAGTTCCTCTGAGATAATGCTAACATGGTCCTAGGGTGGAGATAACTAAGCTGCTCTTTGGCCAATCTTTTAAAGCAGGGGTGTCAAACTGCCGGCCCGCGGGCCGGATGTGTCATGGCAAAATTGCGCCCACCCCATTGCCGGCAATGGAAAAAAAGTTGCGCTATATCGCAACACGTCATGTGATATTGCGAGTCTGACATCCCTGTTTTAAAGATTGAAGGAATCTTTCTGGAGAATAGCTCCTTTCCTCCTAAAGTGTATATTACGGGGGTCTCCAACCTTGGTGACTTTACGACTTGTGGACTTCAACTCCCAGAATTCCTCAGCCAGCTCTACTCAATTCTGGGAATTGAAGTCCATAAATCGTAAAGTTGCCAAGGTTGGAGATCCCTGGTATATTGGATTCCCATATCATACTAAGCAGTAGTTAATTTATTTATAGTCTGTTGAATAAATCATAACTGGGTCTATTCACACAATTTGCAAAGCTCTAAACTACTAATGACAACGGTGAGGTATATGCAACATGTTCAGTCAGGCAAACAGTGCAATACGTGAATTTGTGAGCCATTCAGATTGTAAAGAGGTTTTTTTTCTCCCTGTCAGGAGTCAAAATTCTAGGAGTCCTTCCTTCTTGGTTTATCCTCCTCTAGATGCTCATTAATAACCTACAGCCTTGATTCACTTGCTCTGCATATATATTTCTACCACAGCTAATGACTTAAAAGCCAGCCATTAACACACCCCAATCAACATCTAAAAAGCCACTTACAACAGACAATAGAAATACCACACACAGAACAGCACACACTCTGCTAGAAAGAAGTTCCCTGAGGATGGCCTCCAGTATGAGTCCGAAAGCTCGTAAGAAAACCTCTGGTCCCGGAGACCGATCCAGATTGGACCCTGCAACATTATCGTGGGACAGGTATATTCGCCTTCATTCATATTTCTACTGCTTATATGTTTATTCATATTGCAATGTGATCAATCTGATCCATAAATGGCCAATTTGTTCCTCTCCTGTGCTGTTCAAAAGGTAAGATTCCTTAAAATCAGGACCGGTTTCATAATTCAGCTACTCATAATGCACTTTGACCCTTGGCTATCTCCATATAAGATGAGTTTCATGAAAGAAAAGTGTCGGACATCTGTATTGTTTCATCTTTCAAACAAAACATATCTCAGGAATGAGGTTTCTCTAACTAGGTTACATAAACATATTCAGTGAACAATCCTGTTCCATCATAGGACATTTGTTGTTTACTTTGTCAATAGGACTAAGATTTTTGACCTTAATTTGAACCATTTTTCCTTCCTGTCCCTAAGTCTCATTGAAATAATTAGGATTTCCTTCCCAGGCAACATATGTATTATGCCACCCTATATGTTATCCAGAAATAGGCTCATTGGTGTTAAACTGCTCCTTGGTTCTGAGCAACATACTGTATTCACACAGTATGTTTAAGCAAATGAAAAAAGGTCTAGCAAATACATTCACACAACATGCTATGCTTGATTAGGATTATATAAAAATGACAATAAAGGTTATTTATCTTATCTTATCTTATCTTATAATCAGATTAAATATCATTTAGTTTTATACGATTATACAGGTATCTCCAAACAGTGCCTTCTGGAGTGCTAGTCTATGTCTCTCTGCATAGTAGTCCTGATTGATAATGGAGGAAGATGTATATCAATACTTCCAGACAGCCAAAGGCTGGGAAAGATCAATCTCATGACACCATTTTAAAATTCACAATTTGTAAGTTTTTTCTTTTCCTTTATATTCATCTGGAAATCACATTCACTTTTCAGAAAATATTTGGAAAGAGTATATTAGAAAGATTATTTTGGAAAACCCAAATAACATATGAAAAGTCTCTTTTACAGCAAGGTTCCTCCTTCTGTCAATATTAAAGAACGAAGGAAGGAAGGAAGGAAGGAAGGAAGGAAGAAAAAAGATTGATAGAAGTCTGCATCTTTGTGGGGATATGTGTGGAAGGGAAGGAAAAGAGAGGGTGACTCCCCTGCAGAAGAGCAGAAATCAGGCAAGCCAGAGCATCAGGAGTTAAACAGGATTTAGCAAATCTTAGATTATAATTACACATGTGCATACATACATAGCATATATACACAGAAAGAGAGAGAGAGATTTGAAGCTTAAAGCAATATAAGAGCAATGTTCTGTGCTTTGAATATTGCTGGGAAATTCAAAGTGAATACAGATAATTTTAGTGCAGTACTTATTCAGAAATACATATTTAGATCAAAGCCCTAATGTTGTTAAGGCATGTTTGTTGAGAAGTTTAGTCCACCTTGAAATAATCTGGGCTTTTCTCATCACCATCTTGACTGTTCTGGCATGCGCACACACACACACACACACACACACACACACCCTGTAGACTTCCTTGCCCATTTAAAAAAGAGCCAAGTACCAGAACCTCTTTTCTGGCCAGGTGGCTATGCTTCCCAATAGAGCACTTATCTGCATCCCCCAACAACTTTATTCCCCGAGATTGCTTGTGGCATGTATGCGAGGTCTCGAAGCATTTTTGGCAATTAGAAAAAATGTTTCAGATTTTGTGCACTGTTTGATGGCATGCTACATTCCTCCTTTCTAAATTAGAATTTTTTTTATAAATACAATAAAATCAAAGTATGGAACTGGAGAGATATATTTCGTTAAGCGGGTGTCCATTCAAGGATCTGGGGTACAAGATAAAATGGATCTAAATAAGTAGATACGGTGAACATGTAATTGAGATATTTTACCATGTCAGAACTTTAATGAACTTGATGTAAAATATTTATCAAGATGTTCTGATGCATAGGAATTAAGTCTGTGCCTTTGTATATCCAAAGCTTATTAGGAAACAGACACGGGATTTCAATCTTAGTGTGCCAACTCTGTACAAGAACTTTTCCCAGTCTGGTGCCCTCCAGATATACTGGATGACAGTTCCTAGCTCTACGGCTAACATAGATTATACCAGGTCTGCAATGGTTTAAATTGAAGCCATACACATTTGAAAGACACCAGGTTGAGGATAGTTACTATAGACATTTACTGGGCGTGATTGAGGTTTATTTCTAGAGACTGGAATAAAATTGAAACCTACTTCTCTCCCTCCCCCTTTCACTCACACATGTTTTACACTTATATTTGTGACTCCTGCAATTACTAAATTAATAACAGGCATTAAGGCAGATGTCAAAACGTCTTGAAAATGTTCATCTGGGAATAATTGAGAAGGTGATGGGATGCATTATCTGGTGCTGTAATGAAATATGCATGAGGAACAGCTGCTTAAAAGTGGCACCTCCTACACTGCATTAAGTTAGCAACCTCCCCCTACAAAGCCTTTCCTGAACTGTGGCCCATTCACTTCTCGTTGACTCTGGTGTTCCATGGTTGGAAAAGCTGATGGATGACTGCCCACAGCACCTCTAGCCAGGCAGAAGCATGTTGTTTGTGGACCAACAGGCTAAGGTAGACTACTCACCTACATTTCAGACAGAGTAATCTGGGGAAAGAACTCCTAAAGGAAATAAAGGCCTTCATATAGTATAACATATAGTCCCATATAATTCAAGGTGACAAGGGGAGTTGGGCTAAGAGAGAATGACTAGGTCAAAGTTGCTCAGTTGAATTTCCTGCCAAAGGTGGGACTAGAACCCACAATCTCCTGGTTTCTAGCCTAGTGTGTTAACCGCTAGACCAACTGGTTCAGTTATCTCCTTCTATAATCATATTTATCTCATCCTATAATGTAACATGAACTAAACTTAAGCCTGAGTTTAATGGATTTTACATTCTTAGCATCGTGTTTGGGGATGATGGGAGTTGTGGTTGAACACATTTTAAAGACAGCAGGTTAAAGAAAGGGCTTGACTATGTTATTGGTGTTGCAAAGTTGTTGACCTGTCTTCAGGAATGTGCTGTTAGTTCTGCATGGCCTGCCATTATATTGCTCACATGGAGCATGGCTTTCTCTGGCTCACTTGCAGCATCATTTTAACTATTGTTGGAGACATAGGAGGAGATTGTAGCAAATAACTTTGCAAATTACAGATGCTGCATTTTTATTTTCTTTTTTTTTAGAAAAACAAATAATTGGCTTTTTTATTATATAAAAATAGTTCTCACGTGTCATTATGTTTTAATTCTCTAATACATTATTATTAATATAGCACTAGTCTTTAACTTAAATACAGTTAAGTTTTCTCCATCAGTCTGCAAGGGACTTAAGCTCCACTGAACTCAATTAACTATTTTTCTGAGAAAAAGAAACTCAGCAAATTTATTTGTTCTCTTTAGCGTAACCAGATTGCAGAAGTGACGAAATAGCAAACTTCTGTTGCCTATCAACACACTGAGATTCAACTGATGAAGATTTGTCAGTCTAGGTATGTAAGAAATCCATCTATTTGCTGAATTTTTGTATACAAACTAACCATTCAAGCCTTAGCATAGTATCTCCTAATCCCTACAGGTTTTTTTTTTAGTATAGCAGGTATGATTTGAGTGTAGGACAGGAATGGAAAATCTATGGCCTGCTGGTCTTAAGTGTTCCCCAAGTCAAGCTTGTTTATTTATCACATTTGTACTCTGCAATAATCCCACAGAGCTCTTAGCAGATTTACAAACATACAAAATTATTAAGACACCCATCCCGTTAAAATTACATAGAATCTGAAACATATAAACCAGAAAACACCAAAGATAATTAAAAAGAGGTATCAAGTTACAAACACGCTTTTATTCAGCTGCTCCCACATAATGGCCAGAATGAGGACTAATTTAAGTTTCAGTGGGAGGTCATTCCAAAAGGCAGGTACTGTTGCAGAAAAGCAATGCCTGAGTGGTTGAATCCCTACCGCTTCCAAAAGCATGGAGCCACCAGGTGCTTTCCCCAGTATGATAGAATGTGCAGCTGAAGGAAAAGTGAGAGAAAATGTTGGCAGTAGCACTGCAAATTCTCAGGGCAGAGGCAACACATTCTAGAGAGGGGCCCAAGACAAGAGATTGTGCAGTCCTGAATTGGATGGGGGCAAGAAAAGGTTCAGGGTAGCTAGAATCTCCAAAGATATATTGGCTAGGTAAGGTTATAACTTTAATGTGACAAGATTCTGCCTATTAAGTACAAGCAAATAAAGATCTGGACTTGAGTGGATCTCACTGTCTCATCTCTAGGGCTTGGTCCTGACAGTTGGATCAAAGTGGACAAATTTGATCCTGAAAATAGCATGGTGCTATGCTATAAAGGGCTTTATAGATTAATACCAGCACGTTAAATTGCACACAGAAGCCAGTAGGAAGGCAATACATAGCCCATAGCAGAGGTGGAATACATTCCTGCCAAGGAATGCTAGACAATACATGGGTTACTTTAAAGGCAACCCCATAGAGAGTACATTAAAGGAATTTAGGTGAATGGTGTCAAGGCAAAGCTCCCTCTGTCCATGGCTTTCAACTGTTGCTCAAGTATGAGCTGCTACTCAAGACTCTGTTGCACATCTGCCTCTTCAGAGGTAGTATTTCCCCATCAGGAGACACCACTGGAGTTGCCCGAGCATCCCTATGGACAAACAGTAACTCCATATTGCTAAAATTGAATTTCAGCCTATTCTCTTCAAGCCCTCAATTCCTGCCCATAATAATTACATTAGTTCTTGACTTACAACCATAATTGGGATTGAAAAATTCATTATTAAGTTATGCGATGATTAAGTGAAGCAACAGGTGACCATACCCAATTTCATGACTGTTTTTACCACGGTGATTAAACATCAGGTGTGGTTTGTAACCTTCCCTGCCCTACTTTATCAAAATAGTTTGCCACTGCTCTTCTCAAGCATGTTTTTTTGTTTTTTGCTTCCTAGGATGTTCTATAACCCTGGCCATTTCCTTATGTTGTCTATTTCAGGAGCACTAGATCCAACCTCAGGTAGCTTTTGTAGATCAGCCAAATTGGCTAGATATTGTTACCCACAATGATATGGCTCTGCAGAAGTTGCTAAACTACAACTCCCAGCAGCCCCAGTCAGCATGCGGAATAATTAGGGATGCTGGCATCATAATTTGGAAGTTTTTGCAGAGCCCCAGTTTCCCCACTCACGGAGGAAATTCTGATGGTTAATGCATCATACAATCTGCATGGACAAAGGACCCTAAAAGAATGCAGGAATTTCTGCAGGGAATTGTTTAAAAAAGTCTAGATGAGTGTCACAACAGTGCAAATAAAGCTCCATCTATTTTTAAGGTGTGTTGCACCTAAAAAATAGGTACAGGCTATAGCACACTATTTTGGCTGCTATCTTGATTTTTCTGGCTACCTCCTGCTGACAAGTCCTGATGAGTTCCTAAATTGTAGTTGCAGTACATCCATTCCCTTCAAGAAATCTGGTGGAGAAGATGACAGGTAAGAGGACTCTCACATCAGAAACCATGGAATGGCTCTATTGCCTTCCTTCCTCTTTTCTGCAATCCAGAGGAAGTTTCCAGCTGTTCCTTCTATCCATCACAACTGAATCGATGGAGAATTGGAGGATGGAGAATTTGCTGGCTTGTCCAGCTGCAGCCAGACACTGGTCTTTCCATCAATGAAAATTTAGCCATGGGTGGCTCATCAGAGCTCCTTTAGCAAGTGAGGTGAACCCAGCTGCTGTGACTTACTCAGCAAATCATCCCTGAAACAAACAATGAAGATTGCTAGAGGTGAACCTTGAAAAGTGGATGAGGACCCAAGATGCCACTAAGATTCTGGGGGCTCCTATCCAGAGACAGCAGGAGGTTTAAACTTTTCTATTAAAATTTCATTTAAACTTAAAATTCTATTATGTTTCTCTGATGTCTCAACTACAGGTAATCCTCAACCACAATTAAGACCAACATTTCTGATGTTAAGTGAGACATTTGTTAAGTGAGTTTCTCCCCACTTTATGACCTTTCTTGCCACAGTTAAGTGAATCACTGCAGCTGACAAGTTAGTGAATCTGGCTTCTCCATTGCTTTTGCTTGTCAGAAGGTCACAAAAGGTGATCACATGACCTTGGGACACAGCAATCCTCATAATTTGAATTTTGATAACATGATCATAGGGATACTGCAAAGGTCATAACTTTGAAAAATGGTCATACGTCACATTTTTCAATGCCGTTGTAACTTTGAATGGTCATTAAACTGTTGTAAGTCGAGGACTAGCTGTACCTACAAGTAAGAATATGTGCAAAGGAATGCATCCACCTGAACCTAAGAAGCGCCCTCCAGCTCAGCCAGGCTTCGAGGTCCATCTAAAGGCTACAAGTTCACCTGGGGGTGAGGAACCTTCTCCCTCCTGGTGACCTCTTTTGTCTTCTCCCTTTGGAGCCTGCTGATGCCTGGACTGCTTCCTTCCTCTCAGGGGACCTGGCCGGCTTTCACCCCCTCCTTGCCTCCCACTGCATCTCACGCAAGGGCCAGGTTGTTTTTCCAGACTTTTTCCCGACGGGCCCCCCCCCCAAAAGAAAACAACTCCGGGTTAGGCCTTCTCTTCACAGGGCGAGGGAAGAGAAGGAGCGCTCCGGGGAGTCAGTTTTCAGCTGCCGGGGCCCGGGGAGGGTTTTGAGAGGATGTGGGCGAGCGCCCCACCCTAACCCCGACCTTTGGAGGCGGAAAACCGGCGGCTTGGCTCCTCCGGAGTTCATGACCAAGCCAGGGGATCACCTCTCACCTCTGCTTTCTTTAGCTCGGTTATTTGGGTCCCTTTCGCCCTATTTTTTTTTTCCTGTCCTTAGACGTCCTCCGACGTCAAGCTGAATCTCGGAATTGCTGCGAGGAGCTCAGGAGATCAAAGGCGAGGGGAAAACACGGACGGCCCTTTCGCCCATGTGCGCCTCTGACGACGCGTTTCTTTTCTGGCGAAGAACGGAGCTGCGGGAATGGCGTTTCTACGAGTCGCCGTGAGCGTCGGACCCTTTTTATAGGCCGTACTGAGCTGGCGGAAAGAATGAACCTCATTTCTCTTGCTGTTTCCTCTCATTCCTGTGTTGTATTCTCTCCCCTCTCTCCCCCCCCCCCATATAGAGAAATTTACAAAAGCTGCCTAACATTTTATATTCCTGGCGTACGAATGATGTTGCGCGAGCCTGTTGTCTTTCCCCCCCCCCCGGTCCCCCCACCTCCTGTATTTGCCCATAAAGTGTTTTGCGGGTTTCTTTTAAAGGGCTGCATTTGAGAGATTGTATGTGGACAGGTACTTTAATGGTATGATCCTGAGCGTGCTTTTAGGGGCTTAAAAGGAAATGGCCACGAAGGGAACGAATACTTTGCTTCTAAAAAGAACCCGTTTCTCGGGAGACAAGTACTGCAGGGCAAAGTTTTGTCACTTTCAGATAGCTGTCGACCCTATGTCTTTACAGTGGTTCCCATGAGCATCTTAAGTATGTTACTCAGGAAGAAGCTTCACTGTGTTCAGTGGTGCTTACTCCCTTAAATGTGTGACAGCCTATTTAGAGTAACCTGGAAATAAGTCTTTTGGGGCAGTGGAACTTACTTGTGTGTAAAAATGCACAGATTGAGCAACAGAAAACTATGTAAAATACCGGATTTTCCTTTTCTTTCATTTGAACTGAACATGTATCATCCCGATTAAGATCATATAAAACACCAAACCACAAAGTAGCCAAGCATTTTTTAACCAAGCATATTGTGCAGAGGCAATGCAATGTGTGTTTTTTTTCTGAGCAAACTTGCAAAGGATTAGATTCCATGTAATCATAGGCAAACCTCTTCCTCAGCAACCCTCCAGTCTACACACAAAATTGGTGTGATGATTCTGAGTTTTCTTTATTTTTTAAAAATAATGTTGACATGATACACATGAGATGTCTTGAATTATGAGCTATGATGATTAACTGCCTGGTGCCATAGTTTGGGAGGAGGTAGTACTGCTAAAATCCCACACTGCTTCCTGCTTTTGTTCATGTTCTTTTCTCTTTGAGAAAGTTACAAAATACATTGCTTATCCCCATCATAGTTAACTAAAAGTGGTTGGATTAAAGGAGATTAACATGCCTGGGTCCTGGACTGATGATTCAATTACTTTACTGTACCTTTCAAGGCTTTCTCAGCTTACTTGCTGCAAAGTGAGGTACTCCTTCTAGACAAACTCCTGCCACAGTAAAATAATGGCTGAATACACAGAAGCCAAAATATGACATGCTTGATCATGGCTTATCTGGCTTGCTCATTGATTGAGCTGAACTACCAGAAGATATAGCTGCATACCACAGTAAACAATAGAATATAACTTCAAAAGTTTTATCATCTATATATCATCTTAATAATAATTATGAAGCCAGACACACTAAGCTGTATCCAGGATTTAATGTTTGTGTGAATTCCAGCCAATTCAAGTTTATTCAATATGCTATGATTAGGCAAAGCATTGTTTATTGTATTGTGTCAATATAACCAAAGTTTTGTCCTTGCATTGCTAAATAGCTTGTGACTTTCCATTTTCCATGAAGCGAAAAAGGGAAGATTTACAAATGGCTTGTTCACCACAGTTTCTTGCATCCCAGTGTGACATTTAAAAAGAAATAGGTGCTTTCCCTGTCCCAGTGATAGATTCAGGGAGAGATGAAGCATCAGACAATAGGAGGGGGATATGCTACCTAAAGAAGGCTTTTCATTAGATGAGCTGGCTCCCCTTCAATATTTGAACCAATAGCGTATATAATCGTTTAACATTGCTATAAGTTTGTATTGTTTTATTTGTATTTAAATAATATGGATATTGTGCTTGACTTTAGGATCACAGACTTGGCTGATTCAAGATGAGGGTATTAGGTAGGAAAATTATTGTTATTGTTTTCATGTGGTTTTTAAAGCTAATGTGCAAGCTGCCTAGAGTTTCTTCTGCAATTGAGATGCCATGCAAAGTTATATCAATCAATTGTACTGCTTTTTTCCTTATTCTAAGGTTGATAAACTCTCGGGCTTGGATAGAGATTTGAAAGAAGAAGCAACAGAAGTAGGATAGGGATTATCAGCGAGTGATAACTCCCCAATTTCCTACCAGCACTAGAACTCGGGAATGGAGAAAGGGCCTGTGTTGCTTTATGCAAAGTTTTAACTCTTTTGCTCTTCATCCTTGCTCCACTATAACAAAGTATATATCATAAAATAATGGCATATTACCGATACGCCTCATTCCCTCCCCTTTCTCTGTTTTTTTCTTCCTTTTTTCAAATTTCAGTGTGCAAGCTGTGGAGCTCTGGAACTGTTAATTTACATATTGTATGCTACAATTGCATTGGCGATGGGAGTTAAACATTTTAATCTTAATATTTCCATGGTTGAAAAATGTATGTGTGTGTGCACAGCATACTGTGGACCAAAACATAGCACACGGGAATATATGAAATAGATTTCTGTTGCACTAGAACATAGATCCTGCTAGCTGAATATTGCCCACAGCCACTTTCAAATCTTGTTATTGGAGACTAAATTCATAATCTGCAGCTATTGGTGTCCTACTATTGTGCTATAGTGGGCTTCCCAGCTTGCATAAAGAAGCCTTCCATAATGCTAGAGGTACACTTAATAGCTTACACACAGTTAAGTATTTTTAAGTATTTTGGCTTATACTTTTGCAGGTTACACTCCCCTCACACCCACCTATGTTCTGATCTTCACTCCTAGCAATGTGGCATTAGTTGAATGCAGACCCTTTTAATTCTGTTTTCTTTCACTATTACCACTGCCACATCACTGAGACATTTTCCTGTCAATCTGATAACTGAAATAGCACATATTACCCAGAACATTTTGACAAATGTCTTTAAAGCCAACCTTGTTTTACCTTTTCTGAAGTTTGCAACAGTTGTACATGCTGTAAACCAGTTCTTCAGAAATAACAAACTGGATCGACAGACACACTACACATTTATTTGTTTGCTGCATAGCTATAGACCAAAAATATACATATCATAAACATTTAGCCAACTTCTGCACAAAATATACTGGTTACATCAGAGTTATTATTAACATTTTTCCCTCTTGCACTTAATCCCTTCTGCTTTTTATTATAATCTACCCATTATAGTTAATCTGTAATGATACTGCTTCTGAAGGACCTGTTGCTCACAGTGATGGTAATTTGTTGCTGTGGCAACAACTTTACATCATGAATCTAACAAAACGTCCACTATATTTTTATGGTAGGAGGGACCTAGGTTTTATTGTTCTGTCATAGAATAAATTTAAGGAAAGGTTAAGGGTAGATTTAACATTCTAAATAGTTAAAATTTTATTTATTTGAATTGAATGAATCATTGGTAAATTAAAATTTACTTAGTTGATTCGTTGGTTCCTTTTACTAGACTTATATAAGTTCTTGAAATGCAATTATGTCACAATGTGTCCTGAAAAACAATAAAAGGAGGGAAGGAGATCTCGACTAGAATAACTTTTGACCCAAAATAGAAATAGTATATAACCTCAATAGAAGATCATATATGTGGTCCTGGATTGAACTGTAGAGTCCTTGGTGTTCTCTGAGCTTGGTTATTACCCAGTCTGATAATGAAAGATCTGCTAGCAAACAACCAAGCTTAGAGAGCATCGAGGCCTCCATATTATATAACCTCACCTGCACAATCTGGAAAGTTTATAATTGATGTAATGTAATTTTAGCAGGGTGCTGTGCTGCCTATGGAGTATCTTCAGGGTCAATTTTTTGTGCTGAAATAAATTTATGAGAATTTCAATGCCACAAACAATTCCAAGGAAACTTATCAAGGTGAAATCCCAAATCATCATTCTTAGACTTTCAAGGGACCTTTTCATGTTTAATATAAGTTTTATAAAAGATTGAAGGATTTCCCTTGATTTTAAATGAAGTAGTTGTACACTATTCTTCAGATATTAATGCTTGCAACTGATAAGATCTGATAAGCTTACAAAAGAATGATTGAATTTGACTCATTTGAAATCCTATCACTGCAGGATATACTTTGCAAAAGGACTGGAAATAGCTAATCTTTCAGAGAAATGTTAGGATAGCTCCATGAGAAACTTCAATGAACAAATGTTCTTGCTTATGAATAAAGCACCCTGGGTATAAAGATTGTGTGAGCAGTGCAGAAACAATCACATACTCCTCAATGGTTCCTGCAGAAGTCATTAATGCTACTCACTCTCATTTACCGGCAGTCTGCTGTTGTTTATCTTTACAAAGTCTGGAAATTATTTTAACTCCTGCACATTGCAAACTCCTGAGAAGCATGTCATCAAGTAGCACATCTTAAAAAGAAATATTTGCAAATGCCTTATTGTCCGCGACCCCCTCACTGAGAATATTTTACCTTTACTTAGGAAATGTCCCAGGGTAAGTACTACTTAGAAACCTGATGAATAGCGCTAACACTAAATCTACCATTAGCCCTTCTGCATGAGCTTTCTCCGTTATTAAAGCTAACAAAAAATTGCTCACAAGCTGAAAGCCAAATTAAATGTAATAGCTTTTATTTATCTATTGCTTTTATATCATTAAAATATTTTTAGTTACCTTTTATAAAATAGCATCCACTATGATTATTACCTGCCATATCTGTTGAGCCACTTCCTGTGTATTCAGGCAGTAGAAAGTACCACAACATTAGTGATTATGCAGGCTGGTAGAAGGGGAGAAAAGTAGGTTTTATATTGTGTCTGTCAAGATATGTTATACTTTCCATTAACAAAAACATTATTCCTGGGAAGAAGATATGAAGTGTATCTTTCATGAGCACTTTATTAATAATCAATAGTTGTCAAATTAGATATGCACAGATTTAAGATGTGAAGATGTATAAGAAAAGCAAAGAAAAAAGAAAAAAAGAAATGAATTGAGGTAGAATTATGTCTCCCTGTCTTTTAAAATAACACAAATTTACAGACTGAAAAATTCAGCTATTAAGCTTCTTTAAAAGATTAGCTTTGTTAGTTTAATTATACTTTACTTATTTAATAAACATGTTCCAAGGAAATATGGCATGTTGAATGCCAATGAAGTCTAACAAATAGAATAAAATCTAATGCATACCAAATTTCAGACACTATCATTATGATTATTTACAACCAAAGGATTCTGTTAACATAAAAGAATGCAGCTTATAGTGTTTTACCTTTAACATCAAAAATGCAGAGTACAATTTCCCCCTTCCCTTTTGAGTACTATACATTCCTTTGCTCTGAAAATAAATTCACACACAAAAAAACCCAACCAATAAGGGACAAAAGTAAAATTATGCAAGCTCTGGTACATATGCAGAATACCAAGAATTTGAAAGGATAAATAGTGCCAACAATTACTCTTATTGCAATGGGAAAGCAATAAACTAATTCTGTTTAAATTGAGGAAAATAATTGGCTGCTACCATTAAAACAAATCAGGAGGTCATGCCTTGGATGGAAGGAAGTACTTGCATTAATGTGCCCATGCCTTGTACAAACTGAAGTAATAGTGGCATATTTTTTCATCTTTACAATATGGTAGGCACCCTTTCTCAAACCCAGTATGCATAGATGTGTTGGATGGATCCAGAATGGGATTCAATTTTAGGCAGGCACCCAAATTGAGTTTGGCAAACCATCTTATTTCTTAGTTCAGCCACCAATTTCTATGCAATCCAATTCCTTTGCAATAAATGGACAAGGACTTTGAAACAAAAAGTCTAAACCAATCCCAAGGAAGCCTTTTTAAAGACATGCTTACTAAAGAATAAACTTTTCCGATGAAAATGGTACCCATCTGAGTAAGCATGCAGAGGATTGGCTAGCAACAATAAAAGCATCCCCAGAAATCCCCAGCAAGAAGGGGACCCCCGCTTGATCACGGGAGGGTGGCAGCCCTTCTGTTCGATCCAGGGCAGCCCTCCAAACCGGCAGAGGAAAGACCGGCCATAGTAATATGGCCTGTCACTAGGCTGCAGACAGCCGAAGTCAAAGAACTTAACCTTACTGATAGCGTACCTTAGTGATATACTTAGAAGCACTTAGTCAGACTTCCGGTTTGCCATTGCGGCCGTCGCGGACATTGGAAGGCGAGCTCTGTCTTCTGCATTTGATTTTGCTCCGCTGGGGGATCCTGGAAAGGGTCAAAAGTCGCCCTATAGGGGCGACGAGCAAGAAGGGGACCCCCGCTTGATCACGGGAGGGTGGCAGCCCTTCTGTTCGATCCAGGGCAGCCCTCCAAACCGGCAGAGGAAAGACCTGCCATAGTAATATGGCCCGTCACTAGGCTGCAGACAGCCAAAGTCAAACTTACCACCAAGCACTTCGAAAGCAACGCGGATGAAACTGGGTGACATCTGATCTTCTCTTTATCCTAAGTACTTTCTTTTCCTGTAAAAGCTGCCTGAAGTATTTGTGAGGAGAGAGGGAAGGGAATTTCTATCCCACCCTCTAAGAATAGCGGTGATTGACTACCCAAGGGAATTAAAGCACTAAAATAACAACTTTAATCTAATTGGATTTATATGTTCCAGAAACTTGGGGACCAAAATTTTTCCTATTTTTATTGGAGACTTTTGCTTTTATCTACAAAAAAGAAATAAAATTGGAAAAAGGATTATAAAAATTTTGGACTTAAAACACCTTAAATGGCATCGGTGACATCTTGTGGTGAAGTTTGGTATTACAACTTGTTATTTCCTAAAAGAGACTTGGCTTGAAGCCCAGACCTTAGATAAGACTCTTCTGACCTTGGCACCATCTGTGAGAAACTCAGTTGTAAGAGAACAGCTGGGTGGCATAACTGGCCTACTTGAACTGTGAATGTAAATCTTTACTGGCTTTCAGAGTTATATGTGGGAAATTGCCTTCCTATCTCTTTATTTGAGGCATATTGGTTACTATATGAGATGATGAAGTACCTTGGACTATAAAATCTTGCTTGACAAACAATTTCTACTATAAAGACTATTTATAAACATGTGAAAGAAATGGATGAAGACCAGGAAAAGATCCTTTCCATGTTGAAAGCAATATATGAAACCATTCTTTCAGCTTGTGATAAAATAAGACCTAACATAAAAGATCAAGACACCAGCTTAGATACACAAACCCAAACTTTGACTACAACCAAAGAACTAACAATGCAGAAGATAACAGAAGAAGTGGAACAATCAAATATTAAGACACTCAATTGACCAACAAATACAGTTAATGGAAAATCCAGAAAAGGGAGTGACAACACTGAAAATGGAAAAGACTTTCTATATAAATCAGAAGAAATTTGAGAAAGAAGAAGAACAGATTGAATGGAAGATAAACATATCAGGGCAATCATGGGGAATTGGAATAATAGGGGACAACTTAATGAATACAAATGGGCTAGTCCTTCCAAAAAATGGCAATTAAATGGTCTCCTTTATTTCAAATAACATATATAATAATAGAAGAAGATCTATCTGACGATCTAAAAACACTGATATGGAAGCCTAGTTGGCAAAGGAAGAAAGCCAGAATAAGGCTGAAGAAAATTGGGGTTTTGATTTATTAGAGGGGATTTCATATTATTAATTAGAGGGTTAAAGGGAGAAGTTGAGATAAAAGGAATTTGCGTCATTATATTTTAAATATTTGGAAATTAGTTGAAAATAAGGATTTTATCTGTTTAATATTTAAAAATTAGACCTAAAAAAATAATTATGAATATGTTTGATTTATTGAATAACCCCGGTAATATATATAATGGTTTTGATTTGTTAAAGGGAATATTGTATTATTAAGTAGATGATTTAATATGGTGGGAAATAGATAACTTTTAGGAAATAGAACAAGATTATATTTAAATAGATAAAATGTGTATTTGGGATATTAGATTCTGTTATGAATTGAAATAAGGGAAATCTTGGTTACCTAAAGCCTGAACATTATAAATATCAAAGGTTAAATTGGAATATTGATGGGAAACTAAAAATTGGGGAAAAATTAATAACAGGATATGGATTGTTTATGAAGATTGAATGTAAAAAATAATTAAGATACGTATAAGCTAAAATTTATTGATAAATGTAATAATGATGTTTTTACTGAGTTGATATAATAAGAACTGTATTAGCTTAAATACGAGACAGTAAATGTTAAGGGAAAAAGAGAGGAAATATTTGAGGTTGTAACTTGAGATTTGTACTAAAGATTTTGTTATCGAACTATTGATTAACCCAGCCACCACGTTGCTTTTTAAATACTTAAATGGAAAATTGGAAAATTAATAAAATATTATTTAAAAAAAAGAAGCACTTAGTCAAAATGAAGATAAGTGTTTCTCTATTGCAATCACAGTGCTAATATGCAAGTTCAGACACAACTTATTTGAGTTTTTTTAATCCTACTTGTTTGAAATCCAACTTTTCATAACTGGTTGGCCTTTTTGAAAAAAACAAATCATACTTCTTAATAGAAATGTGAGGTTTGGGATTAGCCAATCAGATTTTACTAATGTGACTAATGTGCACTTTACATAGTTATCACTAAAGCTCTATGCAAACCAGCTCTGACTGCCATTTATGTTGTGATTACTTGACAATTTTAATTGGCTTTTTCTTCTACGTTAGTAGTCCAGCCACTAAAAGAAGTAGATCTCTAAAAAAGTAAGAAAAAACCCCCAAAGGTTCTTTTTAGGAAAAAAGAAGCATACGGGCATTCAGGATCACAGAAGCAATATGGGGAAGCAATTTAATCTGTTTGCTCCTTACGGTTTCCTTAATCTATGGCATCACAGATATCCATCTGTCTTCTTCTATATATCCTCCACTTTGCAGTATTTGGAGTGGATAAATGTTGGATACAGGGGATGTATTTATGTGTTATTTCCCACTTTTTATATTCCCTCCAATGTTGAAAATAGGTGGATTGGGCAATGTTTCATGCATTTGTTTATGACATTAACTTTAGCCTGCCTTAGCCTAGCCAAAAATACCCAGTTCAAGGTATTCAGTTTACCATGCTTCCTTGCTTCTCACAATGTTAATTTCACAGAATTTTTAACATAACTGCACAATTATTTAGCACATTCATTGTTCTTATTCTTTTAAGAGTATAAAACTACACTTACCAATGTGTTGGTCCCAATGATTTTAATGAGGCTTGCTCCCATGTTAAGTGGGAATGAGTTTGCTGTCTAATAGAATTGGATGGGGATCATTTAAGCATTCAACTTCAGCTCCATATTCAGTGCAAGAATCCAGATCAAATCAGCCCCAAGGGGTAGTTGGTCAGCCTCTATGAATTAATTTAGCATGCTTTAACAGCTAATACCGGTATCAATTGAAGTAGCAGAATGGGCCACTCTTAATAATCTGTGAGAACTCTCAGAAGACTGGAGGAAAACAAACATCATCTCTATATTGAAAAAGGAGAAAGAGGAGGCCCTATAGCTTCTAAGATTGATTTCTACACTAGTCATGCTCTTTGACAGATTATCAGGAGCATTGCTGTGAATATTTGGGTAGGCATGCTGCAGTTAACAGGAACCAACATGGATTTGTCACATATAGATTGTGCCAGACTAATTTTTTATTTTTTGACCAAGTACTAATTTAATGTATTCAGGGCATGCCACAGACAGAGTGTACCTGCAGCTCATCAAAACTTTCAGCAGTGTCTTATGATATTCTCATCGTAAAAAAAGGTAAAATATGGACTAGGTGACACAATTATTACATGGTTTCATAATTGGTGGAACTACTGCTAAAGTGTTTAATTTTACAGTTTTAATATGGTTTTTATGCTGTTTTTACTTTTGATTAGGAGCCACACAAAACTGATTATAAGTGGAATAGAGCGAACATGTACAAAGTTTTGCAGATGACACAAAACTAGGAAAGGCAGGTAATAGTTTAGATGAAAGAGAGACGATTCAAAAAGGCTCGAATACTGAGCTGAAATGAAGGGGTTAGAATTTAACAGAAAAATTTAAACTTCTGCACCTGGATAGGAAACATGTAAATTACATGTATAGTAAAGTGAAAACATGGTTTAGTACACGTGAAAGGGGTTCAAGTGTCCTTGCTGATCACAAATTAAACATATGCCAGCAGCCAAAAAGGCAAATGCTATTTTGGAGTGCATTACCAGGACCACAGAGCTGAGATCATGGGAAGTAATATTGCTCAGTCCATTCTGTCTGCATCTAGTTCCAGGTAACATAGCTCAAAAAGAACAGAGGTAAACTGAAACAAGTTCAGAAGAATACTATGAGAAAATGGTGAAGAGTATGAAAACATAGCCCTATGTATGTGGGGATGAACCAAGGCACTCAGACTCCTGGGTACATCCTCGCACACACAGATCTTTCAGGGAAATGGAACAAACACCAATGTGTGTCCAAGCCTTGATATCAGTTTGCCAAACGGCCTTGAGAAGGATGAAGGAAATGTCTCTTATTCATTATAACTATCAGGGTAATTGCTCTGCATCTGGCTACGGAGTTGATATTAAACCATTTTCCAGTCCTGCATTTGGCAAGAACCATTCAAACAAAGACAATGGAAAAGGAAGTATGGACACCGATCAAACAAAGAATAATATAAAACAATTATGAAGCACCTCCAGGCAGTAGGTGGTGCTAGACAATTTCATTACATTCTGTTTTATAATTTGTTCAGTTTTGGAATATGGCAATTTGGCTGCATATGTGTGTTATTTGGGTGACTAGCAATAACCTAACAATGCTATTTCTTTAAGCAAGTATGAACAAAACAGAATGGGTTAACTGTTTTAATCACACCATTCACTGCAAAGATGTCTCCTTTGTTCTCTGATGCTTCTAAGGATACGGTACATGAGAGGGAAGTTTGAATCAACAGCTTCATCTATCAAGTTTAACCACTTCCCTGGTGTAACATCTGAGCGTGCTCATTGCTTATTCATGTGGAAGTAAGTACGCCCAGCTTGTTCTTCCCAGTTTTGCCACTCTTTGTTGGTTCACGAGGCTCTAATGGTAGCAGCAAATGGCTTCTCAAGTGACATTTGCTGACATTCAGGGGAGTATATTTATCAGCTTTCTTCAGCTCACCTCTATACATGCAATCCATTTTATTTGTGTCCTTCATAGTAACCTTTTTTTCCTCCCTATCCATGCCCTCAATATGATAAATGGCGAGATGGCAAATTTCCCTAGCTGCACTAAAATGTCACCATGATGGGGGAGGGGGGGAGTCTTTAATGGACTAAGTGTAGCATTTCAGGTTGTAACTTGTCAAGGTGCTGAGAAATTCTAGAGTTTCTCCTTAATCCACAATTTCTTTGGAACCACACTAGTGTAGGCAGAGAAGCTAATTATAAGTTACACCAGTCAGAGCTGGACAAGCAGAAACCAAATAGAAAACATTTCACGGCAGCTAATTTTATACCTCAATTTCTGTGTTTTCAATACTCTGCTACCTTACTTCTCAACATTATAAATGCCTGCGTGCTTACCTGTGCTCTAATTGTATGTGTGCATATAATTGATTTGATTCTTAATTACTTTGCTTATAATTATCACCAAACCTGCTTTCTTTGCTTTTGTTAATTATTGTTATTCTTTCTTCTAACTATTGTGCCTAGAGGCTTCAACACAAAATGGATTATTCAAGGCACAATTCAAATGCATCAGAAGCACAGTTGCCTGCCTTGATGATCTTACAATATAAACAGATTAAAGGAATAAGATTATTACCTCTGACATTCAAATGAGGAGCTGAGCCCCAATTCCAAAGCATTGTGCTTTGTAGAATTCCCATTCATTTCATTTTGCTGTTGGTGTGTGTCTGAGTGCATTTAGGTATATGTAGGTATGTGTGTATGAATAAATTTGTACTCTAAATAATTACATTCCAAAATCCAGTTATGCATGTAGTAATTATTATAAAGACATTGATATTCTATCTTCCCACTACCAAGAATCTCCAAATGATAGGCTTTTGAGTTCTCCAGATCTCTTCAAACCAGATGTCAGAGTGTAGAACTATATTTGTTGATTCTAAAGTCCCATTAAATTTAATTAAATTCATACCCAAATAGGAATTAGCAAAGCAATCTAAATCCAAGCACAGTGAGTGTTGAAATTTTCAATTTAAATGCTTCATTGCAGTTATAAAAAATACAAGACAAACCATGACACATGGGTCATCTTACCTAAACAGAGAAGCAGAATGACCATAGCAGACAAAAAAGCGGTGGGGAGCAAGAGCAACTTCTGACTGCCTGCCAGGTTCCCCATTGACTATCCTTGTAGGAAGCAGGCAGGGAGCATTGGAAATGATGATTACATGATTGTGGCTGCTTGTGGCAGTGAAGCAGCACTGAAACAGTCCCAACTTTGCCAAATTTCAATCCCACATGAGTCATGGGTCCAGGATTTTGGACACATTCTGTAAATTAGCCCACTTGAGGAACATTGATTGAAAAATTGTTGCCTTATGAGGCACCATTTTGCCCAATTGAAGGTTATAAACAATCAAATAGATAGATCTATGAGTTTTAGTTGTATATAGGTTGTACCTTCAAGTCAATCTGCACTCCAGGTGACTGCCTGGACTGCCCTTTGGTATTTTGGGCAGCATTTTTAAAAGTAGTTTGCCACTGCCTGCTTCCTAGGGCTGAGTGTGACTGACATAAGGTCATCAACAGACTGTATGCCTAATGTGTGATTTGAACTCATGATCTTCCAATTTCATACCTGGTGTTTTATACCTAGCAACATATATATTTTTAAAAAAACCCTTATGTTATAATACAGCCATCATTAGGACAGAAAAAAACCCCTCTTAAATACCTGTGAAGTTCATAACACTTTCATCAAGAGAATATTATACAACCAACAAAACAAAAATGTTTTCCATTCTATCCCATATTTATTTTTTAAAATGTTCAAAAATTTGCATGTGTTGTCATTTACAATTTTCCCTTGTATTCAGTTTCGATGTAAATTTACTTTGATGTATGGAATTTTAAAAACTTAATTATCCTTTCATTTTCAAGATGGGATTGGACTGGACCAATAAAGTCTTTTTATTGTTTCTAAAATAAATTATTAAAATTCAAAAGGTATTGTATTATCTTTTTAACTACCAATTGAGCTTAACTCCTGGTGAATAGATGGTGCTTTTTCTGGCAGTGATTTGCCATTGTCTTCTGAAATCCTAATACTAAAAACCCTGATCAAGTCAGAATATATTAAGTTACCCTGGGGTCAACCAAGATTGCCCAAGTATAGCCATATCTGCTTCTTTGGAACTATTTGCATTTTAATAAATGAAATTCAGGATGCAATTTATTCTGTAAATGCACTTCCCCTTTATTAGTTACAGATTTCTAGTAGCAAATATATCTCACTTTAATTAAGCTTTAACTGAAATTTGGCTAAAAGGCCAAAAAAGCTCTTACCCCCACCCCCCAATTTTTCTTTTTAATACACTACCCCTGAAAAAGCCACTGCAAGTAATGTTTTCTCTGTCCTCCTGTTTTACAATGAGTTCTGTAACAACATCTTGAATCTCCAATGACCTATGCAAGGGTCCTTTTTGTAGACTTTAGCTCAGCATTCAGTACCATCATTCCAGATATTCTTCTCACTAAACCGACTCAGCTAGCTGTGCCTAACCACACTTGTAAGTGGATCATAAGCTTTCTAACAGATAGGAAGCAGCAGGTGAAGCTAGGCAAAATCACATCAAATACCTGTATAATTAGCACAGGTGCTTCCCAGGGCTGTGTGCTCTCTCCACTACTCTTTTCTCTCTATACCAGGGGTGTCAAACTGGTGGCCTGCAGGCTGGATGTGTCACATGCAGGCCACGCCTACCCCAGCTCCGCAAAGCCAAAAAACATTGAGATACGTCATAATACGTCGTGTGATGCGATTGAGTTTGACACCCGTGCATCTTACAGGATCCCTCTGTTAAAGTACTGAAGTTTGCAGATGATACAACAGTGAATGGTCTCATTTGAGACAATGATGAATCTGCATACAGACAGGAAGTTGAACAACTGGCCCTGTGGTGCATCTGGAACAATCTTGAACTAAACACACTCAAAACTGTAGAAATGATAATAGATTTTAGGAGAACCCTTCCTATTCTATGACCTCTTACAATACTAGACCACACAGTATCAACAGTAGAGACCTTCAAGTTTCTAGGTTCTATAACAGTGATGGCGAACCTTTTAGAGACCCAGTGCCCAAATTGCAACCCAAAACCCACTTATTTATCACCGGGTGCTGGGTGGGCGTGGCTGCAGTGGTCATGGCAGACTGGGTGGGCGGGGCCAGGGTGGCGGGGGCCAGTCCCTCACCATCTCTGGGCCATGGCATGGGTGCCCACAGAGAGGGCTCTGAGTGCCGCCTCTGGCACACGTGCCATAGGTTCGCCACCACTGTTCTATAATATCAAAAGACTTAAAATGGACACCTAACATAAAAAATGTCATCAAAAAAGCACAACAAAGTATGTTCTTCCTGTGCCAACTCAGAAAGCTCAGATTGTCCAAGGAAGTGCTGATACAGTTCTACAAAGGAATTATTGAGTCTGTCATTAGCACTATAATGTCTGGTTTGGCACAACAACCAAACAAGACAGACACAGACATCAACATATAGTTAGGATTGCAGAAAAAACAGTTGCAACCAGCCTGACTTCCATTGAGGACCTTGTACACTGCACGAGCTAGAAAGAAGGCTGTGAAAATATCTAAAGATCCCACACATCCTGGACATAATCTGTTTCAACTTCTTCCTCAAGACAACACTACAGGGCATTGCATGCCAAAACAACTAGATGCAAGAACAGTTTTTCCCCCATACCATCACTCTGCTAAACAACTAATTCCCACAACACTATCTATGCCCTGATATGTCAAACCACCTAGTAGGGCTATATTACTATTATCCTTCTCATCTTTCCTATTACTTACAGTATTTCCTTAGTTTCTTATGATTTAACTTTGTTGTATGTGTCTATGATTTATGTTGTTTTTATTTAGTATCCTATTATGATTTATGTTGGTTGCATATTTAGTATCCTATGACTATGACTGTTGTACCCTATGATTTATGATGATGGTATTTTATGATTATGATCATGATTTATCACTTGTTGCTTGTATGTACACTGAAAGCTTATGCATTGGAGAAAAATTCCTTGTATGTCCAATCACACTTGGCCAATAAAGAATTCTATTCTATTCTATTCTATTCTATTCTATTCTATTCTATTCTATTCTATTCTATTCTATTCTATTCTATTCTATTCTATTCTATTCTATTCTATTCTATTCTATTCTATTCTATTCTAAACTTGCCAAAGGAGACCTATTAAATATATCATTTAGATACCAAAGCAAAGAAAAAAAACATTTGTTTAGAAAAGAAGATGGCCTGTTTCTCCTGAGTCATCATTTTGTTGATGCTTTTGGAATGTGGAAATGAAAAGCATGTAATAGGTATAGTTCTACCTACAGACTTTTTAAAAGTGGCAGCTGTCATTTTATTTGATTTCCCCATTAAGTGCCCATCCATCTGATGCTCCTGTTGACTACGAAGGTCAAAAATACTTAATTGGTTTAGGACTGTCTCCTTTATCCTGACCATGCAGTATTTGTCCTGTTTGTTCATAACTAAAATAGGATTTAAAAATCAGAATAAAGAGCAAACCTTGAGAAGGAGACCAATGTGGAACTGTCAACAATTAATGCTTCCTCTTTTAAAAGCTTTGGGAGAGGCAAAGAAGCAGGCCTGTTAGCTACAAGAGAAATGACTATCATGATGTGTTTTAGAGAACAGGGATAAACACTTGGCCAAAATCAAATATTGTTGCTGCCCTGCCTTTTCCTATCTTAGATAGGAACCAACATTTCTGAGACCCGAGGGAAGGCCTCAGACTTTTGTTTCTACCTACTCCTGGGAAATGCTAGATGGCAACTATGGGCCTGAGAGGTGGGTACATACTCTGAGAAGAAACAATACCATGTGTCAGTTTAATTGCAATCCTTTGGCATATCTAACATAATAATAATTGCCGCTATAGTGTGCTTTCCAGGAATTCTGACATACGAAAGTAAAATTATCATTACCATTACTATGCTCACCAGAGTTGCTTTTAGTGAGATGGGTGGCTATATGTATAAATGTGATAAATAAATATGAATTAATTAATTAAAAATAGTATTGGTTTTCTAGCACCATTGGTAACTGGTTCCATTGGTAGACTTATCTGCCTCTTGGAAAGTCTTTTAACCAGGGTTATAGATGTATTTTCTTTTCTGAGCTCCCTCTATATATGCGCAAAAATCAAAAATAATACATAAATAAGGATACATAGAGAGAGTAAGACATGATCATGAACTCTTTGATATTCTTTCCATACGATTTCCTATTTTCTCTGAATTTTTACCCTTTTTGTTAATTTCTGTGCATGCATAAATGACACCTCAGTTTTCACCTCAATGTATTTTATAGGTTTTGTTTGTTTTATTAACATTCTGTGTTGAGTACTGCTAACAGGTTACAGCAGCATACATAATAGAAAACACATGTTTAAAAAGAAGTTAACAATATTCAACTATTTGCATTACAATGGCACTAGATGGTGTTCTGACACAATACGTTTGGCAGTTGAATCCAATAGTTTAATACGTCGGGATTACAACTCCCAGAATTCCCTGTATTGACAATGGCTGGGAAATAGCTATAGGGCAAATAGATTTAGGAGGCTACTATTAGTGATGAATAAATAGGGACTGAAATTTAAATGGGAAAAACAGGGTTCTCCCAAGTTTTTTGACATTTCTTAAAATGTGTTTTTTCTCAAATCTTTCCCAACTAATCCTTCGCTATCCCAGGCATCTCTATCATTTTGTCACCCACACTGCAAATTCTCTATTCTTTTTTCTACACAATCTTACATTTAAGTGGTTATAGAAATACATCTTTATCACTGGAAGGCTCAGAAATTATTTTCTAAATACAAAGATCCTACAACTAAGTTTGCTATGACTCTCATGTCCTACTCAAGAGAAGAAAATGGATGAAATGAACTAAATCTGTTTACACTTTGAGCAGAGATTGACAGAAACCTTATTAGCTATGCTTATTTCCAAATTTAGCTTCATTACTAGTCATTAAAATTATGACAACATTGTTGTTATGAAAAGCAAAGGCATGGATAAATATACTCACAATTCCTGATTCAGTGGGTGAAGGCAACCATCTGATCCATAATAGTCACTACTAAAATAATGGTCCGCTGGTGCAGCACTTTAGAATTGTCCCCAGAAACATCTGCTTCCAAGCAAGAGTTCTGCAACTTCTTCTATTCTAGCATCTACCGAGTCACCCTCTGTGACTGTTCTTCAACTGAGAGAGAAAGAAGGCATGGCTGTGCTACTTTCATAAAGTTCAATAGCTTTTTACAGTGGGGCATAAACCCCAGGAGATGAGTGAGTTGCAAAAGATAAAATAAAAGACTTATTGTTTTTTGCTGTATCCCATTCCCCAGAATTCCTGCATATATATTACTTAGGAGTTTTAATCCAATTTTGTATTATCTATTTCGCCTGCTTACTCATTTCTGTGCTCATTTAAATTAATAAGTCTCTAATGTTGTAAGTTAGAGAGGTCAGTTATGTTAGTCAATTAAGACTGGCATCTAAAGCTCCTCATAGTCTACTGCTATTTGAGGTCAGATGGGAGAATACCTATTACTACTTTGTCCAATGGTAGCACCAATAAATATGTCATATCTCAAGCTCACTTTTTAAATAGCAGCTTCTGTTTTCCTTACAGATAATGTAATATTTTCCTCATACTGGAGATTAAGTATGCTCTTCTTTTTTAGTTTTAGGCAAAGCAAATGGTGGAGTTGGAGGGTTGATAATTTTGCTATGCCTAAGGGCTATGCGAGATTTCTGCATTACATTATTCTCACCTTTGATCTTCTGCTTTCATTTTAGCTTTTCTGCCTCTGTTTCCTGTTGCTTAGCTGTAAGGTGACTGTATATTTATATTTTAATTGTTATAGTCTTTGAAGGAAAAAATATTTTTGTTTTTGAAAGATCTAATCTAGCAAGGGAGCAGGATAGGGAAAAGATTTCTGGAAACATACAGTAGTTTCCATTTTTCTCATACTTAGGTAGGAAATCATAGTTTTGCTTTCCCATTATAGTTTCTGAAAAAGGTCCTCAAGTAAATTGGTGTGTCAAATATAAAAGAAGGGCTTGAAACATAGATGTTATAATTTAACATTCCAATAATATGTTTCATTTACTTATGTGATATGTTAATATAAGATACTGTTAGAAAGTGGATCAACAAGTTTCAAACATGGCACAGGAGACTATTGTGTTTGGGAATAAAGGATAAAAAGCCTCATGGTTCGTAAACAAGTTAGTACATGGTTCTCTGGCAAACTAAATAGCAACCTAGTAAGGCAGTGTGGAAAATAATAAAATTTGCAAAGTTGCTGCCATTATTTTAAACAGTAGTTAATATAAATGAGATTTGGTCCTACCCTTTGGATTTCTGGCTCTAGTACCTCTTAGCTGAGGATTGGAAAGGCAATTTTGTAGCCTACCTCCTTGACCAGGGCAGGAATTCTGATATCGTCTCAGACAAATGGCCTTAAAACTTAAAACTCTGCTTAAAAACTCTAGGGGATGGAATATCAATGACTCCAGAAGTTGTTCCATTGCTTTCATAATCATTCTGCTGTTCTACTCTCAGAAGCTCTGGTGAAGGAGAGGATTTACCTTTGCCATCAACTTCTCCTACTAGTTCTTGCTCATAGAAGCGCAAGGGAAGGAAGTGTATAAACTACACTTCAATACTTAAAAAAACAACAAACAGCCTTATATCTCTAGCTTGCATTCTCTCTCCCACCCTCTCTCTCCCTCTCCCTCTCCCTCCCTCCCTCTCTCCCTCCTCCCCTCCCTCCTTCCCTCCCTCCCTCCCTCTCTCAAGTTTTGTAGTCTGGCTTGATACAGCTTCAGGGAGTCTTTGAAGATCTTGCTGTATGAGCAGCAATGGGCTCCTTTTGGCTAAGGCAAACTAACCTGCCTCATCTCTATTGTGTATGCAATACAACAACAACAACAACAATAATAATGATAATGATAATAATAATAAAGTTGGAAGGGACCTTGGAAGTCATCTAGTCCAACCCCCTGCTCAGGCAGGAAACCCTATATCATTTCAGACAAATGGCTGTCCAGTCTCTTCTTAAAAACTTAAAGTGTTGGAGCATTCACAGCTTCTGGAGGCAGGTTGTTCCACTGATTCTAACTGTCAGGAAGTTGCTCCTCAGTTCTAGGTTGCTTCTCTCTTTGGTTAGTTTCCATCCATTGCTTCTTGTCCTGCCCTCAGGTGCTTTGGAGAATAGCTTGACTCCCTCTTCTTTGTGGCAGCCCCTGAGATATTGGAACACTGCTATCATGTCCCCCCTCGTCCTTCTCTTCATTAAACTAGACATACCCAATTCCAGCAACCGTTCCTTATATGTTTTAGCCTCCAGTCCCCTGATCATCTTTGTGCTCAATACTTGCTCAATATGCAAGTTCTTTAAGTTGGGATGTTGGTCTGAGACAAAAATAATAATGTATTCTCTGCACATTTTCAGCAATGAACCTCCATACATTGAATCTACAAGAAGTTTGGCCATGCTTTGTAGAAGTGCCTGCAGTTTACCGTTTCATTCTGGCAAGGGATGATTTCACTTATTCAGACCTAATACTATCATCTTGGTATAAACAGCAATACTGCCAATGAAGCAGTCAGGAGGACTTAACATATGAAGCAGGCGATAACACAATCAGGACAATGTTGTTTCACATGTGACTTGACTTAGACTGCCCTCCTTTATACTCATTATGGCTTCATAGATAGATAGAACAGTAAAAAAAGAAGGCTTTTACATTATTTAGGCTGAATCTACCCATTAAACCATATAGCCCACACCTACTTTTTCTAACCACAGATCTACCCATGATATTGAGAAGAGGTCTTTCTTACATTTGCCTTTCATGAATAACAGAATAGCAGAGTTGGATGAGATCTTGGAGGTCTTCTAGTCCAACCTCCTGTTCAAGTTGGAGACCCTATACCATTTCAGACAAATGGCTGTCCAATCTCTTTTTAAAAACCTCCAGTGATGGAGCACCCACAATTTCTGAAGGCAAGCTGTTCCATTGGTTAATTGTTCTCACTGTCAGGAAATCTGTTCCTAGTTCTACATTGGTTTTCTCCTTGATTAGTTTCCATCCATTGCTTCTTGCCTTCTGGTGGTTTGGAAAATAGGTTGACCTCCCCTCTTCTTTGTGGCACTCCTTCAAATATTGGAATGCTGCTATCTTATCATTCCCTAGTCCTTCTTTTCACTAGACTTGACATACCCAATTCCTGCAACTATTCTTCATATGTTTTATCCTCCAGTCCCCTAAGCATCTTTGTTGCTTTTCTCTGCATCTTTCCAGAGTCTCAACATCATTTTTATATTGTGGCAACCAAAACTGGATGCAATATTCAAATGTGGTCTTACTAAGGCATTATAAGTGGTACTAACACTTCATGTGATTTTGATACATCCCTCTGTTAATGCAGCCTAGGATTGCATTAGCTTTTTTGGCAGCTGCAGCACATTGCTGGCTCATATTGAAGTACTTGTGTAATAGGACTCCTAGATCCCTCTCGCAGTTACTACTACCGTGTTTTCCCGAAAGTAAGACCCGGTCTTATATTTTTTTTGCCTCCAAAAGAAGCACCAGGTCTTATTTTCGGGGGGTGTCTTACCTTAGGACCACCACAGCCAGGCCTCCCACACCCCGACACCTGTTGCGCTGCTGCTTGATTTCTTCTGTGGCCGCTTCCCGCCACTTGCCGCCAGACGCCATGTGGCACATTGCACCGTTGCCGCATGGTGCTTCAGGCCACTTCTGCTCCTTGCACACTTTGGGCTGCTTCTGCTTGCTCATGCAGCGCTTCAGGCCACTTCCGATCCTTGCACACTTCAGGCCACTTCTGCTTGCTTCTGCAGCACTTCGGGCGCATCTGCTGCTCACAGCAGGAGGACACATGGCGCTTCGGCCCGAAGCGTTGCATGAGCAAGCAGAAGCGGTCTGAAGCGTGCGAGGAGCGGAAGTTGCCCGAAGCACCATGCGGCGTCCTGCCACGAGCAGCGGCAATGGCGCAATGTGCCACATGGCGTCTGGTGGCAAGTGGCAGCAAGCGGTTGCAGAAGTAGTCAAGTAGCAGCGCGACAGATGTCGGGGTGTGGGAGGCCTGGCTGTGGTGGTCCTACCGGCAAGGTAAGTGGGTGCAGGGCACATGGGGCAGCTTCACCCCTGTAGCCCCACCCTAGCTTGATTTTTGGGGGGTGCGCCTCACCCCAAAACTAGGGCTTAGTTTTGGAGTAGGGTTTATATTAGACCCACCCCCAAAAATCAAGCTAGGGCTTACTATCGGGCTGGGTCTTACTTTTGGGGAAACACATTATTGAGACAGGTTCCTCCTATTGTATACATGTACTGTACATTTAGGTTTTTTTGCCTATGTGTAGAACTTTACTTTTCTTTACATTGAATTACATTTTGTTAGATAGGGCCCAGTGTTCAAGTCTGTTGAGATCTTTCTGGATCTTAAACCTATCTATCACACTCCCCACCTCTCTCTCTCTCTCTCTCTCTCTCTCTCTCTCTCTCTCTCTCTCTCTCTCTCTCTCCTCTCCCTACCTACATATCTACTTATCTACCAATACATTTGCACGCTACATGCAAAATGGATATTTTTTCCCCCTGTTAAATCTTTAATCTTCCTCTCATATAAGTAAACTACTGTATGTCCCCTTCCCCAAACTAACCCGGAAGTCTGGGAGACCATCTTAAACGGACTTGGTAATAACCACCAAACTTTAGAAAGCATATATATATACTGCAGGATCCAATCTGGGTTGGTCACCAGGACCCTAATAGGATCCTGCAACATTATCCTAGCACACGTATATTCACCTTCAATCATCACACATATACTTCCAGTGATGGAAGGCTTCCATTGTCAAGATAGATTAGTTAGAGTTTGCCCTATCCTATTAAAATTAAATATTTATATATAGTTAGTCCTCATTTAGCAGACCTAATTGGGTCACTCTGTTGCTAAGTGAAGAGGTCATTAAGTAAAATATCCACAGTTGTTAAGCAAGACATCACATGACTGTGACTTGCGACTTCTGCCAGCTTTCCCACTGACTCTGCATGTTGGAAGCCAGCTGGGAAGATCACAAATGGTGATCATGGGACCATGGGAAACAGTGACCATCATAAATATCCAATAGTTGCCAAGCACCCAAATTGCAATCATGTGACTGCAGGAATGCTGTGACAGAGGTAAATGTGAGGGCTGGTCATGATGGTTGCAAAGTGCCAAAATTGTGATCATGTGTGCGTAGGGGGGGGGACACTATGCCAATCATAAGTAGGTTACTTTTTTCAGCAGTTGTAGCTTCAAACAGGTGCTAAATGAATGGTTGTTAAACGAGGACTACCTGTATATACATATGTATAATCTGAATTACATTTCAAACTCAACTAGCATGTAAAGCAGAGACACCCAATCTTTTGTGCACCAGGGACCGGTTCTATGGAGAAAGATTTTTCTGTGGACCAGAGGGAGCATGGTTTCATGTGCTTCCTGCATCCCGCGGATAGGGTTTGGTTGATTGTGTGGCCCGGTTGCTGGCATGCCGCGGCCCGGTGCCAGTCCACAGACCGGGGGTTGGGGACCCCTGATGTAAAGTATTATCTTTAAGGGAAGGGGTATAGCTCAAAGGAAGACTTTGTAAAGAAATTAAGAAATGATCTTGGTATGAAAGAACCATTAAGGAAAGACTTGGAGGTGTAATTATCTAGTCCAGAGGCTGAAGTAAATATAAGAGAATAACCCAGATCTTTCTTGATTTTGTTGATATAAAAGGGGATAGAGAAAAACTTAGAAATATTTTAAGGATTATGTTATTATACCCTGCTAAATTGAAGGATATTCCTGAGATCCCTGCAATTTGTCTCTTGATATGGCCCACCTCAAAGGGCGGACAGGCACATGCTTTTCATGTCAAGTGCCAGGTTTAGTCTTATTATCTTCCAATGGCGCTCTAAAAGTCCCATACTGATATTCTGAAATTGCTGGAATTGGGTATGTCTAGTTTAATGAAAAGTGGGACTAGGGGTGACATGATAACAGTGTTCCAATATTTCAGGGGTTGCCACAAAGAAGAGGGAGTCAAGGTATTCTTCAAAGCACCTGAGGGCAGGACAAGAAGCAATGGATGGAAACTAATCAAGGAGAGAACAAACCTGGAATTAATGAGAAATTTCCCGACAGTTAGAACAATTAATCAGTGGAACAACTTGCCTCCAGAAGTTGTGAATGCTCCAACACTAGAAGTTTTTAAGAAGAGATTGGACAGCCATTTGACTGAAATGGTATAGGTTTCCTGCCTGAGCAGGGAGTTGGACTAGAAGACCTCCATGGTGCTTTCCAACTCTGTTATTCTGTTATAACTCCTAAGAATTGCCACTTTGGATGGAATGCTGGTTACTGATACCTCAGGACATTTTTAAGTCACACTTCAATGAGTTACAAAGTTATCTTTGGATAGCCATCAAACCAAACTGTCACTCACAACTGAATGAGTGTTGTGCTGTACTGTATCTCCAAACATCAATTAAATGCAAAGAAAACTTCAACAAAAGACAATCAATGCTGTCTCAATTTTTCATAGAAATTTCATCTGTAACTCCCATGCGAGATTCAAGAGATATTGCCACATCACAATGTTCTATTCTAAAGTGAGCTTATCTCTTTTTTTCAGGGTTCAACAATTGTTTCTTAAGTGGCAAAATTGAAGTTTTTTTTTTGTCTCTCCTCCCCAATCACCCTTTTAAAGTACAAGAACTAACAGGAAAATCTTTTGCCCACAAACACTCTTCATCACTATTGATTTGAAGCCAGACATGAGACTTAAAGAAATAGGAGCTGGAATAATACAGAACAGTCATGATCTACCATACAGTTTCAATGTATCTATATGCCATTAATCATCGCCATTATTATTCTGATTTATATCCTATCTTTGGCAAGCACTCACTTCATAGCCACTTATTGTACATCCTGAAATCCTCCATTGTTTAGCCAAGACTGGGTTCTAGAGATCCCAGAGTTCCCTGCAACCGTCTGGTAAACTCACAAGATTAATTTTTCTCGCCATGCACATGTATACATAATCCGAACTAGACTGTAATGTTTCTCTGTGTCATATAATATATGTGGGTAATTCTGTATTTATGTATTTATTTTTGTCATATTTATGTAGTGTATATTGGAGGTGGTGACCCTTTGAGAGCTGTATGCAACGAAATTTCATTTTAAGGTATGCCTATTAGTGTACATTCAAAGTGACAATAAAGTTAAAGTTATTAAGTTAGAAACTTGGTAGTAAGGGAATTCTCCATTAGAACATCTGATCAGCTGGTAGGAAGTGTAATGAAAACACAGTTCTTTTGATTTTACCATCAACGACCATTTTATCACCACTCATTATTCTCAGTAATGAGCATCTGTTTCCACTTCAGTTGTATTTTTGCTATACATTAAACAATAAACATATCTTATACTCTAGTAAATATTACAGTTATTTTTGGTAAGAAAATACTGGAATTGTATGAGTTAAGCTGCCCATTGAATGGGATTTAAAGATGTATTTCTCAAGAAGCAGGTCAATTATCTAATATAAAAGTAGCAGACTGATGCTTATGTGAACATGAAGGATTGTAATCAAAGGTACTCTAGTCTAAATGGCGAGTAAGCGATATATGAATATTTTGAGAAATAAAGACAAAACACTTCTGTTTCAGAGGTGGAGGGGCTCCTTGTGCAATCCTAGGTGTCTTGTTGTCCCTCTTCCCCCCAGAACATTTGGCCTGGACAGGCCTGGTTGCCCTATGCTCTTGAGATTGTTTTGATCCATGTGGGGGAGTACCTAAGGTTGGGGATTGTTGGTGGTGCTAAGCAGCACTGTGCTGGAGGACACTGTGTTGGCTTTAAAGACCCTGCTTACCACTTAAAGGCCCTGACTTTGGGGCTCCCTGACTGGGCTCTGGATCTGCTGGAGTGGGACTCTACTTGGGGCTCAGGGTGGCTGTTGTTTCCTTGGCCTTCTCCATTTCTGGGGGAGGGTGATCTCCCCCATTTTGATGTGGTGGGCAGTGGATGGGGCCAGGTGTTCTATCTCTGCAAGAGCCTGCACCTCCCCAGTAGCCACCAAATACTAGGGCAGGTGTGGCCTAGAGGGCAGTTGTGTTCCCTGTGGGCTCGGTGAGTTGTTGGGGCATTGGTCTGGGTGTGATTGGGTGTGTAGTTATGTATGTGTAACTTGGCCTGGGAGAAAAAAAATGTAGTTCATTTTTTTTAAAATGAATCTTCCTCCATCCCTGCCTGCCTTACAACACAGTGGTCAACTGCTCAAAAACTGGATTTTCTATGCAAGTTCCATGAAATGCAGGTTATTGAACAATAACTACCAACAGAGTAAAACACAAAACTAAACAGCATAAAATGTAAGTGCCTTTATAACTTCGCTGTAGGCCTCTGACTTTTAGGAATTTACTTGAGCTTAACCAGAGGGGTAATTGAAGTAAAAATCTGGAAAGGGGAATGAAAAGTGATAAAGAGAGAACTTTGTACAAATTGTTTGCCTCAGGTTAATGACATTGCTGGCACCATCAGTTTCCCATTCTTTATAAATATCTTCATAGACAAGCTTACATTTTGCAAAATCAAAGTAAGCATTGAACATGTCACGTATGTAATCCAATCCCCCTCTGTGGTGAGGTAACCATCTGCTCTGAACATGACCTGTCTGCCATCTGAGCTCCAGAAAAGGATGGGTGGATTAAAGCAGCAATTAATAAGGACAAGAAACTTGGGTGTGACTCAGAGGCAGGGGTAGGGAGCTGTCGGTCATTTTCCGTGAGTCATCTCAGTATAACATTTCTCCCCCCCCCCCACATACACACACCCATCCATTATCTACTTCCACTCCATTTGTGGATGCTGGATAGTGACACTACAATGAAAACCACCTTCTTCACAGAGCTTTCCTATTTTTTAAAAAAGAGACTCATTAGCAAAAATCAAAATTTGCCAGCTGTTAAAGCAATCGTCCTTCAGAATCAAACTAACCGCTTCCTCTGTATGCATGTATCATTTTTTTTCCTTATTCATATTACACCAATATAGTTTGGATCAGCTGAACATTTTTTAAATAGAAAATATTTCCAATTTATCTCTAGATTATAACTTTAAAAAATGTGTGTATTGCTTAACAATCTTTTCTAACGTTACATTTCACACTGACTTTTCAGTATTTTTTTAAACATACTATTTGTTTTTGTTTTTAATTTTTTGAAGTTTCAATTCATTCTTCCTCTTCCTTCTCATCCTGTTGCTCTCCAGGTATCAATATATGGTTCTGTTCAATCCCAAAGGGGATGTTGCTTTCAGAGTGTAATCAGGCATGTTAATTCTTGGAGTCTACTTTGCAGGAAGGAAGAGTTGAAAGAGTTGGATGTTTAGCTTGGAGACGATTAAGAGAAGTGTAATGCTAGCATCCTTCTACTATCTGAAAGGTAGTCATGCAGAAGATGAAGCAGACTTGTTCATTGTCACACCAAATGGTAGGGCTATTTTGGTTAAAATAACATTAGGAGAATGCACCCAACAGTAAGAAATGTTCATGAATTGTTGATGTTAGGACATGGGCCTGGTGTTCTCTTTCCATGGAAGTTGAAACAGTGATGGGGTGGCATCCTGCCTTTCAGATCCTGCATCGAATAAGCTGTTATCATTGATTCCCTCCAGAAATTAGCCTTTAACATAAAATGGAGGAACAACTCAATCAAGTTATGAGTTCATGGCTGCATTTATACTGGAACTGTTAGGACATGAGTGACAATTTAATTAACCTACAACCCTTGAATTCTTCTATGCCTGTTCCCTTATTTATTTATTTATTGTCCTTCCTACTATTCATTTTTTATACCTTAAACCTTATCTTTCCTTTTTGCCCCTACTAAGATTAAGAAAAGCACAACACCATCCTCAGAGTAACTATGTACTCAAATATAGCACATGATGGAAAGGAAATTAGGATGGAAAAGAGAAAATGTGCCAAAACTCTATCAAGGAAAGAAGCTGGTCATGCAGGAGTTTTTAAAAAGAGGAGGATATATTGGCTTTTTTAAATAAAGAAGAAACAGTGGTGGATAAGTATTCAGGGATAGGACAGGAAGGCTGAGATACATGAGAGATAGAGTTTAAAAAATAGATTGGTATCTGATGAAATTGTGTAAAGGAGTGGGGGGAAAGCAGAGACAAAAAGATACCAGGAAAACATAAAGGAGACACTTAAACATGAACTATGGAAGTTTACATTTAATCCCATTCTGAAAGAGGTGGACAAAGCAGTTAAGTGTGTATAAGAAAAAGACAATCAGCACTAGAGAAAATGAACACACAGAGGAGAATTCAAAACAGATTCCTATTCGAAATCAGCAGCAAAAGCACAAGAATACAGCATAAGCATTCTAGAAAATACAGGCTAGGATTAATATTTTAGCAGACATTGGTAAAAGGTGGATCTTGTGTGAGAAAAAAAATTGCTAACATCTCAACATGATTAAAACACTGGAGAACAAAAGAAAAACTGCTGCCAGATGCAACTTCAGGATTTCAACCTGCTCAGCAGAATAAGTGACAAAAATGTGTATGAGCAAGCATAGTAATAATATGAAGATGGAAGCAAAAAATAAATAAAAAAGGAAACTTCAGATCCTTAGCTATAAATTTGCTTGTAAATTTTTAGCAAGCTTCTACGTTAGTCTCCCTTTTTATACCAGAAGTGATAATACTGGCCTACCTTCAGGATCGTTAGAGAGTTATTACAAGGTTTATGCAACGTATAAGAACTTGAAAGAGTTTAGACAGGACGTGGGGGTGGGGGAATGGACAAGGCACATCTCAAACATGTTTAACAGGGTCGTTGGGGAAGAGAAAGCACCAAAACTAGGCTAATTCACCCTAGCAGTTAAATTTAACCCTAAAAAAATTAAGACGTGGATATCTTCCTGGCATGGGTCAGCTATATCCTGGGAACATCTAAAACCTCAGTAAATTGAGACATCTTGTCTATGTGTATATACATATGCAACATATTTTCTAAGGGGAAAAAAACCTATGAAGAATCCACCGTTTCAATTTGAGAACCTGCCCAACAACAATGAACACCTTAAAATACTCTGTTTGGCTATGCCACAATTACTGCTTTATGACTCTGATTAATAGAAAGCAAGTGAAAAATGTCATGGCAATTAGACCATATTCTTCAGGTGCAAGGACTTCTAGTGGAAAAGATGATGGGAATATATCCAGAGAAGATAAATGAGGACTACACTGAAAATTGATTTTCTTTAACCGCAAATCCCAGACCAAAAAATCAAAATCAAAATCAAAGGTGTTTTAATTTTTTGCAATATCCAACTTGAAGTAATATGAAGTTTAGTATTATTTATTTCTTCAATTTCTATGCCACCCCTCTCACTAATACAACACCTTTAGGCGGCTATATTGTCTAGAATGCCTTGGAAACCAAACTGAACCAAACCCAACATGAAATAGCCACAAATCAGCTCTGGTTGGTGGAAGACAACAAAATAGAGGCTTGCAAAATTTAATTAATCAAAACCACTTTTTCCTAAAGTGTTAAGAACTAAGAAATATGATCCTAGTTAACCAGGCACAAACATTTTTTTAATATAAGTATTTATAAAAATTATAGATGATAAGCAGTAATAACTCAGTCAGTGAGACCTCTTCTAGTATAATTCTTTTACAGCACAAATGTGCATCTACTGAAAAAGAACCTGCCTTTTGGGTATAAGTAGTGCTTTGTTTGCATGTAACCAATAAGTGAATTGCTTAAAACTCATTAGATTAATCAACTTGATTTATTAATTAGATTGTAGATCTCAGGCACCTGGACATATGAGATCCTCTGGATAGTGTGCCTGGAAAAGAATTAAATAAAATAAGTACACAAACTGCAGATTCTGTTTGAATATTGAAAAAAAACAACCTCTCCCTAAGAGGGTATGAGTAGCTTGAAAGTGGAACCTGTTACCTAAATAGTGGGCTCCTTTTTCTGGATGTTAAAACAGAATTTAGACAGCTGTCAGCTGGGATTCATTTTTTTAATTAGATTTATGATTATTTAGTGAATATGTATTGTTCTGTCTTAATGGCGGTAGACATTGAAGAGACTGCTTTAACAATAACAAGGTTTATTTATTACTATTAGACACAGAACAGAACAGAAAACGAAACTAGCTCCCTCCTTTTTATACACGGAGCTCTGGTTAATCTTAACCAATGAATGCAAGGTTTTCTCCCGCGCTAAAATAACAAGTCTGCCCGGGCCCCAGACATTCTGTCTCTGCAGTCATCACGTGGCCGCTGTTTCATACAACTGAATACATTACACCCCTCCCCCCTTAGTGAGGAGCATACTGTACCCCCTTTTATTAGATTACTTAATAAGCCGCCCCTGGATGGAGGCTACCCATGCACCTTTTTCGTAAGCCGTTCCCGGAAGGAGGCTACCCATTTACTCCCATAACCTTGGCCAGCCTGCGACCTTGTAGGACGAGGCTCCTTTCCTTTGTTCATTACAGCTTTTGATACCGCAAGCAGTTAATGGAAGCTTTTGAAAACACTACGGGCAATGCCAGCTTGTGTACAGTATTTTTGTACCTCTGAGCATGCCTCAAATGCTAGCAAGAACTCCGAACGCTAAGCTAGCACAGACAGAGCCCTTACGTACTCCTTGAGGAATTTGGGAGGTCCTCGGATTCGCTCCGATCTCCGCGGAAGTGCCACCGTTGCCTGATCTGCAAGCTTGCCCACCGGGCTCGGCAGACCAGGACTTGGGGACCCGTTTGAAATGGTCGGAGTTGGGACCTGCAGGCTGACCTGTTGGTCCAGCTCTGTGTGCCAGTTTGGGGTAGAGTTCCCTGAATGGGTGGTGTTCCCGGCAGGGGTAGTATTCCCCTGAAGAGGGGTGGTGTTCCCCTGATCTGCAGAAGCAGATGGTTGGGGGTCGTGTCCCGGATGGGCAACCCCCTCCCCGTAGAGAAACGTGAATGGGGGTCGTGTCCCGGATGGGCAACACCCTCCCTGTGGAGAGGTTTGAACATTCGATCTTGCGCAATATCCCATGCGTGTGGTGCCCGAGTCAGGAGCCGTCTCGAAGGCAAACCCCTCCATCGCTGTTTGAGATGAGCCATATTCAGGGTCTTGTTGACCGTCCCGATCACTCTCGGGAGCTTCCTCCCCCCCCCCAGAGCAGAGCCAGGAGCGGAAGAATGGCTTGGCAACCTCCAGAGAAGCTGGTCGATATGGCGCCGCAGCACCCGACCATCGTCCAACACCACTTCGTAGGAAAGAGGGCCGGTGACCCTACAAACGACAGCCACCACCCACAAGTTACCAGGGCCATAATTTCTAGCCCAAACCAGATCGCCCAAGTTCAGTTGCTGCGGCGCCCGAGGTTGGGACACCTGCGATGCAACACAGTCTGGATGTAACCTATCCAGCTTAGTGATAAGCTGGCGACCCCAACGGAGCTCGGCGGGGCTTTTGCCCATAGCAGTGCATGGAGTGGTGCGGTGGCATAGGAGAAAGTCAGCCAGCTGGTGGTGCCAGTTGCTGTGTGTGATTCTTCTCAAAGAATCTTTCGTAGTTCGCACCATGCGTTCTGCTTGACCATTTGACGCCGGGTGGAATGGCACCGACGTAGCGTGGTGGATTAGGTTTGCCCGCAGGAAAGACTGGAACTCAGAGGAAGAAAATTGAGTTCCGTTGTCGGAGACAATTACGTCCGGTAGTCTGTGAGTGGCAAAAATGCCGCGCAGAACCCTGATGGTGATAGTGGAAGTGGCAGTGGACACTGGAACCACCTCCAGCCACTTAGAGTGACTGTCTACCACAATAAGAAAGAGTTGCCCCTGAAAGGGGCCAGCGTAGTCGATATGGATCCTCGACTAAGGATCCTGTGTTGTTTCCCACCTATGGATGGGAGCTTGGGGCATTTCTGGCCTGGACTGTTGGCAAACGTGACACCCTTGTACCTGGGCTTCAATCTCCTTATTGAGCCCTGGCCACCACAGGTGACTGCGTGCAAGCGCCTTCATTTGGACTATCCCCGGATGTCCCTCATGCAGAGATACCAAGACTCTAGTCCTCAGTGAGGTCGGGATGACTACTCGACTGCCCCACAGTAAACACCCTTTGAACGTGGAGAGTTCTGATTTTCTCCTCCAAAACCCCTGAAATTCTGTGCCCGGACACATGTCCGGCCATCCCGATAACACCCAGTTTAACACGCGTGTTAATGTGTTGTCAGCAGCTGTCTCCGCTGCTACATCCCCTGCGTGGAGAGGGGATTCAGGCAAATCCTGAATGGAAAGGATATGGGTTGCCGGGGCAGGATCAGGCTCTATATCTCTTAAAGGCAACCTACTTAGGCCATCTGCATGGCCCATCTCTTTGCCCGGCTTGTGAATCATGCAAAAATCATATGCATAGAGGAATATGGACCATCTCAACATCCTAGGAGATATTATGTGGGGTGTCTGCTTGTCAGTTGTAAACAGCCCCAACAGTGGCTTGTGGTCGGTGAAGACCGTGAAACGGCGACCATACAAGAAGTCATGGAACTTCTTGATGCCCGCTACGATTGCTAATGCTTCTCGATCTATCTGCACATAATTACGCTCTGCGGCAGACAGGGTTCTGGAGTAATAGGCTATTGGGACCTGAGTCCCATCTGTTTTAAGATGACTTAAAACAGCTCCGATCCCATACGGGGAAGCGTTGCATGCTATGCAAACAGGGAGCCGCTCACACTGCGTTTGAGGAAAGCAATGCTTTGACTGCAGCAAAGCTTTTTTCGTGGACACTCGTCCATGCCCAAGTAGCCTGTTTGTCAAGGAGCCGGTGTAACGGCTCCGCCACAGCTGCCTTATGGGGAAGGAATGCATGATAGAAATTCAACAGTCCCAAGAACGCTTGGAGTTCTGTTTTTGTTTTGGGACTGGGTGCTTGCTGGATCGCCTCCAGCTTAGACTGAGCAGGGTGTATGCCTTCTGCGTCTATGCGAAACCCCAAAAACTCAGTGGCTGTGACTCCAATCTTGCACTTATCTTTCCTGAGCTTCAGGCCCGCTTTGCGAAACCGCAACAACACGGCCTTGAGTCTCTCAGCTAGATTCTCTACTGATTCCCCTGAGATGAGGACATCATCGAAGTACGGGCATACGCCCGGGAGGTCTCTGAGCATTCGCTCCATGACACTCTGGAAGATACCTGGTGCTACGTTAATGCCGAATTGTAGCCTGCGCACCTTGAAAGCCCCCCGATGGGTCACAATGGTTTGTGCCTCTGCCGTGGCTTCGTCCACCGGCAGCTGTTGGTAGGCCTGGGCCAAATCAAGTTTAGCAAAAATGCAACCCCCTTGTAGAGATGCCAGAATATGGCTGACTACTGGCACAGGATAGGAGTGTTGCTGCAGTGCTTTATTCAGCGTGCACTTATAGTCAGCGCAGATTCTGACCTCTCCGTTGGCCTTAAGTGGCATCACTATGGGGGTTTCCCATGGACTGCTGTCCACAGGCTCTAAAATGCCCTGCTGCAAAAGTTTATCCAATTCAGCATTGATTTTGTGCTTTAGAGCGAACGGCACCCGACGAGGCTTGATCCTAATCGGTGCGACAGAAGGATCTAACCTTAATGCAATTGGTGGCCCCTTATACTCTCCCAGTTCGGTGGTGAACACGTCTGCAAAGTCTTTGCAGACTTGTTCCAAACTGGCCATTTTTACGCTGTTCAGCCCCGTTACCTGGATAGCCTCGAACCAATCAAGCCCGATTAGGCTTGTCCTGTCCCCATTTACCACAACTACAGTCAGCATTCCTTTGAATTTCCGAAATTCCACCCTTATAGTGACCTCCCCCTTTACTCTGACTGGGGAATTCTGGAAATTAGTCAGAATTAGATTTGATGGCCTCATTTTCAGCCGTTGACAGCTTCGGCCACAAATTCTATTAAGGGTGCTCTGGGATATGATGGACACGGCAGACCCCGTGTCCAGTTCCATCCTCAATGGGACCCCTTGCAACTTTACTTCGAGTTGCAGCTTTTTATTTAAGGGCCTCTGTTCCCCGGTTCTATGGACGCTGCGCCTGCTGGCACAGAACCCCACCCTGTTTTGGCTGGGTACCCCGGTACCTTTCCGAGGCAACTCTTTCTTGGGACTCTCTTTTCCGCACCCTAAGCACACAACAGCGATATGGCCTTGCTTGCCACATGCTCGGCAATGAGCAGTCCGGAACCGGCAGTCGGCTCGCTTGTGCCGACCCCCGCACCCCATGCACCTAGGGACGGGATCTGCCCTGTCAAGGGTCTCGGCAGTCCTTTTGCCGGTGGTTGTCGCACCAGGTCAACTTCCTGGTCCAACTCGGCCTCTTCGTCAATTTCAACGTCCTCGTGGTGAACGGTTTGCGATGGGGAAGTGTTCTTTGAGAGCTGCAAGGCCCTTACAGCTCCGCCAGCTGCTTCCTCTGTGGTGACCTCTCGCAACGCCTCTTGGAACGATACTGTCTCCTTTGCAAAGATCTTTTGCTGCAGCTCTCTGCTCCGTAGTCCGCAAACCAAACGGTCCCGTAACCGTTCCTCTAAGTCTTTGAACTCGCACGGCCTCGCTGCCTGTCGGAGGGCTGCAATAAATTCAGTTACGGACTCTCCTGGATGCTGGTCCCTCTGCTCGAAGGCGTGCCACCATGCGATGACCGACAGCTTCGGCTCGAAGTGCTCCTTGAGCATCTTTTTTAGCTCTCCGTAGGGCACTGTCTCCAATGGCACTGGGGACACGAAGTTTTCTGCGATGTCAAAGACGACTTGGCCACAGACACAGAGTAGCGTGGTGGCTTTCAGCTCATCTTCCGCGATTTGGTTAACGCGGAAGTAGTTCTCGGCCTGGGCAACGTACGAGCTCCACCGCTCTGGGTGAGCTACGTTGAACTCTGCTAGCCGACCCAGTTTGGCCGTGACGAGTCTCTCCTCTACCATGTGCTGCCACTCGTTAGAGGGTTTTCCGGGCAGTTCCTTGCAGCACTCTCCCCCAGCGTTTGCGTACTGGTGGGCGAGTGAGCTGAAATAGGAACGCCGTTCCTCAGCGTGGTCTGGCCCTCTTTAGGGTGATTCAGGGCCTTCTTTAAGGTGACAGCAGAATCCCACCTTCGTCGCCAATTGTTCTGTCTTAACTTAATTGTTCTGTAGACATCGAAGAGACTGTTTTAACAATAACAATGTTTATTGATTACTATTAGACACAGAACAGAACAGAAAATGAAACTAGCTCCCTCCTTTTTATACACGGAGCTCTGGTTAATCTTAACCAATGAATGCAGGGTTTTCTCCCGCGCTAAAATAACAAGTCTGCCCGGGCCCCAGACATTCTGTCTCTGCAGTCGTCACATGGCCGCCCTGCATCTGCTGCTTCATACAACTGAATACATTACATGTATCTTGTCTCTTTCGGCAACATGCAGAAAGTTATGTAACATATTATATATACTACTCTACACAAATATATGTATACATGTGATAATAATATTAGTGTCTTGTGAATATATGTATTTATGAATAATAATGTGTGTACAGATTTAAGCAATACAGAAATTCAGTTTGGGAGATATTGGGCAAACTCTTAATTATACAGGTATAGCAACAAAGATGATTAGGGGACTGGAGGCTAAAGCATATAAGGAACGGCTGCTGGAATTGTGTATGTCTAGTTTAATGAAGAGAAGGACGAGGGGGGACATGATAGCAGTGTTCCAATATCTCAAGGGCTGCCACAAAGAAGAGGGAGTCAAGCTATTTTCCAAAGCACCTGAGGGCAGGACAAGAAGCAACGGATGGAAACTAATCAAGGAGAGAAGCAACCTAGAACTAAGGAGAAACTTCCTGACAGTTAGAACAATTAGCCAGTGGAACAATCTGCCTCCAGAAGCGGTGAATGCTCCAACACTGGAAGTTTTTAAGAAGAGACTGGACAGCCATTTGTCCGAAATGGTATAGGGTTTCCTGCCTGAGCAGGGGGTTGGACTAGATGACCTCCAAGGTCCCTTCCAACTTTATTATTATTATTATTATTATTAAATATAGAATCTTGGAATAAGAATTTCTCAATCTCAATTATAGTAAATTAAGACAGATTCTCTTTGAAACACTTTTCTCACACTTCTCTCAGCAAAGACTGTCTTGCCCTTTCTGAGATAAACATTCAGTTGACTCTGCCCAAGGTTTTCTACAGTCTCTTAACCCACCCAGCCACCCCCTTTAGGGAGGAGTGGAACTATCGTGTTCCCTGAAAATAAGACCCGGTTTTATTTATTTATTTTTGCCTCCAAAAGAGCTACTAGGTCTTATTATCGGGGGATGTCTTACCCACTTAACTCAGGACTGCCGCAGCCAGGCCTCACACGCCCTGACACCTATCGCACCACCGCCCGACTTCTGCGATCACTCACGGCAGGAGGCCGCATGGCATGTTGTGCTGTAGAATGTGTGAGCGGCTGCACCACATGGTGTCGTGCTGTGAGCGGCCACAAGTGGCTGCAGAAGTTAGACAGTGTCGTGACAGGTGTCAGGACGTGGGAGGCCTAGCTGCAGCAGTCCTGAGGTAAGCGGGTGTGGGGCACATGGGCCAGCTCCACTCCCCCACCCCCACCCTAGCTTGATTTTTACACGTGCACCTCGCCCCACGTCATACAACCAGATGGTGGGACAGAGTGGGCGGGGTCTTAACTAGGGCTTATTTTGGGGGTAAGTCTTATTTTTGGGGAAACATGGTACTATAGAAAGGGCCTCCTATCTCCATCACCAACAGGCAGCCCAGAAGGATGCCATAGTCTATAGCACTGAAAGCAGCTAAGATGTCTAATAGGACCAGAAAGGACATTATTTTCCCCATTTAGATCCCAATAAAGACCATCTATTAGCACAACTGGTGCCATTTCACTCCCAAAGCCATGTCTGAATCCTAACTGAAAGTGTTCTAGATAATCTACTGCCTGTGGACTAGGGGTGACATGATAGCAGTGTTCCAATATCTCAGGGGTTGCCACAAAGAAGAGGGAGTCAAGCTATTTTCCAAAGCACCTGAAGGCAGGACAAGAAGCAAGGGATGGAAACTAATCAAGGAGAGAAGCTACCTAGAATTAAGGAGAAATTTCCTGACAGTGAGAACAATAAACCAGTGGAATGACTTGCCTCCAGAAATTGTGGGTGCTCCAACACTGGAGATTTTTAAGCAGAGATTGGACAACCATTTGTCTGAAATGGTATATACGGTTTCCTTCTCGAGCAGGGGGTTAGACTAGAAGACCTCCAAGGTCCCTTCTAACTCTGTTATTTTGTTATTCTGTCTGGCTTTCTGGCTGTCTGGCTCTTAGAATCACAAGAGTTGATAGGATAGTTGGTTAACTATCAAATACAACTCCCATAATTCAGTGCAGGAATTCAAATTAAAGCATCCTTTACTGTTAGCTACACATCTTTTACTTGAGCATAGATAATGGAGAGAGCTCAGCACATGTCTGAATAATTAGTTCTACTGTCAAACTGTTAGGATTTTTTCCCCCAACATTCAATCAGAACGTTATAACTTAAATCCATTATTACATCAGTGTCCTGCACATTGGAATGAGAAAGAACAGGTTTTAGCTTTTTTCTATGTGATACCTTTTAAGTATTTGAAGAGTGCTATCATATGTTTCCTAAGGGAGCTTTTCTCAAGGTTAAATATATCCAGCTCCTTAATCTCTCTTCATATGACTTAGTTTCAGTCCCTGGATCATCTTTGCTACCCACTGCTGGATGTGTTCCAATTTATCTTAAAATCTGGAAATGAGGTCTGAACAAAGCAGAAAATACTGGAACAATTACTTGCTCAATTTGGATACACCCCCAAATTACATTTACTTCCTTTGTGCATCCTATTGCTGATTCATATTCAATTTACAATGAAATACTAGTCCAGTATCCTTTTTGCCAGTACTATTACCAAGCCAGGTATCCCTCATCCTATTCCTGTTTATTTCCTAATTGAAAAGTCTTGCACTTCTCTTCGTTATCTCAGACAGTTATCCAATCAAAGAATTAGATAAAATTACTCGGGGAAAAGTTGTTCTTGATAAATTCATGCTGACTTCTGCTACCATGTTTTCCTCAAAATAAGACCCAGTCTTATTTTTTTTTGCCTCCAAAAGAGGCATTAGGTTTTATTTTTAGAGGATGTCTTACCCACTTACCTCAGGACTGCCACAGCCAGGCCTCACATGCCTGACTTCTTCTGCAGCCATTCACAGCAGGATGTAGTGTGCTGCGCGCGAGCGGCGGCACCGGTGTGATACGCCATGTGGTGTCTTGCCGCGAGCGGCAGCACCGTCACAACACTGCAAGTGGTGGCACTGGCGCAACATGCCACGTGGCATCCTGCCTCAAGCGGTGGCACCAGTGTGACACCACAAACTCCGGCACCGGCATGATGTACCACATGGTATTCTACTGCGAGCCACTGCAAGCGGGTGCAGAAGAAGTCAGGCGGCAGCGAGACTGCTGCCAAGGCGTGGGAGGCTGCGGTGGTCCTGAGGTAAGCGGGTGCAGGGCTCATGGGGCAGCTCCAACCCCCATCCCTGCCCTAGCTTGATTTTTATGTGTGCGCCTCGCCCCACCTCATACAACCAGTCGGTGGGACAAAGTGGTTGGGGTCTTAACTTGGGCTTATTTTTAGGGTAGGGCTTATATTAGGTGCACATGTAAAACCAAGCTAGGGCTTATTCTCAGGATAGGTCTTATTTTCGGGGAAATACGGTAATTACCACATTGTCTTCAAAGGGCTTACAGATCTATTTGCTTATAATCTACCCCAGAATCTTCATAGGTATATTTAGGCTGACTGTGTATACTTTGAGGGATCTTCCCTTTTCCTATTTTACAAGATAATATTTGACTTCCTCCCAGTGCCAGATTTAGACTTTGTGGGATACAAAGCTGTATAAAGCTTTGAGGTCCTTGTTAAAAAGTTATATCAGAAGATCTCACTAAAATGCATTCCAAAACAGGATTCTGGGTCACCACAAAAAAATTGAAAACATATATATGCCTTTTAATTATTTAACAGCAAGGCACTTAAAGTGAAAAATACAAAAATACAAATTTACTGATTACATATTTATCATTTGGCTGGCTTGATCTCTTTCATAGATTATAACACGCTATACCCTGGAAACAATATTTAAATGTGAGTTTTAAATAATTTTAAGATACATTAGTATATAAGTGACCAAGATCACTTTATTAAATATAAATAAAAATGAACTCATTTGCAAAATCAGAAAACTGATATTTTGTAATTTTGTGAGGCCCTGCCTCACATTTCAATTTAGTGAAACACTAAATTGTAGCTTGTTTACCTTATGCCTAAATCTGGTACTGATTCCTGCAGTCAACTGGCCTGTTCTCTGGAATCTTCTTGAGATAATATTTTTTGAGTTTGGTTAATACATTAACTAGTTTTTTCAGTGATATAACTTGTAAATCTTCTGGTCTCAGAAATTCAAAGTCATTCATATTAAAGAGAGTTTTTTTAGAAGCAACAGTTAAGAAACAATGCTGAGAATTACTCCTATTTTTATTTTAGTTTTCTGTTCAACCAGTATGGCATAATTGTGCTTTTTCTGAATGAGACTATGAGAAACTGATGCTAATCTATTTTGAGACAGCAATGCAAGGGCAACGCTCATACTGACTCATATTCAGAGCTTAACTGTTAATGAATGGAGTATGAGTTACCAACAGTAACTCATCATGAAAAATGGAGAGGCGAATTTGCAAATATATAAAGATGCAGAAATAAACACCAGTTTCTGTAGTAGGTACAGAGAAATTGTACATTTTCTTTTTTTAAAGGCATTTCTTTCTCTTAGTGATTAGGCTATGTTATATATATGACATGGGACTATTTCTGATGATATATATATTTCTATGTTACCTCTGTGGACTATAAGCTTCTTTATGGATCTTGCTCAAGAATCTGTTTGGTTTTTCAAAAGCCCTACAAGGCAGGTTCAAGGGCAAAGGACTTTTGATAAACCATGACCTCTTTTAGCAGGTAACAATGGCTTAATACACTGTAAGGATCATTTTAATTTGCAGGCATTCTAATTTATTTCAATGCTACAGAGTATACTACATAGGGGAGAGTGTCAAAAATTAATTTAGTCCTTAGCACTTGCCTCTCAGTGCTATTCAGAATTTCATCTGTTTTTAGGGAAGTTCCAGAACTGGAATTCTTGTAGGATCCTCAGGCTTCAACATCTGCTTACAAACATTAGATTTTGCTTTCAGATTTGCTTATAATTCAGGACATCAACATTTTAGAGGAATTGTACAAGTCTATAAATAGGCTCAAGGCTTATTCCTGAATTTTTATTTCATGTTTCTTTCTTGGGTGGGAGATGAGATTTTGACAGTTTGCTGAGTTGCGGAATATTTTCTCTCAGAAAGCAAAATGTTATTTCTCTATTCTACTTTCAGAAAAAGATGAAAATATTCTTAAATGTTATTGAGCATTTAGATATTACTGGAAATAGTTTTTGTATTACTTAATGTTCTATCTTTATTGGTTGTTTTTTTCCCTTTTCTATTTTACATTGACTTTTTATTGGTATTTTAAATTGTGGCAGATAGCTGTTGTTTCATACATATTGTACATAAATGGCAAATACAATTTGACCTAGACTTTGCATTGTTTAGATTAGACCCATTGAAATCAATGAGTTTGTTGTTGATTGTTAGCTATTATTCCAACAAAGTCTGGCTCAAATTCTAAAGAATATAATATTCAGATATTTTGGACTATATTTTTTCATAGCTAATTATTATCTTTGGCCAAAGGGAACGTTGTTGTCAAAAAAAATCTGAAGGATAAAAGGTGTGGAGCAAAGTCTTTTGACTACTCAGAAATCTGTAATCAATTCCATAGGTGTAGGGATTTCACAAACCTGTACAACTTCTGATTATTTCCTATGACAGGAACAGTTTCTTGTGCAAACATGAGTCAAATGTCTCTAATTTGCCAATTTTAAAACAATTAAGAATACAACAATAATCCTGCTGAAGAGTGCATTGTGTCCAGCAAAAATTCTATCTAGATGATCATTCTGTTTCCACAGAGACCAATTAGATATCAGTGGGGAGTCTTTAAAAAGTCCACCTTCTCTTGCATCTAGTTCCCACTGTGACAAACAAATGCTAGCAAGAAATTCTGAAGCAGGGTACGTAAGTAATAATTCTCTCCTGGTTTTGCTTCCAAGGGCTGTGTTTAAATATTGCATCTAAATAAGGAATTGCCATGTAAAATTTCATCTGTCCTTTCCCACTATCAAGCAAATTCTGTAGCTTGATTATGCCTTTTAAAAAGTTATTTATATTATCTAAGATCATGTCAAACGTCATAGTTTAGGGCCATCAAGCTGGTTTCCTCCAGATGTGCTGAATTACAGCCTCTAGCATTCTGAATCAGGTGTTTTGGGTACATCTGAAGGCTATCAGTTTGAAAATGGTTGTTTTAACATAACAGAAATATGTCCATTACATTCTTTATTATCTGTAAGTAGTATTAACTATGATTACCTTAAAATAATTACCCTAAACTATGCTTCTAAACTCCTTCATGGATTACTGCCTTGTCGTGGCGAAGGGGCTTGCGTAACTCAATGAAGTTATGAGCTATGCCGTGCAGGGCCACCCAAGACGGACAGGTCATAGCAGAGAGTTCTGACAAAATGTGATCCACTGGAGAAGGAAATGGCAACCCACTCCAGTATCTTTGCCATGAAAACCCCATGGACAGTACTAAAAGGCAAAAAGATATGACGCTGGAAGATGAGCCCCTCAGGTCGGAAGGTGTCCAATATGCTACTGGGGAAGAGCAGAGGGCTAGTACTAGTAGCGCCAGAAAGAGTGAAGCGACTGGGCCAAAGCCGAAAGGACGCTCAGCTATGGATGCATCTGGTGGTGAAAGGAAAGTCCGATGCTGTAAAGATTTTTTCTCCATAGGAACCTGGAACGTAAGATCCATGAATCAAGGCAAACTGGACGTGGTCAAACAAGAGATGACAAAACTGAACATCGACATCTTAGGAATCAGCGAACTAAAATGGACAGGAATGGGTGAATTTAATTCAGAGGACCATCAGGTATACTACTGCGGGCAAGAATCCCTCAAAAGAAATGGAGTAGCCTTCATAGTCAATAAAAGAGTAGGAAAAGCAATACTGGGATACAATCCCCAAAATGACAGAATGATCTCAGTGCGAATCCAAGGCAAGCCATTCAATATCACAGTAATCCAAGTCTATGCCCCAACCACTGGTGCTGAAGAGGATGAAATTGACCGGTTCTATGAAGCCCTACAGCACCTTATAGAATTAACACCAAAAAATGATGTCCTTATCATCATGGGGGATTGGAATGCTAAAGTAGGAAGCCAAAAGATAACCAGAATAACAGGCAAATTTGGCCTTGGAGTACAAAATGAAGCAGGGCACAGGCTGATAGAATTTTGTCAAGCGAATACGATGGTCATAGCAAACACTCTTTTCCAACAACCCAAGAGACGGCTCTACACATGGACATCACCAGACGGTCAACACAAATCAGATTGACCATGTGCTCTGCAGCCAAAGATGGAGAAGCTCTATACAGTCAGTAAAAACAAGACCAGGAGCTGACTGTGGCTCAGATCATGAGCTTCTCGTTGCAAAATTTAGGCTTAAATTGAAGAAAGTAGGGAAAAACACTAGGCCACTCAAGTATGAACTAAATCATATCCCTGATAAATATACAGTAGAGGTGACAAATAGATTTAAGGAATTAGATCTGATAGAGAGTGCCTGAAGAACTATGGACGGAGGTTCGCAACATTGTACAAGAGGTAGCAACTAAAACCATCCCAAAGAAAAAGAAATGCAAGAAAGCAAAATGGCTGTCTGAGGAAGCTTTGCAAATAGCTGAGGAAAGAAGGGAAGCGAAAGGCAAGGGAGAAAGAGAAAGATACACCCAATTGAATGCAGAATTCCAGAGAATAGCTAGAAGAGATAAGAATGCCTTCTTAAATGAACAGTGCAAAGAAATAGAAGAGAACAATAGAATAGGGAGAACCAGAGATCTCTTCAAGAAAATTGGAGATATGAAGGGGAACGTTTCATGCAAAGATGGGCATGATAAAGGACCAAAATGGCAGGGACCTAACAGAGGCAGAAGAGATTAAGAAGAGGTGGCAAAATTACACAGAAGAACTATACAAGAACGAGCTTAGCATCCCTGATAACCACGATGGGGTGGTCACTGACCTCGAGCCAGACATCCTAGAATGAAGTGAAATGGGCCTTAGGAAAGCTGAGCAACAACAAAGCTAGTGGAGGTGACAGTATTCCAGCTGAGCTATTCAAAATCTTAAAACGATGCAGTAAAAGTGCTACACTCAATTTCCCAGCAAATTTGGAAAAACTCAACAGTGGCCACAGGATTGGAAAAGGTCAGTTTACATTCCAATTCCAAAGAAAGGCAATGCCAAAGAATGTTCAAACTATCGCACCATTGCACTCATTTCACATGCAAGTAAAGTTATGCTTAAAATCCTACAAGCTAGACTCCAGCAGTATGTGGATCGAGAACTTCCAGAAGTACAGGCAGGATTTCGAAGAGGCAGAGGAACTAGAGATCAAATTGCCAACAGCTGGATTATGGAGAAAGCTAGGGAGTTCCAGAAAAACATCTACTTCTGCTTCATTGACTATGCTTAAAGCCTTTGATTGTGTGGATCACAACAAATTGTGCAAGTTCTTAAAGAGATGGGAGTACCAGACCATCTTATTTGTCTCTTGAGAAACCTATATGCGGGTCAAGAAGCAACAGTGAGAACTGGACACGGAACCACTGATTGGTTCAAAATTGGGAAAGGAGTCGGCAAGGCTGTATTCTGTCGCCCTGCCTATTTAACTTATATGCAGAGCACATCATGAGAAAGGCAGGGCTAGATGAATCAAAAGTTGGAATTAAGATTGCTGGGAGAAATATCAACAACCTAAGATATGCAGATGATACCACTCTAATGGCAAAAAGTGAAGAGGAACTAAAGAGCCTCTTGATGCGGGTGAAGAAGGAGAGTGCAAAAGTTGGCTTGAAACTCAACATTAAGAAAACCAAGATCATGGCATCCGGCCCTCTCAATTCCTGGCAAATAGATGGGGAAGAAATGGAGGTTATGACAGATTTTTTCTTCCTGGGCTCCAAGATCACCACAGATGGGGACTGCAGCCAAGAAATTAAAAGACGCTTGCTCCTGGGGAGGAAAGCCATGGCAAATTTAGACAGCATACTAAAAAGCAGAGACATCACCCTGCCAACAAAAGTACGTATAGTCAAGGCCATGGTTTTTCCAGTTGCAATGTATGGCTGTGAAAGTTGGACCATAAGAAAGGCTGAACGCAAAAGAATTGAGGCCTTTGAACTATGGTGCTGGAGAAGACTCCTGCGAGTCCCTTGGACTGCAAGGCGATCAAACCGGTCAGTCCTAGAGGAGATCAACCCTGACTGCTCCTTAGAAGGCCAGATACTGAAGTTGAAACTCAAGTACTTTGGCCACCTAATGAGAAGGAAGGACTCACTGGAGAAGAGCCTAATGCTGGGAAAGATTGAGGGCAATAGAAGAAGGGGACGACAGAGAATGAGGTGGCTGGATGGAGTCACTGAAGCAGTAGGCGTGAGCTTAAATGAACTCCAGAAGATGGTAGAGGACAGGAAGGCCTGGAGGAACGTTGTCCATGGGGTCGCGATGGGTCGGACACGACTTCGCAACTAACAACAACAAATGCTTCTAAAGCTAGTTTACTTAAATTATCTGTAGTTAATACTAACTTTCCCTAAGTAGTCTCAGCCATGTAAAATTAGGAACTAGTTAAAAAATAAAGGACCTCTGAATTTTTGGGAATAGACTTTCTTCTGTTAAACACATAGGTTAATAAGTGGAGAACACAACATAAACTCCAGTTTGAATATGGCTGAATGTGCTGTCAGTTTTATTGGTTAATGATGCTTCATTTAAGTATTTTTTTTACTTAAAAACTGTAAATAATTTACAGTTAAAGTATTTATAAAGTCTTAAATATGATCCAAAGTAATCATCCTCCACCCCCACCCAAGAAAAACAACAACAACCCTAAAGCAACCCAAAGATTATATTTTTCTCAAAATGGAAGTACTTTAGACCTATCTGTTTTGCTTGCCCTTTTTTGGGCTGTCACAGGTTTATAATTTCTTTCCAAGAGCTGTCAACCAACTGTAAGCAAGAAGCTCCATGGGTTGCACCATAAGATGTTACAAAATTCTGCAGATGAACACAGCAGAACTTCAGAATTGAAACTTTTGCTGACATTTATTCATTTAAATAATTCGAATAACCACCCATTTTGTGAAAGTAATTCTGGATTAAAACCAATATAAGAGAGCCTCCATTTATTCAGAGCTGTTAAAATGTGTCCTCCCTTGAAGTGGATCCCTGAACTCATCATGAGTAATCAAGGGTCAGAGAGCAGAGCCTGGGAACTCCAGTTTGTAACTGTGTCCTTCTGACCAGGTAGGAGAAGGTTGCTACCGATAGAGTGCAAATGTTCCATTAGTTATAGAAACTGTGGGGCCACTTTGATTGTGGGAGGCCTGCTGAGTCTGTGACTTCACATTCCTAACAACATGTGGTACTGATGACATTGTGCACTGTGTTCACTTCACAGTACTTACTTGAAATCACCTTATTTAGTTAATAATTTTGAGTGAATTAATGACATCTGAAGTCTTACCCCATGTGAGGAATAAATAAATCCTGGCATGGCAGATGCTGTAAACTTCAAAGGTGTTGATGATTTATATAGGATTAGTGCAATGTCTTGCTGTTGATATTTTATCATTTCAGCCTCATTGGATAAAGCTGTAATGAAGCCAGAAAACATGGGACTGATGTCTCAGATCAAAAGGTGGAGACAGGAAGGAAATATTTATGGGAAAATCAGATTCCAAAACATGCAAAAATCATTTATGCATAAACATCCAGAAGCTGGATTCAACATACCTATGTACAGTTCTTGATTGAGGGTAGGTTTATTTCTGAATAAACATGCAGAGGATGACACTGCATAGTATTATTCACCAAGAATTCTTCCCACTCAAGTGGCAGTAACATTATTTTGAAAGTCATTTGATTTTATCTTAAAGATATAATGTGTTTTCCATAGAACCTGTCAAATGCTGTAATTATAAATTGTATCAACTAATTGCTTTGTGTGAAAATTTTATACTATCCTAAAATCTATTCTATATGCAATTTGCAAATCATGATTTTTGCAACAAAAAATGCTGTTGACTCTCTCCCAAAGCACAGTACTCTATTATACTGTATGTCTAATCAATCTCTCCTCTGAGGAGTGAAAGGAAGCACTCATTTTAATTCCAGTTTTTCCAATTTGCCCTTCTAATAAGCTTGTCAGTATATTTGTAGTGCAACATCTCTGATGATTATTCAACTAGTAGAATAGATTACTGGAGATATATTCAGGCTACTTTCAAAGGTTTGGCTGAGGCTGTCAGGTCCTCCTAAAATAACTGCTAAATTGAAAGTTTTAATGGGATAATAGCCAAAAAGATTCTATATTGGTGTGAGGTGAAATTAATGAAAGCAACAACAACAACAACAACATATTGTCTTCTGAAAAATCCTCAGCAAATACTGGTAGTTTAGGGTTAATCCAAACTTTATGCAAAAGCCTGAGAATTATCTAAATATCTCCATTGCTATTACTACATTACTAGTTAATTCTGTAAATTGGGGTGTGAATTTGTATTTACTGAGTTTAAAGGGATAGGAATCGTGTGTGAGGAATTCTTTGCACAAATTACATTGGCAGGATTACGAGATTGGATTGGTTTTAAAGATTATATAATTATTTATTATAAGGTTTTAAACATAGCTGTCCAAATTTACATAAAGGAAGCTCTTTGTGTATGTGTTTAAGACAAACATCTCAGTCCCATATAATTCTATAAATGTAGCAAAGAAATCTATGGAAACAATTTCAGAGAAATAGCACTCAGTTTAAAAAGTTGTAGTCATTAACATTAAATGTGGAATAACCCAATCTTAAAGCATTTCAGTATTTTTAAACTGTAAATAATACAGAAGCAAAACCCACATGGAATTGCTAAAATGCCCAATTCATTATTATTTTAAAAAAGATTAAAAAATAATTTCTGAACATTGAAGTGCAATCAAACACCACAGAAATTATTTAAACTTTCTATAGGGAAGAAAAAAAGCTGCACTCTAAAAATGCTACAAGGGTATTGATGTCTATTAAATATTTACTTTTCTCTCCAGCTCACACTAGAAAGAGTAATTTGTGTTTGGCAGAAACTGGCTGCAATTATGTTAGTCAATCCAAAAGCCTAACTTGCTCATGCAAAATGCAAACAAATTAGTTAAAATGGTCTAATTAGCAGACTGAAAAAATGCAAAGCAAGGCTGCCATAAAATGGTGAGCTATCCAAGTATGCTTTTTACCAAATAAACAAAGATGGAATATAAAATGCCCTAATCAGTCCCATACCACTGAAGGCTGCAAGTGCTCATTTAGCAAAAACTTTGCGGAGTCTCTTCCTATTGATCACATGTAATGCAAATTCATTCTAGAACAACTAAGGCTTTCTTCCAGGGTTGTCCATGTTGTGACCCAGCAAAGCAAAGCCACTCACAGCATATTCTCTAGTTCTTTTTATTGATCAAAGATACTTCCAACAAGGGGGCAATTTGGAAGAGAAATATCATCCAATAGATTATTTTGGTTTTGTCCTAGTTTGGTTTACTTAGGTTACATCTCAGGCTTAATCTTTTGCATTTCCTAACATCTGAAATAGTGAAATACAATTTGATGATTTTATTTCAGTCAATACATTATACACTGATGTAGACAAAACTGCATGATGCATTCACAATACATGGAAGTCATCCTCACATATCCTGGCATAAATATGCCTATATAATTAGTTTTTTGAGCCATGATGTCTTCATGATGAAGCTTTTATCCTCTCTCAGCCAGCAACTGAAGCAGCTGAAAGTCATTTTTAGCTGTTCCAGCTTTCACGCAATGTTTCCCTTCTTTTCCCAACACAATTTTGATATAATCTAACTTCCCTTATGATGTGTTGGTGATGCAGCCTGAAGAAGAAACTGTCCAGATCTTTTGACAATATTGAGCTGTTGTGAGCACATCCAATGCCTGACTGGCAGTTTCCAAAATGCTTGTCTTATACAAATGCATTATAAACACAAGATTTTGCATTCTTTTGAAATAGCACCAGATCTCAAGAACACTTGTGAAAGAGCACCAGTGTGTGCTCAACCTGTGTTACTTAAAAGGATGATTTAAACAAGGAAAGAGTGCCAGGTTCTCCCAGCTGTATGTTTCTGGTTCTGTTGTCACTGAGTGCATTATACGTGTTCAGTTCTTGTAGTAGGCAAGAGGTAGTGTCATTTTGCCACTCCATTCTGACTATTTTGCCATGTACAAACCAGCTCCAGGTGCTGCCTGTCATGAAACAGAATTGGACATTGTGCCAGCAAGGCCATTACATTGTAGCACTAATCAAGGGTGAAGTTCACTTGTCACTGATCATGCCTTCCCAATTATTTTTTTAAATGGTGAAATTAAAAAATGCCTATAAAGAAAAGGATAGAAACAAATCTCATAAATGTAATATAGTGATTAAAATAAAATAAACCTGACAAAAGAGGAAAAACCTGAATTAACAGAAAAAAAAATCCATATGCACACTATAATTAATTATATTTAATTCAGTAATTAAGCTTATTATCTAGGCCACATATCAACATATTGTTTCACTTTTACATTTTTAGAACACAAAAGCTTTTATAGGATTGCAAATTTATATTACAAACTCATATTCTGGATCAATTCCTTAAAATCAATGAGGTTACATTTATTTCCAAGTATATGGAATTACCATCTTTGCCATATCCCAGAATTAATGGAACTAAAGTTCTTCATCAGAGGGCAGAATTTTAGAAATATTGTTCAACATCATGTTGAGATCCTTAACTAGACTTTTTTTTCTTAAAATTATATTAACATACACTATACAGTATAGTGATTTGAAACCAGAATGAGGTTGTAATAGAATATGACCAAACCATATGAGTTAAAGAAATTTCACATTTTCTACATCACCAATAAATAAATAAATAAATAAAAATCTGATGTCCATTCCTTTTTAAATATTCTTTGAGGGGTCCAATAAGCACATGTTTTCTGACGAATTTAATGTTTAAATTATGTTTCATATTTTTTAATACCTACACTCACTGATTTTCCAAAATTGGATATTCTAATTCTTCATTCTGTAATCCACATACATAACTAATACTAATTTTCTCTTCACTTTTTAACGCTTTATAAAGTTGAACTGTTAGTTTCTGTTGAAGTACTACATTTCTTATAAAAGCTAAAATTGGAAGTATCTCAGAGGCTGCTAGATCGCTTTGGGCCATACTGTTTAATTAATGTATGATTCAGCTGAATATGTATATTACCAAGTGTATATTATAGGTCAGTCAAGATGCCATCTCTAAAAATCTTTGAAACGACTGTCAGGAATCAACTGATTTAAAGTATCAGTCCCTTGTTTAGCCCAAGCATGACAATAGAACATCTTCTGTACTATTTTCAAATTTGGGTTATTCTATAATGTCAATTTCTCATGTGATTTGGGGTCAAAATGTAACTAATCACCAAATAATAATCAAATATGCCTGGTATCTTTCAAAACTGGAAATGAAGATCCATGCTTAGAATAGCTGAACACCCCCTCCCCCAAAACTTCAAAGGTGTTATAGACCTGGTCTCCAAATGGGCTCAAAGAGGAAATTAATTCTAAAAACTTTCATCTGCCCCATCAACAAAAAATTAAAATAAAAACCCAGTTATATAGTTGGAATTCTGGTAGGTTGAAACTGCCATCATCCTAATGTAGCCATAATGTAAACAAAAATATTCTAGGGGTTTTATCTGGCCGGATTTTTCCCCATTAATTTATCTACACTATCTGCATAAAATATCTAAAAGAAGTTAATACTGCAATCCCTCTTAAAATATTCATTTCAATGTAATGTTCATTTTGTAAAACCAATCTTACCCCCAAAACTTAATGAGAGTTTAATCACTGAGTTATATCTACTTGAAACTGCATCCATCCATTTGGACATATTAAATTCAACATATTGTGATATATTTCAAGAAAAATTTAAACGCAGACATTTTATAGAGTCTGTATAAATTATTAAAAAAAAAATCTCTTCCAGTAGCACATAGATAGTAATGATCAAAAAGGCAACAAATTAGATGTTCCAATAATAGTATAACCAGAACATAAACCATATAGTTGTATGACTTAAACTTTGGTAATGACATCATGCAATTAGTAAGAATAACCATGTCATATACATACATGTAAGAACAATTTATATTCAGCCTTTAGTCCCATCATGCCTTTAATATCTTGAGAATGTCAAAACCAAAGATTTGAGAACCCAGCTCCTGTTAGGTGCCTTGATATACGTAGTTTGATAGACTGAAAGACAAATCAATTTCTAATAACTACTGGACAGTGATATCAAATTATAATCTAATAAAATCATGGGAACTTATATTTTTTAGAACATTATTAGAACATAATAATTAGAACATTATTAAATTCACCAAAGGCCTTTTCAAACAGCTGATTCCAATGTATCTCGAGATATATCCTTAATATCAATCAAGTATTGTCAGATACGTGTCTCTCAGCTAATGTTGCAGTTCATTTTATAAGGTTCATATTAACTTGCATATCTTCTGGATCTTTTTCAAGCATTAATATTACTGTAACATTTTAGAATGATAAAGGAAATGTATTAATGTTAAATTACTGATTACAAATCTTCAAAAGGATAGATGCATAAAACAACTTTCTGATTTTTATTTATTTATTTATTTCCCACTTTTATTATTTTTACAAATAACTCAAGGCAGCAAACATATGCAGCACATTTCTCCTCCTATTTTCCCCACAATAAAAATCTTGTAAGGTGAGTTGGGCTGAGAGAGAGTGACTGGCCCAAGGTCACCCAGCTAGCTTTCATGGATAAGGCCGGACTAGAACAAAGTCTATTCCACCTTTTCCTGAAAGGTGTCTATTCTTTTACACATTGGACTATACAAAGAAAGGAATGACAAGAAACCAGGAGAGGCCAGAACTGCGATTGAGAAGCCAGGAGAGCCCAGGGATTGTAAAGCTGCCCACCAGTGACCTCCTGGATAGTATCATCACTAGCACCAAGTGAAGCCTTGGTGAAAAGACAAAGTGAAGGAAAGAATTTGCCATTACCCCAATGCATACATAGCTAGCCCACCTATGCAACTGATCATCCCAATGCCTTCCTCGCTTATTCCCCCTCAGCTGCTGCACTAAGTGTATCACCACCCTTCCAATCTTCCCAGCCTTCCTCCTTTGACTCAGAAGACCCTATTCCAGTGTGCCTCCATCCATCCAGTCTTCCTATCAGTAGTACCTTCTCAGCTTCGGTTCTGCAACTCAGCCTATTGTTATGCCAAAATATTGGTCACTTGGCCCACTCAACCTTCCAACACTTTCTCTTTTCTCTCACATACCTCGGTCATGACGTATGCCCATATCTTTCTAGCAATTTTCCTCTCTCACCCAAACTGAAGCGTGAGGTATGCACAGAAACATATACATTTTGAGAGAGCATATTGATCTCTGCCTGGACTTCATATGGTAATGAACTAAACCAGTGGTGTGATTCAGCCAGTTTGCACCACTTTGGCAGAACCGGTAGCTAATTTTTTGTTGCCCAGGCCCAGAATGGACTTCCGGAAGCAGCATCCATACAGAGAACTGATTGTTCATATATTTGAATCCCACCACTGAACTAAATCCATTATAAGTGCTGACAAGAAAAAACTGTTCTCCATTGTATCCAAAGTCCACTAAAGGTGGATGTCTATGAAGCTTCTCAGTCATCCAGGTCATGGTTGAAAAAGGACCTTTGGGACACTAAAGGTAGACTTATACTTTTTCTTATACCAATGTTTTTTTTCTGATACATTACAAAGCAGCCAGCTACTCCTCTTCCTTGCAGACATGAATATTTCTAGGTTTGTAGATATTTAAGTTTTTAATAACATGTAACATTTCAACAATAGGTCTTTTATCATTGAGCGGCTGTCAGATTAAAGCAGCTATCGTGCATTAAAGAAAATGAGACACTCCTCGTGTGATCCATATTCTATGCAGTTGATTATAATGAAAAAAATAGCAACTATTATTCCCCACTTTCATTTCTTTGTTCTTTAGGTTGCACTAAAGTTCCTCACTAGTCTACTGTAGTGAGATCTGTATATGGTGTAGCTTTCAGATTTGACTGGAAATTCATTTTTATTTCTGCTTTCAAGAAAAATAGCAAACTTTTATTTTTTACAAATGAGACACGAAAAAAATCCTAAGCAATGAAACAAAAATATCTAAAGTAATGCATAAAACACATTTTAATAAAGCTCTTTCAACAGTTTGCAACAAGGTGTTATTTAGTTAGGAGCATCCAGAAGGGGAGGAAACTTGCAAAAAAGTCAAGAAGGCAATTTGATCACAGGCCAGTCCCCCCCTTTTTTATGTGTGCAAAACATGTTTAAAAAAAGGTGAGGCTTTGATCACACAGTGCCAACCACCATCTTGACTTTATTGACTCCCCTTGTGGATGCCCTTGAGAAATATGAAACATTCCTAAATGAGCTTAGTCTAATGGACAAATGATCAGATTCAAGTTTTCATATTTTAGACACAGTATGTAAAGAACAAGCTGCCTTGAAAAGTCCGTAATGTTAGGAAAGTAGAAGGAAACAGAAGAAGTGGATAAATAGCATCAAGGTGCATGGACTCAATTACAGCTGCAGTGGCTTCAGTTTTGGAAGACTTGAACAATGACACTGGGGACAAATCATCCTGGGAAAATCTATCTATTTGGTCACTAAGATTCAAAAGTACCCTTAAGGGCACATAATCAATCAGACTTAATAGGCCATATGAGAAGACATGTATAGAACTAAAATGTAACAGATGTTAATCTGTAAATCACTGTAAAGAATTAAGTGTTTAAAATGCATGAGAGAGAGAGAGAGAGAGAGAGAGAGAGAGAGAGAGAGAGAGAGAGAGAGAGAGAATGAGAGAGAGAGCAGTCATATGTGATTTGATTCTAAGTCCTAAGTCCTGGATAGAATACGTTTCAAAAAATACATCCCATAACAGAGTTTCTCTTCTATTGATACTATCCAAAGTTTTAATTCAATTCCCCAAGTGCTTCTCCTAATTTTGCAGACTGTGCTAACTTCTGACAGCAGCCCAATCAGAATCTGGGGCTGCAAAGGGATGAGCATTGGAACAATTTTCCAACCATTTATTGTTTCTGAAATGATACTTTTAAACCCAGGCAAAGGTTCAAATGTCATGAACAAGCAAGATAACAACACTTAAAAAAAAAACTAGCAATAACAGAAGGAATATATAATAATAATAATAACGTTATAATAGCATAGCATAGCATGTAGCATGTAGCATGTAACATGTAGCATGTAGCATATAACATAACATAACATGTATAGATGGCAGATTAGACTGCTACCATCCACAATTTCATTACATAAGAATGTCTTTGGCAGGAAAAGGACTTCATTGAAGAGATCAAATGGATTCCCAAGACAATTTCACTGCAAAGATTCAGCTACTGAAAGTATTCTACCAGGTGTGTTTTGAAATGGCAGGACTGATGGAAAAATGTCTTTGGGGAATGCTAGGCCGGTCTATAGAGGTAAAGTCACCCCAAGTTGAGCAAGTCTCCCAAAGGCTACATGAAGATGTTAATATTGTTTCTTTGGCAATAGTATGGAAAGGGTTTGCAGTGCTCTCTTCCAGGATTTTTCCCCCAACTAGTCTGCAGCCCAGGGATTTCTTGTTGCTTTACCACCTAAATATTAACTAGGCTTGACTCTGTTTAGCTTTTTCAAGATCAACCAATGTTTGGCTAGGTGCTGCCAGTTTCTGTAACAGGTGAAGCAGAAGATAATATGGTGCCAAACCATTTAGAAAACTTACTGGTTCTAAGCAGCATTTTGCTGTAGTGGTGAGAAGAAGAAAAACCTGAATATGAAAGGATTTTTCTAGAACTTGACTGTGAAAAGCAGAAAGAAGAGTCTTCTGCAATACAGCTTGAGGATCATCCACCAAGCCATATGTTGGGCAGATGTTATACGACAAAATGTGAGAGAATGTCACAGCATTAACAACAGTGAACAATCTTGGCTAGTTTGGCAGTAGAATCTGAGAAACAAGTAGGCTTTGTGCATTTCCCTCAAGTACTCTTTAAAACGCACTGTATATAAAATCCTGAAAAATCAGGGAATGTACTTGCTTGGCTTTCAGATTCCATTTAATTCTCTGCCATCTCCATTGAAAAGGGATTAAATCTCTGCCTAAGGTCCTAGAAAGCCACAGACAATCAGGGTTGATAAATATTATAGATACAAGCAATTCAACTGTACATATGAAAGAACTGATCAAATTAATGTATGCTCATGGATAGTGTTCTGTTCTTGCAAAGCAGACATCGAGACGAGGCAGGTTCACAACAAAGGATCTCTTTATTAAGTACATTCACAGAACAGAAGCAAGAACACAATGGCAACTGGCCTTTTTATACTCCCCTTGCAAGGGGATGCACAGCCAATCATTGCAGGCCATTCTCCCGTCTTGCGCATGCGCGCAAGGCCGGAGACAGCCTGTCTGGGTCCCGGGCAGACACGTGGTCTGTCCAGGTCTCTGCAACCTTCCTGCAGCCTTTCTGAGCCTTGCTGAATGACTCAGCAAGGCCCAGGACATAACACCCCTCCCCCCTTGGATTAAACAATAAGTAAGCAATTTGTTTAACACTTCACATAAACACAACATGGCAGGCCGGTTAGCACGTTATACTGTCCACCTTACTCCTTGCAACCTATTACCTTCAGGTCCCAATGGAGTCCACGGACTGTCACTCTTTGACAATATTCGCACCGCAACCTACAATTGTTTTTGTTTACCCCCTCAGATGGCGAGGACTAATACCCCTCCTGTATAGTGAACAGGGATCTTACATATTCCCCTAAATGCTTAGGAGGACCCTTGACCTGCTCTGATCTTTGTGGAGCCAGATTAGGTGCAGGTGCGATTGTAGGTGTGGGATTAGGAATAGGTGCCTGGAGTGCCTGCTCCCGGTTTGCGCAAAACAAACCACGACTTTGTCGCCCAGAAGACTCAGGGGTTCCCCCTGACTGCTGACTGGCTGGATCCACCAGACCCAAACCAGAGTTCCTTGGTGGGGTTGAGTTCCCCGAGTCCCTTGGTGGGGTGGAGTTCCCCAGAATTCCATGGGAGTCCTCTTGGTAGCACTGTCCCTCGAGCCCAAGACCAGCAGCTGGAGTACCTTGAGTAGCCGATTTATGGCCATTTGCCCCTAGCCAGGGACCTCTGCCAGAGTCAGGAGCCGCCTCCATGGCAAGACCCCCGGAGCCTATGCCAGAGTCAGGAGCCGCCTCCATGGCAAGACCCCCACCTGGAACATGTGTAGGAACATTTGGATAAGCGCCCTCATGGAGAGACTGTGGTCCACAATCGTAATTTGGGGTCCCCCTCTCCACCAAGAGCAGAGCCAGGAGCAGAAACGTGGCCAGGAAGCCTCCAGCACAATTGGTCTATGTGGCATCTAAGCATACGACCATCCTCCAAGGCCACTTTGTAGGACAGTGGCCCAGAGACCTTGCATACCACAGCCGGTACCCAGAGATGTCCATGCCCATAGTTTCTGGCCCAAACCGGATCACCCACTTGGAGTCTCCTAGGTGCCCGTGGTTGTGACATCTGTGAAGCCACCCGGTCTGGGTGCAGCCTGTCCAGCTTCGTGATGAGTCTGCGACCCCAGTGAAGTTCAGCTGGGCTCTTTCCTGTAGCTGTGCAAGGTGTGGTGTGGTGTGCAAGGAGAAAATCGGCTAACCTGTGATGCCAGGGTCCTTGAGTGATTCTCTTTAATGCTTCCTTGGTGGTACGCACCACGTGTTCAGCCTGACCGTTGGTGGCAGGGTGGAAAGGAGCAGACGTAGCATGCCGGATCATGCTGGCTTGGAGAAAAGTCTGAAACTCAGAAGAGGTAAATTGGGGACCATTGTCTGAAACAAGGACATCAGGAAGACCATGGGAAGCGAAGATTCCTCTGAGCACCTGGATGGTCCTGGCAGTAGTGGTGGAGGATACAGGAATGACCTCTAGCCACTTGGAATGGCTATCCACGAGGAGAAGGAAGAATTGCCCCTGAAAGGGCTCAGCATAGTCAATGTGTACGCGTGACCATGGAGTGAGTGTCTCCTCCCACCTATGTACAGGGGCCTGGGGCATCTCAGGCCATGACTGTTGGCACACTTGGCACCCCTGAACCTGGGCCTCGATGTCCTTATCGAGTCCAGGCCACCACAGATGGCTACGCGCAAGCGCCTTCATCCTCACCATTCCCGGATGTCCCTCATGCAGAGAGAGCAAGACTCTAATCCTCAATGAGGCCGGGATGACTACTCTGCTTCCCCACAGGATACACCCTTTGAATGTAGAAAATTCATGTTTCCTACGCCAGAAACTTTGGAACTCTGTACTAGGACACGTGTCAGGCCATCCTGACAACACCTATGTCAGCACGCGTGCAAGCGTGTGATCAGTGGCAGTTTCAGCAGCCACATCCCTAGCATTGAGGGGAGATTCAGGCAATTCCTGAATGGAAAGAATGTGTACAGCAGGAGCAGGGTCTGCCTCTATTTGCTTTAGAGGTAACCTACTAAGGCCATCAGCGTGGCCCATCTCTGTCCCTGGTCTGTGAATCAGGGTGTAGTCATAAGCTGACAAGAAAATTGACCATCTCAGCATTCTGGGGGAGATGATGTGTGGGGTCTGCTTGTTGGTTGTAAACAAACCCAGCAAAGGCTTGTGGTCAGTGTAGACCGTGAAATGGCGGCCATACAAGAATTCATGAAATTTCTTGATGCCTGAGATTATTGCCAACGCTTCTCTGTCAATCTGCGTGTAATTACACTCTGCAGATGAGAGAGTTCTAGAGTAGTAGGCCATAGGGACCTGAGTCCCATCAGCCTTGAGATGACTTAACACTGCTCCTACCCCATAAGGGGAGGCATCACATGCGATGCACACAGGCAATTGCTCATTGAAATGCGCCAGGACCACATTTGAAGATAGCAAGGCCTTGACTTCTTTAAAAGCCCTTTCATGAACGTTTGTCCATTTCCATGGAGTCTGCTTGTCCAAGAGCCGGTGTAACGGCTCAGCCACTGCAGCCTTGTGGGGGAGAAATGAATAATAAAAATTAAGTAGGTCCAGAAAAGCCTGGAGTTCAGCTTTTGACTGGGAACTTGGGGCCAGTTGAATGGCCTGGAATTTAGACTCTGCAGGGTGGATGCCTTCAGCATCAATACGATACCCTAGAAATTCGGTGGATGTTACACCAATTTTACATTTGTCTTGCTGTAACTTCAGCCCAGCTTGGCGGAAACGCAGCAAGACAGCTCTCAGCCTTTCAGCCAAGTTCCCAGATGACTCTCCTGCAATGAGGACGTCATTGAAATAGGGGCAGACCCCAGGAATACCACGGAGCGTTCGCTCCATCACCCCTTGGAAAATGCCAGGGGCTCCATTGACCCCAAACTGCAGCCTTTTTACTTTAAAAGCCACTCTGTGAGTAACTATAGTTTGGGCCTCAGCTGTTGCCTCATCAACAGGTAACTGTTGGTAGGCCTGAGCTAAATCAAGCTTAGCAAAGACTTTTCCCCCTTTCAGTGAGGCCAGAATGTGGCTCACCACAGGCACTGGATATGCATGCTGCTGCAAGGCTTTGTTTAGAGTGCATTTATAGTCCGCACAAATTCGGACTTCACCATTGGCTTTTAATGGTGTCACTATGGCGGTTTCCCATGGAGTAGAATCCACAGGTTCTAGAATGCCTTGTTGGAGCAGTTTGTCCAACTCAGCATCTATTTTACTTTTGAGAGCAAAAGGCACCCTCCTTGGTTTAACCCTGATGGGTGTGATGGCTGGATCTAACCTTAAAGCAATGGGAGGCCCCTTGTATGAGCCAAGCTCTGGGCTGAACACATCTGCAAACTCCTTACAGACTCCTGCAAGGCTGGCAGTTTGTAGATGATTAAGACCAATCACTTGGATCCCAAGTGCCTCGAACCAATCGAGTCCGCTAAGACTCGTGCGATCACCCCCAACTACCACCACATCCAACAACCCATCAAATTCCTTACATTGTACTCTAAGTGTGGCCTCCCCCTTCACACTGACTCGTGAATTTTGGAAGTCAGTGAGGATGAGATTGGAGGGCCTGAGTTTGACTCGTGAGCCACTCCTGGAACAAACCTTTTTAAAGGTGTCTGCAGAAATAATAGAAAGAGCAGACCCTGTGTCCAGCTCCATAGCCAGGGGAACTTCCTACACTCTTACATCAATGCGAAGCTTTTTCTTAAGGGGCCGGTGAACCCCAGTTTTGAATACCCCCCTACGGGACCCGCAGAAACCCACCCTGTGTTGGCTGGGGACCTTGGTACCTTTCAGAGGCAATTCTTCGGGGGACCTGTTTTTCTGGTGACCCATGCAGGCTGATGCGATGTGGCCTTGCCTGCCACATGCCCGGCAAACAGCAGAACGAAAATGGCAGTCGGCTCTCCTGTGGTGACCCCCACAGCCAAAACACTGAAGGGATGCAGGCGTCTGTCCTCTGCATTCTTGCAGTCTTCTCTCCGCCGACTGTTGAAGTTTGTCCACCTCTTCTTCCTCGGATTCTTCTCCGGATACCTCTCGCACGACCTCCTGATGGACGGGAACTGCTGCTGGAGGGTTCTTGGTCAACCGCAAAGCCTTCACCACGCCGCCGGCTGCTTCTTCAGCTGCAACTTCTCTCAAGGCATCTTGGAAAGAAACATCAGCTCTAGCAAACAACTTTTGTTGCATCTCACGGCTTTGCAATCCGCAGACGAGTCGATCTCGGAGCCACTCTTCCAAGCCTTGGAATGCACATAGCCTAGCAGCCTGCCTCAGAGCTGCGACGAAGTCTGCAGCTGATTCTCCCAGCCGCTGATCCCGCTGCTTGAATTGGTGCCTCCAAGCTATTACAGAAAGCTTGGGCTCAAAATGCTCACGCAGCATTTTCTTTAGATCTGAATAGGCGATCAACTCCAATGGTGCTGGGGCTACAAGGTTCTCAGCAATGTCAAAAGTCTCTTGCCCACAGACACACAGCAAAGTAGCAGCTTTCAATTCGTCTTCTTGGATCTTATTCACCCTGAAGTAGTTCTCGATGCGAGCTACGTAAGAGCTCCATCGTTCTGGGTGCGAAGTATTGAATTCGACAAGACGGCCCAGCTTAGACATCGTTGTGACCGATAGCCTCTTTGACGTCTCTTGCCGCAAGGAAGGAGAAGGGGTCCCACGAAGCCAAGCCCACCTCCAGCGTCTTCGTACTGGCAGGCAGTTGCTTCTCCTGGACGCCGCGCTTCTCTTCGCTTCAGGCCTTCAGGTGAGTTGGCCCTAGCTTCTTTTCCTTTGGCTTCCTATGCGGTGAATCCCACCTTCGTCGTCAATGTTCTGTTCTTGCAAAGCAGACATCGAGATGAGGCAGGTTCACAACAAAGGATCTCTTTATTAAGTACATTCACAGAACAGAAGCAAGAACACAATGGCAACTGGCCTTTTTATACTCCCCTTGCAAGGGAATGCACAGCCAATCATTGCAGGCCATTCTCCCGCCTTGCGCATGTGCGCAAGGCCGGAGACAGCCTGTCTGGGTCCCGGGCAGACACGTGGTCTGTCTGGGTCTCTGCAACCTTCCTGCAGCCTTTCTGAGCCTTGCTGAATGACTCAGCAAGGCCCAGGACATAACAGATAGCATCTGGATTAAAACTATCAAAGAAAGCAATGGATGTATGAGTTGGGAAAGAAATTCTCCCTTTTCCTGAAAAAATAATTTATATTTATTCACCTTTCCTTCAAGGGACTTAATGCAATGTGCAGGATTCCATCTCCAAGTTTACGTCTCTCTCTTCATTTCATTCTCCTTCCAATATAATCTCACCACCTACTTAATGCTGTTTGGGAGGATAAGCTGGTCCAGAGCCTCCGTGGGAGCTTTTTGACTAAAGGGGATCTAAACCAGATTCTCACCAGTTCCAATGATTTCCATTCTCAGAGCTAATCATTAGGTCCTGAAAATGTCTCTTCCTGAGTTTTTACCCCTCTTAGCACACATACATTTGTTTGTGTGGAACCTCATCCAGAAAGGTGACAAATCTGCACTCTGCAAGTGTATTAATCTTGCTCAGGGCAAGGAGAAGAGGACATAGAATGCCACAGTGTCTATAACTTCCAACTTAAAAAGAAAGTTTATCTCAGACTAACAGATGATGGGGTTTAGCAACAGGGGGTAGATTACACCTTCATTCACTGTTTGTGAAGATTCCTGACATCCTGCCTGATTCTTTCCCATCTATATAAAGCTGAGCAGCATGAACTGCTACACTGTCAGTGATCTCTCAGTGGCACTGAATATCAAGTACTTTGTTTGAGTTTTTATGCCAATGCTATGCAAGCCTTGGTAGGCAGACTCACCAAAGAACTCAACATGAATTTTTGCATGGATATCAGTGAAATCATGGCTTGAAAAATAATACCGAGAGCTCACAAACATAGCATGGATTTGTAGCACTCCCTGGAGGATTATAAACCAATGAACATTTCAGCAAATTCCCAGTAAATTATCATTTATGACACATAGATGTATAAGTGAAACTCTCTGTAGTCTGATTTCAGTGATGTTTTCATTTACTAAGCCACTTACAAAGTTTTATTCAAATTAGTGATATAAGAGGGAGGAGTCATTCAAATACTGCAGATTAAATGCCAGGTGTAAAGAAACATTACAACCAGGAAGAAGTTTCTGAAAATGGATAGTAGAGCAAATATGAAATATCAAATTAATTGAGGACTGAGTTAAGAAGAAAGAAAGAAAGAAAGAAAGAAAGAAAGAAAGAAAGAAAGAAAGAAAGAAAGAAAGAAAGAAAGAAAGAAAGAAAGAAAGAAAGAAAGAAAGAACATTATAGTTTGGAAAGTGTTCAAAATCTACATTTAATCTGAATCAAAAGTTCCTTCTACTTGGCTGTAATTTTATAGTGCAGTCATCAAAAATGCACACCTGCTCCCCCAAACCATCCCAATCATATGTGTAATAGTAATAGAAATAGCAATAGTACTTAGATTTATATCCTGCCCCATAGTGCTTTACAGCACTCTCTGGGCAGTTTACAATATCAGCATATTGCCCCCCAACAATCTGGGACCTCGGAAAGATGCAAGGCTGAGTCAACCTTGAGCCGGTGAGAATTGAACTGTCAAACTACTGGCAGTCGGCAGTCAGCAGAATTAGCCTGCAGTACTGCATTCTAACCACTGCGCCACCATGGCTCTTAATATACCTTGTGTGGTTGCTCCTTATGTAAACTATGGGGTATAGACAATATTGATAGATAGATTGAATAATAGAACTTCATTTATACCCGGCCTTTTCTCCTAAAACTGAAAGGTGGTTTACATGAGATGGAGTGTCTTTTCTAAGTTTACCACCACAACAAGACTGGGCTGAGAGAACTGACTCACATAAACTCTCCTAGTGAAACCTATGATTTAGTGGGGTCTTGAACTTGGCTCTTCACTATTATACTGTACTGGTTCTAAACAGATGAAAAGTGAGACAATTTATCCTGAACCATATTCATATTTGTGGTTGAGAATACAACCCTTTAATATGCATTAGATGGTATTTCATCTGCCTTCCTTACATTCCAGACATGTTTAACTTTAAATCCTATAATCACAAATCAGTATGGAACATGGAACCAGAGTTCTTACTGGAGCAAAATACTGCAGAATGCAATATGATTTGGACCAAGCTACATTTAAAACCTTTTGAGAAAAGGTTTTACACTGTGGTGAAGTCATATTATTGACTGGGACCAATGACAAGGAAAGTGTGACTACTTTGATCTCCTAACTTCACTGGCTTATTCTGTTACATATGCTTCAAATTACTTGCTATGATCAATAAAGCATTAAGTGACTTGAAACCAAGTTGTCTGAAAGTCCATATGAATCTCTTTATTATTGTTCACAACTTTTATTTGAGTACCACTGAGTACCAGTTTGGGCAGAAAGGTAGGATGTAAGTACAAGAATTTTAGAATTTCATGCACAATGACACATATTGGATGGAAGTGGAATACAGACTTACATACACACAGATACATATATAACCATCACACTATTCCCTTTTGGGATAAACAACATTATAGAATGTGCCAAAGAGGAATAAAAAATAATGGATATAACACAGGAAAAGAACAGGAAGATAGTAAAGCCAACTCCCACAAACACTATTCATTACATCTCTTTATTTCTGTCCTTGCAAACCATCCTTGCTTTCACCATGTCCGTTCCCTGATTCATATATTAGCTTTTAGTCTTTAAAGACATATTGTGTCCTAAACATATTACCTTAGAAAAATTTAGAAAACACAAGAATACACAAGTATATATTCCATTAAGTGTCAGAGAAATTACATGATGTGTCATTTAGCCTCTGGAAAACTCTAGTATACATTTGTGAGAGAATGAAAAGACAAGTAACATATTACATATGTCTTTACTATGAAACACCTGTGGCTGTGATATGACAGGAATGGAAGAGAGTCCTGTAGTCCAGGCCATTTTCTCAGCAATGACTTTGCTTGTCAGAAGGTCACTAAAGGAATAGCAGAATAACAGAATAACAGAGTTGGAAGGGACTTTGAAGGTCTTCTAGTCCAACCCCTGCTCAAGCAGGAAATTCTATACCATTTCAGACAAATGGCTATCAGTGTCTTCTTAAAAACCTCCAGTGATGGAGCACTCACAACTTAATATTAATACATCTTAGTATTATTATGAAAAAACCCCAGAATTCCACAAACCACATTTTGGGAACTTCTGCATTAAACATTTTTAGAATTTCATTAATTCCATTTAGCCAAAACTATTTTGATCTTCCCTTCCTTTCAACATATTCACTCTTCATTCATGTATTTGTTTTGTAATTCAGTCTTCATGCATTCTCTCTATATGACCAAATCACCTTACTGAACTTCTTTCAAACTGGTGACCCATTATTTTTGATACTTTATTTTAGTGCTTTATCGTACACACTTCTGTTTAGAATTCTAAGAAATCCTATTCCCAACTTTTCAATTTGCATTTATGTTTCTCTTAATGGAGAAATCTCTTTTATACAACTATTTTTCCTTCTTTTGATAAACATTTATTTTTTGCAAGCGACAACTTCTCCATCCATTTTCCTATCTATTTGATATAATTTTTCACCATTTATGTATAACTTTGTAATTGTTCAGTCCATTTTCCTTGACATTTGATACATTAATTTTCAGATCCATACACTTTCTTCCATCATGTTGTTGAACATTCACTACAAATCAATTTGGTTCTCATCCGTCATTTCTACTTCATTTGCATTTAAAAGTACTAATTCATGTCCCCAACCATATTTATCTAAAATTACCATAAGCACTCCTTAAACATACTGTATATTGATAAATTCAGTAAAGAACCGAAGGGACATCACACATTTCCATCTCAATATTGAACGTATCATTATCGTTCCCATACAAATCTCTAAAGTACTGCTTCTGCTAATCTGTCATGTTGATTTCATTGAAAATCATTTCATCATTTTTATTTGTAATTCCTTTCACTTTTTTATTTAGCCCTATTCACCCAGTTCTCAACCTATTACATATTTCCATCAAAACAATTCTACATTTTCTTGTGCTTCTTTTAAATCTTGTTCTCTCTTTGATTATATTCTATTTGTCTGTCTATCTGTCTATCTCATGGTAGTTTTTCTTTCACTCTAGTTTTGTATCGTTCAGTCTCATATATGCATTTTTGTCATTCATTTTCATTTTATTTTAACATTTCACTAAATATCTTTTTTATGCAGGTATTAGCACTGCTCCATTCACTTCAATAGTACTTGGCAACAGAATTCTTTTCACTCTGTTGTGCACAGTTTATGCATTCCTCTTTCTTTAGATTCATTTTTCATTCATTCTATCCTGTAATACTTCTTCATACAGAAGTTGCATTTTTTTATACATTCTATTTTTACTCTCATTTCTTTCCCTTATTTTCATGTCCATATTTTCTCAACATTCATTTGTCAACTCACTAGGTAAACCAGACCAAGAAATCAACTCTATGGGAAGTTTAAGACTGATTATAGCAGAAACTTGCAAAATCATGTCATATCTACTTCTCATTCTTATATAGTTCAATGAATTAGGAAGGCATCTGTCTGAGCCACTTCCAAATGTTATCAGTACATTCTGAACTTTAAAAAAATGCTTTACCTTTTATTGCCATGGTAATGGAGCTTGCATATATGTCAAGGTTATCCTCCTTACTTTCTGTTAAACCATTCTTGGCACCATCAATAGTCTGTTTACGTTCAGAACCTTTCAGCACCTTTGTATCCTTCACTAATTCTCTCAATCTTTCACCAGAAACAATTGAATCAATCATTTTTAGGATTTATATTCTTCCTTTTAAGTTATGGGCATATGAATATATGTGAGTCAATCATATGTTTGTAATGAACAGACTTTTCCTAAGCTGATACTGACCAGCCACTATTCTCATTCATTCTTGGATCTCCAAATAGACCCATTATTTTTTCTGTAGTCTTGTTATCCTGTTCCCACCAATCCATTAAGGTGGGAAAGTCATTTTTCCTTTGAATCATGTTCACTCAGAATATAGCACAATTTCCCCCTAAATTAATCTCTGTTTCTTTCACTAACATCATTCAGTGGAGCACAACATGAAACCATCCCCAACTTAGTGAAATCACAAAACTTAAATGATGCTATTTCATACTTTTTGCAATATGTATTTTAGTCTTTAATTCATATTTAAGCCCTCACCTTCATTTGTCCAGAATACAGTATTCATCAACTCTACTCCAGAAGATCAGGCCATTTTCATCATATCTTTCCTTTTAGTTTCCCAGACACACAACAGATCTTCCTTCCTTCCTTCCTTCCTTCCTTCCTTCCTTCCTTCCTTCCTTCCTTCCTTCCTTCCTTCCTTCCTTCCTTCCTTCCTTCCTTCCTTCCTTCCTTCCTCTCTCCCTGCCTCCCTCCCTCCCTTCCTCTTCTCTCTTCTTTTTATGCTTTTTAACATTTATACCTTTTAGATTCCAGGTCAAAATTCTGGTTATCATTAGTGAATGAACATGAAATATCATCCCTAGATAATTTCCCTGGCTGCAAATCATGACTTTGGTTAATCAAAAACTCCTTCTAACAGTGTTCCAGATTAGCACATAAACTAGGTGAAGGACATAACCCTGCCCTATTTCACAATTAAAACTGTGATATTTTCATTGAGGTAGGAAAGAATCATTTCAGTTAAGAAGGAGCTGTAATTAAATTAATATGACTTTTATAGTTCCCATCATATATTTCTTCACCTAAACCCCTATCTTTAAACTATACAGAAATCAATTATCTCAACAAACCAGTAGAAGGACTATAAAATGATGTGAACACCACTCTAAGAATTCAAGCATGAGGCCATTTTCTTCCCCCTCCTCTTTCCACATATTAGGTAGTTTATTTTAAATTATCCCTTAATTATCAATCTTTAGGAGACAAAGTCAGCCAAACTTCTATATAGCTAATCAATTTATGTGACTGATCTGCCTAAATTCAATTATTTTTTTGAGTGACAAAATGCTAATGAAGAACAATTCAGGATTCTCTACAAATATTTTCAAATGACAAATGTTTTTCTGATTTACCCTGTCCTGACAGATACAGAGTTAAATGTGGACCTCCAAGACTGAAAATACCACTTGAAGATCAGGGATGTTAGCAACCTGAAGAGGGTGATGGGCACTGGTCTCTACAGGTTATGAAATTGAGTTGATGCGATGTCATTTTGGTTCTATTGCAGCCTAGTTATCTGTTGCGAAGACTTCATGTGTGATTAGTCAATTTGAAGAAGACAGCAAACCTTATCAGGCACACGTTGTGATATTCCTGTCAACTCAGGAAATATGAATAAGAAATTTAAGATGAGATGTCACATCTTCGTATCAAACTCCAGTGCACTAGCACCTATGACTTGGGAGACTCCTTCTTCCTTTCCAAACTTTAATAAACACAAAGATAAAGACAAATGTTTATTTCTATAATACTGTACTGGTAATGTTTATATTGGCATATTTTGTTACAAAATTCTGTTTGAATATAATAGGAAGAAGAAAAGAATGAAAAAAATCCCCATAGACAGGTTTACATGAAATGCATATATATATAATAAAGGAAAAAATAGAGATATTTGCCATCCAGTTTTTCAAATATACTAATCATTTTGAGCTTCAGGAATATCAATAAAAATGTTTACATAGAAAGCTTTATAGACACATACACTCCTACAGAATTTTAATGACTTTAAAATATTGCATACAAATAGAAAGCATGATAGTTTTTAAACACTACAGTAAAGAATATTTGTAGAAAAAGCTACTTTACATGAGATCCATATTCTTTACTGCTATTTTTCAAAAGGAGTTTATTGGCATGCTGATGTTATATTATTAATAAAGGCATTTACAATGGGAACATCTCTCCTCTTTCTGAAACTTAAAATTCATGGTTAAGTTAGAAAGATTATTTGCATCCTGCAAATCAATACAGAGCATAAACAAGGCATATTAAAGGGCTTTGTATGTTTTCTCACAAGGAAGAACAAATCAGCATCTGTAATTTTATCTTCTATTTCACAAAGATACTTCCAACTGTACACTTACTGTATGTACATTAACTTATGTACTGTCCACTGCACATTAACTTCTCTTATATTGCAACAACATACACAGTCCTTGCTTTAGAAGAAAATGTACTGTAAAGGTTGAACATATTTTGAAAGTATTTTTTTCTTTAAAAGCTTGAAAACATGCTATCTTACAATCAAGTTACTTCTATATAACAATAATTGCAAAACACTCTACAGATAGAGATTGGATTTACACATTGCACTGACCCACTGTTAAATGTGAAACCAGATAAAGCATGTCCAACTGATGTAAAAACAAAGGAAGATGGAAACAAGCCAGCCTGCCTGAAAGCGGGGGCTAAGTTCTCCATAAGGTAAAGCAGAATGAAAAACTAAATGTAAGTAGGTTTGATTCTTGTCCTTATAAATAAGGCAAGTTTGTGATTAACCACTTGCTGAAATTCTTTTGGTACTTCAGCAGCTTTCATCTTTCTTCAATAAATGTTAGTTATTCTCACTCCATGGATTTTCTTCTGAGCTTATCTAAGTGGTTCCAATCCAGCCTCCAGCAGAAGTTTGATATGAAGTGAACATAACTATACTCCTCACAAAAAAACCCTGTCATATAAAGATTGCTTAGATTCTGATTTATTGTCAATAACTTTCCTGAGTCTCAAGGAGAGAGGAATGTTAAACACAGTCATTCAATTCTTTTGACCAACGGTGCCGGGGACTGAATCTGGAGATTGCTGTAGATTTATGCTTATGTTTCTGATGTGAATTGCACTTATCATATATTTAAGGTCAGCTCTAGTATATAAAGGTAGTCCTCAACTTTCAATGGCAATGTGTGTGACTGCACTGCTTAGCAACAGCAATCTCTGCAGTCCTGGTTGCTGTTGTTAACTGAATACCATGGTTGTTAGGCAAGGCAACTTCCTGCTGGCTTCCTACAACCAAAGTCAGGAAGGAAGCAATCAGGAAGCTGAAAATTCTAGGCCTGCAGGAAGGGAAGGGAATGGGTGTGGGAGAGGGTCAAGGAGGGTGTGTGACAGGTCTGGTGTGGGAGGGCGGAGCACAGAGGAGCTGGGGGAGAGTGTGCAGATGGGGAAGATTTACTCCAGCAAATTGCAATCTTTCCTGCCAGCTTCCCCTTTGAATTTCTGGGGAAGTTAGCATGGAAAATTGCAAATGGTGATCAGCTGATTATGGGGCACTTGGCAGCCAGTGGTAAGTGTAAATGGGTTGCCAACACCCATATAATTATCATGTGACCATGGGGATGCTTAGGTGGCCAAAACTCTGAGGTTGACTGGTTGTCACCTGATTCATTCAGTGCCATCATAATTTTGAACAGCAAAACAAAACGACTAAGTCAAGGACTACCTGTAACAAACTAGGACTATGTACTGATTCAGATTAGATCACAACTCCGGGTCTCTACACAACCACAAAAGTATGCTTATCAGATCTGGATTGGAAAAATTGGATAGCCATTCGATGGCAGAAAAGCCTCTTTGGATGGTCTCAAATTTTGCAAACCAGATATGTAGCTTTATAGAGAGAGAACAGAAGCAGAGTATATAAAAAGAGTGGACAAAAGATAAGTCCTCCACAGGGCTGCAGGTTCTGTCTGTTGGGGAATTATCCTTGGCGGCTAATGATACTCACCTAATGGAACATTCTTCCTCCCTCCTCGAAGTGAAGTCAGCTCCATCCCTACTTACTTTCTGGAAGTCCCTAAAGACCTGGCTTTGTCATCAGGCCTGGGCATCTCAGGGGACTAGTGAGATCTTGAGGTGCCTCCCTTGCTAATCGAATCTCTTGTGCACTGTATGTTTTATAAAAAAATTAATAATGATTTTTGTGATTTGTTTTATATTTTTGTTCTATTCCACCCAGAGTCACTACTTTTGCGATGGGCAGGTATTTGATATATAAATATGAAAAAATAAAGTTAGAGGATAAACAATTTGGCAATCATCCCTGTCACCCTCAGTATTTCTTTTATCTACAAAGATCCTTCTGGCTATGTTCACATATCAGGGGGGAAAAGGAAAGAAGTGAAAGAACAATTTAAGTTTAAGCAAAGCAGAGAAAATGCAGAATGATTTTGATGAAATCAAAAATTGTTTTGGAAATAGATGAAGAGGGCTAGGCCTAAAAAGAACAAAATTAAACATAAAGGTAATGGGATGATCTGGGTGAAACTGACATGAGAGAATGTTGGAGGAATTTTATTCTTATGGACATGACATGTCATGTCAAAGTAGAATTTAAATGAATGATACAAATGTTAGTGTCCATGAAAAAGCAGTGATGAAAAGGAATTTATAAATGTCGTGAAAAATGCTTCTAGATAATAAGGTTGTTCTAAGAGTGACAGTATCACTAGAAACCTATAAAATATGTATTTTGCTTTTGACTTATTTATCTGTTTGTGAAGTCCGTAGCTGTGCCTGCAACTGGAAAGATGTTGATATTATTCCTCTGTACAAGAAAAAACACAAGAATGAATGTGAGAGACTACAGGAGAATTAATCTGTTAAGTGTGCTTAGGAAAGTGTTTGGCAGAGAGAAAGGGTGTAGGGCAGGCATGTCAAATTGCCGGCCCACAGGCCGGATGCGTCACTCCAAAACCACGCCCACCCCCATTGCCGGCAATGGGAAAAAAGTTGCAATACGTCGCGCAACATCACGTGACGCCGTGAGTTTGACATCCCTGGTATAGGGGTATAAGACAAGATAATAGGCAAATGTGGGAACCGTGCAGACCAGATTTTTGATTTTCAGCAGATCATTGAGAAACATATGAATATGTGAAACATAAAAATGTGAAAAATATATATGTTGATATAGAGGAATAAAATAAAAATTATACTTAATTATGGACTATTTTTCATAAATCCAAAGGTAGGTTGCTAATGTAAGAAGATCTGTGGATGGAAGTAAAACATATGTGAATAAATTAAATGCTTAGCAAATCATTCAGCACTGGAGGTGTATATGATAAAGCAATCAAACATAGGGACAAGAATTAATGAGTGCTGAATGAATGTGTAATATGTGCTTTTGGTTAGTTATCATTAAACTTGCTTATCATTAATAAGTATTTTACATATGAGGGGCTACAATTATTTTTTAATAAAGGGTTTTTGTTTTATTTACTTACCCATGAAAAATATAAAAATTGTGTCCACACAATATTTTTAACCTGGATGTAATGACAGGGTCCTTTCTGAGACATTTAACAGAATAACAGAGTTGGGAGGGACAAGCCCAACGCCCTGCTCAAGCAGGAGACCCTATACCATTTCAGACAAATGGCTGTCCATTCTCTTCTTAAAAACTTCCAGTGATGGAGTACCCACAAGTTCTGAAGGCAAGTTCTCACTGTCAGGAATTTTCTTCTTAGTTCTAGGTTGCTTCTCTCCTTGATTAGTTTCCATCCCAGTTGCTTCTTGTCCTGCCTTCAGGTGCTGTGGATAATAGGTTGACTCCCTTTGATATTGGACAGACCCTTTGATATTGGAACACTGCTATCGTGTCACCCCTAGTCCTTCTTTTCATTAAACTAGACACAGCCAATTCCTTCAACTGTTCTTTGTAAGTTTTAGCCTCCAATCCCCTAATCAGTTCATATAGATCACCAGAAGAATATGTCGTGTGGGGCAATGGTGCAAGCCTATTAGAATGCAGGCATTTATTTCCAGAATTCAGTTTATATAACCTTGGTCATGCATTAGAGGGTCAGACCACTCTGACATCAAACTCTGTGCTTGTTCAAGTGGCATGAAAACAGATGGTGCTTCAAGTAACAGCGAGGAAACTATGATAAACAAGACTTAATTCCAAGGCACAGTGTTAAGGATTTGAAACAATCTGTTGCACCCAACCAAGGAAAGGGCTGGCTTTAGCTGCACCAGTGTGTTGGGAATTTCACAGTGCTAGCGGCAAAATACACTCTCTCAGATGATTAAAGACTGGTATCTCTGAAGCAGAGGGGAAGATATCATCTGATGAAGAGTTAATAACAAGAAGCTTGGTGATTATCTGACAAAGTCTCAAGATATCGGAGAAAAGTCTCTGAAAATGCAGTTGGAGGAAGAAAGCTTTGACTGCAGAAAGACAGGAGAAACAACCCCCCCCCCCCCCCCACACACACACACAAATGAAACAAAATCAGTGCTGGTAGAGGCTCTCTTGTAAGTCCCCTGTGCGGATTCTTCTACACTGTACACCCTACCCAAGTGTATCTTTGAATTTTGGCAGCATTCAGAGTCTGAGAAGGTGCCATTTAAAATTTTCCACAATGCTTCAGAAATTTCAAGGTAGTTTTTCTCTTTAAACAAGAGAAACTCTTGTTTAATTTCCGACCAAATTCAACCATTTATCACTGGCAGCTTTCAGTAGGCTTTCCAGGAAAGCAGCATTAAGATAAAAATAAGAGATAAAAGGCCTGGAAGAATAAAAATGCCCCAAAGCAGTCATGCACTAAATCTCAATATAAATGGGAACTTGGAGCATGATTTCTAAGGATGATTATTGGGTGTAGATAGGAACATATTGGAAGGTACTGATACTCTAGACTAAAAGTGAGAAGGGATTTTTATAGTGCAGAACTTTGATTATGCACTCAGGAATGAATGAGATTTAGTGCCAATAGTACCCAATTTCTGTCAGTACTGTAACTGCAATTTTTTATACCAACTGAACTTTACCGGTTATATGCTTATGAATTGTCAGAAAGGAATTAAGAATTTCTGTAGCTTGAACTCCATCAATGGCATTACTAGAGAGTTTTATTTAGCACCACTCCATGCCACATAAGACAGTTGTATTTTTAATGAGAGAGGACTATTGGCATCACTAGAATAATTAACTAATGCTAATGAAGGGACGGCAACCTTTTACAGAACAAAATGAAAACGTTAACCTAGATGAACAAAATATGAAGGCTCAGATGCTATTTTTTTCCCCTTTGGATTCATTTTCAGTTCATTGGTCTTCCTCGTTCAGTATAGCATCATGGCAATAAATTGATTAGGCATCTTACCTCAGTTGGACTGATGAAAAAAGAGCTAGTTCTGTGGTATCAGCATCCTTTAAACCTCCAATGATCTCAATAACATGAAATCTGGCAGAACTGCAAAACACAATTTTGGTTGAACAGAAATCTCCCAGCACAATTTCTACAGATGGTCATCCAAACATGAGCAGAACCACCGTTAGACTGGACTACCTGCTCCTAATTTAGTCAATCTCTTTGGTGAAAAGCTTAAATAAATTGACATTGAGATGTCAATAAAAATCAGCAGGCCCATACAATTGTAAGACAGTGTGAGACTGGAGAGAGGAATGGCTGGAGTTATCATATTTTCCCCCTGACATAAATTTTGGTTTCTATATGTGATTGGTTGAAGTGAACTCAGACATAAAGTCCTCAGCTACCTTCTACAACCAGCTTTCCCCCCCCAAGATTCTCACAGATGCTCATGATTCTGGAGAGAAATAAAAGCTACACACTGGTAATCAGTTCCTCCATCTCCCCCACCTTGGAATAGCCAAAAATAAAACAATTTGGAATAATGGATGAATTTTCATTCATTCCTGTTTATTATTCATTAGTTGCATTCGCTGAAAAATTAACAATGAATGAAGTATAATCCATTTACTTAATTTTTTCCATGTCTTACAGTTCATGCACCCAATTTTTTTGTCTCAATAATTGCTAGTCAAACAGACTTTTTATCTGTATATCTATTAATAAAAACTATTGTTTTATCACTGGACTGTCAACTCTTGTGGCAAAAGAATTATTTATTTTAAGATTTCTTATGCTGGTATTTTATATCTCCCACTGTTCTTTCTCTTTCAGCTGATAATTTCATTATAATCCTTTTTCTTCTACGTCTATCTCCTTTTGGCCAAAAATCATTACTCAGTTTAAATCATCTAATATTGCACAGCAATGAAACTAATCCATATGTTAATATTTAATCCAATTTGTCTATTAGTCAATTAACCTTTTAAAAAACATCTGAGATGAATTATTTGCCCTCGTGTTCCTTTCTTGCTTTTCTTTTTTTCCATATGAAGATAATAGATGCTGCACTGTTCAGCACAATTAGGCTCTCTTCCCTTCATCCTCCTGTTGTATGATGGAGTTATTCTGCTCCTTGCATGCTTTTTTCCAAAAGTGAAATGATCACAGCAGTGACATCTTCAAAGAATTTCAGTCAAGATTATTCCATACATGATGTGTGAATGACGAGAACTTAATATTATAATTGAATCCAAATATTTGCATCTATATTTTCACTTTGGGTTGCATAATATCAAATGTTTTGAGCTTATTTTATATTTATGTAGTCTTAACAACTATATTGTTGAAAATGAAGTTGGGAGATGAATTGAATATAATAAATATTCTAAATGAGTCATTTATGAAAATCACAAAGCATGAGATTTCAATCATATGGAAATCTGAATTGCTAATTGATGTGGAATGAAAAAGACTAAGATATGAGAAATTAACTGGACTAATAACTATCAAGTTCACTAAAATAAGGATATTATTAAAGCTGATTGATTTTAGAACAATTTTTAAAATTAATTGAACATGACAAATTTTAATAGTAAGTCTATTTAATACTTGGGTATCATAAGCATAAATAAAAAATATAATCCTCTTTTAAAAGTAACAGAAGACATGCCAGCCTTTAATCAGATTTTCATATGTGAACTATCCCTTCTGAATATAAGATGTTCTGGTAAATGCCACATGAAAGGATTTTTTAAAACTGAAAACACTTGAAATCTGTAATTTAGATTAAAAAAATTCTCAGAAAAACTAAATTTTAATAAATAATCCACTGTCAAAAGCTGACCACCTCATTATTATTTTCATGTAATTTGTACATTTCAGAATAATTTATGTGCTGCATATCATGTGATAGAAAGTCAAGGTGGACATTATTTTTGTTGCAGCCAAACTGTTTTAAAAACATTGACAATATAACACCATGATTTAAACAGGCAAGCAGACTCCCATGAAAAACAAGATCAATTACTTGTCTTTACCACCATCAAACAGGGGCAGTACTATTAGAACAACTCACTATAGAAAATGCTCATTGCAAAAGAAAGACAAATAAATCTTTTGTTGAGTTGTTTTAGCCCAGGCACCAAAATAAAACATAGTCTTTTTATTCTTGAGAAATATTTTGAGTCAAACATACATGGCAACTTTTGGTTTGGGTGTCTGAGGACCCCACTGACCTTTGAGGGTATATGGGGCCATGCTACACACACAAAAAAGTGGTAAGCACAAACTAATTGATTCAGTTGCCTGTACATGTAAATGAATAATTAAACAGAGGTAATGTAATTATTTTGCATTCATTGTATGAACCCTTTCTGTTACATTAAAAATATACTTCAGTGGCAATAACTGGATTTGGTAGCCATAGTCAAGGCTTTAGGAGTCTGTATGTGACATTGGGGTTCCCAGGGGTGTCCATTGGGTATGGTCAGAAATGGTCAACGTGGCAGCCACAACAATGTGATCAAAGCTCTTTCAGTTTTTTTAATGTGTGTCGCTGCTCTGTTGTCTGCTTTGATCATATTCTGCAGACATCCTTGGACTTCAGATTATGCCCCTTATGTTATTTTAAAGATGCAAATGTCCATGAATTGATTGTTTTCATAAATATAATGCCCCACATATGCATATTTCTTTATTTTCTTTCCCCCATACCTTATTTCCTTTTCTACTCTCTCATAATCATATAGGTTATCCAATCAGTAGCAATACCCTTGATTCTTCTACTGTATTTTCAAGTAGATCTTAACTTAAAGATTGTTCTCCCAAATAAGCTCCTTTAATCTTATAAAACTTTGAAAGTCTGGCTCCTCTGTCAAATATGTGGGATTAACATCACCAGCCGCGAAACTTTCTAGATCTAAAGAACTGCAATAAGGGAATTCTTTATGGTAGTAAGAGAATTACTTCTCAAATATAGTGTAGAATAGCTTTCCTCAAGTTTTTATCAGGTGACTTTTCCTAGTACCAAAAATGAATCTTCTTTAACAAATTGGTTCTCAGTGACTTTTTGCTTAAACCAGTGTTCTACCAAATCTTCTTTAGTCCATCCTTATACTCAGAGAACAGATGTGGTTCAAGAATTTTTCTCTGCTTTCAAGTCTTTCTTTCAGTTTTGCACAACTTGGTAAACTAGATGAAAAGGCTATTGGATGATCTGTAGCCCATGTTGTGGGAATCTAGCCACAATTTTAGTGTGCTATGTGAATCAGGCCAGTGTATAATATGTTACATGAACGTAACAACCTGCATTTGTTAACCAGCTTTAGGAATTGATGTACAATGTAAGCAGAGTACATAGTACATAATATGGCAAGTACACCATATTTGCCTTTGGTTTCCAGAGGGATTTAGTTTCTGGATCTCTTTCCTGAAGGGCTATCCAATTGAATCTCTTTTTAAAAACAGATGTAGAACTCTGCTGATTACCTAAGACTTCATTTCCCTAAAGAACTTTCTGCTATTTCAGCCATCAATTTGGTCCATGCGTCTTTTCTCACTTCTGTTCTCTCAGATATTGAAACCAAAAAATTAACAGCTGGCCTTTACCAACTGATAATGTCCAACTGTCCAACTGATATTTTCTCTTTGCTCTATTATTATTCTGTCAATCCAAATTTGTGAACCCCTAGTCCAAGTGAAATTGAAATGTATGCTAAACATTAATTCGAAGTCTTCATTCCATAGCAGCTGTTATTAAGGCAGTCAAACTGTCAAAAAGTCATCAAAAATTGCCACGTCTATGTCTTGACTAGTTGTAAACCTATTTAACTGTTGCTATATCCCATCACCTGTAATATACCTATTGTATACTGACATATGGTCAGTAATCTGCATTCCTCTCCTCCCCTTTACTTGGGGGATATGCATATGTGGGCTATTTTAAATATGTGGTCACCTTAGTACACAGAGACCATTATCTATCTCTAGTGCTGAGATTCAAATAATTTAACAACCGGTTCTTGGTTGCTACCAAAGACACGAGGTGGGGGGGGGAATGTTACGTGATTGCAAACGATGACTATGTTGATGTAATGTGCTTAATTAAGTTAATTAAATACCTACACATATTAAGCTATGTGTAGGGCTAACAGACTGCAAAAATAATAGCTTTGCTTTCTGGATGTGTAAATGTGTAGTTTAACCTGCTGCTGGAAATTCTATTTGCTCAGTTTACGGTTCAATATATTGTGTGAATTGAGAACATTAATAATTATCACGTTCACTCATCTAACCTACAACCTAACCTATTTTCCAGCAACTGTGAGGCGGGATAACATGAAAATCCATCTCCTGAGGCCAGGCAAAAGATAATTTCTCAAGTTGCCTCCACAGTCCGCCCCTCTGATGGGCACAGCTGCTCCCTTGAGCGGCGCTCTGCATAGCCAGTCAACGTATCTCTATGACTTCCGCCTTCACTTTTCCTGTTTCTGGTCTTGCCCTCCTTTGGCGGCAGTGGGGCCTGTGGGGCGATGGTAACTCTACAGGGCCTCAGTATTTCAGTGAAGGCGACCAAGCTGGCGCCTTGAGACTGGAGTCCCCACTGCCCCCTTGCCTCTGCTATGGCATCAGCAGAGGAACTAGCCATACCGGTGGGGCACTCACCCCAGAAACCAGCCCCACTGGTGCTGCGGCCAATTTTGACATGCCGCTGCATCACGGGGGTGTGGCATCGTGCCACAGCACCAGTGGGGCTGCTTGAGAAGATTCGGCAGGATACCGGAAAGCAGGATGTGTGGGTCCAATCCCCCTTCCCCCACCAGCTTCGCCTCGTGGCAGCGGCACTGGCAGCTCCCCCCCACATGGCCCATTTCTCCAGCTCCATTACTGGCAGCAGCTGCCTCAGTGAGCACCCCACCAGCACGGCTAGTTCCTTTGCTGATGCCGTAGTAGAGGCGAGGGGGTAGCCAGGGCTCCAGTCTGAAGCAATAGCTCGCCCTCTTCCACTTCCATGGGCTCCGGCTCGGTCGCTTTCACCGAAATATGGAGGTCCCATACAGCTGCCATTGCCCCACAGGCCCTGCTACCACCAAAGGAGGGCAAGACCGGAAACAGGAAAAGTGAAGGTGGAAGCCATAGAGATACATTGACCGGCTGTGTAGAGCGCCACTCGAGGGAGTGGATGCGCCCATCAGAGGGGCGGACTGTGGAGGCGACTTGAGAAATTATCTTTTCTCCGGCCTCAGGAGATGGGTTTTCATGTTATCCTGCCTCACGGTTGCCAGAAAATAGGAAAAAGTACCTTTGTCGGTTGGTGAACCTGATAATTATTAATGTTCTCAATTTGCACAATCAGGGGTGGTGTGTGTGTTTCTGCCATTGATCAACCGGTTCGCCGAACCAGAAAAAAATTAGATACCGGTTCTGCTGAACTGGTGCGAACCGGCTGAATCCCACCTCTGTCTACCTCTCCCAATTTAAATAACAGAGAAACTTCAAAACATTAAAAATCAGCAACTTTCTTTATTGTGGCTATGTTACCATTTTTCATACACACACACACACACACATATGTGTGTGTGTGTGTATAGTATGTATGTATATGTATATATGTATGTATATATATATATAGTGCTTTTTTTGTAAAACAAAAAGGTGCCGGAACTCACACACGTCATACAACCTGCCTTGCCTACCCTACAAGGTTCCATCCAAAAAAGGTGCCGGAACTCCGTTCTGGGCATTCTATGAGAAAAAAAGCCCATATATATATATATATATATGATAAATGATAAAACCTCCAAAGTACAATAACTCTTCCATAGCAGTGGTAGCTTTGTTTTTTTTTCTTTAAGCAGCAGCTGAGTAAAAGGAGAGGAGTTGATTGTTTTGATCATGGCATGGATTTTATGAGAATAAACTCAGCAAGTCTTCTCAAATAATTGTTGCGTATATATGCATTTTATACCCATATACTTTAAAAGCACTTTCCCCCACCAAGATAGGTTTTAGACATGCTGGGACTGTTATTTCCAGAATCCCCAGCCAGTTTAGCTAAAGCCTAGGAATTTTGACAGATCTAACTCATCTGAATGATAAAACAGTATGAAAATCTAGTTTAGGAAATCAATTTCAAAGTTGCAAACTCTATTTTCTGACCAACAATGTTGTCCTAAATTAATTTAACACTTCCTCAAGGAATAGAATATAAACATTCTTCTGCAGGTCAGTTTAAACTTTCTAGTGAGAAAGGACAGTGCAATCAGTTAATGTAGGAATATTATTTATGTTTGTATTTAAACTTGGGAAAATTAAATACGAAACAGTAAAAGCATTCAGATGTATGGCTCTGAAAGTTGGACCATAAGAAAGGCTGAGCGCAAAACAATTGAGGCCTTTGAACTATGGTGCTGGAGAAGACTCCTGCGAGTCCCCTGGACTGCAAGGTGATCAAACCAGTCAGTCCTAGAGGAGATCAACCCTGACTGCTCTTTAGAAGGCCAAATCCTGAAGTTGAAACTCAAATACTTTGGCCACCTAATGAGAAGGAAGGACTCACTGGAGAAGAGCCTAATGCTGGGAAAGATTGAGGGCAATAGAAGAAGGGGACAACAGAGAATGAGGTGGCTGGATGGAGTCACTGAAGCAGTAGGCGTGAGCTTAAATGGACTCCAGAAGATGGTAGAGGACAGGAAGGCCTGGGGGAACGTTGTCCATGGGGTCGCGATGGGTTGGACACGACTTCGCAATTAACAACAACAAATAAGCGTTCAGAAGAAGAATAATGTCAGAGCAACTGAGAAGAGGCAGAGTGAACAGCCAAGTTGTGGTGAAGAGGTAGATGTCAATTTTCAGAATATTGATGCATCACAAAATGGTATAATCATACTGAAAGATCTATATTTCAATATAAATTTCAATATAAAGTTTCAGTAGCAACTTCTAAGTACATTTACTGAGAGTAGAAGTCTTAACAGACAGATTGTTTATACAGTATAGTCCAGGAAGTCAATGGATAGTTATCAGTTTAAGTATTCACTCAGGTACACTTTTAAACTTTGCCTTTCAATATTTCTGTAGTATCTAAGAATAATGTCCTAACTATTTACCACTATAGGACATGAGGGAATCAAATCCATCCTTGGTGTATATGAGTGATTTATGAGCATGCTGCTCGGTTTTTTTGGAACTAATTAATTATGTCATGGAAAAAGGATTTACCCCCTACTTTCCCCTCAATCCTTGCTAATCTTGCATTATGGATAGAAGGGGGGAAATGAAGCAAGCATTTAGCAATCTCAATTGTCTGCAGTTCTATTGCCAAAACAAAGATGAATTGCAAAACAAATACAAATCAGGCAAAAGCTTTCTCGCATTAGGTGAGATTTCCCTATGAATCATTTTGAAATATTAGGTGTATTTTTTGCTGTTACAATTACCTAATGTTCTTCCTGAAGCAATATAATTAAAAAGCAAAATTTTGTTAGGGTTTTGAAACAGTCTTTATGAAATCTACTCCTGCCACTGGTAATTATAATGTACATCTTAATATACTTCTGCTAGGCCTGAGCTGGAGATAACAGTCCTATATGGATTGCATTTGGCTTGTGCAGAGAAGGTAAAATCCTTTATCTTATCTCAATCTCCATACAACAACCAGCCTCTCTTCCAATTCAGGCCTAATCTTCTTAGTAAATAATACTGATATTTTTCACCATAACAAAAATGGAGCTGCCAGATTCCTCTTGATAACGCCTCTCATTTACACACCATTCTCTGTCAAAATCTGCCTGATTTTACTTAATCTCTTTAACTCATCAAAAATATACTTTTTTACATTCAATCACGGTTCATTCCTTGCTACCAAATAATATTACTATAAATAAATCCAGCTGACTACACTCTGTCTGAATAGATAGACATCTTCTCATTATCCTTTTCTTTAAATAATGGCAAATTATTTGTTATACTATTGAATTTTGCTATGAAATTTGGGATTTTCTACCCAAATAGCCTAAGATGAGTGTTTAATTGATAGCATGTCTGGAAGCCATTCTATTTTAAAAAAAAAAAAAGTTACATTTTATGTCATCTTAGTTCACTATGCTTGAGAACACAGTCCTTTGCATCCTTATGTTTTCTTTAGTTAACCCCTTAAATAGATACTAAAACTCATTTCTTTGAACCAACTTTCAAAGTGATTAGACTGGATTATATAGGATTTTGATCACATGTAGATATATCTATATGCAATTTCTATATTCATGCTAGAAGTAATATGGGGACAAGTAAACATTCCATATTGTATAAGCCAATTGCAAGCTAGACTATGAAGATGAGATCTTATTTTGAATGAAGAACAAAATATATCTATAATTCATCCACAATTTTTATAATTAAATAGAAAAGGGGTAACATAAATAGAAATGCTTTCAAAACTGATTTCAGAACTGACATACTGGGGTCCTATATGAGTTGAGCCCCTGTTCCTTTTCTTCAGTAATGGATAATTTTGAGGCCAAAGGGTAAAAGGAAAATCTACTTTTTGAATCTTCTTTAACTCATCAATCTACCATGTCTGGGGCAATTTAGTTTGACCTGCTATAATTTTTTTTCCTAGTAGGGCACTCTAAAATTCTTGTGGATAGTAGAAGGCAGTATGGGCAAGTGAATACAGCACAGAGGAGAAAGCAGTTAGGTTCTCTGATATTTCTGAATAATGGAGCAATTTTATCCTATATTGTTGTTGGTGTTACTATAAATTATCTCAATTGAATGGTTTTTATAATTGTGCCAAAATATTCTGTTGGACTATAGAGTCATGAGCTATTTATCAAAGAAAGGCCAGGATTTGTTACTACTTCAGTGCTTTATGCCTATTTGCATTGGGTTGGCACTGCATAAGTTTCTTTGTGTTATGTTTTTTTTTTTTGAACAACAGAGTGGCTTTTGCTCTCTCCTCTTTGCAATTGGAGGTTCCTTAATTTTTTCTTGTTCCTGGCCATCACCATGCTATCATTAATCTATCAGAGGTAGCTGATATTTCTTCCAGTAATTTTAATTCCAATTTTTATTTCGTCTAGACTAATATTTATTTCTCTCTTTTTCTTTCTTTGATTCTCAATAATTACCAAAAGCAACTTAAGTTATAGAACAATAGCTTCATAACCTGCTGCAGAGTTTTCCATAAGCATCCCAAGCTGCCACTCATTCCGTCACCTCATAATCTATCGCAGCTTTTCTCAACTTGGACAACAAATCCCAGAACATAAAAGGCTGAGTGTTTATTGATCATGATCCAGAATCCTGGAATAGATAGCCTTTGGTCTCATCCTGAAAAATTCTTTGGATTTTCTTAATAGCAGCCACAAGGGGGAAATGCCTTATGGAATTTACACACAATAGCATATATAAACAAAGCAATATCACTATAAAGAAGTTATATGGCTGAGGAGTTGTATAAAAGTTGCATAAACTGCAAGCTTGCTTATTAGGGAACAGATTCTGTACAACAGCAGGGAAGTTATATTTAGTAAATGTCTTCTTTCGGTGCCTGCAAAAAAGACAAGCAGATACTAGGATAACTGGGCTTCTAACTGGGGAAAAAAATTCAGTGATCAATATGAATTTCTTCTGACAGAATATATTAGTCCTGAGCAGAGCATAACAGAATTGAAAATATTCAGGACTTCCAAAATATCACCTGAAAGCTGCTCTACACAGACTATGTGAAAAACAAAAATGATAGCTAAAGCAGGGTGGCACTGTTCAAGATTCTGAGCGATGGATGAACAAGAGTCAAACTTTTGCATGCAACTAAAAAGCTCTAGCTGAGTTGCATATAGTTTCAACACTATAGAGAGAGGATAGCACTGCATCTAGCTCTCATTGACATGGAGTCTGGATTAAAATGACAGCTTTCTCCCATGCAAATCACTCCAGAACTGAAGATTTTTCAAAATCTTCATTTGTTTAGCAATAGTACTTAGACTTTTATGCTGCCCCACAGCGCTCTCTGGGTGGTTTACAATGTATTTGCATATTGCCTCCAACAATCTGGGTCCTCATTTTATTGACCTCGGAAAGATGGAAAGCGTCAGGATTGAACTCCAGGCTGTGGGTAGAGTTTGCCTGCAATACTGCATTCTAACCACGGCACCACCAGAGCTCCTTTTTGACAGTTTACCACTGTCGAAAAAGCTAGATTGCTACAAGCATGAGAAAGGTGGGGAGGAAGAGGTTAAGGTAAAGGGTATACTGGCACTACTCCCTTTCAACATACAATAGGAAGTTGATCAAAATGACAACTGAGTCTTACTTCTATTATTCCAGTAGGACAATGATTTTCATTAACCTAAGAGAAACCTGCTGGAATAACATTGCCCTCTGTTCTCTCTCCAGCAACTCTCACCTGAAATAGAAAGAGAACCCTCTATTCTGGATCATTGCCACTTGCACCTCAAAGTAATAGCAACCATGGTGCTATCCACTCATTCCACCACTTCATAAAATATAGTAGCTTTTCTCAACTTGGACAACAGAATCTAGAGTGAGTGTTCTATTGATCATATTGGGTGAGAATTGTAGGAGGCATCAGAATTAGGAATATTGATCTATAGGTTAACTTGTTTAATTAAAACTTCAGCCTCTATTTTTCAACAGATGTACACAAAATATGATATATATGTGTTATAAATATAGTGAAATGTGTAGTCCATAGCAAAATAAAGATCCATGCATTCTTTCCTTTAGCAAATATTTTGTTTCTCCTTCGATGTTAGATCTTTTACAATGGCAAGTAAGAATTTCAAAGTTCTAGGCATAAATCTGAAATGCTTTGTTATGATAAACTAATTAAATTCCTTCTGACCCCATGCAGTTCAAGCAGAACAATTAACTTCCTGCCTGCTCCACACTGTGTCACTTTCTCTTATGCTGTGTCATATAAAACAAGATGATATTTTGCAACCTGCCATGATTTCTGGCAATTAAGTACCAAAATGCATTGTGACAATGGCCTTTTCAATATCAAAAAAAAAGAAAAAGTGGAAAGCTGTTAAATGATTTCCTTAGGATGGAAAGAAAGGCCAACAGAAATAACATACCCAGGTCAGAAATGCATCCTGTGTCTTTTCCTGCTAAGTCTTCATGAGGCACTTCATTAATAGTACAAGGAGACCTCTATGAGTTGTAGAAACAAAGGTTCATCTCTTGCAAATTAGTTTGAAATAGTAGTCTTTTTCACTTGTAACCTTAAAAAACACCATATTCAGCTTAATATTTTTATCTGGAGAATATACATATTTTTAGAAGTTAATAGTCTACATAGGTTTATTCATTTCTTCTGGTACTGGTTTCAGAATTTTTATTGGTTGCTTATCGATATGTTCAATACAGGTAAAGAAATTTCCTTTTTGGTTATCTGTTGATCATCAGCTGTTGGATGGCCGTAGTTAAGTTTATTAAATGGTGGTTTAATCTAAAGTAAACAGTACTGTGTGTAATAGAGTACCACTTAGAAAAATAGAGAGAAGGTAGAAATTAATAGAAACAGAAAGAAAGGGGTAAAAATAATTCTAAATAAAAATGGAATAAACATATATAAGGGAGGAAAAAATTGCAGTCTGTTTGGATGTATCGTTACTATATATAATGTAAACCCTACCATACAAGATGATAGAACAGTAATTCCCTGGTTTAACTATTAGCCCTGTCATAAATGTTATACAATATTATTAGCTTTCATAGCTGGTGAATATTCTTTTTCATATTATAGAAATTTATTGTTCTAATTGATTTACTCAGTTGTGCATATTTACTGTTGTTTTTATGTTTGATTGTCATATTCTGAGATATGCATAGTCAATGCTATTCTTGCTTTACATCCTACATGTGGGAAAGAAATCTCTATACTTTATGAATAAATATATAACATAAACACGATAATCCAAAAATATCCTAGTCGTGTTGTATGGTAGTGCCATACTGATGTATCTTTATGCAAATAGTAACCCTGTTTATCACAAAGCCTAAAATGGATTGGTGTCCCGTAGGCTATTTGGATAAGTGAAATTGCACTGTAGTTCATTTCATTTCATTTCTCCAGTGCCCACAGTAGATAAGGCCTATCTTGCAGACTGGAAGAGATCACCCAAGAGCAACTAGGTGGTGGCCTTTCTTTTTCCCTAGCCACTGCATTTTGAATTATAACTGCAGTTTATGGCTATATTCAGAACCATTAGAATCTTCATAACACCATGTTAATTTTTTTAGTGTTTGATTGTCCAGTTATGAAGGAAAGTGAGGAGTTGCATAGCAAGTATTTCTCCTGGGATACAGACATTTCATCTAGCCTTTAAAATAATAGTCTTTCCTTCTAGGTCTTCTAGGTCACACTTTGTGTTCGTAAAAACAGCAGTTTGTATTACAGTGCAAGCAACCAATAATATATATTACAGCAAAAACAAACGAATGCATCCAGTTAAATAAAAAGAGAGGAAAGATTCTTTTATCATGTGTCTATCTGTGTTAAAATAGATAGCTTTGACTAAAAATTTAGATTGGTTTCCGTTTACTTTTCACTCTTCAAACTCATGATTATATATTAATTGACATTAAAGCTGTAAATTAGCAAAGAATACAGTTGCTTTTCAGTATGTTTGTGCTGCTCAGCTAGAGATATGCTGTTTTTCCTACAACACACTCAGCATGCTGTGTTCTTCCGTGCAGGAGGGGGACAAGAATCACTTACCTATTTTATGCTGATGGAGAGTTTATGGGCAGAAGCATAAATACATGAATGTCCTTTGAATAAAATATTCTGTGACTTGATGCTGTATCACTTCAGTTCCCTAATTTTCTGTTAAAATGCAATGAGCAAAACAGTTGCCAGAAGTTCAAGTGTAGGAGATAGTTTCTCAAAATCAATGATACCATTTGTATTTTTAAAATATTTGGTGTGAATATAGTGATGGTGAGGAGAATATATGACTTGTTTTGCAAGCCAAATAGAGATCAACATAAACATTCAATAAGGAATTACCTTTGCCAGTTTAGAGTAGAACCTGAAGAGCAGAATCTGTAACCTCATCTAGGAAATCTCATTCGGGCCACATATGGGAAAGCTAACAGGTGGCATCCCAAATATAAGTGAGGTGACAAATGCCCCCCTTCCCTTTACCAAGGAGCATAGCTGGACATGGAATATTGCAAGCACAAATGAGCCTGTTGAAAAAGAAAAACACAGCATTGGAAGACTATCTGAAGGCAGTGAAGAAGATGCACTGAAATTAGTATACCATGAAGTACTTGCTGAGTACCAAACTGACCTATAAGAAAGACCAAATTAGGAAGAAAAGAGACATGCCAAGACAAAGTCTTACATGGCCGGTACCATAGAAGGCAGAACAGATAACATTAAAACCTTGCAATTGCTAAGAGCAGGAAAATTGAAGAAAGACACAGAGGGGTTAATTCTGGCTGCACAAGATCAAGCCTTAAGAACAAATGCATACAAAACCAGAATTGAGAAGAGAGCAATAGACAACAAATGCCACCTCTGTAAAGAAGCTGAAGAAACAGTGGACCAACTGGTTAGCTGTTGCAAGAAGAATCACAGGATGAATACAAAAAACAGCATGACAAAAAAACAATAATGGTGCCTTGGAAGATTTGCAAGAAATACCAGTAGCCTGCAAGAAGGAACTGATGGAACCACAAAATAGACCAGGTAATAGAAAATAAAGAAGCTAAAGTGCTCTGGGACATTAGAATTCAAACAGGCAGACACCTGCCATATAACACCCCAGACTTAACAACTGTCAGTAAGAAAGACAAAAAAAAGTCTGGTCAGTGGATGTGGCATGCATCTTTCTCCACATTAGCATGATTTGCAACCATTTTTGCTGATTTCCAGCAAAAAACAGCAAAAAATGCCCATTGAGGAAGCTGGATTCACTCAATGATTGTGTGATTTGTTTACAACCATGGTGATTCACCTAATAACTGCTGTAAAAATTGTCATAATATCATCCAAATCAGTTTATGACTGCAATGATTTACAATGGAAAACTCTGGTCTCAGTTGTGGCTGTAAGTTGAGGACTATCTATATATCACACAGTGGAACTGACACGAATGCTAGAAATTTTAATGTAAAGAAAAAAGTGATGAAAGGGAAATAATATATTCTGTGCGAATGTTAAAAAATAGTAAGACTTCAGATGTAACTGGAAAAATGATAATATTTGGATATGGTTTGCTTATGGAATGGCTGCATAGCTTTTTTTATCTTATATAAGAAAACGGCATCTATGGTTGTTGTCTATACAAATTGGGTTATTGTTCCTCTATATCAGTAGTTCTTAAATTGTTTGTCCCAATGATCCCTTTTCTTGGTCTCAAATATTGTCATTAACCCCACCAAAAAAACTAGACTCTTTTGTTTTATACAACTGTCTCAGCAATGGCAGTCCCAAGCTGGATCCTCAATTCACAAACAAGCAATTACAAATTGCTCCATTACCCCCAGGATATGTCCAAATTACCTGTTTGGGGGTAACTATCCCCAGCAGAACTGCAAAAGGAATTGCAAAAGGAACTGTAAAAGGAACTGCAAAAACTACTGAGAACTAAACTGTTGGATGTGCTTAGAAAAGTGTTTGGCAGAATTCAAATGGAAATGGTACAAAATGTGGCAATAAGCAAAATATGGAAAACACAGTGTAACATTTTGTGGCCAGAGAGTACTCACACCAGACCTCCATTAGATAGGTCATAGTGATGAAAACAAAATACTATTATAAACTTTAGAGAAAGCTAATAATAAAGTAAATAGGCTTAAATAATGGAATGCTTTGTGTGGATAAGAAGTTAAGGAATGGTTGCTGAGTGTGGTATAGTGGTATATGATGGCAGTAATGCATGTAGGAAAATAAATGGAATATCTAATAAATTGTTTGATGTCCCCTTGGCTGTTTAATTAATTTGTAGAGAAATATATATGGATGTTTATCATGCCATTTGCAGCAGGCACAATAAATATATACTGAGAATCTGAATGATCTGTAGCCCATGATAAAGAGATTATATGATACAAGGAGGAATACTGATCTAAAAATTATTGCATCAAAAATCATTTGACAAGAAAAAAAATGATTTCAAGCTAAGATAAATTAAGAAAAAATAAAGTGTTCATATTAAATGAATGTTTACTAATGATGAGAAATTAAGATGGAAAAAAATTGATTCTGCCCACTAAGATACAGTATATAGAGAAATAAGTATATCAGTTTAAGCAAAAACATCAGTGATGTATGAAACTTAGAACTTGCTCAGATAAGAAGATACAGAGTCAAGAATTGATGGGTGCTGCATTGAATGTGGATTGACTAGAAAAGTGATAGACTAGCATGAAAGCAGTGCATTGAGTTGGTTTATACAGAAAATGAGTAAGGATCAAATTGCAAAACAAATATATGTGGGAGAGTGAAAGGAAGATGTGAGGAAGCTGCAGTTTGATTATGTCTGACAATATGAAAAAGAAAGAAATTGTCAAAAAGAAAGAGATGGGAAATAGTATATAAGCATGGTGGAACGAAAAACAAAACTTGCAAAGAAATAAAAGTATGGAAAGATATAATGAGTGATTGCCCATGTCAAAAGTAAGGTTTACCATGATGGTGTATTATGCCCCGATTCAGCTCCTAAATCTGATTTAGAAGTGGGAAGTTATTTCCACAGGATTGCTCAGAAAATTGTACGAACATGCCCATGTATCACCAGAAGCCAATCACAACTCAGTTCTTTACTTTTACTTTACTTTTATCTTAGACTCCATGCCAATCCTCCATAGTCTTTTTAACTATAAGACAGACATTATTACTCTATGTTTGCTTTGCTTTGTTTTCCTTACCACCTATTCGAGGATAGATGGTGAAACTCCTAAGCCAGTGATCCCTACATTGCTTATCCATATATTTAGGCTGTCTTTGTGGCTGCAGTGGTCACTGCTGTTCATATTGTTACAGCTCTTATGTAGCAAGTGTCTATTGTGATAAAAGATTATTTTTCTCCATTTCATCCAGATGGCTTTAAAATGTGTCCTAAGGTGAGAGTATTTAACACAGTATTTCCCCCCCCATATGTTATTTCAACACTACATTTATTTAGACAAGCTGGTTTTGACATTCTGTTGAAAGCTGCTATCTGTTCAGTAATTCTCAGATAACAGAGAAATTTTCCAACAAAATTTCCCTTCAGTGTATCAAGAGACGAGACAATATAATCTCAAGTGTTATTGTGCTACTTATAGAAATAAATTATGGAGCAATTTCACTTGATAAATATTGTAACCCCTTTGCCTGTTTTGGATTTTATCTCTGCACTTTTATAGCAAGTAGATTAGTTGGATTTTTATTAAATGCATTCCCATTGTCATCAGTGAGAACTGCAGAAGCAGAAAATTAATAGAGAAGGATTTTCATTTCTACCCTTTTACCACACCCTATTATTTCAGCCAATGCAATCCAAATCATAGCATACTATGGCCTAAGGAAATCCAGACAATTATTACACTAAAGGTAGTGTATGTATTAAAGTGTGTTATTCCAAATTTCTACAGAGCAATACCTCTGACAATAACTCTTTTGCATATTGCCAGCTCCTATCATATCTCCACTACATTTCTCATCAATGCCCACGCAGGCAAGAGTCCATGCAGGGAACAGTGAAAGTGCTCACTATATTGTACCTACTCTAGGTCCCAGGTATTCTCTTGGCAGTCCTGGGTAAAATACATCTGATCAAGAGTGCATTTTAACAGCAACATTGGCATATTACCAGTTGCACTTACAGTAAAGCATCAACAAACTGCCAGTATGAATGATGGATTTGAATTTAAATAGCTTTTTAAAATTATTAGCAAAATATTTATGATTATGAGGAATTTGTTCTTTTTGTTGTTTTGGTCAGCTATATGGAAAACCAAATTAGAATATTCTGAATAAGCTGAATACAATTCACCAGGACAAGGAATGGAAGAGGGGGCAAAACTTTGTTCTCCAGTAGCCCCGAGGAAGAACAAAATCTAATTAATCTCTTAAAACCAGTTGGAATAGTAGTTAAGGTGCTGGACTAGGATCAAAGAAATCCAAGTTCAATCTACCCTTAGCCACAGAAGCTCACTGAGTGGCTTTGGTCCAGTCACTCTCTCTCAGCCCAATCTACTATAGAGAAACTGGAAGGAAGGTATGTTCTGCATACATCTTGAATGTGTGAAGGAACGATGGGATACAAATTTAAAAACTGAACAAGGTAAAAGACATTGATCATTATAACAGTTTGGCAATGGAACCAATGGCTTCGAGAAATAGAAGGACCTATCTCATTGTCTTTAAGTCATTAAGTGGAAGCTGGGCAGCTGTGTACTAAGGATGTTCCAGTTCTGAACATCCTGCACTTAGAAAGTTTGAACCAGATTTTATGAAAATGCAAAAAAGATTCAATGGTTACTTCTACAGAAAGAACTGGAACCTCTATGTTAAACTAAACTTAATGTTCCAAATAATGTTATTTGCAAAGTATATTAGCAGTAATTGAAAAGATATTTGACATATTCTGAGAACGTAAAGTAGCTGTATCTTTTTTTAGAAGAGTCATTTTGAGCAGAAAGTAATTAGATAAAGTATTCAGAAAATGCATAAACCGAGAAGCCTTGCATAGAACAGGCTTCCAAATTTATTGTTAATATGAAAGCTATCGACTGATGTCTTTGATTCTTCTGAAAGAATAACTTGTAGAAGGTCTTGAGAAGATAGGACATCCCATTTTATTTTAACATTATAATGAGCCAGGACTCAGAAGCCAGGCCCAACAAATATTAATACTTATTTAGTAAGAGCCTGTTGGAATATGTTGATTTTCCTGGTTGGGGAGAGCCAATGGCAAGCAAATGGTTGAACTCCCTGCATTAAAATTCTTTTTTTGCCCAAGAGATGCCTACAAGCCATTGTCCTACTTAGTCCCTTCTTGAGTCAGCACCGCATACCAATCCAAAGACCTAACCACAACAATTCCTAACAGTATAAGCAAGCATAACTCAAATTTGATTTTCTGTGCTATAAAATGTGTGGCTTTTGATGAGATGTTGAATGTTTGATACAATGAACAGATCAAAAGCCAAAATTAATAGATACGTTGAAACAAGCTCCCATAGACCCACTGATTCTCCTCCCAGTTTGCTTGCTTAATTCTGCATTCCATTATTCAGCAAATGAACATTGGCCAGAAATACCAAAGAAGGACATACACTCATCTTCACTTTCTGGGTTGAAGTTCAGATTTTGGCCACAGGGATAAAACCGGCAAAGGTCACCTAAAGCAGTGAGCAACCTGGACCAGACACAAGTCTAGGGGACAGATTTTTATTTATTTAATTTCTTCCTACAGTGCATCATCAGCTTTCCAACACTGATGTGAAATACTCAAAAAGAATTGTTACAGATTTTGCCTATACTGAAGCAACGTCACAAAGGAAGGAATGGCAACTTTCCTTTATGTGCCCAGTGATGTTTGTTTGATTGCTCTCTTCCTTTAGTCATTTATTAAATCTATACAATTTATAATGATGCTGTAGGCCAGGGGTGTCAAACTGCTGGCCTGCAGGCCGGATGTGTCATGGCAAAATCACGCCCACCCCATTGCTGGTAATGGAAAAAAAATCGCAATACGTCGCGACACGTCACATGATGTTGCGAGTTTGACACCCCTGCTGTAGGCTCTAACCACTGACGATTAAGTTTGTTCCTGCTTAATGACCCACGTAGATGATGGGAAACCAAAACAAAATGTTGGAAAGTAATTTTAACTGTATCAGGATATTCCTGATTGCCAGGTATTGTTGTCATCTACTTCCTCAGCGGAACTGCATAGCCAATAGTTAATTAACTGCAAGTCTTATAAGCTTTCAGAACATAAATATCTGAGCTTTATGACCCATAAATAGCTTTATGACCCATCCTGAAAGCCTCTTTCTAATGCCAGGAACTTCATTTACAAAACTAAGGGTGTTTCATATGGATCTGAAAGATATGAAAAATCTAGATACCTATTTTAGATTAAAAGTTGATGATTTTTGTACTTATATGTTTTTGTTGCTTAGGTAACTATGCTTTATGAAGGGTGATTTCTTCAACTGAAGTTGAGAAATAGTAGTAGTACAATGTGTCATTAACATAGTAGAAATAGTAGTAGTACAATGTGTCATTAACATACAAGCATTGTTACAGTTAATTTCCAGATAGGATACCCCCAGACTTAGGGCTATCAGGTAATTCTTTAATAAGTTCCCTTTAATTGATTATCTAATTTCATTTAAATAAATCTGGATATTTCTTACATCTCAATATAGGATCCTTCTTAAGATGTCAGTTATTAACCCACTGATTAAAGCCTGCAATCCTGTAAATTATCCCAAAAATGTAGAATCTAGATGTAATAAAATTAATATAATTTAATACAACCTGTAAACATGTGATGGGCCTGGTGACAAAATAGATATTGAAACCTACTTGTTAAGTTTCCAGAAGATTTCTTAAGGCTACAGTTCTGGGGTACAAGGCCAACTGCATTCAGGGAGATTTATGTTTCAATAGTCATACTGTACTGTGAAATATCTCTATAATACTTGACTTTCCATAACAATGTTGAGTTTCTATTCTGTGCTTGCCTCAGATTGTATTATACCAGAATGTCCTATAGAAAGGGAACTACATTAATAATGACTTCTTTAAGGCTGCAGATCTACCCATTTAGATCAAAATAAGGCCCATTAAATAGAGTAAGTGTAATAAAAATCTTTTGTCCTTTCCCACCAATTATACTTATTCATTTTCATAGAATAAAAACATTTTAAATTAAGAGTGGGGAATCAGTGTCCTCTGGAAGGAGGAAAAATGGAAAAAGTGAACATAATCATAATTAACTTGCCAAGCTAGGAACCAATTAGGGTGAAAATGAGCTGTTCATTTAAGGATTTATAGTATTTAAATTTTTGTACAAACATATGATCAAAATTCAGTTTAAGAATATGATATGCAGAATACAGCACTCTTTTCAAAGCCATCGAAATGACATCATTATGCATATTCATCTATTTTACCTGTTTCCATGTATATTCTGTTTAGAATACTTGCACAACAAAAAGAGTGGCAAAAGTAAGAGATGAAAATAAAACCATTCCTTGTAAAGGAGATATCTGCATTTCTTCCAAAGAGCAGAGAGGGCAGAATTCTGAATGTATTTCAGTAGAATGCATATCCTTCCCAATTGGACAGATGTAGATAATGGTATATTGGCTTGCAAGATGCTCTGTGAAGATTTTATCTATGGGTCTATCTGGTGATAACTATGGCATATGGAAGTTTGGGACTGGGACTATTAATTAATAATAAAGAATTAATAAGAATTAATAATAAAGAAGAAAAGAAAAGGAGAATCAATATATTATAGGTCTGGTTGAGGATTGGGAAGAATATTATAGATCTGGATGAAGGTATTCTAAAGCGTAGGTCAGAAAATATGAAACTGTATTATCCTAATAGTTAATGTGTATATGAAAGTAGTAGGACACAGGTGGGTGGAAGTAATATATTATGCATTAGTGAATGTTGATAATGAAAATCCCACAAATGATTGTGGAGAAAAACAAATATGTTGAAAGAATGAAAGTCAGAGAAAAATTAAAATATAAAAGTGACTGAGGCACCAAACCAATGAATAACAATATTGGTTAAAGTACATATGATTATACAAGGATATCTTTGTATTAAATAAGTGGTTTAAGCATAAGTCCAGTCATGTGGCATAACATATGGCAAAAGAATATAAACTCAGAAGCATGACTAATTTGATACTTTTGATGAAAGAATCAGAGAATTAATAAATGTTACAAGGGTGATGAGATGGACAGACTTTGTTTGATACTGTTAAAATTAGATCTTGAGAGAAAATGTCATAAAAAAAATAAAAGAACCTGAAATAAAAAACTGGAGTGAAAGTAGAACAACTGCAGGAAGAAAAATATATGGGTTTCATGTAAAAAGTGTTAGAATGTAGATTAAGGAATGGAAAGTGGAAATAAAGAAAAAGATTATGGATGGAATAAAGAAAAGAAGAATTGTGTTACTGACTCTCATAGAAGTGATTGAAGTTATCCTAACAGGAAGTATGAAAAAAGATGCTTGATGGAATGATGAAGTGAAAGAGACTACGGATGGAGAATAATGAATGTAAGATAATGATTGCTGCAAAAAAATGAAGATAAAATAAAGGAAACTATTGTACAGCTTCTACTCAGAGAAAAAGATACTTTAAATAGTGCAGATATGACAGAATGTGCAGCTGGAAAAGGAGTGTGTGCAGGGGTGGGGGGTGGGGTGGAGAATCTCAGCAATAGTGCCATTGCTTCCTAGGGAAGAAGCACGACATTCCAGAAAGGGGCCCTAAATAAGAGATTTATTGGTTCTGAACTGGATGGGGGAGGGAGGAAAAGGTTCAGGGTAGCTATCCCCTATGATTTCTCAGGATATATCTATTAAGTTAGAAAGGTATAGCTTTAATCTGGTGAGATTTTGTCTATTAGATGTCAGCAAATAAAGAACTGTATTCAAGCATATCTTCCTGATCACACCAAATATTCAAGAGCTCATATTAAGAGGGAAAGAAAATGCAGCACAATTTTGATGGACATAATATTGTTTTGGAACTGGATGAAAAGAACAAAAAAAAGAACTCAAGTGCTTTGTTGCTAATTTATTAAATAGAAGCCCTGGGAGGAAGAATGGTTTTCACAGGTAGAAAGTTGTGGAGAATAGCAATAGCACTTAGACTTATATACTGTTTCATAGTGCTTTTATAGCACTCTCTAAGCAGTTTACAATGTCAGTATATTGCCCCAACAATTTGGGTCTTCAGAAGAATGGAAGGCTGAGTCAACCTAGAACTGGTCAGAATCGAACTTGTGGCTGCAGGCAGAGTTTGCCTGCAATACCGCATTCTAAACACTGCACCACCATAGTGAGTGAAATTGGTGTAAAGTGGTTTATCTTATGTTTCCTTTACTTTTTCTTATAATATCTATTCACTTTACAGTAGTTTACTTGGTGTATTATCTCTTTTGCCTTTTCTGCATTCTAAATAATGTTCCTTACTCAAAAAGGAAATATTGTGAGATGAATATATTTATGTATGTAGGAAAGGAGAGAGTAGACAACATTTAAATATATGAGATTTGGTTGTTTAAGCATGCAGGTCAATATTAATTGAGTTCATAATCAACCCTGGATTGAATCACAAAAAATACTGTCCATATATCTGGTAGGAAAGCAGCTCAGTATGAGACAGTTAAGCAACAGCTCACTTAAGTCATGGTTGGAACTTGTGGAAAATAATAACTTAAAAGTAGAAGACAAGTATGATATTGTAGGCTGAAAAGCAGTTGTTGCATGCCTATCATCTCTCAGCAAATATTTCAATACTTGCATACTGTATATTGCAGATGCCGAGAAACAGTTTTAATAATGGGATATTGATAAACAGGGCAGCCTCTCTGTGGGAAGGAAAACAAATAGAGAAATGGCCACTGTGTATCTTGGACAGAATCTGTGGAAAAGTAGGAGAACTATGAAAAGTTAATTGGAAGCTGAAATTCATTTGGTGACTTGGCATTTGTTGCATTTCTACATCTAAACTCTCTTGAAATCAGAATGCTGTGATGTCTTGGAATTCTTGCATGGCTACGGATAATTAATACAGGAAGGAATTGTCATTCTCCCTTCATCATGGAGCCACTTCAAGTGATGCTCTGACAACCCGCAAACTGACATAGTGCCATTTCAATCTAGATTTGATTCGTCACTTTCACTACAACCTAAGCAGTAGTCTACATCTTGTGATTAGATTGCATGAGACAGAGGCTTAAAGAACCATCAACACAATGCTGACTTTGCATCAAAAATAACCAAGGAGATGCAGTTTCTAGCTCAAGATAAGCATGGATGGGTTCACTCCAAAGGACCGTTTCTCCTGTTATTTACACATTGGACATGACATAAACTGAACTAAATTGTGCAGCTGATATAAATATACAACAATGAGGTCATTCCAAATTGAACCTCGCCAAAAGACTTTGGGAAGATCATGACTCATGAATGCATCTGGCATCTGGTTGATACATGTTGGTAACTGAATGGGAGGCTAACAGAGAATGTTAGGATGGTGTGGAAGACAAAAACTTCCTGAAAGAAAGCAAAACTTCCATTTTATTGCCAAGGAAATTTCAGATATATTCATGAAGTCATCAAGACTCTCAAGAGGCCATTTAGGGACCTTTGTGGACCAAAATATAGCATGGGTTTACATAAATTATCTAAATACTCATATATAATTGGCAGAATACATTGCTACAGGATGGGGTTTTGGCCATGGCCTTTGATGTCATAAGACAAAAACAATAAACAAATTCATAGCAATCATTTATACTTGCAACATCTAAACAGAGTGCTCCCAAACTGGGGGACCAGTGGAAAATAATCAACAAGGTCAGTTGTCTTCATATCCTGGCAAATATAGATGATGCTTTGCCTAAAATGGGAGCTCATATGGCACTTGATTCAATTGAAAAGAACTTGGTTAATTTTCATATTCATGTAAACTCCACATTCTCCTAAAAACAGCCCAATTATTTCTAAATGAAATCTTTAGAAAGAAGATGAACATTTGGTATTCAGGACAGTGTGCTACTAAACTAAAATCTGTGGCATAGTCTAAAAAGGTAAAATGCAAATGAGACATTTTCTTTTCATATGACAAGTCTCCACCCATCCTGTGATTGTTCTGAGTGGGGTGATTGATTGCATGATTACTTTATAATGATACTTTTTCAGATGAGTGTGTGAGTATGCAATGTGTTTACAACTGGCACTTGGAGATGCAAAATTCTACAAACACATAATGTTTGGGAAAGAGTGATTTCTGTACAGAATGCTATAGGAAACAATATAGAAGTCAGACATATTTATTTACCTAAGTATACTGTATATTCTAGAATATAGACTTCTGCTTTTTGAAAAAAAATCAAAATATTTTAGCAGATAGGTTTGTTCACTGAAATAAGCAGGTATTCTGGAAAGTAATAAGAAGTAATACAATATCCTTGTTATTATGTCATCTGGCCAACATAGTTCTGAACAATGGTGTCCAAACAGGTGCACCATGATTGAATGCTTATATAAGTGGCAAATGTCAAAATAGTAGCTGCACTGCACAATTGAAATGCCCCTTTTTAACTTGTGCTGCATGGGTGACACACTAAAAAAGGGGTGAGGCTTCTATCATGTGGCTGTCATTTTGATGTTTTTGATATAACCCCCTCCCAATAGCCTTAACTCCAAGAGCTATTAGAAGAGTTAAAGTTGTATGCTACAGTGCCATGAGAAGTAAAGAAATGCTCCAACAGGCAAGTCAGCTCATTTGATTATAAATGGAGCAATTCCAACACAATTCTGTAGCATGTGTTTTGTGTATATTTGTGTTTGCGTGTGTATGTGTGTGTCAAAAATGTCAAAATAATGGCCACAACTGCACAAATCCCCTTTTTAAAAATATGTGTTGCATGAGTAGCATACCCCCCAAATGTGTGGAGTTTCGATCATCTGGTTGTGGCTGTCTTCTTGACATTTTGCTACCCCCACACACACACACTCCACTCGACCTCTGTGGACAACTTTAGTCCCTAAAGAAAAATTAAAACTGCAAAATGTCAAAAATGACAAAAAACCAAAGGGAGTAAAAGAATGCTAGAATAGGCAAGTTATTCATTTAGTTATGCATGGAACAAATGCTAGCACAATGCTGAAGTTGATGTGTTTATTTATTTGGTTAAGTTGGCGGACCAGGATGCAAAAATGATCTAGAATGCTATTGTATACATTATCATTACAACCAGTGCTTTTTTGTAAAAATAAAAGGTGCCGGAACTCACACACGTCATACAACCCGCCTTGCCTATCCTACAAGGTTCCATCCAAAAAAGGTGCCGGAACTCCGTTCTGGGCGTTCTATGAGAAAAAAAGCCCTGATTACAACTGTTATGTGTAAAGTGTGGCATCTACTCAAAACTACAATCTCATGGGCAACAAAAAATTATCCCTTCAACTTCTGAATTCAGAATGTTCCTTTTGGTTTAAAATGCAATTGGCATTTAAATGCTGTTTGGGTTTATCTATCTGAGCCTCTGGAAATGTTATCTTCTCTGATAATCAACCCAAGTTAAGACTAGAAAGAGCTTATTTTGCTTAGCATATTAGCACTTCCACTTCAGAACGATTCCTTTAGCATGATTCTGTAGTATTTACAATTTACGTAAGTACCGATTATATTTTCAAAGTCAAAGTGGAAAAAAATTGGTAGATTGTAGACAGTCATTGTGCTTTCTTTAATAGTCGGTCTTACATGTATTTGAATAATGCTTTATGAATATAATTTGAGAGGTAAGAGCTTGGTTCTCTTTTTTTAAAAAAAAATACACTTACATGGGCAGTGTGAGCTCTTGCTGAGGATCTTCAGTGTATGGCTATTGTGTTCTTAGAGAGTTAATAATAATAAAAAAAAAACCTCGGTTACATGGATACACAGTGGCAGGTAGGTGGAACTTAGGTAAATAAGTATTTATTCACATTCTTCTAGTAGCCAAGAAGGGAAAACTATTTTGATCATGCTACTTGCACAGCCAGTTTCTGCTTGAGAAAATGAACAGTACAGATGTCTCATTCACAACAGCTTTATTTTGGAACATCAGTAACAACCAATATTTTCAGAAGGGGCGTGCCAAATACCCCGAGGGTTGATTAGGAAATTCTACAAACGTGGCTTTGGAACACTGGAAACTGCATTATTCCGGGTCAAGAGGTTTTTCATGTCACTTGGTACCTGATCCTTTTAATTGGGGAGCAGCCTGGGGACTTCTGCAGATACAACATGACTCAGTAACTAAATTAGGATCTTTTGCTCTACAACTGTCCTAAGAGCTGCATCTTAAAAAATATCCATGATAAAATCATTATGTTACTCATTGCCTGATTCACATATTCCCTTCTATCTTCACTTTCAATAGCATTGTGTGCTGGGGCAGGAGCGGAATTAAGAAACTCTTGGTAGATAAACATGTGTGTAGAGTGTCAGACATGAGTAGGAGATTACAGAACACATCATCCTAAGTGCCACTTCTAAATACAACATGGGTAGCTTGTGGGAAATGTCATTTAAAAAGAAAAGCAAGACTTTGCAACCATAGTTGATTATATCATTAGCCAAACCGGAAATAATCTCTTCTTATGGCTGCCAGAATCTGTCACTACCCTGAAGTCTCTAATCTCCCAAGCAGAAAAACAAATCACTTCGTTTAAATTATAATGCTGGAAAGCATCTGGCAAAGCACCTAAAGGGAATGTGCAAATTTGCAAAGCTGTGCATAGGAGAGTAAGATGGTAGAATGTGGCTTAGGGAGGACAAGACAAAAGAATAATTCTAATAGAAGAAACTATCTGTAGCTCAGGGTTAAACTGTGGGCTCCTTCGTTGCTCTCTGAGCTTGTTGCTGGTTTGCAGATGTGTTGTTACTCAGCTAGCTAACTGCAGTATTGAAATGTTTGCAAGCAAACAACCAAGTTCAGAGAGCACAAAGAATAAAGTATTCAACTTCTGGATAAGTTCATTTAGTATAATTGGAAAAAACTGGAAATGGTTTGCCACTACTATCTTCTAACAATCTGAAAAAGAAAATTATTTGTATTTTAAATTTAAAGCTTTATCATGAAAATGCTTATCTTTCTGCCCCTTTTACCTCTTCTGCAATGTGATTTTTCTGAGTTATATTATTCAGATGTAATTGTACAAATGGGTTTGGGAGACCTTTTTAACCAGAAGAGTTAATATCTTTCCATAGTTCAGCAGGTGTGATTTCTCTAACATGTTCCTGATTTACTTGGGATAGCTGCTAATAATTTGCCAATAATTTGGGCACCATTCTAGGTCATGGTCAATAATGGCACCACAGATATCTATATAAAAAGCTAACAGTATCCCTACAAAGATCTAAAAGCTTTTAGAATGGCACAAGGATTCTTAATAACTCTGGGGTCCTAGCGTTTCCAAAGATACTATAAATGCCTAACTATAAATCCAAGACTAATTCTTAGTCAGAGTTGCAAAGTGTCAAGGCACTAAAAATATCTAGCATCATCTCCATCAACTATAACATGGTGGTGCTAATAAGAACAGTAATACCACCATTTTGCAACTGCCGGTGCTATTTTATTTTATGAGGTGCACTATCATTTACCTCTATGTTCAAAAAGAGGAATCTCTACTTGGAAACCTAGGTCACAAATGACCAGGATTTGTATGGGTGGCCTCGATTTGATTTGTACTGTATGTTTAGAGACAGATTGGCCTTTCTCAATTATGGAATCATAAAATATAGACTTCTGCCAATCAAGCAAGCAACTAGCCCATCCATATCTTCCATATGATTCAGCAACAACTCTTCAAAATTTCAGCTGATTTTTAAGCAAAGAAACCAGATATTGGCATTAGAAGTCTCACCACCAACAACAACCCTTCACACACACAAAAGAAACCAATGGCTGTATCTAAAATGAAATCACTTTTCACTTTTATCTTATAAAAATAAAATAAAAACCAAAATTAAATGAGTCCCCCACTAAATTTCCCCAAATTCCGGTTGTGTTGCCTTGTCATGAGAGTTCTGGGAGTTGAAGTCCACCCATTTTAAAGTTGCCAAGATTGAGAAATGCTGATCTAAAATTACCTTCTGTCTGGAAAGCATATTCAGGAGCTGATGTTTGATGTCAGAACTTAAAATGGGGAATTCAGAAAAAAAACCTGCATAACACACAATATTAGTTCTTCAAAATGTTGTCATTTCAATTTTCCCAAATCCTCTATCAACTATATAGGACTTTACTGTAAGGACACCTTTTGAGAATTTAGGGGTATTTGTTTTAAACATTAAGTCTTTTTATTCTTATCTGCATTGCAATTCTAGGCATTACTACTGTCCTTATATTTTTCTGACACAACCTCTATCAGACTTCGAATTCAAAAGTGTTTCAGTTTTGTAAAAAGTTGGCATTGAAGGTGGTTTTCTTTGCCACTTTGTAATTGCTGAAAATTGCAATATATGAATATTATCAGTATATTGAATACTTTAAAATGTATATTACTTAGTGGACAAATATTACAATTTATTTTGCCAGTACTGCTTTTGTTTTTGTTCATATTAGTCATACTACAAACTGACTTGCTCTTCTTCAAAAGTGAAGCATGCATTGGAACTTGCTTCATTTAAAATGGATTATATAGTCCCTATATTTACACAGGGAAAAAAAGACGACTGCTTTATGTTTGATTCACAATTTAAACTGCAGTAGACGTTGCAGGAGGTTTAAGACCAAACAAACACACATATACTTAGTGCATTTGATTACAGATCAGCAGGGAATAAACAAAAACACCCCTTTTTTGTTATATTAAAATCATACTTTTGTTCCCATGTTAGATGCTCACAACACTGCTCTTGTAAAAATGGAATGAGCAGCATGCAGCCAGCACAATTACAAACAAATATCTTATTTACCATTTTTAGTTAAATGCATTCTTGAAGAAAATAGTAAAGAGGGTAGAGTATACATTCTTCAATGAGAATACCATTTTAAAAAGTTTACCTGAATAATACAGACAAATAAAACAGAAGGTGGGAGAGTAGGAAGTGCAACCACCTTGAAGGACATCATGGAGGAAGAGCATCTATTTTGGGGGGAAACTGAGAAGGAGAAAATGGGTTGTTTGAAAAGAAGGCGATAGGAGCTGAGATTTAACATTCAGGAAAAGAAGCAGTGCAACTTTGAAGAATATGGATGGTCATGTCCCAGCAGATAATCTTGGAATAGGGGAAGAAAGGGCCACTGGCACAGTGAATTGAATCTGTTCTTTAGGGAGGAGAACTACAGGTATACCTGTTCATTTCGCAAGCTGAAGCGACCTCCAAAGTTTAATCCAGAAAGTCAACAAAAATGTCTATTGGGGTTAGGGAGTTAGGGATCTTTGAGTCAGCAAGTTAGGGATTTTGCTCTCCAACACCAGGAAGAGCAACAGAAGGAAAGAGCATCAAATAGACCTAAAATGTCCTAATGAGCTGCCATAATCATTTGATGTGAACATTATCATTTAATTCATCTATGGGCAATGAATGACTCATAACCTGCCTATGGCTCTCAGCCAGAACACACAGGAGTCCAGTGTTCCGGTTGCCAGCTGTTCCTAATCAATTGGGCAGCAGAAACAGCAAGTTTCCTTGCTTTCTCCCTGCTGTGTCCCTGCCACTCACAGAAGTGGGAAAAATAATATTGATAAGGATGTCTCAGAGGGAGGTTAAAGACTCTTCCCTTCTCTCAGTGAACCCTAGCAAAGATGCATTTTTTCTGAGCCATTGAAAGTACAGAAACAGCATTCCTTCTAAATGAATATAGAGGAGACCCTTTCCTCCTTACATCATACCTACATTTTTATCCATCCTCATGTTCAAGAATGGATTTTCAGCAAGGGTAACTTTGACCCAAGTAGCTGGGAAATTGTAGGAAAAGGAGTGGCAGAGCCTGGGGCAGCGTCAAAAGAGGAATCAGCCTAGACTCTCTATCTTGCCACACGAGGAGTAGGTCCAACCCCTCTTGAATTCCCTTAATCCTTATCTAGCACCAAAATAGTGCTAACTATTAGTTGACTAGATTCTTGTGCATAGGCATGAGCAATAAATCAGTTTAATTGGAACTTAATGTGTGGCTCTTTGCACCTGACAGAAAGAAAGAAATTAGAGCTTTTCTTTTCTGTTAATTTATCAAGATTTGTAGATTAATCATTATATATATACACACACACACACACACACACATGCATGTTGGAATGGAAGTGTGTGTGTGGTACATTTAGCTCACAGCATCACCATTAACTTGACTTATTTGTGTACATTTTATTAGAGACAGTTAACAACAGTTAACTGTCTCTAATAAATAAATAACAATAACAGTTAAAATGACTATATAGGACAGGGGTCCCCAAGCCCTGGGCTGCAGCCTACTACCGGACCATGGCCTATTCAGAATTCGGCCATGTGAGTGGTTGATCAGAGTGCATGTGCATGCGCAGCTCAATTTACACAAGCGGCAAGCTGGTGAGCAATCGCACACATGTGTAGCAGGCCAGCGGGCAATTGCACATATGTGCAGCAGGCCGGCAGGCAATTGTGTGTGTGCATGCTGGCTCGCCACTCATGTAAGTCAAGCTATGCATGTGCGCGCCAGCCCACCACTCACACAAGGGCTGTGTATGCACACACGTGCCGGCCCGCCACTCATGCAGCCCATTTCCCCCCACACATCTGGACCACCAAGCCACAAAGCTTGGGGACTGCTGATATGGGAGATATAATTTTTCTTCAGAAAATATTTTGTAACATGATCTAACCTTAGAAATCATTTCTATATAATTGACAGTAGAATCCTGGCCACTCTAGTCATAAGATGAAAATGGGAACAGAATCCAAAATCGACAGTTTGGGCTACAGTACAATTGACACCAAAGTTCATGACCAACAACATCCATCATAACCAGAGAGCTAGTGTGATGTAGTGTTTAAAATGCTGGACTAGAAATCAGGACACTATGAGTTCTAAACATGAAAGCCAGTTGGGTAAGTTTGGGCCAGTTACTCTCTCTCAGCCCAACTTATCTCACAGGTTTGTTGTGATCAAAATAGAAGGCAGGAGCATTAGGTATGTTTGCTGCCTTGAGTTGACCAAGTATGGACATAGGTATGTACTGGGTAGACATTCAACTGAAGCAGCAGCAATAGAGCTGGTTGCATATATTTACTCTGAGAGGGGTAACAATGTGGCAATGGTGAGAGAAAAGGAGGAAGAGTGAATGAAGTTTACTAATTTTAGAGAGAAGATACTCAGTGTATCTTGAAAGAGTAGTTATCTAGACAAATGGAAGAGATGGAATACCATGTTTGACACCTTTTTAGAGAAAGGACATAACAAAAATATATTAGAAATGCTTTTAGAAAATCAGACATGCTGTATGGGAATGAAACACTGCATGGAAAAAGAAGAATGGTTCCTGTCAAATTTGAAAGTGTCAGAATTAAAACAAAATATTCAAAATAACTGCAGTTATTTATTATTTCTGATTTCCGAATGAAGAGAATCATGTCCACAAAGAAAAACATTATCAACATTTGACATTTTGATAATAAACTGAATAATTAAAACGTTTTTGATCCAAGCTTAATTATAGAATTGAATGGGACAAATTAATGTGAACTATTTTGTCTCATTACTTTTAGTGCGCCTACTCTGAGGATGTGTCTAACTCAACTCAACTCAATAGTGTACATCATTTTTAAATAACAGTGGGGAAGGGGAAGAGACGACAGCAGGAAATTCAATTTCAGCATCTCCATCCCTTCATCTGATCATTTGCGCTATAGCCTGGTCAATCATCAATTAAACATCAATAATTTACGATGAAACAGTGTTCAAAGTGCAACAAACAGATTTTGTTAGTAATATTTACAAGATATCGGTAAGATTGACTAGAATGATAAACCCAGCTGATACTTAAAAATAAACAACAGCTAATTTTCCTGAAGTCTGTGGAAAGATACCAGCATTTATTCACACTCTGTGCTTTCTAGCATTTATTTTGTTTATTCTCAGAATGCTCATCCCATTTTCTTTTCTGTGAGACAAGGCGGCCAGCTGAAACATTTATTTGACTAGAGAAATTTGTTTCTCAGTGAATAAACAGGTTCTGCATGCTTCTGCTATTCACATTTAAGAGATGCCTCTCTACATAAAAGCCTACACACAGAGATACAAATACACACACAACCCTTACACACTATGCTGTTTGAAAGGGAAGTTTAAGGTGAATCATATATCCAAACAGATACTTTTATATGGAATGCCCACAACATATTTAACTTTATATTATTCCTAGAAAGTGCTAGAAAACAACATTTGATATAAAATGATTTAGCTGTGAAATATCCCGAGAAAGCTGAAAAAAGGAGTCTAAATTGAACATTGTAGAGTGCTACTATTTAATAAAAAGGATGATACAGGTAGTTCTTGTTTAACAACCATTTTTTAACTTTGAATACAATGGTGTTGAACAAGGAGACTTACATCTGGTCCTCGTAGTTGTGGCTATTGCAGTGTCCCCATTATCATATATAGCTTTTTGGGTGTTTGGAAATTGGCTGATAATTACAACAGTTGCAGCATCCTGTGTTCATGTTATCACCATTTGTGATCTTCACTGCTGGATTTTGACAAGCAAAGTCAATGGGGAAGCCAGCAAGATGTCAGAAAATGATCACATAATATAATCTGTGTACAATTTCCTTAAAAGTATGTAGGAAATGAACAGGTTGAGCTGGAAGGCAGAGTTAAACATGTCATCAGTTTGGAATCTTTGCACTCCCACAAGAGAGTGAATTCTGTTGACCTTTATCTAGCACCAATTTAACTTTCATTGTTAGTTGATAAAATTCTTGTGCACAGATAGCAATAATAAACTCTTCGGTGCTCTGAACTCAGTGAGTGTTCCTGGTTCTCTGCGTGTGACACAATGGCAACTGGAACTGCTGCAACTATCGTTGAAAGTGTGGTCACATGATGTTGTTTTTAAAACCACAATGATGGAATTGTCATTCCCAGTTACTGTCATTAAGTGAGGATTACCTGTACTAAGTTAGATGGACACTGCTGTAAAGTAGACCAATTGTTATCCACAGTCTCCTTAGTCTCATTGTCACATATCTGCACTTAGAAAATTTGTTATCACAGCTTGGTGTCTAGAGTAATCATTTTGACATTTCTGGATTTGGGGGGGTGTTTTTAATGTGCTTTTGCACATGCACTGTCTCACTATCCACATTCTTTGTATCTACAGTTGTTTAGTGGAATGGTGCCCCCACTAATCGCAAGGGCCACTTCTTGGAGGCAGCTTTATATTTATGACTTCCTGGAGACGGGTATACTTGATCAGTTAGAAAACATTCATATAAGAGGATTTACAAATGTATATACATTAAACAAGTTATAACAATAGGAAGACACAATAATTAAAAATACAATTACAGTGGTGTGGTTGCATATCACATTAAAACTTACTTGCTTTGCAGTGTTCCATGAAACTGGTCTTTGTGGCCTATAAACTATGATTTATGGTTTGATATAATGGGTGAATTAGACCATTACAATAATATGAAAATCACTTCGGAAAATAACCAGAGACTACAAGTTGAAACACAGTAGTAACAACATTTGAATGGTTGAATGGTACTTCAAGCACAGAAAAATATGTTTTCAATGTCCATTTTAAGACCAGCCTGAATCCCAAAATGAAGGAAATATCTATCTGACTACAACAGTATCTGTTTACTGAGGGCAGAAAAGATTGAAGCAATCTGCAATTAACTTAATGGTCAAATTCAGTCTCTTTCTTGATGGAGGAAAGGCATTTACCTCCATGGCTAGTAAATTATTTATTTATTTAACCAATCAAATCAATCACATACAAGGTGACTCTAGGCAGCGTACAACAAAAGGTGATATGGAACACCTTAGCAGACTGGACCTACAACATGCCTCTCCTGCTAGACCTGTTGTGACAGTAGAAGTAATTTGGAAGAGGCAGTCCCTCAGATAATCAAACAACGGAGATTCATGCATGCTCCTATATTAACTATCAATGAGAAAAAGTCTAAATAGTCTGTTCATGTACCGTATGACTATGCTTAAGAATGACCACTTTGAAGAATATGCCTGCACACATTTCTGAACAGAAATATATGGTTTTGTCTGATAATTCTTGTCATTGAGAAGGGGTGCTAGGCAGTATTATTTTGGTAAAAATGGCTGCTTTATGCAACATTAATCATAGTCGCTGGATTCTGGATACTAAGACAGAATAAAATAACCTTAAATTTTAAATAGGGGAAATGCCTATTTATTATTTGCTGATCAATTCTAACTGAATTGTAGAGATCTTTGTTAGAGACCGCAAGAAAGTAATTACCTTGCCTTGCTCTCGCAGACTGGTTGGCTGGAAGGAAAGAAGGATGGCATTTGAAAACCGTCTTCCTCACATTTTTTTTTTAATATAAAACCATGGGAGCGATTAAAGGTATGTCAACTTCAAGACTGGCATAATTACATGCTGGGTTAGAGACATGTCAGGGATCCACTGGGATTAGCCAATACCTGATGTGTCTCTTCTCTCCTTTTTTACATATACATTTGAATTACTTGTTTTGGGGGGAGCAGATTTAGAAACTTCGCATGAGTTGAAATAGGAAAGTGGTGGGATTCTGCTAGTTTGCACTGGTTCGGCAGAACCAATACTTAATTTTTTGTTGAGTTTGGCAAACCAGTTATGATAAATCTGTGTTTTCTGGAACACGTCTGGTTTTCGTTCAACTTCTTTCCAGGTGTGGGGGGGAAACCCTCCCCAAAAGTCCAAGAGAGGAGCGATGGAAACCAAACAGAGACGTGGCGCCTTCGATCATGTCTTTCAGGTGAAAACTAGGTGGTGCTTCTCAGAGGTAATTTCAGGAATAGACACTTCATCTCTCTAGTTTCCCGATTGGTGCATACGGGAAAGGGAGCGAGGCCACCAAGTATTAGCTGGGGTTGTGGCTCTGGAATTTTTTCCTGTCTAACTATACAGAGCACAACTAAGGATGAGTGGGAAAGCTCTTAAAGGATCTGTGATTTCATGCATTAAATTGTTTTTTGTCAGGCATTATTTAATATTTTTCATTAATATTTTAAAACTCTTTCTTATAACATAATCAAGGTTTGTGTACCTCTTTTATTGTTCTTATTTAAGTATTAAATGCATGAAATAATAAACTATATTAAATGCATGAAATAATAAACTGTTTTTTTATACTTAAAATGGTCATTAGGGCAGAGAACTGGTTGTTAAATTATTTGAATCCCACCACTGCAATAGGGGTTCCTAATATTGGGATTTTCTTTTCTAAAGAAAGAAACCTCTTTTGACTCTCAGAGGCATAAATATGTGAAAAATCCTGGCCCCCTTGAATGTTGCTCTAAGTCCATAAGGTCTAAAGCCTTAGTGTCTTTTAAACATTTACTTCCTTTTCCAAGTGCTTCTTATCTGAAAAGGCAAAGGCATATTATGTATGTAGGTGTGACTTTCACTAAAATAGAACAAGTTTTGTAAAGCATTTTTTGTTAAAAAAAATAGCTCATCAGAATTTTGTGTACAAGCTTGTGCATTTAATAATTCAACTTTGTGAATTAATTCGTAAGTTCAAATCAATTGTAGAGGATGTTAACAATGAAACTAGGATTCTCTGTTGTGAAAAAAGGCATTGCCTGTTCCTTCCTTGCATCAGGTAATTTAGCATTATCCTTTACCAACAGGAATAGAAGGACAAATTTAAAATGTATGCAGGAGGAATTCACAAACAGCTGCTTCCTATTTTATCTTTTTATTCCCCTTTTCCAACCAAATGGAAAGTGACATTCCATAGCTATTATGCACAGTGATATCTTACAAGTCAATTTGTCAGTCTCATTTTCAGATGACGCAACTCTTTATCTCACATGACTAGGCCTATAGAAATGTCCCCAAAGAGGAGACAACGCCTCACCAACAACCAGGCAAAAAGGTCAGGTTGTTGGATAGTCCCTTGAAAAACAGTCTTCATGTCTTGCAACTTTTTCTGATCTGCTGGACATGTCCAGACTGAAAAGGTTTGGTTCACCTAAGGGACCAGCACCTCCTCCCCCCATTTTTATACTGCTGTGGGGTTAATAGCTATGTCGTGTGGGGTCAGGGAAGACATCTGTGTCTCAGATAATATGCTTACAGTGATTACCACACATAATTGACTGACCTTCCCTCATTCTTTGCCTGCTACAGGCCATAGCTGATAGGGTGAGATGTTCCGAGGGAGTTTATTTTCCATCACATACAATTGTGCTGCTGAGCAAATATTTTAGCAAGCTTTGAATGCATCACCTCTCAAGCTCTGGGTTTAACAGTTAAAATATTAAAGCTGTGACTGACTTAATAATATTAGATTTTAAATCAGCTTGCAAAAGGAGGAAGGCAAAAATCAGCAAATTCTACTTACAGAACATTTTTAGATAGACTTAAGTAAACAGTAAACTTCAGAGATTTTTACAGGTCTGTTTAGGAATTTTCCCCCCTATCTTCAAATGGCCTTGCTTCAAAAGGTTCAAGAAGAGGGTTGTATCAAAGATGGTAGTAATAGTTGCAAAGAAGCCAAATCTTACCAATGCTTAACCGCAGGTGGTTTTACAGTGCCAAATACCTGAGTTTATACAGTTACAGTTTAAGAGCTTCAGGAGAATGTACATTGTGGGAATTAGAATAAATTTTAATCTCATGAGGTCTGTGCAAAACCAAACAAAGAAATGTCTGTCAAATTGAAGAAATAGTTTGTTGGACTTGCTTTTATAAATGATGTATATATATATATATTAATGAGGTACTCAGCATCATGATTTGTATTGTTACTGTTTTTATATAGAAGGGCATAATAACCCTATGCCGGGCTACTCTACTGATTTGTATTGGACTAATATAGATCCCAAGACCTGACTGGGCTTAATTCCCATCATTCTCAGCCAGTGTAACCGTGGTAAGGGACAATGTAAATTATATGAAGACCCAAAGTTGAAAATAATATTAAATATTAAATTATTTCACCAATTATAACATTGTACTGGGAATATTATTTCAAAAGATGGTGCACTTGTGTGTTTGTGTACACATGCCTATAAAGCACAAGCATGCACGATGATGATAACAGGAATAAGAAATAACATTCTTGGCTAAGTCCTGAAACTGAATTCTAAGCCTCCCCTTCTGAAAGTTGTGTGTGCTCCACCCAAAATATTTTGGTGATCCTTTCATACACAAAAGTTAGAAGGAAATGTAACATACAAACCAACTCTAAGATCATTAACATTTGTACTGTATTTGTCACTTATAAAAATCTCCCCCAGATATGAACCCATAATCTCTCAAACATTTAAACACCATTAATATAAACAAATGCAAAGGGAATTGTATGGTAACTGCACAATGAGAAGAAGGAGAATATACACATTCAAAACATATGGGTGATCTTTAAAAAAATCTCAGCATCACTTCATAATTATATACTACAAGTTTTAATTAACTAAAGCTCTGAATATCATAATGCCTTATTAAAATGCAATTAATCCTTTGATTAAAAAACAAAAAGCACAAGTATTTACAACAAAAACACAAGTAGAATAATTACAAATATCATGTACCCATTTCTTTTATTTGGGTGTCACTTATGATGTCTCACATTCCCTTCATTAATTCAAATACACACATTATCTCAAATCCACAGCCGATTGAGTGACAGTGGCCACCAAACACACAGCACTATATCCTATTGATTTCTGCAAATCCTGAACAATGCCATTTGCATGCTTGTTTCTGTAATAATAAAGATATGCCATTCAGAATTAAAGGACCGGCCAGACTAGTGGCAACTAATTGTGTTGTGTGTAATGAGTGCAATTTCAATTTGATATAACCCTCAGCTTTTCTTGCAGCACTCGCTAAGTACTTTCAAGTCTTTGTAGGGAAATAATTGATTTTTTTGTGCTGTGGGCACAAGAAAATTATTATGATCTTTTGAATAATGCCAAAGAAAGGACCATGAATGATTTAAATTGGTATGTGAAGAAGGCTTCACTGTGGATTGCAGTTTGACTGACATCCTGCTAATGTAGTATCTAGATTAGCAATTTTTAAGGAGGCAGCCAATATAAAAACTGGTAAAACAGAAAAACATTGCTAACAGGGATTTTGGTTTTGTTCTCTAGCAAGGGAGAACAATACGGTCATTTCATGCATGTCGGACAGGCACTATACAATTTATTGCATAAATGCCCTTGCTTTTGTCTCTATGCCATGTGAGTTGAAGGGTACATTTCAGCTCGTAAGTTTTACATTTTAACGAAATGTGGAGATACAATAGCACAGTGCAAAGTTACCCAGCAGCTGAAGTCTATTGGACACAATAGGTTGCTATGGACATTTGAGGCATCTATTGTATCATTTTGCTTCACCCTAAGAAAAATTAGGACGAGCCAGTTTTCCATAAACGAAAGTTAGCCTCTCCCTTCAATATTACTTCTTTTCCCTTATTGCATGTTCTTTGTCATGTTATGTTGCAGAATTTTTTCAAGCTATCTCAAAAATGAGGCAACTGACACTTTGATTTTAGAGGCTTTTCCTTGGAATTAAATCCATTGATCTTGATATAACCAGGTTTCCGACTGCAGTCTTACCAAAAGAAAACAAGCAAACCCCAAGCCCAACAAAAGTATATTTTTGAACAGCGATATTTGTCATTCAATAATCTGGAATTTATTCAGCATTCTCTTATTAGGCTGCTAACTAACTAATCAACCCATTGCTTTTCAATAAAGCTTCCTATATTATAGCTAAAAACAAACATAAATTTCAAAAATCTGTAGCTTTTTGTTAAAAGGCAAGGGAATATTGAAAATTTTCCTTTCTAGTTCTCTATTGCCAAAATATTTTTAAGGAATTAATAGACAGTTCCAAATATCTTTTTAAAACCCTCCCCCTCCCCCGCATTTGCCATTTGCTAGCTGTTTAATCCATCAATTGATTTATGGTCCGATTTTTAATTTACACCTTCATTTTAAGCAGGTTCACAAAGTAGTAAATTCTGTTTAGACTGACGGAAGTACCTTCCTCATGTGTGATTCTGGCCCTGAGCACACAGTGATAATTTATTGTAATAAAATACCTAATTTTAAAACAAGTCATCTGTTTGCCCTCAATAAAATACACACATATTTTCAGAACTGTACAAAGCAACTATAATCAAACATGAAAAGGTAGCTTTTAATTACATATTTGCAATTTTGTAACTAATAATTGCAAAACAATCCATGTAAAAATTCAAGAGATAGGCCTCCAATTTTTCTCCTTTCCCTTTTTTTCTTAAAAAAAATAGAGCGCACTATTCCTAGACAACCTTCAAATCAGCAGCAAATAAGTAGGTCTCACTGTTTTCAAATGCAATTCCACCTTAAAATGCATACCTTCCAAATCTTATTCTTCAGAGGCGGGAATGTTGTTAATTTAGTTGGTCATAACTAAATAGTTTCTAATCTGGAGCAGGAGTCTGCTGAGAATATTGGACAGTTTAAAGGTTAATCACCATCGCCTGGTTACACAAGTGAGGCAGAACTAATTCCTCCAAAGGCAAATGGCTTGCAGTTTTATCAGCAGTGCAGATTAGAAGTGTTAATATACAGAATAGAATGGATGCTCAAGGGCCAGTTCTCCCTTATCGGCAAACTTTGCAACAGAACTCAGCTACTGCACAACCTCTGCACTTTCTATAATAAGGCCCCCTCGTTTTGCCTCTCGAGCAGAACTATCAAACAATCCTCCCCAAACCACTGCCACCAAAATCAGGGTATTACAGACCACAGCTAATTGGAAGATCACTATAATGAAGTAAAAAGATAAAATACTTTTGGCTGCAGGCCTAAAACGTGGATCAGCCCAACATAGGGAGCTATCTGGCTATGTCACATTCAGAGAGATTTACATAAACAATAAACTCAAACCGATTGCCCTGCAAATACATCTTTGTTTACAGCTAATGCAATCTAAAGCACTGGTTGTAGAAAAAGCAGAAAGGAAGAAGCAGGGAGAGGGAGAGAGGGAAGGAGAGAGGAGAGGAGATGTAGTTGTGTATTACTGAGAGATCCAACAGCCACCAGCTCAAACATCTTGGAACTCTGGTAATTCTGAAATGTACTCCATACAGAGAAGATGCAGGAAGACAAGCAAGGCAGTCATGCTACACAGTGTTTTAATATTGATGACCTTCAGAATTTCCCATTATTTCCTTTAATACAACTCAATATTGGCTGAGAATGGATTTTTCTCTCCACAAAATTGGCACAAAGCAAGAACAGGAAAGTACTGTAAATATCAACCTTCCTTTTTCAAATTATAATTTCTTGACAGGAAAGTTTAAAGAATGGTAATGCTTTCCAAATTACTGAAGACTAGGAAGAGAGTATGCATTGTAAATTGTGAGATAAATGTAAACGGAGCAAGTAATCCTATCTTTGAATGTTAATTACTGTAATTTTTCTCCTTACTTCATAAAGACCTGATCCTCTGATATTGGTCCCATATTCCACCAATCTCAGACAAATGCCAAACAAGCTTACATAACCATATGATTTGATTTACTAGGCAATATGTATATAATTATAAATGCAATGGGCTAAAAGCTCCTTATTACCTCTCTACCATGTGGTGCCATCAGGGAGGCCACACCCAGTTGAACCTCCCACAAGCCATGAGCTGACAATGTTGTACAGATGTGGAATGATCACAAATGTACTAATTCATGTTTCCAGAGAAAGAAAGTGGTCAAACAGGTTTATAGGAAAAATGAAGGGGCAGTTGATTTAGACAAGCTATTGTACTAAGACTTATAGACAGAAGGAACTCTGCAGAAAAGAAGAATTTTAAGGATACAAGACAACAGAAAGCAAGAACTAATCACAGTTTAGAAGGTTGTAAGAAAACTCTCACAAACATATAGATGTTATATGCATATATCTTGCATTTACTTCCCTAATCTTCTCAAAAAAGAGGAGGGAATAGTAAAACCAGTGAACATCTAGGGGCATACATAGCAAATAACTCATGTTAATAATATTTCTCTGTATTAAGTAATGTAAATTAGTATACTCTGTAATAATCTGATAATTGTTTACCTCTTAGTTCTGTACAAATTGTAAAGATGACAGAAAGATGAAATAGGGCAACAGGTAAAGAAATGATGCTTAATTCCATAGCTTGTCTATCCATTCTATGGACAAGACTGACAGTCTGCAAGGTTTGTTATGAAAAAAGTATCTTTCAAAATAATTTTTGAAACTGAGCAAGTCGATGTGCAGTTCCAAGAGATCCCACAAAGTAATATGCTTGTTGTGTATCTCCAATTGACAACTAGCACAGATATTCTAATCTCCTATGGCTGTGATGAGCTGTGCAGTTTTTACAGGTGGCACTGGAAAGTAGGTGGTTAGGATGTTGTGGAATGTTTTTAGTATGAGTAACAGCAGCGTTTCTAAACTTTTGCAACATTAGGCTGTGCATTCTTCAACACCCAGAATTCCCCAGCCAGCCTGCTACTTCCTATGTCCACACAGCTTAAAATTGCTGAAGTTGGTGAACACAGGGTTACAGCTTCGTGCAAATGAAAAAGTGCCTATGTAAGCCCTAGAAAGGGGGAAAATAAGAAGGAAGCTAAATTTATTTTTGGTTTACTTGGTATTGACAATGTACAAACAAATGTTGATGGAAGTCATATGTTCGTCAACTGTTAATATTTTTCATCTATTAATATTTTTCATCTGAATTTCTTAGAGTATCATTAATATATATCCTATCTATCTATCTATCTATCTATCTATCTATCTATCTATCTATCTATCTATCTATCTATCTATCTATCTATCTATCTATCTATCTATCTATCTATCTATCTATCTATCTATCTATCTATCTATCATTAAAATACAATACTTGTAAGCTTCGATACATATTTCTAAAGTGCATCACCTTACTGAAAGTTGGCATGTCATAAATGACCTGCCAATTTTTAGTTTACTGTCATTTACTGACTGGCTGACCAAATCAGTAATTTGTAACTAATGTTATTCATGTAACCACACAATGAATGTCACTGGAAAACCATATTCTGCAGAACGTGGGGAGAAAAAGTGACTAGAACCTTATTACAATAGTACAGGTCCCACTTTCCAATGAAAAGTAGAGTCCACATTATAACTATTTGTTCCTTGACTCGAGCAACAAAGGATTTTACTACCCATTATCTGAAATGGAAAATATTTGTGCTTTGTCACTGGCTAGAGCAGGGGTAGGCAACCTTGGCTCTTTTATGACTCGTGGACTTCAACTCCCAGAATTCCTGAGCCAGCCATGCTGGCTCAGGAATTCTGGGAGTTGAAGTCCACGAGTCATAAAAGAGCCAAGGTTGCCTACCCCTGGGCTAGAGGAAGGAGAAGAAGACAACACATGGACAAATGCATATACCAGCAACTGATTTGCTAATATGTCATGTGACATGTCTGAGCCATCTCAACAGTAGATTTTGTCAAACATCTCATCAGGCAAATTTAGCTCAACATTGGTTTTTCTTGAATCATGGCAAAGAACCATGGCCATGATGGAACTCTTGACATTTGAGATTTTCCAGTAGTGCTGCTATTATTATTAATGCAAAGAGTGGCATTCCAGCCCTTGGGAAATTATTAGAGAATGTCCCTTTCTGGAAAAATTGGAAGAAATTGTCTCTCCTACATTTGGTGAAGACTATTAAAAAATACTGCAGTGTCTTAGCAGTTTGTTTTAGCAATACACTTGTGCTTGCTTAGAAGGCATTTCTTCATTTAGGATTCTCACCATCCCCTTTAAAAACCTACACAAACTTCTGTGGATTCAACATCCACCTCATGTGTCTTGACTGAGATATAAAATGTTTTCCGACTTGTGGAAAAATAAAAAAGCCAAAGGAATCCCCAACTTATTGTTCCATCTCTGTTTTCCAGTCCTCTCTACAAGCCCTTCAGTTGTCAGCTTTATCCTTCTAGTGATGACTGCTCCCTCTCCAACTACATCTGTACACAAGGGATTGCCTAGTGACCTCAACACTGAAAATGAAGCAACATACCCTGGAGCTGGCAAATCAATCAGGTTACACGCCTCCACTTTAAGCCCATTTCCAATTATTTCAGGTGCAGGTTTTAACATGTGCAGCTTGCCCTCCCACTTGGTTCTTTTTCTTCATTAGCATATTAAGACCCCTTCCTCCTACCGTTTTTCCCAAAATCAGAAGCCAGAAGGCATTTTGCAAAGCTGATGACTCTCAATTACACCATCTTATTCATAACCCCAATGTTTTTCTTACAAGGGTATGCCTGGGTAAATATATAGGCGAACAGCTGGTTTTGAGTGACTTCAATTAGTTCTTCAAAGATATAGCAGCAATATGCATTAATAACTAGTCTCACTTCCCCTTGGAGTGCCCAGTTGAAGGTCAGAGAGATATCATTTTAGTCTATGCACAATAAAGAATATCCTACATTATCACTCAGATATTAATATTCAGATTGAAAAAATATCCTCCAACATACAAAAGGACAAAAGAAAAATATGACAGAGGAACAGGACTGAGTTTGCTGTTTCCCTCTTCTATCCTGGCACCACCACCAAAACTACTCTTAATAATAATAATAATAATAATAAAGTTGGAAGGGACCTTGAAGGTCATCTAGTCCAATCCCCTGCTCAGGCAGGAAACCCTATACCATTTCGGACAAATGGCTGTCCAGTCTCTTCTTAAAAACTTCCAGTGGATTGGGAGACTTCTTATGGATTGGGAGAGCCCTGGGGTGGCTAGAGACTAGATGCAAGGAAGTGTTAGTTTCCTTTACCTTTTTGCTGCCATCTAGGGGTTATCCTGATTTTGGGGGGGGGCTAAGATCCAGTAGTTCTACTTAGAAAGGGGAATCAAGCAAAATCTTGTCTCTCCATTTGCTTAGATAGAACAATTTAGCAACTAAGGCAAGGCTGTAGAGAAGTGACTGGAATTGCTTTTCAACAATCCTTTTCATTTAGCATTTCAAAACTTTGATCAGGAGACAAACATAAGCACAAGTGTAAGAGGCCTATAACTATAGGGAAGGATAACAATATTTTAAAAAAAACCTGTGAAATTAATTGCAGTTGTATAAAGTTCAAGTTAACGTAATAAGCAAACTATTTTTTTATAGCCTGGAGATTCATCAACTGGAATCATAAAAGAGGACAAGAATATATATTCTTACACTTCATCATCTCCTTAGCACAGTGTGCTCTGCTTTGGCTGCTTTAGCAGCGGCTGTTTTAGATTCATATTTATATTGAGTGCAGTGTAGTGGCTGGTATTATTTTGCAAACAAGGAAACTTAGGTTACAGTTCACCCTTTGCCATGCACTTCACAGAAATATTATTGTTGTGAGGGAAAAATAGGAGGACAGAGAACTGTCTATGTCATCTTGAACAACTGTATTAATGGAAGAATATAAATCTAATGAACAAATATCATATACTGTATATACACTTATTCTCCCTCCCCTTGCCATGGGAATTACTGGCACAAGGTAAGTTTTGTGGGTTGCTTGGTTACACAATGGCAATGAGTAACCAAACAGCTGATTTTGTAAATGTATTAGAACTCTTTTGGAAGTAATCTTTCTATTCACCAAGGCTTTTGAAACAACTTGTGACTTAAATTACTCTATGTATGCTGAAATCATAAGTCAGCTGCCAGATAGGAAATACTCAGAAATACAATTTTGTGTTTTAAAGCTGTACTTTTTTTTGTAAGATCCTTAGGAAATATGTGCTGAATAGTCATATTTATTTATTAAAACATAGATATAATCCACTTTTCAATACATAACTCTGGGCAATAAATAAACAATAAACAAAATAATATCTCCCCCATACTTAATATAAAAGAGCCCAATAACCAAAATTGAAAAGAAATTCAATAAAGAGGAAAAAGGTGATGTGCACAGAACAATTTCACAAAACAAATATGAATATACTGGACTTGTCTAACATCCAGGACCTAGTGCCTGGGGACAAAGACCAAGAGGATTGGGGTCCTCCAAATTTAAAACAGGGGGATGTTCCTTAGGCAGGTTCTCCAATAGAGAAGAATGCCTTCTTGGTTCTACAAGATCTAGAATAGAATAGAATAGAATAGAATAACAGAGTTGGAAGGGACCTTGGAGGTCTTCTAGTCCAACCCACTGCTTAGGCAGGAAATCCTATACCATTTCAGACAAATGGTTATCCAATCTCTTTTTAAAACTTCCAGTGTTGGAGTGTTCACAACTTTGGGAGGCAAGTTGTTCCACTGATTAATTATTCTAACTGTCAGGAAATTTCTCCTTAGTTCTAGAATGCTTCTTTCCTTGATTAGTTTCCATCCATTGCTTCTTGTCCTGCCTTCAGGTGCTTTGGAGAATAGTTTGACTCCCTCTTCTTTGCGGCAACCCCTGAGATATTGGAACACTGCTATCATGTCACCCCTAGTCCTTCTTTTCATTAGTAATAGCAATAGCACTTAGACTTATATATCGCTTCACAGTGCTTTACACAGCCCTCTCTAAGTGGTTTACAGAGTCAGCATATCTTGGTCCCCATTTTACCGACCTCGGAAGGATGGAAGGCTGAGTCAACCTTGAGCCGGTGAGATTCAAACTGCAAACTGCTGGCAGCCAGGAATCAGCAGAAGTAGCTTGCAGTACTGCATTCTAACCACTGCACCCCTATACCACTAGACATACCCAATTCCAGCAATCATTCTATATATGTTTTAACCTCGAGTCCCCTGATCATCTTTGTGGCTCTTCGCTGCATTCTTTCTAGAGTCTCAACATTTTTCTTACATCATGAACAAAATTGGATGCAGTATTACAAGTGTGGCCTTACCAAGGCATTATAAAGCAGTATTAACACTTCACGTGATCTTGATTCTATCCCTCTGTTAATGCAGGATCTTTGAAATCAGTGGTTCAGTTCAGTGGTTCTGAGATCACCTCTGCCAGTTCCTTCCGAACCTTGAGGGGGAATCCATCTGTTGATTTGAACTCATTTAGGGTGGACAGGTGTTCACTTACCATTTTCTTGCCTATTTTAACTTGTGTTTCTAATCTGTTTTTTACAGTACTGTTTTTGATAGGACTGTTTCTTCCCTTTGTGTAAAGACAGATGCAAAAAATGAATTAAGCAGTTCTGCTTTCTCCCTGTTGCTTGTCACCTTCTTGGCACTTTCTCCCACTAATGGACCAGTCATTTCCTTGACTTTTTTCTTCTTTTTTACATGTTGAAAGGAGTTTTTTGGTTATTTTTTACTTTTGTCGCAAGCCTTAACTCATTTTGAGCCTTAGCTTTCCTCACTTCATCTTTGCAGGCTTGAGCTATTTGTTGATATTCTGCCTTAGTTATGTGCCCCTCTTTCCACTTTTTTATACTTGTTCTTTTTGTCTTTCAATTTATCAGAGTTCTTTATGCAGCCATGCTGGTTTCTTTTAAGAGCTGTTATTTTTCTTCTTTATTGGTATTGTGCTAGACTGGGCTTTTATAATCTCACTTCCCTAGTTCTCTTTTCTACTTTTTGGGAGACAAAGTTGTTTGCTAGATTTGTTGGGAACCTGTTTGATCTTCCACTTGGTGCAGAGTTTATCTCCCAGTTGATGTCAGGGTAGTTAAAGTCCCCCATTACTATTGTGATGTGCTTCCTACATACTTTAGTTAACTGACTAGCAAAAAGTTCATCTATTTTCTCTGTTTGGTTGGGTGGCCTATAGTATACACCTATGGCAGTGTCATTTTCCCCCCTTTTATATTGACCCAAATGCATTCAAGACAGTTTTCATCATTGTTGTTCTCTATTTCTGTAGAGATGTAGTTATTTCTTATATATAGTACAACTCCACCTCTTCTTTTATTTGGTCTGTTTCTTTTAAATAATTTAAATCCCTCTAGCTGTATGTTCCATTTGTGAGTTTCATCCCACCAAGTTTCCGTAATGGCAATAATATCATATCTGCCTTCATTTACTTGAATTTCTAATTCTCCCTGTTTATTGCTCATACTCTGAGCATTGGTGTATAGACATTTGAGTCCTTTTTGACTGACTCTGTGTTATTAAACAGATGACACTGTTTAATAGATTGGAACTGCAACTTGCCCATCCTGTCAGATTTAATAGAATGAGCTGAAAACCTCTTAATATTGTAAATAGTATACATATTACTGCTGTTATTAATAGTAATCTGTAGCCTAGAAACATAGAACACATGTATACTTGTTCAAATGATGTCACTTTTGTATTGAAACCGATTGATTCATCTGTGACCTTCCCAGATGTGCTCAAGCAAGAACTTTGGCAAAAGAACCTATTACTTTGGGAAGCAGATTTCCAATACTGTTTGAGACTCATAGAAGCTGAAGAAGCCACAGGAATGATCTATCACCCACAATGGTAGATACAACAATTATCTTTGGAAGGTCCTACTGCAGGTGCCACAAATTGTGGATTGTCATCCTGCAGTCGCCCTCACAGCAGATGGGCTATTCTTTTGAATTCTCTAGCACCTGCTATATAAAGGGTGGCTATTATTACATCATTAGAAAATTAAGAATAGAATCATTGCAGCACAGTTACTCCCCAATCTCCATTTCATCTCCATTCTGCTCCCAGAATTCAAAAAACAAACTGCTTACCTAATGAGCAGGAGCTAGAATTCCCTACCATCTAGTACAGTGTTTAAGAGATACTGTCTTTGATTCAAGAGACAGGATGCAATGATCAGACATAGCTATTTGTAGCTCTCTCCTCCCTGTGTTGCTTCAAATAGAAGGATTATCTGAAGAAATAGTTCTCCTATTACATGAAGAAATAAAAAGTAGTGAAACTACAGATAAAAGAATGGCCACCTCCCCAACCACTAGGTATGTACTATTCCTGCACAACATTAAAGACCACATCTAGTCTCTTTCCTCTTGGCCAAATATCTATGAGCATCTCTTACTCATCATGATGAATTTGTAGTCTTAAGAGTTTTTGTAGGGGTGGTCTTTTGTTGCCAAGGCAGCAAAAAATCCTTGATACCTTAAAGACAAAGAAATGTCATAAAATGTAGGAAAGGTGGCTTCATTGTTAAAAAGTTAACAAGAAGCAAAATAAACTATGTGGCAATATTGCAGAACCCAGTCTGTGGTATTTAACTGGAAAAACTAAGGTACTTTGCAGCAGCAGCAACAGCACTTACAGTTGTTCTAAAGAAGCAGCCTTTACAACTCCTTCCATTCTCGGAAACTTTCTTTCCTAAGAAGACCACTACAACTTTGCCTGAACTCATTTCACAAACAGTAGGGGATTTTTTTTATTCAGACAAGTCATTGATGGAGAGCAAATAGGAGAACTGCTTTCACTTTACTGGATGGTGCAATATTTAATAATGGTGAAGGTCTTGCTGCCAGTTTCACTCATCCCATAACCTCTCTACAGTATCTGTACCAATACAACTGAATGATAACTCTCTGCAGTCTTCACCACTGGCCCCATTTAGTGAAGTGCTGGGAGATGGAGCACCATCTGGAGAGCTTCAAGTTCCCTATTATTTAGGATTTTCATTATTTCTTAGCCTGTTTTGGAAAGTGATGAACAATAACATGAGAACCTCTCAATCTCATCCTTTCAACATTGTCAGCAATACAAGAATAATAGCATCCACCCATGTACTAGGGTTATTTGAAGAAAAACAGAATTGCAGCGTATAGACTGTTTTGAACATACAAAAAAGAAACTTGTTAAATAACAATGGTGACGATGGAGGTGGTGAAGGTGGCATCTTATCTGTTCTTTGAACAGAATGTGCTTTCAAAGATATTAACTAAATAACTTTTTAGACCATTCAGTTATCTTTCTTTCCTTGCAGAATACTTGAAGTGCATTCAGTAGCACTTCAGCCATTCTTTAGGTAGCTTCAGGAGTGTAACCTTAGATTATGAGTCAAGTAATACTAAAAAAGATTTCTTTATGTATCTAATAGGATGGAATATATCTTTTAAGAAGTTTTTTGCTGTCTGTATTTTAAAATGTTTTTAATCCATTAGTTTAAGGAAATAAGCCCTCAATGACCAGTCCTATGGTGCTTTTACTTCCTGGGCAAGACATTTAAATATATTAAATATATTAAAAATGTGTTGAACGGACTTTAGGTTCATGTTTTAATCCAGAGTATAATTCTCTACTTGCATTTCTGCAAACCTGCTCCACAGATCCTTCAGGAAAGTGCAGAAATGTGGCATAAGAGAGCAAATAATAGAAAAACACATCATAATCTAAGAATAAATCTTGCTATGTCCAGTCAGAGCTTCTCTTAGTCTACCACTTTGTTTCTCACAATGGCCAGCAGGATGCTTCTGGGTACTCAGCAGTAAATGGAGGCGTATCCTGCTCCCACCATTGTTCTCCTGCACTGGTGGTGGGAGGCATTATTCTCCAACCTGGGAATAATATTGAGTTTTGAAGAGCAGCACCTCTTAACAGACCCACCTTCCAAAGATTTACAGTCCTCTTTTAAAGCTAAGTTAGCAGTCATCTTCATATTTTGTGATAGTGAATAAATTACTACAGTACAATTACCAAACAGAAAAGCATACAGTTATATAACAACATGTACAGAACTTTCTTTTAAAAATCAGTTCATAGAAGTTCACAAGCTGTTTATTCTGTGGCCAATAAATTGAGTCAGGAATCTCTGATGAGACTTTTCAAAAATCCCAACATACAGTGTTGACCAGGGTCACCTCCATCCAGACACATGTGTTCACACTCTAAATAACTCTAAGGTAGGAGGATTTACTTCAGTGGAATTCATGTTGATTTTCTTTCCAGCAAGGCCTGTTCATCGATGGGCACATTTTTTTTTCTAGGTTTATTATTTCTACCAATTTGTGAAAAGAGACATTAAGTTGGCCAGCCAATATTTTATTGGACCTCTCCAGGTCCCTTTTAAAAATTGGTGTCATGTTGGCTACTTTCTTAGTAATCAACTTTATATATTTTAGCAATTTCATCTTGGAATTTTTAAAGAACTGTCAAGTAGATGCCATCAGGATCCAAGGCTTATAATATACTTTTTCAAATTTGCAAAAAAAAAAATAGATTTCTACCTCAATTTTGCTTTCTCTTATCATATTGAGAGAATTTGAAGCAAAGTGACATAAAATGCATACTGCTCAATAAACTGGTAAAATCTTACTTTTGGTTCTTTGATCTTTCTCTGATGATTTTTTCTACTGATTATTTCAAATATTTACAGGATGTGATCTAGCGTATCTTCTGAGAGTTAAATTAAATAACAATTACTGACATTGTTAGAAAACTGTATAGTATTATCTTTTCTCGGTGCAAAGCTTTCTGTTTTAGTCAATTAATATTTGGGTGGAGGGGGAGTATTAGATATATTAATATAGCAATCCTATAAGTGTTTTGCTAAAGTGATTCAAGATTCTAGGTTTCTGAAATTCAAACTTAATTCTATTTGGAGTAGAATAGAAACAAAACAGTCGGTCTTCAAGAAATCCCAATTAAGATAAGTCCTTTTGCTATCAAAGGATCTACTCTATGTAGAATGAATTTGGGTTTCACTCTTGTTGCCACATTCTTTCAATTAGTTCATAGGGGAAACCAGATTCTTTCCACACAGTTCTTACATAAGGCTATTACATTGAATACACATATTACATATAGCAAAATATCTTCCAAACATTTCATTTGTATTAATTGTGATAACTATGATCTGTTCGAATGAAGGGTATTTCCGTATCCATACATCACAAAGACAGGTGATCACAGCTGATTTAAACACAGTCCACCACTTCTCATGAGGAATTCTGAATGGGGGGCTAGTTTTGTTCTCCCCCACTTCCTTTTCTGGAGACTTATGTTTTGCAACATGCTGTGATTTCTGGCCTATTGATTAATGGGTCTTTCAGCAACACACAACCTTAATCTTTCCTTAATTGCCTTAATGGTTGTACAGGGTTTCTTTTATTCTCTCTTCCAACAATGTTGTTGCAAGTGCTTTTGTGTCTTAACTTGGTGCCCAAATTAAGGACTTTAGAGGAACTGCCTGTATTCTATTTCTGTTCTTCCTTTCTGTGGGTGGGTATATATGTGTCCTTTAAATCTACTTTTTCAAATGACTTTTCGTTTCTTTAACTAATAAATGGCTCCTTGCTCAACAGCAAATTTTCAGAACTCATATAAATAAGCCAGCATTTAGCAAAGAAGGTGTCACAAAGTAAGGACTTGTTTCTGACTGTTTTCAATGGCTTAAAATTCAGAGATCATATCAGACAACTCAGTAAGCACATGTTATACATAGGTATTTCATTAAACATTACAAAATGTCAAATCCATACTGAGAATTTCAATTATGGCTATAATCATTCTGTTGTTAAAAGCTGAGATTTTTTATTTATTTATTAAATTTTTATGTTGCCCATCTCTCCTATAAGGTGGCTCTGGGTGGCTTATTTATTTGTTTGTTTATTTGTTTGTCTATTTACATGAATAGATATTCTATGCACGTAAGACCAAGCCCAGAAATAAATGCCATAAGCTGCAAATAAAGCTTACTAATTTTCTCCCATCCATATCAGTGGGATAAAGTGGGCTAAAGACTTGTCACCTGGCAGCTCCCTATAAAACCACATAGAGTGACTGCTGTCATGGGATAATTCAATCATCTCCATAATCCAGCCATACAGCAAAATATTTTTCCTAGCATTCCGGGATCTATCTAGAAAATGTGGAAGAACTGTTCAATACAATAGATTTGAAACTGACAAGAGTTCAGTAAGTTCCTAACCCCCTCATCATCTATCAGTCCATCTTTTCCAAAAAAGAAGAGCCAAGGAGTGTTCAGAACTCAGCTAAGCAAAGACTGAAGTGAAATCTGGAGTGAAAGCCAACTATACATATGAAAAATACCATGTTCCATGCTAAAAGGATGGATGGATGGATGGATGGATGGATGGATGGATGGATGGATGGATGGATGGATGGTGGGTGGTGGTGGGGGGGTGGGTGGGTGGGTGGGTGGGTGGGTGGGTGACTGAGTGAGTGAGTGAGTGAGTGAGTGAGTGAGTGAGTGAGTGAGTGAGTGAGTGAGTGAATAAATGAATACACAGGGGAAGGGATCTGTCTGATGTATTGTAGAATTGCTGCCTGCTGAACTATGCTGAACAAGATGGACAACTGGTCTCTTTCAGCAGGTCATAACTTTTTATGTGTTGAGGTAGAGATGGATGTGTGATTTGATCTAGGTTAGCCTTTGTTCTACACTTTGTTCATTGGAAATTATTTTCAAGACAGCCCCTCATCATCTGCTTAAAAATTATAAAGAATTATATGCAAGAAAAGAGATTCTGAAAACTTATGCTCCATTTCCTTCCATATATAGAAAACAATGGGATAGGAATAAGTCCTTTATCCATCACGGTCTAAATCACATGGACATCTTCCAAGAATAAAGGAAGGAGATAGATGATGGAGATTCTTTATTACCCAAACTGTCTCCCTGCACTAATTTTTAGAAAAGGCCACTTCATAAACTGTGTTAGTATGAGAAAAGTTTCTATCCCTGAAGTGTTAAAATAGCTGTGTCTTTTGGAAACACTGTGTGGCTGTATCACAGCTGTGTTATGCTTGAAAATAACTGTATGAGGATTCCAGATGACACAGCTATTTTAATACTTCAAAGAGGAGATGATCACTCACATTAACAACTTGCAGAACTTCCTCATCACATGCTTGCAATAACCTAAGCCACATAACAACCATTTTTTACCCTGTAAATGCCTAATAGTTCTCTTGTTTCAGAACTGAATCTGATGCATTTGCCATCTATCTTAACATATATCTTAAATTGTAAGGAATCATGGAGATGTGATATAGGAGAAGTACACTAAAAAGAGGTAGACTAGATAAAGCAGATAAATACGAGATGCCTATGTTTAATTACCAATTAATTTTTAAACTTTTTCTCTCAGGAAATGGACAATTTTGTAGAAATTATTATTAGGATACTCACAAACCAATATTTCTGCTAAATCTGAAGAATATTGATATTTCTACAAATTATGTGATGAGTACATTTTATTTGATGTATTTATAAGATGTAGAATATTTAGCATGCATTTTAGGGTTACCATAAATTGTATAAAAACCTCAGCAAGCTCATCTCTAAAATGTTTTTGTGTGTGTCTATGTGTATTCTGGCAAACTACACAATTTGTGTGTTATCATTCTAATACAACTTAGAGTCACAACTTAAATCTACCACATTTCTTCCATTATTTATCAAAATACAATCTCATCTACTGTGGGACAAAACAAAAAAAACCTTATGGTTCTAATAAACAGGAAGGGAAGGTGTTTGAAAAAGACCTTCAAAAATATGAGAGTCTTTGGGAAATGGCAAAGCACGAGTTCCAATTTAGGAAGCCTAGTTTTTGTACATTTAGAACGGATTTAAATGCCATAACATAGAACATAGACCCATCATGGGTTTAATAACTATCTTGACTGACAGCTTCTAGAACTGTGAGGGATCCCAAACATTTAGTAAATCATAAATCTTGTCTTTGCACATTGCACCTGTAACAGACATTCCTATATAGAGCTCTCTTTTTTTCTCTTCTAGCTTAATTCATGAATACTTCATGAAATAACGTTACTTGTACATTCTCCTTTTCACATATTGGCTGGTGAATGGGAACAAAGGAAGGGAAGCAGTCAATATGAGGGCATCACAGTTGATGTGTTGACATAGAACAGTTCTTAGCAATGTCTTTATGATAAAAAAAAACATAATACATAATACTAACTAACTACTAATGTAGTCAGCGGATTGGACTAGCTGACCTCCAAGGTCCCTTCCAACATTATTATTATTATTATTATTATTATTATTATTATTATTATTATTATTATTATTATTATTATTATTATTATTATTATTATTATTATTATTATTATTATTATTATTATTATTATTATTATTATTATTATTATTATTATTGTTGTTGTTGTTGTTGTTGTTATTAATTTTAGACTCTGGCTGTAATAACCTTAACATAACTTTACTCAGGAGTAGTATATATTGTTTATGGGAAAGCACAAGAATAAAATGGGAACCAGCTTTTGATATCCCGCTGTTCCAATCAGATGCTGCTCTTTGGCTGGTCATGGAGGTGGGGGTTGAAGTCTGCAGCCCCAGGCCATGAACCAGAGAACTGGCCCTAGTTGTAGGTGTGGCCATAGAGAGGAGAGGGACAAGATGGTGGTTTGTAAAATGGCAGATGCAGCATCACAGCCATGCCCCTTGGCATGATTCTGACATCACCCTCATTCCAGAGGCCCATGCCTGGATGTGCTACTGTCTACAACTGCAGAATTTTCTGACAGAAGGTAACATGTTGCAACTTGTCAGTTCAACACAAAATGTACCTTTTGAAGTTAGAACTTTGAAATGTTTTAAGTGGGTCATGACATCAAACCACCTAGCAGTGGCAATTTGCATGTTCCCTAAAAGCCTTTTATAGATTTATGATAAAGGAAATTCATCTATTTTCTTTTGTCAGATGAAGAGTGTAAACCAATATGCAGTGCATATGTATTTCATGGATTCACTCAGAACTTTTGAGTCAGAGAATGAAATACATAGCAAGATCATTTACTCTTAGCCATACTTTTAAAATAAGAAGCAAATCGAGGAATCAGATTAAATAATGCAAAAGTAAATGTCTTGAATATTTGTTTTGCTGTTCACAATATGTATATTAATCTTATTGTCCAAGTAAGTTTGCTAATCATGCAATTAAGCAAAAGAAGCATATCTTGAAATATTGAAGTTGTGCAATGTTTTTGCTATTAAAATACATATAATGACTTTTAGATTAAGCTTGCCAGATATATTTAATATTGTAGTCAGATTGCTAATCCTTAGAATTTGAGCAGAAGAAATCTAAAGCAACCAACAGCAGCAGAAAAATGCAGCAAAGTAGAATTTTCTAGGTATATTTTTTTCATATCATTTGCCCAGAAATTGGAAATCTGGTTTAGTTTAATATGTTGCATTTTGTGCTTGTTCATCAGATTTGTGGCTCATCTCTTTAATGAAAGTATTTCCCAATGATGTTTTATATTTAAGAAAGTAATTACAGTACACTGCAATGTTTGGAAAAGATTCAGCAATATCATTACAATCAAAATTTAATGGCATAGTAATGACATTTTAAAATATACCATAGCAAAGATCCCTCCCCTCACAAAAAAGCCAAAATTATGAATAAACTCTATTGAACCTTGTGATTTTTTTCTCTTCCAGTTAAATATGCATAAAGTAAGTTAAATAAGTTTGATATATTTCTCCACAACTATAGAATATTGAAAAACTGTGTCCTTGTAAGTTGTAAATAAAAAATACATTATTTTGTCAAGAGATATTATAATGACAAGACAGGAAAATAATTCTCTTTTAAAAAGCTTATTAAAACAGCTAAAGTTAAGTATAATTAAAATGTTATAGCCTCAAACAATTTGATTAATTCCCAATATTTCTGAAACTATATATTGATTGTGATTCTAAAGACCTAGATGATACTTACAGGATTTTACAACTGTCTGTATTTTTTTCAATATTAGGATATTTCCAAAAAATATTTATAAAATTACTTGGTGTAAGATTCTCTCTACATGTAATTATTGTCCTCTTAACTGCAAATATATGCACCCATTGCAATTCACTCTTTTATTATATGTTTAGGGCAACTAATTAAAATATAGGTGAACTTATTGTGCCTAGTTTACTTTTAGAATTAAGATTGCAATTCTATCCATACTTCTTTGGAAGAAAGCCCCATTTACTTTAGAAAGACTATTTTAAATTTTCATATAATGAATTGCATTGTGTCAGATTTCTACAATGTCAAACAATGACATCATCCACACCATTTAATACCTTTGAAAATATATTTTCTTTGTTTGTGTATATAGGATAGTTCAAAATGGCTTTTCCCCCTAAATACAGTTTGTATAAATTCATATTCATATTCATTTAATCAATGCCACATTTTTTCTCCCTATAAGAAGCTTTTGCTACAAATGATAAATAAGTTTGTATCACAGTTCATTTTTCCACAGTTTTAATTATCTTAAAGAGCATCTCAAATATTAACATGACCCTAATATTTAATATCTTTGAAAATACATATTTCCTATTTTCATGTAAATAAAAACAGATATAAGATGGAAGTAGCACCTTCTCTGTCATTTCATACAACAATTTAATAAGGCAATCTCTCCTTTCTGAAAAAAACATTCTGTAATCATAATAAATATTTGAACTTCTCTATGAGTGAAACTTCTTCTAAAAAAGGTAAATAAGGGTGGTATAATGATTTTTTCTTGTACTTACAATGCAAATTTTCATTAATGTTAATTTTTGATAGCATTTGGTTTGCTATTTGTTTGACTGCATGTATTTCTCCATAAAAATTAAAAAGTACAGATGCACACTTTCCGCGATAATTGATTTTAGTGATTAAAACTTTTTGCAAGTGTTAAAATAAGAATAATTCAGTTTAACCATAACATATTAAAGAAGATACTGTTGATCTAGTGAATGTGAAATGCTAATAACATAGGAAAGAAACAAACTTTTACAAGCAAATTTTAAAATCATAACTTTTTTTTAGTCGAATAAAAAACTCCATAAAGCGTGGAATATTTAAAATAATTTCACCTGAAAACGTGAAATTGGTTTTAAACAGATATCTGCTTTGGCTTAGCTGCACTACATCCCAGATTTCTTTATTCAGTAAAAGAGAATCCATTATTCACACATGAAAAAGAGAGTGTTGAGCCTACCTTTGAAAAATCTGAGACTGGCAAGGGTTACAAGTCACTGCAGCGGTTCCCTTTTGCAAAGACATCAACTCTGTTTCTTGTTTGTTACAAAAACCAGTTTGAGGGATGGGGGGGGGAGAGAATCATTTTGTGTCTAAACAAAAAACTCTTTAATACAGCAGATTTTTCCTGTGAGTTGGCAAATCTCTTGTTCACCACATCCTGAAGCTGATCCACCTTTTCTCTTAAGACATTTGGTTTAAGAGAAATGAATTGGGAGGATGGGGGGGGGGGGCGGAGAAGGAGAGACAGATCAACTGGCAGTCAAAGTCAATGGGCATTTTATGACTGATGTCTACCGAGCAGAATTAAACCTCAGTCGAGACAAATATTTTAAAATTGTGCTATGGGACAATGAAAGACAATGAAATGTTTATTCAAAAGAGGTGTGGCTCCAAAATACAGACACAGAATGCTGGAATAAGAGAGCCCTGCAGTTAAATGAAAGAGAAAAGGAATTCTGTCTTTTGAGGTTTATCACATGCATTAAAGATTGAAAAAGAGAGTAGAAATGTTCTAATTCAGGTAAGTTACTCACCAAAGCAGGGAGTCTTAATATGGACATCTTGAGGACCGGTTGATAGATTTTGGGGAGTTGAACTTGGATGGAAAAAATTATATTTTCACTAAACTAACTGAAATTTTAGCTTTTCTTTCAATAATGCATCTAGGCAACAAAGTAATGTATGGCCTCTGGACTCCAAAAATTTTGTTAGTTTTAACAAATCTGACTATCTAATATTACTAAATTGTAAAAAAAGGATATTGTCTTGTTATTGATTTAATGGATGAAGAAGCACATATATGACTGTTACATATTTGTTTTCTTATTATTTTAATAACTTTATTTCAACATATGGTAGTAATTTCTTTCTCTTGGTAATACAATCTATATCTATTTTTTATGTATTTAAATACATTTTTCTGAGATCTGTAGGTTTCAGCAAACTTTCAAATGGGTCCCTGGCACAAAAAACGAAGAAACACAGCCATTTAATTATATCAAAAGTATAGAGTGCTGCAAAATCAGTGCAGTTGCAGAACAGCCTGCATTTTTTTCCTGAGATTCCCAAACTGGTCAATTATTTAAAAAGGGACTTCTACGAAATTGCATAAGCCTTCGGCAACTTTGGATTTTGGGAACAGAGTGATAGGATTTATGTTCTGGAACACAAGGAAAACACTAAGTTACTGAATACAGACATGCAAAAGAAAGACCCTCTTTCAATTCTGCATCCATGATGTACAGTAATACAAATTATTCCAAAATAAAATAAAGTCTACAGGCCTGCATTGGAAAACCCTTCAGTTATACTGTGAATGTCTCTTCATCAACTTTATAAACTAACAGTAAATTTTAAAAGAATCTTAAACTTCACAGTACTCTCATAATCATATATAAGTTTTTATTCAACATCACCATCCTGAACATATTTATTCCAATGGGAATGTTAGAGGATTTAGTGGGCTTGTTTTATATTCAAATTTATATATTACTTCTTACGTATGGATTAGCTTGGATGCATATTTTACACTTGCACCCAGATTTGGACCCCATGCAGTAGATATGGCAAACAGCACCAGTATAATTGGAGTGCTATGATTTTATTTACTTATTTTTATCCCACTTTTATTGTTTTTATGAATAATTCAAGGCAGAGACCATAGCTAATATACCTTTCTGGTCCTATTTTCTCCACAACAATCCTGAGAGATGAATTGGGCTGAGAGAGAATAACTGGCCCAAAATTATCCAGCTGGTTTGCTTTCCTTTCTTTCTCTTTCTAGTTTACTACTTTAACTTTTTACTAGGTTATTGCTTTCTCTTTCTAATTTACTAACTTTATAATAAAAGGTCACATACTGCAAGCATTATGGAGAATAGAACCAATGAACAATCTTCCCATTTATCAAACTACAATGTTCTGATTTCAAAGCTCACAGGGAACAAATGTTAATAACTGCAGTTCAGTTACACTAAAAAGTATGGCTTACCAATATATTTTTTAATGTAGGGCAAGGTAGAAAAGAGACATATTACAGTGTCAGGATCAAAACATGTGGCAAAATGTTGCACATGTGCACACATGTGTCTGTTTTCTGTCTTGAATGGCATCTATTTATTATGTATACAGCTCAATGTACATGATACTTTACAGAGTTTTCTAAGGATACGAGAAAAGCAAGAAAAGGATCTTACTAACCAAGAATATGCCAACTGAAAACAACAGCAGAACATGGTAGAGAACACAGTAGGGAGAGATGTACCGGAGACTGAACAAATGCAGATACAAAGACATGTTGTTAGTTTTTGGGGGGGAAATGGACACATTTGCTTTAACAAAAATTGTTCTCCAGGGGGAGTTGTGAAACTGTTGCTGTTACAAGTATAGGTCCTGAGACAGGGTGTCTTTCCTCCTACAGGGAGAAATTCTCTCCCTATGGCTACACCTGTATCAAAAACAATGGTGGCACAATTCCCTTATCTTAATGAACTTAATCTTTAATTTCACAGCTTGGCCCTGGTGCTGGGCCTCCTCAACAAAAGGTCTGAACTGTTTTAGTCCATAAGAGACACCCTTTCCCCCAACAGCTGTGGAAACTTTAAACCATGACAAGGATTTTTGCCCCTTGTGAAACTGTCAAAAGCAATAAATATTTTTCTTTTTTTCCCCATCATTAGACACTCTTCAGAATGCCTCCCTATTGTCCACTGTAATTCCCAGAGCTCACTGGGCAGAAGCGTTATTGTCCAAAATGAATCTTGAAGTGTGAACAATATGGGGGATGGGGGTAAAAAGAAGGAGCTACACTTCCCCCCCCCCTTGCCTTTCTTTTTCTCTCTTTCTCTAGTTTTTTTGTGGGGGTTTGTTTTGTTTTTAGAGGGTGTAACCGTTAGGAATGTGGCGCTTCTCCACAGACAGCTTTGCCAAAAGAGCACTTGTGTTTTTTAACACTGGCCTTTCAGGGGGACGCTCAAGTTAAAGCATTGTGCACACCACTGTAAATAGATGCACTCACTAGAATAGAGCGTCTTCACTCCTAATTAGGGAAGTAACTCTAGAAAGACAGAATGTCACTTGCAAGACTGGACTCTTTGTTAGGTTTGTGTGCGTTCCCCACTATGTGAGGTAATTGGAGTTGTACCTTTTAGAAAGCTGCTAATTTCGCATAGGAAGTGCTAACAAGACCTTTGTGTGGCATGTTTTCCTTCTTCCTTTTTAAGGAAGTTACAGGCTTGAGTACCAGGGATGGCTGGGCTAAGGCCTAGAGAAGGAAGCTGCAGTAATGAACCACTTCAGTTTGCAGTGAGGGGGAAAAAAGCCTAATTTCAGCCCTGAGAATAGTAGGCTTAACAAAAGGTTCTGTTTAAGCTTATTATGTGGGACATTCTTATGGTCTATACAGCTTTCCTTGCAATGACCCTCTTAAAATAAGTACATCAAGTCTGAGCAAATAGAAACATGCAACTTTCCAGGTTTAGGGTATAGTTTTCTTTATAAAACCATTTATATAATGCATGTTGCAATTAGCATGGAACGGAGCAACAAGATCCAGCTAAGAAAGTTCTTTTAACAAAAGGCACAAAATTAGTGGAATTAAGTAACAATTAAACAGTAGCTGAAATGGACTTTTAAAGTAAAATCTACTCACTATGAATCTTATATAACTTCTAAATTTTGCTAAGGTTAAATTATAGAGACAGAACAGATTTTGGTTTTAAAAAACAAACAATAAACAATCAAAACTTCTTCCTAACCCTATCACGCTTCTAATACTCATTATCAATGCAAAACTGATGCATCAGAGTCACTTTGAGATGGTCAGCTATAGAAATCAAATAAATATAATAAATAAGTGTAATGAAAAAAATTGTTACTTTCAAAGTTGAAAAAAAATCTTGCCACAGCTTATTCTGGACTTCGAATATAGAAGTAATAAATATAACCTGAAAAGGAGGAGAAAGTGACCTTTAATGATTGAAGATAAAATTTAGTCTTCTGCTAAGGGGGGGGGGGAGAAAAGTGCTGCTCATAATAGCTTTTAATGCTTTCTTCTGCGCACTATCTAATAATAAGGGCAAGGTTAGAGTAAACAATGAAGAGTAGGTTTGCATGTATTGTGATTGTTTGCATTCTCCATATGAATTTTCTAAAAACCCTTTAAGAGAATAGATACATAAACCTGTGACCTTCAGATGAGCTTCTTGATATTGTCAGTACTTCTGAATAAAAGAAAAGTCACAAAATTGAGCCATTTTTTGCATTGTAATGAATTCCATTCTGTTGGGTAAACAAAGCTACATTTTAAAACAGAGAGCTGACATCTGTCTGGCTCAGGATGCTTCCCCATTCTTCAAAAAGGAAAGGGTGGCAAAATTAAGTAGTTACTGTAAAGCCAAAATGATTACCCTTATTATCCCTGCACACACCTCTTAAAAAAAATTCTACCAAACACATAAGGAGGACTGCTTGATCCAATTCAGAAAGATATATTCAGAGATACATTCAGATGTATATTTCAGATAAAAATAACAAGAAGAAAAAGCTCCATTTTATGACTTAAAAAAAAAAAGCACAAACAATGGATCTGTAATACAAAGGAGAGGCCAATGCTACCATTATGGGTCTCTTATTAACAGGGGCTCCAAGGGCCTCTAAAAGTTACTCCTATTTCCGCTGGGTCTTTGTCCATTCCTTGTCCTCTCTCAAAAGCTCCCTTTGGTATTGTTGCAAGAAAAAAAAGTCTGTACCCACTTTTATTTCCTCCCTCCCAGCTACCCCCTCCTCCCGATTCATACTCTATATGGTGAGGTTTTACTATTCAGGGATTGATTGGACAAGAGCAGTGAGAATGGCCAAGTGATTAGTCTCCCAGCAGGGGCCAGGACTGTGGGTATCAACCTGGGGCTGAGGCTGGGGCTCCAGTTTGCTTTGGCATTCAAGGAGGCTTCCTCCAAGCCCCTCTTGGGTTCCTGATTGCTCAAGCCTCTTTTGTTGCAGGTAGCACATTCCTTCATACCAGGAAACTGATTCCTTATAATTAGCTTGCCCAATAGTGTGCAGTCTCTTAGAAAGTCAAAGGTCTGGAAGCAATCTCTGTGATTTGACCTGGATAACACAAAATCCTCCCTCTTCAACATGCTGTCTTAAAATCCAATTTGAGAAACTTTTTAGAGGGACCTCTCTAAGGTATTATGTATGACTGCTTAGCCATTCCATACAACCATTCTACCCAAACTTCAAAATGATGATGATAATTTTTGTTTATCCCTTTATTAAATACTTTAGCATTATGGTAGAACTTTATAAAGCTAGCCCTGGGCCTGACATGATTTTTTAAAGCAAGGTGTCTCTTTCTTTTCTCAGGGCTACTGAAGACTTTTTGCCTTTGAAGGCAAAGGTAAGAAGCTAACACAGTACTACCAGTTCCTGAAGGAATATGAGAAGAGCCCTGAAGATAATCAAAAAGGCCCGTTTAGTCCAGTTTCATCTTTCTCACACTGACTAACTGGGGGAGGGGGATGGCTACAGGAAATCTACCAATAAGACATGAAGGCTTCCTCCTATTCTTGTTCCCAGCAATTAAAATGGAGAAATACACTATTTCTGATCCTAGAGACAATATACCTCCTATTATACCTTAGCCTCCCTACAATTGACAAGGGGTGAAGCTGATCTCCATCAATGCCCAAGAGGGCTACCTCACTTACCTGCAAGGAGAGAGTAGTGAGGGAGCCCAGCCAAAAGAGCCTGTCTCACACTTTCAGAAAGAGTTTTCAATCTGCCAATTGTTGGGGAGGCTAATATTTTTCAGATTTTTGAACCTAATACAGTAATCTACCTGTTGATAGATTTCCTGTAGCAATGACCTGGAGTCATCTAGATCTACTGCAGTTAAAATTCCACTGCTGGGTGGGAATTTTGAGACCTGGTTCCAGTACATATGGAATGTTTATGGAAGACTGCAAGGTGGAGGTGGGGGTGGGTATGTTTTTCCTCCAGAAGAATCCATTTAAGGATATACAGGACATTTCCTCATTTTATATTACTTTAAATGTTTTTAATTAAATATAGAATTTTAACCTCAGGGACAGCGAGTTTAGGGTTTCTTTGAAAGCAATAGTTTCAAGGACAGTTTTCAGTGTGAAACAAAGGAGTTATAATTCAGCAAGAGTTTCAACTGTATTTTCTGTGTTTTGATTTTTAACATTTAAATGTATTAATTAGCTCATTGATGCATGAATGCCTATGTCATATCAAAACACCCATAATATTTCTGAATGGCCACTGTCAAGAATATAATTACCAATGTCTGCAACTTCTAGTAATTCTGTAACTAAACAATAATTTCAATTCCTTCGGTTCCCATGGTTTACAATGTTGAATTTTGCTCTTTCCGTTAAAGGAATATAGAGGTAATAATATTCATGTTCTAGGACTATAAGATGTTTCAGATTTGAAGGGGGCACTTGATTATAGCACTTGATGTTAACTACCTAAAGTAGCTGTGTCTTTTTCTGGGATTGTGAATCTGTTCTCTGCAGCTGCAAGGTAATCCAAGAAAATATTAAGGAGGTACAGACAGGTGGCATGTCTATGTGTAAACATATCTCGAAGCACCTTTTTGCCTTCAAGTCTGAAGTGCTGCATATCACTAATATATTCCTATCTGTAGTTAATTTACAATGCAGCTAATGAAATGGATTCAGTCCACACAAATGATTAATTAGTTTTTAAAATCCCACAAGAGGTTTTTTTTCCTAATAAGCCTCGGGGAAAGATTTTGGGATGATGTCTTTCTTTACATGTTAACGTTATTAGAACTGTCATTCTTCACATCTTTTCCTCTCTGAGTGGAACTAGAAGACATTTTGATCCTATTATATGAATTTGCCCCTTATATAAAACTCACCTCATCCCCTGCCTCCCTTATTCTTCTTCCTGAAATTCAGTTTGGAGAAATCCTTCTGCAAGGCTGTACTTAGGGATTGCGAGAGGATTGTATATCCCCTTGTTAATAAATCTTATTGGTTGTCAGCATGTACACAATTGCCAAGGTTCAACTATTAACCAAACTGATTCAAGACACTTCAAGACACTTCAGCAATACCCATTCAAAATCTCGTACCATATTCTATCACTATTTCAGAGCTTTTAAAATATTTAAAATATTTAAGTCTAGGAGGAAACTTAGTGGGGCTGCAGGGTGTGGTGACATAAAAAACTGAGACCCACAGATCTACCAATAACATTCTCTGTTATAGCATTGTTATATCAATGCCCTAAGCAACTTAGAGGAATAAATCAGAACTGATCACAGGAAGCCCAAAGTTAACAGCAATCAATCCAGAAAGAAAAGAGAGTATGAAAATCATAGAATGTATAAATTGGTAGGGAACAGAGTGATGGAGTGCTGTTTGGGCAATAGTGGATGCTTCAATGCAGAGGGGAGGGGCCAGCATCCCCTTTCTTAAGAGGAAAATATATTAGTTAACTGTTGCCCAGTTTCCAAACATTTTAGAGATGGTTGTTGGAAAAGTGATCTGGGTCTGAGTATGGAAACCACCCCTAGGATGAGATCTGAATAGGGGAGTGCAATCCTATTCATCTCACTAAACTTTTACAGGTAGTCCTTGACTTATGACGATAATTGAGCTGGGAATTATGGTTTAAGTCATGGCAGTCGTTAATTTTACAACCTTTTTGTGGTGGTTGTTAAATGAATGCCACAATCATTAAGTGAACACAGTAGTTGTTAAATGAATTCATTTTCTTCAATGGACACTTTTTGCTGGAAATCTGAAATAAATGCCAGAAACCATTAAAAAACCCACTAAAAATAGTAGTTGATACCTGACTGTGGGACTCTGCAAACAACCATAAATGCAAGCAAATTGCCAAGGATCCAAAATGCAATCGCATGACTGCAGGGGGTATATATGGCCATTGGAACTTCAAAACCAGGTCATAAGTAGCTCTGGGGTGGTTCACTGCAATTTCAATGACTACTTGTAGTGGGTTTTGTGTTATGATATCCTTTTGGATGTCTACAAAGTCTGGGATTTGGGGGCATTACAACTGGTATGGTTCTACTGCTTTCTGAATGGACAGTTTTATTCATTGTATATAACAAAAGAGTAACTGAGCTCTTGGACACTCAGGTATGGAGTATTACATGGTTCAACTCATTCACATTCTATTTAGCATCTCATGAAGCTGTCAAAGAAAGTCACCCAACATTTGGGTATGGATCAGAAGACACAGTGGAAGCTGTGAGCTGTGAGAGTTCAAATCAGCAGAAACAGGCTGACATTCAACCCAAGCAAGACAATTGCCTATTCAGAAATAATCCAACTACAGAATAATATCACCTTAGCTCTCAATGGATTTCTGTCTCCAAGAAAGAGGTTCTAGGAATCCTCATAGACTTTCAGCTCCTATAGGAACAACAAACAGAAGTTGTGGCTTGGAGGATCTTTCCCCAGCTTTAGCTGGTATACTGTTTGCAGACTTTCTTGGAAGAGGAGAGGGTAGCAACACTCGTTCACACCTTCACATATCACTCTCACACCAGGTACCATTACGCGCTCTATACGGGGCAGATCTTTGAAGATCATCTAGTAGCCAGTGTAAAATTTTAGCCATTTGCAGTACTGTGGGACCTCCATTGGTTTCTGTTTTGTTTCTAGGTACAATTCAAGGTGCTGACTATCCACAGTAAAATCCTGTGAGACTTGGTTTTGCTAGTATGAGACAACTTATTCCACCTAGAATTTATCTGCTTAATATGAACCTGCCTACAGGGCTTCCAGGAAGTTTTTATTCCCTGTAAAGTACAATGGGAGGGAATGCCGAGTTGAGCACTTTCTGCTGGAGCATCTGTTCTACAGAATATCCTTCCTCATTCTCATTCATTTCCCCATTTCATTCACTCCCTCATTATCATTCCTTTCTGGTTCCTGGAGAAGGGGGTTGGACTAGAAGACCTCCAAGGTCCTTCTAGTTCTGTGATTCATTAAATATAATCTACATCCTCACTCTTGATTTTTAGAAAGCTAACAAAAATGTGGCTGTTTCAAAGTATATTGGGAAATCTTTGTGGTACACTGTCACTTACTCATGAGATTCTATAAATTAAATAAATAAATAAATAAATAAATAATGACGTACGGTAATTGGGAGCCCAAATGTTAATATTGATTAAATTGTGATTACTGGATGTGATATAAAACAGTTGCTTTTGTTGTTATATGAATATTGTATTTGGTTTATAATTTTTTCATGTTCATGCTTGTATTGTATTATTGTATTTGTGCTGTGGATCACTTATGAATCAAAATTATTTAAATGGCATAAAAGCCATTTAATGTTGTAATAACACATACATACATATACATCCAATTGAACCCCTTGCTCAGTGCAAATATTTTCTAACCTATAGCTAACAAATTGCCATCTAGCCCCTATTTGAAAAGGGAAATACACTACCAGTCTTGGTACACCACCTGTTTTAACACATCCAAGTTCTTATCAAAAATCTGTTTATGTTCCATTTGTCATGGTTCCAATAGATGAAACCAGTAAAAGAACTTCAAGGCAAGAATTCTTCCTTAAAGAACATTTTATTTAGGAAACAAAGTATCGGCACTTACATAGTTGAACCCAAGAATGAGATTCCCTCCTCCCAGATACAAAGTAACAAATTGCAATTCCCACCCCACAAAAGCTGTCATAAATCACATCCCCCAATTAGCACAAAACGGGGGCTTTCCTTTCCAGCCCCTCAGCCCGCCAAAACCTTATCAGAACAGGTCCTTGAGTTCCCACACTTCTATATTGTTATGGCTAGCTAAACCCTCAGGCATTTACCCCATCCCCCCTTCTACATCTGAACTCTAAAAGAATAGAAAAGGCACGTTAAAAGCAAAAGTAAAAATGGCTGCTGGTTCTCAGTTGTCAGAGCGATGACATCCATTGTCACAGCGTTGACACCATTCTAGTGCTATGTTGAATATAGGCTAGACCAGGCATGTCAAACTGCCGGCCCGCGGGCTGGATGCATCACGCCAAAACTGCGCCCTCCCCATTGCCGGCAATGGGAAAAAAGTTGCGATACATCGCGCGACGTCACATGACGTTGCGAGTTTGACATGCCTGGGCTAGACTTTCCCTTTTTGAATATTGGGTCTATATTTGTTCTTCACGAAACTTCTGGCAGTTATCCAGCTTTCCAAAACTACAACCAGTGATTCTGCCAAAAACTTCAATACCCCTAAATGTAATTCATCAGAATGTTGCAATTTATATCTTTAAGGTAGCAAGGTGGGTTCTTTCTATAATTTTACTGAAGAAGGAAGAAAGAATATAACTTAGTGAAAGTTTGAGATCAGGTTTAAAAATACAAGACAAAGGTGACAGTGAAAAGATAAGCTTTGAAAAAGATTCAAAAATTAGGGGGGGAAAAACCTTGTTTCTCTATACTTCTTCAGGGGTACATAATAGCATAAGGCTGCCAGCCTCACTGCCAAGAGACCTCACTAGCTTCAGGGAAATTGCTGTGCATTCTACACTGGACCTTTGGGGAAAGAGAAAAGCCATTCACCTAATTTGGTGCAATTTGCATTAGCATCCTTGTAGAGAGGGGATTTACAATGGCATGTTTCCTATTTAAATCTAACAAACAAACGTTATTTCAGCTGGAAAGTACAAAACTCAGTTTTTATCACTCTAGCAAAGAATAGAATCGAGTTCTCTTAATATCTGTTAGATCATGCTTGTTCTTGGAAAAGTGTTTGCTTCAAGTAATTTCTAGAGCTGAAAAGAAGATGCCTATGCCTCTTCTTTTTCCAAGTCTTCTTATATTTAATTCTCACTTTATGGGTAATTTATGGGTAATAAAGCAAAGATTTGTTAAGTCTACAGATGTCAATCTTAGTGTTTTACATGTCACCTGTCTGAATTCATTTACATTTATTTTCCTATTGTTTTATATCTCTTTATGACAATGTACCACATGATACAATTTCAGTCTTTAATGTACAACTAATTCTCTACCATTAATTTGTCAACATGATTACTGGATATGCCACAAGCTGAGCAGGATGAATTGAAATATGTACCAGACATTCCTCTTTCTCTCAAGGAAGATGAAGTGACAAAGATTTAGAGAGGGAATCTGTTTTACTGCCTTGAGACTGTCTATAATTTTATGAAAACTACAATTTGAGATTTTGCAAATGGAAGAATTCTCTATCTCAGACTGAAATAAAAATAAAACATCCACCTAATACGTTAATTACCTAAGTTAAAGAGTCTCAACAGAAATGTGAGTTGCAAAACAATCTTGGAGAAGATGAAAGAATGACATTGTGCTCAATCACAGCTATTCAAACCATCTTCTAGGCCAACAATTTAAACTTTTCATACTTTGCACTAGATTTAATTTCTAATAGCCTATATAACAGAATAATTCAAACTTAGAGCATATGCTGTTATTTATAAAGCAAATTATAAACAATCTAGATGAAGGAATAGTAGGGAACTCATCAAATTTGCAGACGAGACCAAGCTGCCAGAAATGGCCAATACCCCAGAAGATAGGCTCAAGCTCCAGAAGGATCTAGACAGATTTGAACACTGTACCCTATCTAACAAAATGAAATTTAATGATGAGAAAAGTGAGATTTTACACTTAGGCAAGAAAAACCAAATGCACAGGTATAGAATACATGGAACCAGGTTTAATAGCATAACTGCAAGAGGGATCTTGGAGTCCTAGTGGACAATTACCTAAATATGAGCCAGCAGTGCACTCTAGCCACCAAAAAAGCCAATGCAATCCTAGGCTGCATTAACAGAGAGAGAGAGAGAGAGAGAGAGAGAGAGAGAGAGAGAGAGAGAGAGAGAGAGAGAGAGAGAGAGAGACTCAAGATCACCTGAAGTGTTAGTATCACTTTATAATGCCTTGGTAAGTCCACACGTGGCATATTGCATCCAGTTTTGGTTGCCACAATATAAAAAAGATATTGAGACTCTGGAAAGAGTGCAGAGAAGAGCAACAAAGTTGATTAGGGAGCTGGAGGCTAAAATATACAAAGAACAGTTGCAGGAATTGGGAGTCAACCTATTTTCCAAAGCACCAGAAGGCAGGACAAGAGGCAATGGATGGAAACAAATCAAGGAGGGAAGCAACTTAGAACTAAAGAGAAATTTCCTAACAGTGAGAACAGTGGAACAAGTTGCCTTCAGAAGTTGTGGGTGCTCCATCACTGGAGGTTTTTAAGAAGAGATTGGACAGCCATTTGTCCAAAATATTATAGGGTCTCCTGCTTATGCAGGGGATTGAACTAGAAGACCTCTAAGGTCTCTTCTAACTCTGTTATTCTGTTATTCAAATGTCCAAGGATAAAACTGATTAAGAACTGGATTATAATTTTATATAGAGAGAAATTCAGACTGAGAATTGAATTGATTTGTTCGTGCCCTACCATCTTTTTATTGAAATAAAATAATAGGTAAATAAAACATCACATCACAACATTTTTCAATGATCAGAGCTTAAATATTATGTGTTGAAAGATAAAATAATGTATATTTGTGTTTTGAAGTAGCCCAGTGTGTCCTATCCCCTACATCACCTTGGTGCTCTGTTAGGAGAAGGAATATTTTCATTAATTTCTAGAAAAAAACTCTATTCCTTCATCCAGGATTTTGTGTAAGAGCAGACAGAGTTTGAATAATGTTACTAATTTGTCCCAGGATTTCCCGAACAGCAATATTCCTTGCAGACAAACTAATACATAGGAATTGCAGTAGCATTTGACTTCAAAGATCTCTGCAGAATAAATTTTTCCTCCCAGTTCAGTTCAATCCAATTTATTAAATTTGTTCTGAGCTCCCACTCCATTAGATTCTGGCCAATTTAGAAAATCCAGTTTTTCCCACAGAACTCTTAAAAATGCTACATAACACAAAAATAATCAAATACCAAATATGTTTAATGTAGTCATCAGAATCACGCATGCTTATGAAGTTGTCAAACACTAGATAGTAAGGATCTTTCAGCAATTTGATTGTTATGATTTCCACCTCCTTCCAAAGAATATAATCTACACATCCCAGAATAATGTATACATTCAGCTGAAGTTCTTGCTAAAATTGTATTTGTGCAGAGGGCTTTTTAAAATTAAAAAAAATTAAATCAGGTGTTACCTATCTAAGTCTCCATTCCATCAAAGCATGGCCATTCAAAAAAAACAAAAAACAAAAAACTATTTTCTCACTAAATTAATAATTACTTTTTTAAGATGTCACAATACTGTTGTTTTTTTCCAGGAAAGTTATGAAAATGCTGCAATTTAAGGATCCTCCTATATATGACATCTGCTAAGCCAGGGCAGAATCCATCTCTTCTTAATTTCTCTGAGCAGATAATTGCAACTTTGAAGGGTCAAAGTTTGTAAATGTGCACTGCAAAGCAACAGCCCTCCTCAGTTCTATCTTGTCAATCGCTCTGTGCTCCTAGAGCTTAAACTAAACTCCTGACACTCTGAAACAAGTGGAAATGTTGAACATTAGGATCAATTCCCCTGAATCAAGATAGTCTCAGGAAAACTGAGTTAAGCATATTAATCCGCTGGTCAGCTGGAGGCAGGTGGAATCAAAAGAGTGAAGATGGTAGCTGCAACTTTGTGATCAAAGCCCCGCTCTCCTTATAGGCAAAATGAATTCAAATGGCTGGGCTTCAATTGCATGGTCTTCAGTGCCATTTTCACTTTTTGGGTACCACCAATCCCAGCCCTAGATAAGTAATAAAAGATACCACCAGTAGTCAGTTTTGTATTACATTTTGCTGTATTTGTTGTAGGTGAGTATCGTAGATGCATAGGACTCTTGTTTCCCTTTCCCAATACTGGAAAAAAAATCATATCAAAAGCCTGAAAAAAATCCCAAAGTTGTCTCTCCTACTGTTCATGATTTTTCCACCTACTGCATCCTCCTCCTCCTCCTCCTCCTCCTCCTCGTTTTGTCTGATAGTAAACCTATTAGTCTTCAAGGCGTTACATAACTGCAAAGTTTCTATTCTTCCATCACCTTGTTTCATTTCTGGAATTTTACGTGCAACCCATATACAGTGCTGTAGCATCTTCTCTTTGCAAGCATTTATAATCTCCCATGGTATTTTCCATTTCATGAAAGAATGACAGAATGAAAGACGTGGGATGGCTGCCCACACTTTTCCAACAGGTGCAGTTTAAGACTTCCATTGGAAGCAGTTTTTAATTGCTTTTGTTGCATTTGAACAGTTTTTTTAAAATTTGGTAACTTTAAAATGTGTGGACTTCAACTCCCAGAATTCCTCAACCCAGCACACTGGGGAATTCTGGGAGCTGAAGTTCACATACCTTAAAGTGCCCAAGTTTGAAAAACACTATAAATAGAACAATTGGATCACTTCTTTATAAGCTATTGTGAATGACTTCATATTTTAGATTGCTCTTGGCAGCTATAAACAATTCTGCCTACAAAAATGACTATTGTAATATTTTGAGTGAAGCAGATACAGATTAAGATTTATTCTCTCCTAGGATCAACATTTTCCTAGGGGCAACAAGGCCATAAACTGCAAAATATAGCCATGTGGGAACACTGTAGTTACTGGACATGTCAATTTCTTACATGGACCCAATCTTCACTCAACTGTGAAGCTCAGTGGATCCTCTTAGAGGTCACTTTCTCCGTGTTTGTGCAATGCACTAACCCAGGGATAATGTAACTAGAGGATACCCTAGTTTTCTAGGTTTTGCAGAGGCCTCTAAAATCAGAAATGGAGAGGACAAGTGCACACAAAATGGTAGCTAAAATGCAGCTGGCGATGCTGCGCTTATTTACTTAATGTAGATGCTTATGGGGGTCAAAAAATCAAGATGGCAGCTTAAATCATATTAAGACCCTCCCTTTCTTTATGCACATCGCTCTGCTAACAGTTTATAAATGTAATAAATATGATTCGTATATAGGGCCAGGGAGAGAATTTCACCATGCAGAGCCAGAAAAACCGCCGATCGTTGAATAGGCGCTCAAGGATAAGCGATTTTCCTCCTGGTTGCGCCCACGCTACAGAAACCGCTCCAGGGGAATGCGACGGCCGCCTGCAACCTTCTCCGGCGCTTAAACATCTTTTGGGCAAGGAGGGAGGCGCCGCTGACAAACGAAGCCATTTCTTTCTATAAAAAGGCAAGGCGAGCTGATTAAGAATTCCAGCTGGGACGAGGTATTGAAAATGAAGACATTTTGTGAAACAGAAATGTTTAGACACAGACCGTCTGCTGCAGTTCCTTCCCAAGTCAAGCCTCTTTGCCCCAAGAGTGACTATCCTCGATTCCATAAATTAACCGAAAATCCCCTTTCTCGAGAGTCTAAGTTATCTCTTCTCTGCCTGCAGCTCTGACTTAGAATAGAGGCGCGTTTGTTTACTGTTTTAATTAACGCTCCTTTTCAGCGCGGAACCAGGGAAGGGAAAGGAACGGGCTCGATAAACAGGTGTAGCTCTTCGTGTGATATTTGTGCTCATTCAGGGTTTGCACCAGATTAATCAGGCTTGACTGGAGATGAACCGCCCTACAGAAAAGGTAGATCAGCTCTACTGGACGCCCAGTAGGTGAGGATTATTTCAACTGCTAACCCGTGATTGAAAAGGCTTAGAGAGAAAGACAGTCATCAACTGGGTTCTTTCTTTCTCTTTCTTTCTCTCTCTCTCTCTCTCTCTCTCTCCTTCTTTCCTTCCTTCCTTCTCCCCCTCTCTCCTACATAAACACATTTTATCACCAACAATCATCTATCCATCCCTTCTCTGTCCTACATAAACATATTTCATATTTTATCACCAACATCTCTCTCTCTCTCTCTCTCTCCTTTCTTCCCTGCCCCATCTCACTTCTCTTCCCCCCCCCCCAGTGTATATTCTGAATCTACAATGCAAAACAGATAGGAAGGCCATTGGATCCCTTAATCAAAGAAGCAGAACATTTCTATCATTATCTAAACATCCTGGAAAGACATCATTTGTGAAAGACCAGAGAGACACAACATTTTAAACAGAAAAAAAGGCTGCATTTAAGTGCACTGTATGAAGTTTGCATGATTACATGTAAAAAATGGAGCTCACTGAGGCAAAGTGAGGCAGTGTACTACTTATTTGTTATGTTCTTTGACCTATCAGTATAATGATTGCAAGACATAGTTTAGAAAATAAGCTTGTTTTAAGGAAACGTAACAGTATGAAGACAGAGAGTTTTGAGCAAATGATATGGTGGAGATGTTTAGTGTTTTTACTGTTAGTGTGGAGAGGGAGCAAAACAGATGAGAGATGGGAAATCTGTGGTTAAGTATCTCAGGATCTTTTCCTTTATTCATAAAAGCAAATTCAGGGTGACAACTTGATAGAGGTGGAATCCAAATCTGATTATAGTAATAAAGCTTGGGGAATTAGTATTTTCTTCTGTGGCAATTTCCCTACTGATCTGGAAGCTCTAGAGTTAAAAAGTAAGATACAGGGGAGGTGTTTTTTCTCTCTCTTTTTCCCCTAGATGAGCTACTGGTGTTTTGGGGTGTTGAGGGACCCATTTGGGGAGTTTTATTTATTTATTCGTTAGATGTGTGTGTTGCCCGTTTCATTTTCAAACACATTTGCAAAACCTCAGATTGGAGATGGCTGCTATCTGCTCCCTTGAAACAACTGCTCCAGCTCTTTCAAGCTGTGAAACTTAAACTCTTATACTTAAAAATTCTGGTTCTCTTGAAAGGGATCACAAGGGTACTCCAGCATTACATCATCTGCTGTCTTTGCTTTCCTATATAACACATAAATGTAGCCAGACCCCAAAATGAGTTTTAGCATGTGACACAAAGTAGGTTGTGTTTCAAGACAACTTAAGTTCTTTAGGGGAATATGAATAATAGAAAAAGAGATAGTGCAGTGCAAACAATAGGACAAACATCTTAGAAGTCTGCACTGCTAGACAGCAATCATAGGAAGGGTTTTATATAATATCGGAGAGAAAGGAGAAAGTGAAGAATGGCAAGTGTTGAATTAGACTTCAATCAAGCAATATGTCCAAATTATAAAATATTATTGTGTGGTTTGATGAAGTAATTCATTTGATGAAGAGAGAAGGATGTCTGTACTATTGCTTTTCTTTCAAAACTATTCAGACAATAATAATACATTCTTGAAAGTTAGTTCCTTTTAAATCCAAGGTACTTGGTTCTATTAGGTATCATCAAGACTCAGATGATTCCGTGTGGGTAAAAAAGAAATTATATGCAAATAAGAGAAAAAAAATACATCATATTAGACGAAAGCTTTAATAAAAATGACAGGATAAAAGAAAATTTTACAGATGATCATTTAAACTTGGATCATTTGCATTGTCTTCAGTGAAGCTTCCTCCCATGTAAATATGCACGCAATTGCAGCCTCATATCAACAGAAAAATTGTACATAACTTTTTTATAGAATCACTTCAACACTGATGAATGTATGTGCTACATTTCTAGCCATTCCCCCAGAATACTTGAAAAACAATCAAAACTCTTAAAGGAAGCTATGATGGAAGAAACCTTCAGACAGCTGGCCATGAGTGCAGAGAGATTTCAGGCACCTTAAATTTCAGGCACCTTAAATATACCATTCAAACTTTCAGAGTTTAGAATCATTACTTACAGTTTTCCCTCTAGGGAAAGGTCTCAAAGTGGAGTTTTTTCTGGGTGATGATAGCAGAGAGGCTAGATTTAACCATTCTCAACCTCATCCACCCATTATACTTGGATAAGGAATCTGAAGTGTATCATATTAGAATGTTCTAATTATTTCCACATGAGAGAAGGGAGAAATGTAAAACAACAACAAAACAACAATGAGCCACTGTTGGGAGAAGAAGAAGGTCCATCCACTTCCCACTTTGATCAATATAAGTTGGGAGACTGTTGGAAGTCACAGTTTTCCTGCAACCTCATTCTTATCCCTGCTCCAGTTACCGCTTTTTCTCAAAATAGAACAAATACATTGATATTGATTAGTAAAATAATAACAGCTCTAAGAAGTAGATATTAAATATTAAAACCAGGGAGCAATTCATCCATCTTCATCAATAGCTTAAAATATATTCCATATTCTGGAAGCCGATTAGAGGGATAGGTGTCCACTACTGAAAAACAGATCTCTACCGACTGGAAATTCCAGATGATTGATGCATCTATGTCTGTTTTCTACATAGAGGAGATGAGATTATCTCAGTCTGCTTCAATTACTTGACTTATTTATACAAAAGAGAGGTATTTTTCACCTACAGTCTTTAATCTTAGAAATTAAAATACGTGTTAAATCTGTTGATGTGAAAGTAGGACCCAATGTTACATCCCCTATATTTTGACAATACAAACAATTGCCAGTCTTTAGAAAATGGCTTTGATGGGTGCACCAGAAGGATTTGGGGCCCTGATCTACAACCACATTCTCACTGTAGTAGAGATCAGCACAGTCTCGCAAGGATTTCAGACTCCCACTTCTCACTTCCAGACATTACAGAAGGATATTTACACCCAACTGGAGATGTAAATAAACTAATATTTTGACCAAACTGGGAGTGCTAACAGGTGAAAAACAATGGGAAATAATTGAAGACTAGTTTAGCAAGGTTATATCCTAGAAACAATGCTGTTACTTGCTTTTTTTTTTCTTCTGTTCAATCATGTCTGATTTTTGGAGACTACTGGAACAAGTCCCTGCAGTTTTCAGTTTTTCAGAACTGATTTGCCTTTGTCTCCTTCCTAAGGCTAAGAGAAAGTGACTGGCCCAAGGTCACTCAACTGGCTTTGTGCTTAAGGCAAGACTAGAACTCACAGTCTCCTGGTTTCTAACTTGATGCCTTAACCACTACACCAAACTGGTCTCTATTATTTTAATAACTGTCTAATGGGTAAAAAATAGCTAGACTTTTCCCAGATATAGAGGTAAATTTCTCAGCTGTTGCTTCTTTAATGATTTTTTTTTTAACAGAACAGGAATCCAAGTGAGGGATGAAAAGTTTGGAACTATAAATACTATTTCTGTTTTTATGTTAAATAAATTCACACATTGTAGCACCATCACCATCATCCAAACACAATTTTAACTCTGCATTATTTTAGCTTAATCAGGCGGGAAAAATAGACAAGACAGCTTCTTAGCCAGTGCCATCTTCTCTGTGCAGATCCTAGATAAAAGGTAAGAAATAAAAGTACCAGCATGGTTGCTTCGACCCATCTTGTGAGTCCAGAGTAAACGCTTTTTCTAAAAAAAGAGAGGGGGGAAAAAGAAGAAATGGGAAGTATCAGTGGCATTAAAGTATCTTGCTGCAGCTATCAGCTCAGGCTTCATGAGGGTGGCTGATAGAGTAGCAATACCTACTGTGCGACAATAAGCCATTTATCTTATCTGTGTTTATATAAAGCTAAATGCTGCCCTACTGTGTCAAAAACCATAGGGGAGCCCAGCAAAATGGCTTGGCAATGTCTTTGTGAAGTGTACTATAGTGATGTAGATTACTTGTAACACACATTTATTTCAGTTTCTATCTTCTGTTCCAATCTACATCTATCATCTAACAACAACAAAGAAGTGAATATTTTATATGCATATACCTATTGAAACAATATTAATTCTCTCTCTCTCTCTCTCTCTCTCTCTCTCTCTCTCTCTCTCTCTGTGTGTGTGTGTGTGTGTGTGTGTTTGTGTAGAATATTATGTAGAATTAGGAAACTGACCTACTCAGTTATACCCCTGGAATGCTGTTCCACCCCAAGATAGGCAAGTGCCAAGCTGGTTTCATGTTGGCACTTGATGAGGATCTGACAATAGATGAGAGGTTGAGTTATACATATTGAATTTTCTCAATGTCTTCACTCATGGACATTTCCTAGGTAACACATAATGGCTTTTATCACATAACCACTTGCTTGTTGTGACAAAAGCCTGTGTCATATTTGCCCCAATAATAAATATTAAAGAAATCAATATTGCTGTTCCTTTGATTCTTACATGTGTTATGTTCATGTGAAAGACAATTTTGTTAATGGAACAAAGTTGAAACAAAACCTTAATGAGGTATTCAATGCTTGCTCTTGTAAATCTGCTTCATCACATAATTTAGAAATGACCCATCTAAATATTTAATTTGAATTTCAGCATTTTTGTGTATTTTAAACCAAATCAGCAGCCCCCAGTGGTTGACTTTTTAAGTCATATTCCCTTTGCTTGCAATTCGTTCAATTCTGTCAGAAAAAAACCTTGAATTGGGAAATTATGTTTTGCTGTTTAGCCCAAAGTCATGATGAGTGTGTGGTGTGTGTGTGTATATGAAAACACATGCTTCAATGAAATGACAACAAATGTCTTGGAGGCAAAAATAAAGACCTTCATCCTCTTGAAAAGTTTGAAAATAAAGATATTCCATCAGAAGAAAGAAAGAGAAGAGGACAGTTCCAAGCTGTAGGGTCCACAACCCAGGCTGTCATGTGTGTTATCTAACAATCTCAAGTAATCCTGGAATGTAGAAGTGGGCCTCTTCTGAAAATGTCAATAAGTACATAGCCTCATATAGGAACAAATAACCTTTCAGATATTTAGATTCAAGAATTCTGGTTTAAAACATCATAAAAAGCCTGAAAATAGGCCATGAACATGTGTAGATGTGTAAGTATAATATGCTCAAAATAATTGCCTTGCAAGGAATCTTAAAAAAATAACGGAATATATGAAGTATAATAGAGTCTTTTTCTTTTAAAATAATATAATGTTAATATTTGTGGGTCACAATCTACCAGCCCAATGTATCAAGTGTTATTCTGAGATAGGAATCTCTGTCTTTCTCTCTGCACACGTAGGTAATTAGGGAAAGGAATTGTACAATTGCTCAGAAGATATATATTCTCCCAAAGCTGAAGTAATTGTGGGTGAATAAAATGCCAGGGCTGCTAAGCCTAGAATTTCTTGCCTTATTGCTTATCCTTACTACCTTTTTACAAATTTGTGAAGACTGAGTTTTCCATTATGCATATTCATTCTAGGTTGACAATCTATAAACTTATATCTTTTTTCCTTTGGTTTCTATTTATGTATTCAGTATTAAAATAAAAAAAGATTTCAGATTAAACTGGTATATAAATTCGCCATTCTTGGATATATTTGGATGAGAGAATGAGAGAGAGAGAGAGAGAAAGAGAGATGGATGTTGGTGATAAAAAATGTGTTTATGTAAGAATACTTTTTTTTCAGTTGTAATGTACAGAACTGCTCTTTTGTCCTGAAATTGTTTAAGAAAATCTCTACAGAATCTAACCTGTTTCTTTCCCCACTCCACCCATGACCAATGAGATGCTTTTCCAAAGTCTACAAGCCAGACATGAAGGCAATAGCTTCTCCTATAATTCTTCTCCTGTGCTTGTTGAAGATAGTACATAATTGCCAGGGCTCCTAATTGATTTGCTCCCAGTTGTTTCTTTGATTTGTGGGAATAGAGGTGTGTGTTTCTGCTCCTGGCCCAACAGAATTTCAGTGTGTGTAATATCTGTCTATTTTTTGTGTCCAACCTGATAATATCCTTAAAGAAGCTCAGGATCTTTCCTTAAGAGAAATCAGTAGGGGAGATATTGTGGTAAATCCATGTCCTCAATGACATCGATGAAATTTTTTTTAAAATTCTTCCAACAATAGTAGGTGAGAAGAGATGTTTTTCTTTAAAAAAAAAAAACACGCTAGACGAAACTCCTTTTGTCTGGTCAAATAATAAGAACAATTTTCAGCCTTAGGTTTATATGTGTGCTCGCAATAATTTGTGAAAGCAGTTTTCTATTCACATGATCTCTCAGTTGAATGCAGTTCAACATTTCTGCATTCAAGGAACAATTGTAGATAAAACCAAAAATGAAGGAGGGAATGGTGAAAGTGCAAAAGAATTATTGTAAAGGCAAGAGAAGAAAGAGGCAAAAAATTATTTTGCCTCAGTGCCATGAAGATAATTTGTCTACAATCTGCTGTTTGCTCCTAAAAGTGTAGCATAAGGACAACATTCCTGTTTCTTTCTCTTTTTTCTTTGCTCTTCTTAACATTCCTCCCCTTCAGCAACCCACTCTCATTTATTAAATTTTTGAATTAACATGTGTTAAATGCAGGTTGATTTTGTTTGCTCTGCCACATAACCTGCTTTTTCTAAGCACTCAGTAATAGCTGCAGTTAATCTATTGACCGATGGCTTAAGCAGCAGGTGGCCTTAAGGCCCAGAGGCCAGCTCTGGTAAGGCCTACAGAAAATTCCAGAGGGTCCTTTGTTACCTGGGTTGGGACTGGAGAAATTACTTGTTTGGAAAATGTTTCTCCTCCCACACAACATCTTCACTATTTAAAGTCTTTTGTGAGCACAAGTTTGAAGAGGGGGATTATGAAGGATAGCCTGTCACTGCAATTGTTTCTTCTAGACAGATAGCACACAAGTGCATTAAAAAGTTTCCAAGCTCACCATAGGTAATTCCCATTTCAAATGTAATGTACAGCATTTGTAATAAATTAACACTCTCGGGCTGCTGCCAATTTAAACCCTTTAAACCCTTCTTTAAATAAGGATTCTTTTTTTTTTTTAAATAACTATGTGAAAATGTTTCACATTAGCAGTTTTCCTCATATTAGGGAGTATGCTGCTGTAGTAAAGAAAGCAAATTCTGATGCCTGCAAAATCTCAGTATTGGTTTTGATTTAATTTCCATAGCAGTAAATGGGATTTAATAATGATAATGTAAATATTGGTTATGTTTGTAATCATCCTTATTGTTGACCGAGAGATCCTATGTAGTGCCCAAAATGTCAGGAAAATTTAGAAGCAATTTCATTGTTTATTATTCAAAGGTAAATCCCATTTGTGTTTAGGATTGGAACCCAAGTTGGAAAGGGCTCACGACATTTACTTTTTTAATAACTATGTAAAGCTGGTCAATAGAATGTCTTACATTGTTGCTGAGGAACTAGCACTGAAGCAGAATAATGTGTCAGAGTTAACAGTGATAACTGTACACTATCCATCAGAAGACAGGGCTTGTTGCAAAACTCATGTTATCTTAATTCACGAGAGAGATCATTGTGGAAAGTAACAGGAAAACATTTGTAGCCTAAACTTCTTTGTCTTGTGTAAAGTATTCAGAGACTATGGAAACTTGTTAAGACATCTTCTCATTGGTACTGATCTGTTAGATGACATATATACTGCATTAAGATCATGGTTTCTGACAAAGAATCCTTATGGTTGCAATTTGGAGGAAAAAAGCTGAGGGTTCTGAATCCAGATTTAGATCTTTGCTGATACAAAATTAAATTATTCATAAAGCAGTTTAAGGCAGGATTTTGTTGTTCAGTCATGTCTGATTCTTCATGATTCCATGGACCATAGGATACCAGCACCCCTGTATTCCACTGTCTCCCAGAGTTTGGCCAAAATTCATTGCATCAATGACAGTATTTAACCATCTCATCCTCTTCTGTCCCCTTCTCCTTTTGCCTTCAATCTTTCCCAGCATCAGGGTTTTTTTTCCAATGAGTCCTCTCTTTTCATTAGGTGGCCAAAGTATTTGAGCTTCAGCTTCAGTGTCTATCCTTCCAAAGAATAGTCAGGGTTGATTTCCTTTAGGTTTGGACTTATTTGATCTCCTTGCAGTCCAAGGGAATCTCAAAAATCTTCTCCAATACCACAATTTGAAAGCATCAATTCTTTGGCGCTCAGCCTTCCTTATGGTCCAGCTCTCACAGCCATATATTGCTATAGAAGTAGGATAGTTATGCCTAAAAGAACTTCCCACAAACATTTTAATCCTGTAGATCAGCCACTTAATTATTGTGTGTTAGTTTCATTATCAAATGGATAGTATTTCCATTTTTATGACTTTTGAAACTTCCTACATGAGCAATATTCATAGCACTGGCCTTTTTCAAGCCCTTCAAATTGTCTTCTCAAAACGTTTTGGGGTAGATCCCAATCATGGTCTTTTTCGCCACAATAATGATGGTCTCAAGTAGTGTCAGTCTAGCAGATACACTTCAGTCACGTTTCTGAGTGAAAATTGTTCTGTTTCCTCATGTCCTAAAGCAGGTGTCAAATTGCTGGCCCGTGGGCTGGTTGCATCATACGGAGGCCGTGCCCACCTCAGCTCCGGCAATGCAAAAAAAGTTGCGATACATCACATCACGTGACACGGCGAGTTTGACACCTGTGTCCTAAAGCATCACCAGAAAGGTCATTTTGTTTAGTTTGAGACTGAGCTTATACTAGGAGATAAACAGCTCTGTGATATCCTAGTCAAGGTTTGAGGGTGAGGAGAAGAAAAGAGGTAGCGCAGTATAGGCGATGATGAACTGATTACCTTCTTTTAACGGTGGAAAAAATATGGACTGGAAACTTATTTATCTGATAAGCCAGCTCTTCTTATATAGTATCCTCAACAATTATTGTGAATTCCTCTAAAATTTCTATAAGTGGACATAATTATCATTTTGCAAGGGGATGGGCTTCAGTTGAATTATAAATAAACAAGATCCTATATGGTATCTTTCATTCTGCTCAACAGATACTATGGTTCATAGACCATAATAGTTTTCACTTTATAGATTCCCTCCTCTGAACTGGTTCCAGCATTGTTGGACTAAGTCCAGTATTCTACCACTTCAGTAGCATCCTGTCAACTCCAGATGTCTATCAAATGTGTCTTCTGTATGTGACTGACAACTGTCAGTAAAGCTTGTGTTGTTCAGTTCACCAAGGAGCACATTTGTTTTGCATTCTTCAACAGGTGGGCTTTGTGCCTGATAACTTGCAAACTAATTAAGGCTACTGGCTTTAGGCCCATTCACATAGGCTTTAGCCCTTGCAGGGGGAAAATATGTCAGCAAATTGGTCCTTTTTCAAGGTGTCAGATTGGAGGTGGAAGTTTGCTGTTCCCAGCCCAGGTGTGGAAAGGATGTGGGGATTATTTTCCTCCCATGGGGTAAAAACAAAGAACACTATTAAAGGTTGATGAGATGGAAAAAAGGCTGCCTGCAGGAGGGCTAAATCTTCCCCTGAGGAAACCTGAGCTGTTATCCATGTTGGTACATTGCCTGCCAGGTTCTGTGGTGAGAGGAAAACTTGCCCTGAGTGGGAGGGGGAAACAGAAGATTGGAGGGGTCAAAACTGGAATGGGGAAAACAGTAAGTCTCAATTCCTGTAAAGTTAGGAATAGATGAAGAAAAACACAGCTTTACTGATCACAATTGGAATGTTTATAGGCCATTGAAATTATTAAGAGAAAGCAGATGAGACATTTTTTTGATTCTTGTCTAGCTCAAAGAATTGGCAACTCATCCAGTGTAACAACTGTTGTCCCCAATTGCAGTGGACTTCAAGCGTGCATGCAATTAGCAGGGCATTGGATAAGAACTGATAAACATCTAGAGAAGCTGATATACCTGTATGTGCCCTCTCTGGGGTGTACACACAAGACCTGAGGACTGGGTTTTTGAGAGTGCCAGCTTTTCAGTTGCTTCTACACGTGTGCCTTTCACAGGAAATTTAATTGAAGCAAGTCTAAGCTGATAAGATTTATCCTCAAGCTTATGAAAAACCTCACTTACTCCTTTTGTATCTATCAAACCATAGATAAACAATGAGAAACTGGTAGCCTCAAAAGACATATTCCAATCGAAATAATTAATAGAATAACAGAGTTGGAAGGGACCTTAGAGGTCTTCTGGTCCAACCCCCTGCTCAAGCCGGAAACCCTATATCATTTCAGACAAATGGTTATCCAGTCTCTTCTGAAAAATCTTCAGTGTTGGAGTACCCACAACTTCTGGAGACAAGTTGTTCCACTGATTAACTGTTCAGTCAGGAAACTTCTCCTTAGTTCTAGGTTGCTTCTTTCCTTGATTAGTTTCCACCCATTGCTTCTTGTTCTGCCTTCAGGTGAGGAATCCCAATCTCAAGTCCCTGAAATATTAGCAACCTGTGGTCTCTGTCTGTGCAGCAATGATATCTAGTGCAGCTTTGCTTGTTGATGACAATGTTAAGTAAGTTTGAGGGCAGTCAGGCACCACATATGGGAGACCATGTGGAAAGTAGGAAGCTATCCATGAGTCAGGAACAAAACCAAGGTTTTGCATGCAGAGGGACATACTGTACATTCATGTCCTTGTTTCCCGTCTAACATTCAGATAGCAGGTGATAGAAAAGACTACAGCCCGTGATTGTAGAAAGAGGCTGAACAGACAAATGATCTAGTTTTCTTGAAAGCAGCTGAATATGTACAAAGATATATGTCAAATGCCCCTTGCTAAACATAGGGCAAATCTATTGATCTAGTCCTTGACTGCCTTTATCTCCATCCTTGTCATCAAGCTAGAGCACTTATCTTATATGTAGGCTGATAAGTCTTTCTAATATTTAACAAGGTTTGGGAAAGATTTGTACAGTATTTTCAGTATTGTCATCTACTCCAGTGGCCTTGGCCATGCCATTTATCTTTGTATCTCATTGCTTCACAAAAAGGAAGAAGAAAAGAAGGGAATGAAGGCCATAATTACTTATCTCATAAGACCGTTGCAGGCATTAATTAGTTAGTTTACAGAGTTCTTTGAACATGAAAAGGTGCTATGTTGTGAACATCCTATGCATTATTATGGTTAATTAAAATGCTCCTCATTGCTTTCTCTGACTTTGATGTACTTTGTTTACTATTTACTTGGGCTCACTCCTCCTGCCTTGTTGTGCTTCAAAATCAAATGAATTTCAAATCAGGAATCCTACTGCCATGATTAATTCTCTCCTTCCCCCCTCCCCCACTTTGCCTGTTTGCTTCCTAGAGAAAACAAATCTACAGTTAGAAGTCAAATGAATGATTACCGCTATTGTATCTTCCTTAGTACAACTGGGAAGACCAATGCTGCTTTTGATAGGAATTTTGGCTTTCAAAAGTTGGCTCCACATCCAGCTTCCCCAAGGTGCTTCGGGTTGGAGACTAATTCTAATCTCCCCAAGGTTGGGCAATTTATTTTAATGGTCTACCTCTGAGACATTCATCTAAAACTTCTGCTATTACACTGAATGGATTAGAAGAGTCACTAATAGGAGTATTAGGCAGGTTTTTACACACTTAAAGCTTTTAACATTACAACACTAGCACCTGAACCAGCTGGAAAGGGAAAAAGGAACTTGTGCTGGGGAAGAAGTGAGTACTCCCCATCCATTGGCTGGGGGGGGGAAGGGCTTAAAAAAGGCTAGAACTGCTACACAACAATGAATAGAAAGGAACTAATATTGCTAGCTTAAAAGATCTGAAAATATGTCAGCTTTGAAAAGCTGCATATTCATAGTCAACTGATCTGTATGCATGTCTTTTTTATAAACTGTGATTCTGGTTGAAACTATATAAGTTTTATGGGAGCTTTTAAATTGCAGGAGAAAGAAAAAGTATCATATGGCTCTGATTTCTCCATCTTGTGTTGATGTCAGAATGTTGGATAGTTGAACGGTGTGTCATTTTTGGGGAGAAAAAGAATGAAGCATTGGAGAACAAATCAAAGAGAGAACCAACCTGATGGTTGGAACAATTAATCAGTGGAACGACTTGCCTCATGAAGTTGAGGGTGTTCCAACACTGGAGGTTTTTAAGAAGAGAATGGACAGCCATTTGTCTGAAATGGTATATAGGGCTTTCTGCTTGAGCAGGGGGCTGGACTAGAAGACCTCCAAGGTCCTTTCCAACTCTGTTATTCTGTTTTAGCTAAGGCAAAAAGATGCCAAAGAGTTTGATGAAAGTACATGTGGCTGTTTTTGAAACCGATGAATGCTGGCGGTAGATAGAATGAGATCATTATCTTGTAATATCAGTACTTGGGGTTGTTAATTGTGAAATTCATGGGCAATAACATCAGGAGAGATCAAGGTCATCTCCTTGAGATATATAATTAACAAATTGTCTGGGTTGCCACAAGACTGGCTGAATGGCTTTAAACAGGAATTTAAAAATGGAATGGAAAACAACATTATCAGTTTTTGCAGTTCATAGTAGTGAATTAGAACCTTTATTTTTAGAAAATGGTGCCTTGCCATTGTGAAATGCACCACAGCATTCAACTCCTCTTGGCCGTATCTTTTGTTTCATTCTCGTGAGTTTGGCATACACTAGGAACATGCATAAGGATTTCTGTGTCCTTTGACAATGAAGTATTCCCAAAGTAGTGTACAAACCATATATTATTAAAATGTAAAAGTATGAAACAATACAAAAAGTAGGAGTGTCCAACTCACAGCCCAGGGACAGCTAGTAATGCAGCCCCAAAAGATTGCAAGCTTTTAACAGTGTTATGTGACCTATATACATTAACTACAGGTAGTCCTTGACTTACAACAGTTCATTTAGTAACTGTTTGATGTTACAACAGCATTAAAAAGAGTGACTTATGATCATTTTTCACACTTACGACCATTTCAGCATCCCCATGGTCACGTGATCAAAATTCAGATGCTTGGCAACTGACTCATATTTATGATGGTTACCGTGTCCCAGGGTCATGTGATCCCTCTTTGCAACCTTCTGACCAGCAAAGTCAATGTGGAAGTCAGATTCACTTAACAACCATACTAACTTACCACCTGCAGTGATTCACTTAACAACCGTGGCAAGAAAGGTTGTAAAATGGGCAAAACTTACTTAACAAAAGTCTCACTTAGCAACAGAAATGTTGGGCTCAATTGAAGTTGTAAGTCAAGGACTGCTGTATTTTATATGTGCTCCAAGACAATTCCTCTTCACTCAATGCTGTCCAAGCAAGCCAAAAGTTTGGACACCCGTGACATAAAGGGAAGAAAGCCAGGGTAGTCTGGCAGAAAATTGGGTTGGTCTTTAAACTCTGGATTTTATAATACAATGTACAAAATTCAGCTATCAGTTGCCATTCAACATAGCAAGTGTTTCTGGACTTCTGGGTAGACGTTTCATCTAAGTGGGTGTTTTGGATGATTTGTTAGATTACTCCATGGTGGCAATTGGGCAATTATGTGTTTTGATAAAGTCTGACTTCTGTTTAAAATTGAATTCAAAGGATTACCATTCATGTAAAGAATTTGTTAGATTAGTCCATGTGGCAATTGGGCACCAATTGTTGTTTCTTTACCATCTCTACCTTCTTTGTTCTGCTGAGAAGGATCAAGGATCAAGTCTTCAAACAGGGAAGAGACATCGCTCAAAGAGACATGATTCTTGCCTACTCTAGGCTTTATAGCAGTATTTCTCAATCTTGGCAATTTTAAAATGTGTCTCTGGCTGAGGAATCCCTGGAGTTAAAGTCCAAACATCTTAAATTTGCTAAGGTTGAGAAGCATTACTTTAGAGCAGACATGTCAAACTCGCAACGTCACATGACGTTGCGTGACGTATCGGAACTTTTTCCCCATTGCCGGCAATGGGGTGGGTGCGGTTTTGTTGTGACGTGTCTGGCCCGCGGGCTGGCAGTTTGACACCCCTGCTTTAGAGAATTACATTTCCAGGTGCAATGCCAGGCATCTTGAATTAAAAAAAAAAAAGCAAACCTCAGGAGACAGAATTTGAAGAGGTCTTGCTGATGGTAGTTAAAAACAAAACAAAACACCATGCTAGAATTGGATTGGTGAACATTCTATCAATATATGGCAGATTCGCATAGGGAAAAAAGTCATGTGAATAAGCCGTAGGTAAAATTTAATCTTGAATTGCCACTAAGAATAATAGGAAAGTATCCTGAATTAAAAGCTTCCACTATAGATATAAGATTGCTAATATTAGCTCTGTGTATATGTGTGTTTGTGCACACATGTACCTTCATATATGCATATCTAAAAGACATTTTGTCTCTAAAGCTGTAACAATTCAACAACTGTCTTGGTTACAAACCAAAGATTTGCTGAGAACATGTTAGAAGGAATAAGAAAAGCCGAGAAAAGGTCACAAATAAGCACCTTAGGAACAATGAAAGCTTTTCTCCATGTAGCAGTGGGAGCGTTGCAAAAGGAGGGGAGAAAAACACCCTGAAAAGGTATTAATCAGAAGTGGCTATAAATCCTCTGGAGTTTTTGCTCTTATGAAACTCCTTGGAGAAAGTCTTGAAGGAAATGCAGGTCAAAGCCCAAAAAAGCTCTTGATCAGAGATTGCTACAGGAAAATCTTCCCAGATGCCTTTTAATAGGCTGCAATCACCCCAGGAGTGGGAAAGCCAAGTGTGCTTGAAGCATGGTTGCAGTTCCTAATAGGTCTTGTCACACTTAAGGCCCTGCAAGCGCCATCCACCGAACAGCTGAAACTGGCTGGTGATTCATAAAGCCAACAGTTTAAAGTTTATTATGATGAAAGCACTTAATGACAGCCATCGCTAGGGGCCCATCATTTATAAAGCTGCGCTGAGTATTAGACATGTAGCATGACCACCAATTTTGTGTCACAATTGCTACCATAAAATGACCTTTGGTGATTTTTGCTGCATGTGGTGGACAGCTCTTCTTTCGCATTAGTGCTCTGTGGCTTTTCTTTGCAGACTATTATGCTGTCTAAAGCTTATTTGGCACTGTCGTGAGCCTCAACCCTTGTTATTACCCCAAAGGCCTGTTGAAAAGGGCGGGGAGAGGGAGGAAGGGAGGGAGGGAGAAACCCTCTCATACTCTATTATGGCACCCCCAGTCAAGCAATTTCTTGGATAGCGTAACAATTTAATATACATATTCCTCCATTATTAATCACATTTCTTTCTTTTTTAAGTTCTCCTGTTTACTGTATATCGTACCTAACATCTAATTGGATGGAAATGAAATCTGCACGTTACCTTATTAGACAAGTTGGGAGTAAAGATTTTGACTAGTAATTCTCCAATGGATAAAAAAGCATCTATCCACCAAGGTAGCCAAAAATAAGCAATAATGCCTCTCAGAAAAAAATGCACATCCTGGAAGATTATCTTGGGTTTAAATGCAGCACTTTATTCACACATGGAACATAATTTTACAGGCTAAATAATCAGCACAGATTTCCAAGGAGAACAATATTAACAACAAGCCTACTTACCAACCAGCTTAAATGCCCAATGCCTTTAAAAGGTGTGTATAATTTTATAAACCATATAACATTACTTTCCAATGTTATATGTGATTTCTGCTGATACCTACTACTGTATTAGATTTTATTTAAAGCTTTTTTTTTCACCAATAAGGTGAATTGTTACATGACAAACTCATCTTCCACCATTATCATCTGCTGTTTGTGTTTAACAACAGGAGTCCCTTCTCTAACAAAACTGTTGTAATGGCTGTACAAATTACTCAGCTGAAAGCTTTTCACCAAACCAAACAGTATTAATCAGCAGTTCTTAGGAAGGTGCTAATTAAAAACAATTTTCTTCCTCAGTTTGCACTACTGAGCCATCTTCACTTGCACTGTTTCCAATATGTAGCTACTGTATACACTCCCATATTAGAGCCTCTATTAACTCCTGAATCTCCTGTTACTTATTTTATTACATTCCTGTTTTCCAGATTTATGGACTTGTTGACATTTTGGAAGTCACAGCATGATCTGTTTAATCATTTAAAAACTACATGACATGCAGATGGTCCGTGAGGGAGAGAAGGCTAAGAGCCATTTACCAAGTCAGAGAACACAAAGATCATGGGCAGAACACTTAGTTTGGTTAGCATCTTTGGGGATTCTTTTTAAAAAATTCCAACACAATTGCTGTCTCACAGTACTGTAGTTTGTTTCTGATAAAAACAATTCTGTTGAATTAAATTTTAGCACCAGAAGTTTTTTTACCCTCCTTCTTTAAAAATATGGAGGGTTTCATTCCTGGGAAAAATAGCTCAAACATTAGGGATTTTTTGAAAAGTTGGCAGTTGTTGAATTTGGAGGTAAAATAATATATGACAAGCCAGGAGTGTTAATGAGGAGCATCTTTAAAAAGAGATCATGTTCAGTCAACACAGAGAACAGGTTTTGGGGGGGGGGGTTGTTTTTGTTTTTTTAAAAAAGGTTGGACTATCAGATGCACCTACTTCATCACTGGCCTGCCTGACAGTCATGCTTATCTGAGAGATCAGTAGAAAGAAAAAAAACTACACAAGTATGGGAATTTGAGGTATATTTAATCTGGTGAAGAGAAGAATACATGGAGACATTATAGATTTGTTGCGTAGAAAATGATGCAGGCTTCTTTGCTGATGACAAAATGCAAGTCTAGAAGCAATGGGAAACCAACAGGAGAAACAGTAAAAAATTTCTTACTGACAGAGAATACATGTGGGAAGGCAGAGGGCTGTTTATTCCTGGGAATGTTGAAGTGAAGGTTGAATGAAATATGTTGAAAGTATTTGCAAAATAAAAGTACTGAGCAGAGCAGCGGACTTGATGACCATCAACAATCCTGCCTTCTATCTGGACAGAGAGATGGGATACACATTAAAATAATATAAACCAATCTTGATACCAACTTGTTGGTTCCTTATGAGGCATGAGCTTTTGTAGATAAGCTGTGTCTCCCTCAGCAAACTCTTATCTGCACAATTTCCAGGTTACTTCATGCTTTTGTTAATATGGGCTGCAGCTTATGAAAGCACAGCTCCAATAAATCATATAGGTATTAAGGTGCCAAAGATATCTTTGTCATTGTTGCTTCAACAGACTAATGAGGTATTTGGATTTTTGGCAGAAATAACACACGCTGAATTGTTTCCAAAAAACTGTGTGTGCAAAGAGCTCACAAAATGTCACAGTGGGATTGTGTTGTGTAGCAGATCTTATGCATCTGGGTGTGCATGCAAGGAAAAAACATCCTTGGGTTTACTTTGTGTGATTACCTTAGGAGTAGATGTTTTCCACAAGGCTGGCCCTACCATTGGACAAAATGATTTGGAATGTAATGGCAGAGCAACAATCTGCCCAGGCACTTGACTGAGATAGGCAACTATAGAAATGAAATGAATGAAATAAATAAAAACAATTTGTCAATTACTTTTGAGGAGTGAAAATGTTGCATATGGCAGAGAAAATAAGAGGGGCCAAAAGTAAAAAAAAACACCCATTAATATTAAACTCATTAAATCTATATGGGAGATATTCTGGGTTTTTATTATATCTTGCCCACAAATTTGTGCACATTCTGTGGCACTAAGGAAAATACTATCTGTGTATTGTATGGATTTTGGAATAAAACAGAATATGCTTTTCTGTAATCACTAATTTATGGCTCTCTGGTAATTCACATGTTTCTGTAATAACCTCAATTTTTCCCATATCCCTTTTGCCCCCCCAGCCCATCAAAGATAATGCTTTATGGAATGACTCTGCATATCCAAATAGCTGTATCCTTTTAGCAAGCCTATTTTTTAAAATACAATTTAAAAATTGTATTTAAATACAATTTTACCTGGGTATGGGATTGAAATGGCATTTGTTCACTTTTGGATGACCTTTGGTGTGAGCACGATGGGGATAGTGCACTCATCCTTGCTCAGTGACTTTGTAGAAGCAATGGGAAACCAACCATAGGATCGGTCAGAGCCAGTTGGGCCTAGTGCTTAAGGCACCAGTCTAGACATCAGGAGGTCTGTGAGTTCTAATCCTGCCTGAAGTAGGAAAGCTGGCTGGGTGACCTTGGATGAATCACATTCACTCAGATCAACTCACCTCATAGGGTTGTTGTGGGGAAAATAGGAAGCGGAACTATTCGGTACTGTATGTTCTCTACCTTTGTATCATTTATAAAAATAATAAAGGTGGGTAAAAATAAATATTTCTGGATCAAATCCAGGGGTTGGGAGATAATGGAGTTACACACAGATACATCTATGGGGTTTTTGTTGTTGTTTTTGGTGAAAATGGCATTTGTACAAGAGCGTAAGGCATGGCTCATTTGCATATGTGATTTCTTTTTTGGAAGGGGAAATATTTTCCTCAGCTGAGGGATGGAACAACACTGCTGGAGAATGTTCATATTTCTTTCCTAAACTCTTGATTGACAAGGGTGAGAATGTTACAAGCACTCACACTTGTAAGAGCATGTTGCATTCAGTCCTTAGGGATGAATAACCAGAGACTTTCTGCCATTTTCGTGCTTTTGATCCTATCTTGCCCTACTGGCTCTTCTTTTTCTCCAACCAACCTCATCTTGCCTTTGCCTTTTGTCTGCTTCCTTCTCTCCTGCCTTGATCTGAATTGATTTCACTGGAACTTGACCTTGCCCTCCATTAGTCTCTGCACAAGTATTGCCTTAGATTATGCGGATTCTTTGGCTGAAGATGTGACATATTGTCCTTAGTGCACCAATTGGGGCAGAATACCCATTTAATTTATGTAACCTTGCAAGGAAAAAAAAACAAAGGAATACTAAATGTGCAGAGTACAAGTCAAATATTCTGAAATTAAAGGAAAACAATCATTCTTATTTTATCACAGTATGTGCGTGGCAATAGAAAACAAAACAAACCTTACTACTGCATGTAATATTTATAACACTACCCAACATAATCTTTAATGCCTCTTTTACTAATCTCTCTCCTTCTTTGAAAAAATTGCATTCTCCTCATCTTTAATCTTGGAAAGATTTGCAAACTTTTAGAAACCATGTTTTAGAAAATTATTTTTTAAAAAAAATGTAAATATGTCTATCATATGCCCATTATGTTGTTATTGAAATCAGAATTTGCCTCCTGCAGCTTCTATCAAGAGGAGGCTCAGAAACTATCATTCAGTATAAAAAAGCCCCTTCAGGAGCAGCTTACAAGCCCATAAGAAAAGTTTTGCCAATGTATTGTTTCCATTGATTGTTGATGACTGATATCTGCAGTGTTTTTAACTTTAAGGCAGTGGTGGGATTCAGCCAGTTCGCACCACTTCGGCAGAACTGGTAGCTAATTTTTTGTTGCTCAGGCCCAGAATGGACTTCCAGAAGCAGCATCCACACAGAGAACCGGTTGTTCACATATTTGAATCCCACCCTACTTTAACTTCCATTCATATAAAACCCAGCATACATACCCATCACATTGAGAGTGTTTAACTGAAGGTTTCTTAAATTTTGTTCAAGTCAATTTATGTTTACAATCACTGTTAATAATCTTTAATTTTTTTAAAATTTGAAATAGGCCTTTAATTTTATAACAATATTTGGAGAAGCAGAAGCAACATTGAAAGAACTGGAATGTGTGCTTCATTAAAACAATATAGAGATGATGATAATTTTAGAAGTACTATCCCATCACAAAGCAACTTTATTTTTTTCCAGAAAATAGGGGGGGGGGAAAACCCAGAGAATTTTATACAATGATATTTAGCAGCCAATGCTACAATCTAGGGCCTCTGGTCCTTTCATCAATTATATGCATGAGTAATTTAGTTTCACCATTCAGCCTCAATGCATAAATGTTTGCAGGATCGTGTTCTTAAGACCCCTTCAATTAAACCCTTACGGGATAATAGCCTGCATTTGAGACACTAGCTTGTACTGACATGACAGATGGGGGAAAGAAACAAACAATAATAATTAGTTGTTCATTTTGATATACTTGTTATCTACTCAGAGGGGGAAAAAGAGTGAAACAATAATTTCCAGGGTCATTATATAAAAGTTAGCAAATATATCTATTTGTCATGTTCTTGAATACTTTTGTAATGATATGTGAAGGTTCATACATATGGGTGCTGTTTGTGTCTTTTCTATACTAATTTTTTACTAAATATATATAGCATGCGTACATATGAGACACACCGTGATGATAAACTCATTAATCTCTAAATTCTTGCCATTTCTGAGCAGAAATTCATGCAGTAAGCGTCTCAATGTGAAATCCATAAAATCCATAAAAGGAGATCTACTACTGAAATACTAGGATAAATGGCTGGTTTGCATTGCCCCTGGTCTTTATCCAACACTGAGAATAGACTGCTGTTTTATCAAAAGAGGAATAAATTGCTGTTATTGTGATGTTAGCCCATCACTTGGCATTGCAATTCAGGTTTTTGTGAGAAAGAAATGTATGATCTAACTGCAATTTGACCTATGCCTTCTGTGATCCATATAGGTGCTCTAATGGGGCATAAAAAAAGTGTGGAATACAAGGACATGTAAACTGGTGGTAAAGAAATGCATTTGAGGGAAAGATGGAAGGGCATGGGAGTTTGTGTGCAACTTATTAAACCAGAGAAGAGAAGCAACAATTCAGGGGTAATTAATTTTCATATACCTTGCAATCAAGCACAGAATGAAGTATAATACCATTTGATTTTTCCCCCAGATACTTCTAAAAACAGTTTTTAAAAAATGAGATGATTAACTTCTTAGAATGCCAAAAAGTGTTTTTTAAACCAGCAAGAAAACAAATCCAAATAGTTTTGTCTTAGGCTTTGAAAGGTATGTATTGCTTCTGAGACAAAAATGTTAATGAAATGATGTGGGCTATGGCCAATGTTAGGCGATATTTTGGAGGAGTGAGGGAGCAAAGGAAAGACCACAATTGCTACAGCACCCAACATTTCTCCAACAAGGATCTATTTTTTAATAGCAAGTATAGGGAACAGTTGCAGTTAGATTTCAGGACTGATAAAGACTCACTTTTCATTCATAGTCAGAGCACTCTTCTTGTACCTAAACAGATAATAAGTACTCAGCACACTCCCCCTTCTTGACACAACACACTGAGACTAATCACACATAATTGGAGAGGAGGAGCAGAGGGCTGGCCAAGGCATTGTGTCCAGAAGACAAATGGTCAGTTTATGAAGCTTTAGTTTGAAGCAATAATTTCTAATACATCTACTGAGAGGACAAAACCACAACCCCAAATAAAAACTCAACAATAAAACTCCAAAATTCCAAATCCTGTTGTAAAAAAAATCAGATAAACTGAGTTTGAAAAATTTCACTCTGAAAAGAAAACCCAAAAAGTAATTTTAAAAAATAGCCTAAGGGGTAATGGTAAAATAAGATGAAATCTTCGTAGAATACCGTATGATATGGTCTCAAATGTTGGACAGATACCAGTATCTTTTTTTTCACTTACTTGAACAATAAATCCTTTAGCATTTTGCAGTTGGTCAAACACATTTTTCCAGATGCAACAGAAAAAAAAACCATTTTTGTCACAATGAAGAAATCATGTGCGAAATGACAGCCACAAAGGAAGGAAAATAGAGCTCTTGAAACTTTCAGCTCTTTTTAATACAATGGACCCATAGTTCTAGAGTGATCTACTCTACATTGCTCAGAGTTTACCTTTCCCATGAAATTATTACATAAGTACATTCTATTTTGTAATAAAAATATTGTCTTCCCATATTCTATCCTTCTTTGGTTAAAACAAGAAAAAATGGGTAGTGGAGATTTGGATCATAAATATCTTTCTCTTCTTTTTTCAGCTGCAAATAAAGAAACAAAGCAACAGTCAATTTGTTTTAATCATAAAAACAATCTTTGTTGGTACGTTTGTTTTTGTTCTTGGATGAGTGGGTATCAAATGAGAAAATAAACAGACATAATTTTCATTTTCATTTTTTATAACTGCAATTAAAATTGCTAGTGAGAAAATATCATGCAGTGGGGTAAATATGGTTCGTCTGAAATATACAAATAAATGAAAGCTAAACTGTCTCCTAAAGAATAAAGCTTTATATTTATGATTGATAAAACACTGAGATCATCAACAGCTAACAAACCTAAGTAGTTTTGCATAGTAATTCAAACTTGCCTCTCTTTGAACACAAAATAGTGCAGCATATTCTTAGCAACAAGAAAAAAAGATTATGTGAACTCTATAACTCAGCACAGTGTAACATGTATTCTTAAAACAAGTATTTATTTAGGCAGCTCTCCAGTGAAAACTTACTTATCAAGTAGTTGAATTTGGCATATATTTTCTATAGGCACAAACTACTGAATTCAAGAAGCTATCCAGATGAAAATCAAGTCATCTTAACAATTAAAAAGACTTCACTGAAACAATTTCCTTGTGTGTGTTTACAGAGGGGGGAAGGCAAACTAAACTGAAAGATAAGAGGCAAAGAATATGAAGTAGTGCTCCTTTTTTAATATATAATATTTAATATGTAATATTCTAGTGTACATATGTATATTAGAATATTATATATTCAAAATAGCTTCTGGCATTTCTTTTCAGCCATTATATAAACAGGAATTTACCAATGTCCTATTGTTTAATTTTGAGGAATAATTTTCCATTTATGAGTAGTGCAATTTTCCCAACAACAATTATTAATCTCTCCAAATTCTCAGCCATGTTAACAATGACAATTTGGTTCTCTAATATTAGCACAAGGAGTTCTATGTGAATAAAATGGCTCATTAATTTAAATATTATTTAAATATCCAACTTATTGTTCAGGTAATGTTATTCTTAGTGGTTGATGTACTTTGATTAAAATGGCATTGCAAATACCAAAATGTTGGCATTATACCAGAAATTAACTGATTTTTTTTGGTGTGTGGGTGTGTGGCATGAATTTTCATGGGACATATTCCAAGTGATCTCTTGAAGGACCAAAAATACTCCATTGTTATAAGTGTTGATGATGATAATAATAATAATAATAATAATGAAGAAATGCTTCCTTTTTTTAAAAAAAGTGTACAAAATAATTTCCAGTTCAAAGTTTTCCCCAGTTGCATCTTAAGGTCTGTTTTTTTTAGAAAGGAAACTTCATTTCCTTGAGGAGTAAACTTCAAATGGCCATTCCTATTGCTCATAATCTTCTTTACCCTGATGTGTCTTGGGTCAGCAGCTTCACTAACCTACATCCAGAAATAATATCTTGTAAGTCCATAAGGAAAAAAAAATGTTCTTCTTTAGGAATGCAGCAGATCTGGTCTGCCCCCCCCCCCCCGTCTCTTTTAACCTGAATTCTCTAGTGACCTCTGGTGGCCAGCCCAAAGGCTCCATTGCAGAGTTTAAACACAACCCAGACCCGGCTTCACTATTCCAGATTAGCAGGGGGATGTTAAACAAATAAATGCCACAAAGGCATGTATTACTGCAACCTGTTATCCAATCGTAAGTGCATTGGAAACATAACATTATTGAACTCATATATGCATACACAGAAGCATTTGTAAACAGTGCATATGCTTCAGTCCAGAATATTATGTAGAGTGTTATTGCGCACATCATGGTTGCACTTCTGAGCCCAATTAATTATTGTAATTTTATGAAACGGGGAAAAAAAACCTCGTAAGCCCACCCTTTGAATTGCACGAACAACTAAAAGCAAATTGTGAATAAAACAATTTTTCAATTTTGGAGGCAAGAAGAGGGAGGAGAGTAAGAGAGGCCTAGGAGAACTGAAATAAATTATATGGCCACTCTTGGTAGCATTATGCTTTCCTCCTAATTGGATGTAACACACTCAGACCCACAGGGTGAACAGCAGCAACGGGAGCGGAATTCATACTGTTTACCCTTTACAGTAGCCACAATTATTAACCGCACACCAGACACATTATAAGCACTAGCCACTCGTAATGTGGTATTTCAAATAGATAAGGAGAAAGGCAATATAACTATTCTTTTGACATCACATTCTGCTATCGTACCACAGCCTCAGCCTCAGCCTTTGCTTTTGTTTAGAAAACCATCCCGACTTTGCTTTGTCCCTGTTATAACATGAATCTATGCTATCCTCAGCTTTATATTTTTGTTAATTATTTCAGGAGAAGGGAAATATTAGATCTTTCATACCCAGTTTACAATGTATATTTGGCAAAGGAGCATAACCTGCATCTCCTTATTTTTTTTATGTATTAATTATTAAGAGAATATTACAGAAGTTAGTGTGAGAGTGATGCGCTGCGAAACCCAACCTGGGGAAAGGATGTGTGTATAGTTTTTAACAAAAGCACAAGCAGAAAGTATAGGCCCAAGTTTTGATTACAGGCTTGTTTTTTGAAACGGAAATAAAATTTCACAGCTAACAATGAGAGGTGAAAAGTTTAAGAGGCAAAGCTGTTCCTCCTGATCACTGCCTGTTAATCAGCTTCATGGGTGGTTGCCTAAATCTGTGGATTTTTTTTTTATATTGTTGTTACTTGCACTACTGTCAAGATTGTAACTAATTTTTCCCCCTCTTCTAAGAGGAGGGGTGAATAACTCGCCATAGAAGGCAGCTGTGGATGAGTGACATGAAGCACTAATGCAGAGGGCAAAATTAAAATTCATGAATCTCTTCACAACCATTTGTGTAACAAGATTAAGACGGGACAGCAGAAAATAGCTGCATTATCAGGCTTCTTACAGTTCTCCAGCTGGTTACGCTCTATTCCAAAACAGTAGGGATAAGAGGATAACACGGAGCCAAAAGGAAAATGCCTCTCCTTCATTTGGGAGAAAACAGGTCCGAGGAAAAGATGAGGCTTGGATATGCAACCAGAAAGCATGATCCTACTTAACCACCAAACTTTTCACATAAATCCAGCAATAAAAAACGAAGGTTACAGTCAACTCAGCAGCCTTGCAATTGGAAAGCTCCACCACCACCTTTTTTTTTCCTTGGAAGAAGAAAGAAGAAAATTCCAAAAAGTAGGTATCTCAGCCATCATCAGTTTAGGAGAAAACTAACTATTGAGCCAGAAGGATGGGGAATATTTGCAGCTGAACTTGGGAAAAACAGTTTGATAGCCAACCATAGGAGCATATAAAGTTTGCAGTATCTCTATTTTCAGCCAATACATCTTTGCCTGAACCCTCTTCCGTTCTTGCACATTGCTGTACTGCCTCAACTGCTGAATGCTATTGTTATTTACTGTGTAATTGTTTGTGTTGCTCTATCTTAATCCAAAAGAAGGAGTGGCTTTTTTGTTTCAAGCTCTTTCAAACTATACACAATTTACTGACCAAAATATACATCAATACAACAATCAATCACTGTATACTGCACAGTGACTCACAAGGCAACTCTATATCCTTTATGTGGAAGGAAAATGCATGAAATTCACTGAGACTGTTCGAAATAAATAGGTGAAAAATCACTGTATTAGCATTTATCAGTAATGGAGGACACTTAAGAGACATTTTTCTTGTTTACTCAATTATTCTGTTATGAAGGAACTAGTTACTGAAGAATGTACCCCTAGCTACTTTTCCGTATGACGTTTAAACACATACCCAAAGGATTTTGTTTTTGTTTTGTTTTTTTGGAGGGGTAGAGAAAATTGTCCAGGCCCCATGTTCTGATTCTAATTATTTTTAAGTTATTAATCCTTTTTGCCATTTCAGCCACCCTGGAAGAATAAAAAACAAGACTCATACAAGAAACTTTTGTTTTTGTGAGATAATATAAATTTGATTAATAAAGTAAATAAGTTTACACATAATTCATTAATCTCTGAACATAAAGTTTATGATTTATATATGCCCATGAATTTTCCTGTACTTTTTCCTCAAAGGGTAGCATTTCATGATTCTCAAAAAACACAAAAGGACCATGCATGTGAATGGCATTGGATGCTTAAGCCCACTCTCCTACAGTGGGGTGGGGTGGGGCTGGGGGCTGATCCAGCTATTTGTGATTAGGGTTTAATCATGTCATCTGAGCTCTGGAGAGGATGCTTCTCCTGACTAGGTACTTTCAATGGTTTTCTCTACCATAAATAGCAGGTGTCCCCCTTTGTATCACCTGCTTAATTATCAGCAAGGAACAATGCTGGGAGTTTGAGAGATATGTTGCATGGGGCACTAGGGAGAAGGGTGGAAGCTAGCAGGAATGTTCATGGAAGCCAGCGTCATACAATTACTTCTCTGGTGCCACTATTTCAGAATACCTTTGCTGAAATTGAATTTGCTTGCTCTGAACAGTGAATATATCTGAGATTGATACAGTTCTTCAGAGCCTCTCCTACTGTAGGAGGAACTGGGAATTGGTGTAGCTCAATGTGTGATCCACCAAATTAAATGCAGCCCATTATTAGTCATATAACATATGCTACCAAGTGAACACCTGTCTTTTATTTTTGTTGTCCTAGAAATGCAACAATATTTCTATCAACAATTTGATACCAAACACCACCCTACTGCCTTCTATTTTGTTCTGCACCAAAGAGGATGGTTGGTGCCCAAGTGGCTATTTTCTTCCTAATTCACAATGCATTCCTGTTCTAGTTTCTTGTGTAATTTCTCAAAAGTATTTTTACAATACGATTCCATCCACCATTCTATGCACTATCCAAGGGAAAATTTAACATAGTTGGAACACAATTATTTTGTCATGTTCTTTAAACATGGAGTTGATCAGAGGCAAAGGAAGAATAGCATCAAGGCCCGAAACTGCCTGAGGAAATTGTTTTCTAACTATGCATCCCACATAGTGTCCCCAATGTGAAATATTGTACAGCTGCTTTTGATTACTGATTGTATGGTTTAGAGTATGATTTAAAAGGGGGAGAAGAGCTTGCAAAATTCTTCTGACAGACTTAATTCAATTAAAAAAAAAACCTCTTGAGCCTTTAACACAGGGCAGCACTTAGCCAGCACCTGAACACATAGTAAAGCAGAAAGAAATAATTGCCCATTGCGAGGACAGGCTGTGTGCCAGCTCCCTGTCTTCCCTTTGCCTTAGGGGCTGTTTAACATTGAAAAAAGAAAAGGAATTCATGTGAAGCTTAACATGATAGAGCTATGGTGATATCCTCTACTAATTTTCTTGATCTCCCAATTCGCCTCTTAAATAGGAAACTGAGCATCAAAATGGTTCTCTGTACTTCCATATTCCTTAGACCCGGAAGAAGAAAGAAAGGGGAATGTGAACTGCTGTGCCTCTGGGATGTTGGGCCATACAATGAGGAAGTAAAGAGAGAACTAAGGAAACTATTATAACCCACCCTTCAATCAACATTGCACCACCATGTATCAGGCAGCAGAAAACAAAAAAAATAATGAATAGATCCGGATTCGTGCCTGAAATGTTAATGAATGTCCCAAACCCAGAGTTTATTCTTGCAGATTGTCAGAAAGATTTTGCTCAAGAGTGACCCAAGGCATCTCCCATCATCAACTCCATAGCAATTACGCATCCAGGTGAATCACTTGGAAAATAGGAATTTGTATAATTCTTTCAATCCCCCATGAGAAATTTGAGAACTTTGTGTATAAGCCATGGACCACAGGTTTCATACAGTTCTTGAAAGCCTATTTTATTATTCTTTTAAGCCACCACTCCTGCTCTGTTACAATGACACAGCACTCCCAGCATTAAAATACAGTTAAAAAAGTCATTCAGATCTTGTAGCCACTCTAACAACAACTCCAGGAGGGCCCTCTTGTTTGTCATTACTTTCTCTTAAAGATGCTGTAGACATTGTCATTCTGGTCCATAAGAATTAGCAGGTACTCTGGAAAGGTTGTGTGATACATTGCCTGAAGAGAGATTCTCAGGTCTTGAGACTACTTTTTTTTATTATTTTATATATTGGTATATGTAGTCTACCTTCCTTTTTTAAAAGGCTCTCAGGAAGATATGGATGGACAATGCTACTTACTAATCACATTGCTGTTTTAAGATCAATGGTGGTAGCAAAGGAGAAAAATGGAATGGTTAAAGAGGGAAAATTGTGTTGGTCTACTTCCTTTTAGATAGGGGAAGGCTCAGAAGTGCTTATTAGATAACAGAATAATAGAGTTAGAAGGGACCTTGGAGGTCATCTAGTCCAGGGGTCTCCAACCCCCGGTTCGTGGACCAGTAGCGGGCCCCGGCATGCTAGCAACCGGTCCATACAAACAAGCAAAGCCCCATTCGCGAAATGCAGGCAGCATACAACACCATGCACCCTCCGGTCCGCAGAAAAACTTCTCTCCAGGGAACCGGTCCCTGGTGCCCAAAAGGTTGGGGACCTCTGATCTAGTCCAGGAGACCTTATACCATTTCAGACAAATGGCTCTCCAGTCTGTCTTGAAAGCCTCCAATGATGGGACACCCACAACTTCTGAAGGCAAGCAATTACACTGGTTGATTGTTCTCACTGTCAGGAAATTTCTTCTTAGTTCTAGATTGCTTCTCTCCTTGATTAGTTTCCATTCATTGTTTCTTGTCTTGCCTTCTGGTGCTTTGGAAAATAGTTTGCCCACCTCATCTTTGTGGCAGCCCCTCAAATATTGAAACACTGTTATCATGTCTCCCCTAGTCCTTCTTTTCACTAGACTAGAAATACCCAATTCCTGCAACTGTTCTTCATGTTTTAACCTCCAGCCCCCTAATCATCTTTGTTGCTCTTCTCTGTACTTTTTCCAGAGTCTCGGCATCTTTTTTATATTGTGGTGACCAAAATTGGATGCAGCATTCCAAGTGTGGCTGCACTAAGATTTTGTAAAGTGGTACTAATATTTCATATGATCTTGATTCTATCCCTCTATTAATACAGCCTAGGATTGCATTGCCCTTTTTGGCAGCTGCCTCACACTATTGGCTCATTTTTAAATGTTTGTCCACTTGGACTCCAAGATCCCACTCACTTTTACTGGCATTGAGCCAAGTTTCACTTAGTCTGTACCTGTACAGTTGGTTTTTCTTGCCTAAGTGTAAAACCTTACTCTTTTCTATATTGAATTTCATTTTGTTAGATAGGGCCCAATGTTCAAGTCTGTCAAAATCCTTCTGGGGTGTTGACTATTCCTGCCAGCTTAGTGTCATCTGCAAATTTGATGAGTTCCCCTTCTATTTTCTCATCTAGATCATTTCTGAAGATATTAAAGAGTACTGGGCCTAAAACAAAACCTTGAGGTACCCCAACACTTACTTCCCTCCATGTGGATGCAGTTCTGTTGAGGACTATACACTGAGTATGGATTGTCAGCATCCATCCATGGTAGTGATACTGTCTATCCCACATTTTACTAGTTTACCAAGAAGTAGGTTGTGATCTACCTTGTCAAATCCCTTACTGAAATTTAAGTATACTATGTCCACAGTATTTCGCTGACCCACTAATTATTATACTAATTAAGTGTGCTAGAGAAGGTCCAAGCCTCCATAGAGGGAATATAAATGTGACTAGTATGCTTACTTACCCTATGAGTAAAAAGTAGTATATATGGACAAGAAAGCTATGTATTGTTCTGCAATCCTCTGGATAATTGCAGATTTATTGAAGGGGAGGTATCCGGCTGGCCACGGTTCAGTTATTCTCTCAAATATGTAATATTTCCAGCTTTGTATACAGATTATTTATGTGTCTATATCAATGTTTTTAAGTTTAGTAACTTTAAGATGCATGAACATCAACTCCCAAGGCTGGCTGGGAAATTCTGGAGTTGAAATCCACGCATCTTAAAGTTGCCAAGCTTGAGAAAGACTGATCTATTCTCTGCAGCTCAATAGTTTTTCAGTATGACTTGGGGGGATGATGCCCAAAACATTTTTAAAGAATCTGTTTACCCTGTATCTAGGAATTATCTGAATTTTCCAGGGAATTTCTCTCCCTAAAAGAAGACGAAGAAGGTCATATCTTTCAAGCTTAGTAAAGAATGATTGCTTATTAACACTAATTCTGTGGGTTAGTATCTATACAGTGCATTAACTAACGCTTTTGGTCAAGGCAGGAATATTTGCACAGCACAGTACAGCACTAAGCTGAAGGGAGACAGAATCCACTAAAGACACTAGAGAGAAAGGGCATTGTCTTGTATATGAGTAAAAGAGAGGGAAAAAGAGATTTATTCCTATATTATTTCAGTTTGTTACTCTGATGTGGTATTTAAATTAGACACTTCCAATATTTTTAATTCAAGCACAGATATGTAAATTTATTCTGTTCATTCATTAGGGTTTTCAGATCTGGAATATAAAAATCTGGATGGACAACAAATGGCAGCAAAGAGACACAGAAATGTTTAATTGGATTTTTGTGGCCCAAATCTGTGAGCCTACTTTACACTTATTTCTCCTTTTATGTTTTCATTTTTTATTCTTAATATTTATCATCTCAGATTTCTATTTCTATTTATTCAAATTATATCAAATTTTAATTGTCATCAAAAACCAGAAATTATTTACAACACAAATAATATATAGAGGTGCTAAATTTCAGTTAATGAGAAATAACTAAGTAGAAAATATGAATTATAAATCAGCAGATAGCCAGACTCTGCATAGAAGAAGTCAGGAAAACAAAGGCTCAGAATGAACAAAGACTTGCAACAAAAATCAAAGATAACAAAAAAAGTTTCTTTTAACATATAAATAACAAGAAAAAAATCAAGGAAACAGTCGGTCCACTAAAGAGAGAAGATGGCAAGGAAGTAACAGGCAGCAGAGAGAAAGCAGAGCTACTTAATTCATTCTTTGCATCGGTCTTCACACAAAAAGAAATTATAACTGAAAACATAACTGAAAAAGACAGATTAGAAATAAAAGCCACAGTAAACAAAAAAAAAAATGGTAAGAGAACACCTGTCTGATCTTGATGAACATAAATCACCGGGACCTGACGGACTACACCCCAGAGTTCTGAAGGAGCTGGCAGAGGTCATCTCAGAACCACTGTACCATATCTTTTAAAACTGGAGCACCAGGGAACTACTAGAGCAGTTAGAGACCGAGTGCCCAGACTGCAACCCAAAACCTACTTATGTATCGCCGGGTGCTGGGTGGGCGTGGCCCGCTGGGTGGGCAGGCCAGCTCGATGTTCCTCCTGGGATGCCTGTGGGGGCCAGGCAGGGTTGGGGGAGATCTAGGGGGTCTCTGGTGGGTGGGGCAATGGGCAGGCGGGAGTCTTGCTCAGCTGATGGCTTGGGGGGAAGGGGGCAGCTACACCCCCTCCCAAATGCTGCTGTCTCACAAAAGCAGGATGAAAACTCCAAAAAGCGACAAGGAAAAAAAGTTAAAACAGAAGAATGTCTCGTGATGGTTTTCTTCCCTGGACGGGGGTGGGGGGCATAGGGGGAGGCTCCTGAGCTCCGCAGCTCTTCCAATAGTGGGGAGGGGCTATGCTGGGATCGGGACTCCTCGTGCCTTCCGCTGCCCGCCTGCGCTCCTCTGCCACAGATGCTGCTGCTCTGCTTGCCTGGCAGGGTGGGTGTGCACTCACGCTCGGGGACACATGTGGGGCTGCTACCTCACTTGCTGTGCCAGGGCTGGGCTGGACTGGGCTGGGCGTGGAGCTTCCTCGCCACTTCTTCCCCCCTGGACATTGGGAGCATCCACCCCACCTACCGCTCGTCCCAGGGCAGCTGCCGCCAGCCGGGCGCGTCGGGATGCCTCCCTTTGGGCTCCCTCGGCCTCACCTCCCCCCACTAGGCTGGGGATGATCAGATTCCCTCCCCCCGTGGACAGCACTGAGCCCATACCCGGCCAGCCGTCCTCCTCCATCCTCCTCCTCCTGCAGGCGGACCGCGGCTTACCGAGCCGGGCGGCGCCTCTCCCCGCACGCGTCCTCAGGCAGAGGAGCCGGGCAGCCATGGCTCTTGCTCCCCTCTGGCCTCCATCTGCCCGAGGCCCGAGCTCGGTGGACCCGGCTGGCCAATGCGTCCCTGTGCGCGAGTGCGCCCCCGCCCTGCCAGGCAAGTGGAGCCGTGGCATCTGCAGCAGAAGAGCGCAGGCAGGCAGCCGCGGCTCTTGCTCCCCTCCGGCCTCCATCTGCCCGAGGCCCGAGCTCGGCGCACCTGGCTGGCTGGCAACAGGCTGGAGAGCGCCGGATGGCAGCAGCTGCCACAGGACGAGCGGTAGGTGGGGTGGGCGCTCCCGATGTCCACGGGGGAAGAAGCGGCGAGGAGGCTCCATGCCCAGCCAGGTGCGCCGAGCTCGGGCCTCGGGCAGCTCAGATGCATGGCCGCAGAGCGATTTTGCGGCCCCCCAGTGGCCCGATCTGGGCTCCAGAGGCATTTTCTAAGCCTCCGGAGCTCAGATGCATGGCCGCGGAGCGATCGGCCATGGGGTGTGCAAAATTGCTCTGCATCCATAGATCCGGGCGTAAAATCACTCTGCAGGCATACCTGGACTCACGCTGGCAGCTTCCATTCAAAAAAAGGTACCTGCGTTGTATGACAAAAAAAGCCCTGCCTCCAGCCCGGATCCACACAGCTCTTGAAGCTGCTCCCTGACTCCCAGTGCAGAGAGAAAGAGAGCGAGAGCACTGGCGCACGTGGAGAGGGGGAGGGGAGCAGCCCAACCTCGCCTCCCTCTAGGGCGATGGCGTGCGTGCCCACAGGCATGGCTCTGCGTGCCGCCTGTGGCACTTGTGCCATAGGTTCACCACCATGGTACTAGAGAATTGGAAAAGAGCTGAGGTGGTTCCCATCTTCAAAAAAGGAAAACAAACAAACAAACCCAGGAAACTACAGACCAATCAGCCTAACATCAATACCTGGGAAGATACTGGAAAAGTTAATCAAAAAGCAGATCTGCGAACATCTAGAAACAAACTAAGTTATAACTAGAAACCAGCACGGGTTTGTTAAAAACAGATCATGCCAAACCAACTTTATTTCATTCTTTGATAAAGTGACTAAATTGGTGGACCAGTAGAATGCTGTGGACATGGTATACTTGGACTTCAGCAAGGCATTCGACAAAGTAGACCATAACCTATTTCTTGGAAAGCTTAAAAATAGTGGGATAGACAGTATCACCATCAGATGGATTTTTAACTGGCTGACAAACTGAACTCAAAGAGTAGTCCTTAATGGTGCTACTTCTACATGGAGGGAAGTAAGCAGTAGAGTACCACAAGGTTCTCTCCTAGACCCAGTACTCTTCAACATCTTCATAAATGACCTAGATGAAGGAATAGAAGCGGAACTTATCAGATTTGCAGATGACACTAAGCTGGCAGGAATAGCAAACACCCTAGATGATAGGCTCAAGACCCAGAGGGATCTTGACAGACTTGAACACTGGGCCCAATCTAACAAAATGAAATTCAGTGTAGAGAAAAGTAAAGTCTTACACTTAGGCAAGAAAAACCAAAAGTACACATATATATTGGGTGAAATCAGGCTTAATAGCAGCAACTGTGAGAGGGATCTTGGAGTCTTAGTAGACAATCAATTAAATATGAGCTAGCAGTGTGCGGCGGCAGCCAAAAAAGCCAATGCAATCCTAAATTGCATTAACAGAGGGATTCAATCAAGATCATGTGTGGTACTAATACCACTCTATAAAGCCTTAGTAAGACCACACCTAGAATACTGCAATCAATTTTGGTCTCCACACTATAAAAAAGACATTGAGACTCTGGAGAGAGTGCAGAGAAGAGCAACATGGATGATTAGGGGACTGTAGACTAAAACATATGAAGAACGGTTACAGGAACTGGGCATGGCTAGTCTAGTGAAGAGAAGGACCAGGGGAGACATGATAGTAGTGTTCTAATATTTGAGGGGCTGTCACAGAGAGGACCTGAAGGCCAGACAAGGAATAATGGATGGAAACTGATCAAGGAGAGGTTCAACTTGGAAATAAGGAGAAATTTCCTGACAGTGAGAACAACCAATGCAACAGACCGTCTCTCAGATGTTGTTGGTGCTTCATCACTGGAGGCTTTCAAGAACAGACTGGACTGCCATCTGTCAGAAATGGTGTAGGAACTCCTGCTTGGGCAGGGGGTTGGACTAGATGATCTACAAGGTCCCTTCCAACTTTGTTATTATTCTTATTCTATTCTATAATTCATATTCAAAAGCCCATCAATAGATTGCATCTCCCCCCCTCCCTTTTGCCACAGCAGCCATCCACTCCTGAAGCAGGAGCGGTGAGTCTAAAATAGACCCTCAAATTATAAACCAATCCCAAAAGAAAAGTGCAGCTCCAATTATCCATGCCTACTTGGGATTGAGCTTGATCTTCTTTCCTCCACTCAGGTCCATACAGCCTCTAGGCACTGGGACAAGACCTTGATAGCATCACCTGCTTGGCCTGGGGTAAAGATGTATAGCCAAGTATCATTAGCATATTGAGGGTACCTGACCCAAACTGATGGATGGTTTCACCTAGTGTCTACATGCAGATGTTAAATGGGAGAAGCAAGACTGTTGAGTCTTAGAGCATTCCACACATCAGGAGTTCCAAGGTCAATCAATCCCCCACTGCCAGCATTGACTGAACCTAATCCGAGAGGAAAAGAGGAGAACCCTGCAGTACCTCCACCCCAAATCCCCAGGTGGTCCAGCAGCATACGATGGTTGTAGTTAAAAGCTACTAAGAGAAAAGGAAAATTAGTTCTGGCTCTGACAAAGGTGATCAGCAATTGCAATCAAACTTGTCTCAATACTGTCTCCTAGCCTAAAATATGACTGTAGGAAACCTAAAAAATCAATTTCCTCCAGGGCCCTCTGAAACAGCAGACTGACCACTTTCTTGGTAACCTTTGAGAAGGGGAAGTTGCAAGCTAGACAAAACTTATTCAGAACTGTGGGCCCCATTAGAACATCTTGAGAAAGGGATGCACCAATGCCTCCCTCATCAAAGCAGACACTAAGGGATGAACTCCCACATGTCATTTAATAAGTGGCCTTCACAAACAAGAATGTAACAAACAGGTGGCCAGGTTAGCAGACCTGAAGATCCTGTCCATCTGCTTAGGAGTTACAGGCTAAAACCTGTCTCAGCTAACCATAGAGAAGTTGCTTCTGGCACCTCAACAGGATCTGCCCAGTAAGAACTCCAAATGAATCCGAACGACCTTCTCCAACACCTATAATGTTCCTCCATTGGTTCTGTGGCTTCTTTCCCCCTACAAATGATCAACTCAGTCTAAAAAGGGCCATTGGACAGCTATCTGTGGAGAGGATGAGAGCAGAAAAAAAGTTGTTACTGTTATCACCATGATATAGTTCTAAAATGGGTTATTATTTGTGCTTAATTGGATTCACTCTTCATCTTCCTCCAAAAGGACTCTAAGTGTCTCTTCTAGTGTTTCATCTCCTAAAATTCCTCAGAGAAACAAGGAACATCCTGTAATTGATGCACAGTGAGAAACTGCATAGGAGCAACGTGGCTTAAAGTCTTCATCACATGCCTTATTCCAGGCAGCCTTCAATTCACATGCCTTGTTGTTGTTCGATTGTTGTATGCTGTTTAGAGTCATGTTTTGTCAGATGGGAAGTTCTACAAATTTGATTAATAAATAAATAAACTTCTAGTGTGTCATGTTCTTGATGATTTGGATCAGGTCCATAGTTGTTATGGTGATCATGAATTCCTGAGCTGTCTCAGACTCAATGCCACCTGGAAGGAGTTGAAGTCATCAAGAATTCTAGGCCTTGGGACTCAGTTGCCAGCCAGACAATGGACTCTAGAAGATCAGGCAAAGATGGCTGCCCCTGAAAGCCATCATATCCTTATGGGTGTCAGTTGCTATTGCACCACTCTTGCTCTGGACTCAGGACAGTGCCACACTTGAAATCCAGGCAGGCATATTTCCGAAGAGGGAACTTCCCCTCTGTTTCAACTTGAGTCTTCTTTATACATGCCAGGTCAGGTCTGTTAGGTCATGGATGAGGACAGTCATTACTTGACATTCAAAATCAGCAGCCAGAGTCCATATATATAACTGTATCCTATGGAGCAGCGACCCCCAACCTTTTGGGCACCAGGGATCGGTTCTGTGGAGAAAGTTTTTTCCGCAGACTGGGGGGGGGTGCGTTTTTGTGCGCTGCCTGCATCCTGCGGATGGGGCTTAGCTTATTTGCGTGGCCCGGTTGCTGGCAAACCACAGCCCGGTGCCAGTCCAGGGACTGGGGGTTGGGGACTCCTGCTATGGAGGACAAAATGTATGTGTTTACACACATACAAGAAAAATGCCTTTTTGTTTGGCTTTTGCCCTTAGTTCATTCACTGTTGGCTATTCTATTTTCTGTCCCACTGGTTCCCAGTCACTTTTCTCCTAATTCATAAGGATGCACCATATATAGTCCCCAATTACCTAATGCAGATTCCCTCCCCCCCAATTACCGAGATTTATGGGATAAAGGGGCACAGCAAAAGGATGGTGAAATATAATCCTTGTAGCTCCAATTCTTGTTTAGAAAGAAATAACGTTTAGAGAAGAGGTGGACTCAAGTTTCCTCACTGCTATATATATTGTTTAATCTGGACGATACCCGAGTGTGACATGATAAAAAATTGTTGGATTCAACAATGGTCTCTTAGGTAACATCTACTCACAACTGGTATATTTTTTTGAACCTGGATTTCTTTTTAACTATTATGCTTAATAGCCATTGATGGTTTTTATTAAATTCTCCCTTAGCTCTGTAGAAGTTAGCAGTTACTGTATATCTTCTGGAAAGTAAATTTCATAAGTGAAGGATATTTTTTCACCTTCTGTCTGTTTTAAAATTATGGTCAGTCAGTTTCTTTGTGTATCCAAGTTATAGCATTACATGGTCTGATTATCCAGGTCTAACTTGGCCATGGTTCACTTAATTTACCAACACTTCTGGCCTTGCATGACATGCTGAACCATTAGCTAATCTACAATTGCTAGGCTAAAATGTGGTTGTTCAGTTTACAGTTTAGAGTGTTTTGTAAATGCTGCTGATCACTCATATTTATCTGTAGGTTTCTTTAGACTAAAGAATCCATGTACGCTACCACATTCAATAATATTAAAATTTAAAGAGTACAGTGAAAAAAATTGGACTAAAATTAAGGTCTGAAATTGCTTAGCTTTTGAGCCCACCCGTGTGATACAAATGGACTTTCAACATTCTTTACTATAATCCTTGACAGAAGATTTCTCTGAATTGTTTAAGGGGAAGGAGAATTTTTCAAACAATTATGTGTAGGATTCTGCTTTAAAGGTAATATAAACACTACTGAAAATGCCCCTTTGAAAATATCTGGATGTATAATGTTCCAGAGCTGAGAATCAGAATATCTGATTCCTGTTTCTCCTTTTAGTATAACGCAGGGCTTTTCAACCGGTGGTACGCGTACCACTTGTGGTACATTAACAAGTGGCAGATGGTACGCAGCCCTGCTTAGCCAAGTGTAGTGGGGGAGGGAAAGAGCCAGCGCAGGCAAGGACTTACAGTGAGAGAGTCCTCTGGAGCTCCAGATTGGCTGGGGCAGGCAAAGGCCCCAGGCTCACTTCTGGCTCACCCTCCCCCATGAGAAAGGAGGAGGAGGGGGGCGGAGACAGGAGAGGCCATAAAAGGAGGCAGTTTGGGTGGGAGAGGGAGAGAGAAGAAAAAGCAGCAGCCTTGGGAGGAGGCGGAGTCAGCTCTAGCTGCACCGAAGGGGAAGGAGGAGGGTGGGGGGAAAGGAGAGGAGATCAAGCAGGCAAGCAGGCCGGCCATGAGCCAATCTACAACTGCTGTGGCAGCCACCTGTGCTGGCAGCAACAAACAGGCAAGAAATGCAGCAGGGGAGGGGTTGCCCTCCATGAGGAATGAAGAAAGGTAGCATCAGCTGGAGGTGAGACACGGAGGGAGGGAGATGGAGAGTGGAAGGATTCTTATGTGCTTTTGTGACTTTGAAGTTCTGGGATTTGTGCAATGTAGGCTTTGTGTTCTTAAGGAGTGTTTGGCAATTTCTATTTGGCTGATGGCTGATGTCTCATGTTAGCTTCTATTGCTCTGCTATTAGCTGTAAGTTTTGCTGCAAGGGATTTTGAAGTATTTTTCTCCTGAATGGATTTTGCCTGTAGCATTCCTTTAGTTATGAATGGAGCCATTTGGGGAGGCTGCCTTAGCCGGCAGCCAGTACTTACTACATTTTTTTTTCTTCCTTAAGTGCTAGCCAGTAGCTAATTCTTAAAGGGGAATGTGCCTTTTTAAGCTAGTTCACTCAGCAGCTTGTCTTTTCTGTCTCTAGAGGCTTTTCCTTGTTTGATGAATATATGGAAGAGAGAAAATATGGGGGTGGGGTTCAAATTCTTCCTTCAGAAGGAGGTGGGCATGAGAAAGATGGAGGCAGGGAGGAAGGGAGGGAGGGAGGGAAGTCCTGCCTTAGCACTTGGCCACCAGCAGCCCTGCCATTGACTTTGTTTGTCAAAAGGTTGCAAAAGGGGATCACATGACCCTGGGACACTGTGACCATCATAAATATGAATCGGTTGCCAAGCATCCAAATATAAATCACATGATCCTGGGCATGCTGCAATGGCCATAAGTGTGAAAAATGGTCATAGGTCATTTCAGTGCAATTGCATCTTTGAACAGGGTTTTTTTTGGGGGGGTCATCAAGTTTTTGACATCTTACTAGGTGGTACTCGAATATTGCCATATCCTAAAAGTGGTACAATCGGTGAAAAGGTTGAAAAGCCCTGGTATAACGAACATCACCATCCTGGTCCAGGAGTTGAAATGCATGGGACTGGAAGCAGTTATTTAAGAAGTTTAAAGTTTATGAAGTATGAAGTCTCCAACGCAACTTAACACTATACTTTTATTACACTAAACGTGATAAAAGAGGACAATGAGAACAGTCACTTTAAGAAAACAAGCTTAAAATCATATTTAGATAAGTGCTTTTGGTTGACTATTGTAATATAGAGATTAGACACAGATAGCCTCATAACCTGAACATTCTGTGACAGATCATTCCATCTGAAGCTACCATTTGACCCACCCATAAATCAAATGTGAATTTAAAATATGATATGACACAATTAGACACTCACCTCCTAATTAATTTCACATTTCAGGCTCAAATATATACAGTTGTTTTTAATAGATACATATGAGATGAACAAAATTAAACAACTGAATGTTTTGAATTAGATCCCTATGAATGAACAGATTAATTCTGAGGAAATGGTGAAGCAAAGCCTCTGTAAAGGTCTTCTAGATATGCAAAGATAAAGGACGGCTCTTCCACACAAAATAATCAGATACAAAAAATAGCTATTTAGAAGCAGCATACCTATGAGTACTTTAATCAAACATTTAGGTTACCTGCCAAAAGAACCATGATCTCTTCAAAATGCAATGTGGATTAAAGTGTTATCTACCATGAACAGAAAACTAACCTTGGAGTGGAAGTTTGAGATGTGTTCATCATAATTTTCATGTCTTTGGATAGAAAAACCAGCCTTTTCAGCTAGACTGCAGAACTGGTTTAGAGTATCTCCTCTAAGTGGAGCAAATATCAGAGCTTTCCCCTAAAACATTAAGAACATTTATTTGTTTTTATTTAAATTGTAACATAACATTGATAAAATTGTTAACACATTATTAAAATGGACAATGGTATAAAAAATAGGAACAGGAACATATCTTGAAAAATACGCTAGAAAGTAAATTTCACCAAACATGAATAATTGCACTTGACTGTTACCAAATTTATTTTATCTTTTCCACATACAACAGGCACCATATAAATATCACATACAGAACAGCCCAAAACCACACTCTGCTAGAGAGAAGTTCCCTGAAGATCGGCTCCAGTACGAGTCTGGAAGACAAAACCACTGGTCCCGGTGACTGATCCAGATTGGATCCTGCATGTTAGGCATTCTGCAGTGTAGTTTGTGTAGTTTGAACTATTGGCAATTTACTATCATATGCTGTATCCTAAGAGCTGTGGTGGTGCAGTGGTTAGAATGCAGTATTGCAGGCTAATTCTGCTGACTGCCAGCAGATTGATTCTGACTGGCTGAAGCTTGACTCAGCCTTCCATCCTTCCTAGGTTGGTAAAATGAGGACCCAGATTGTTGGGGGGGAAAAGCTACTCCATAAACCGCCTAGAAGTGCTATTGCTGTTGTTATTTTCCTACTATCTCTTTTACCATTCATTTTTCTCGCTATGCATATGTATACATAACCCGAATTAGACTGTTGTTTCTCTGTGTCATATAATATATGTGGGTATATGCATAATTTTGTATTTATTTATTTATTTTTGTGATATTTATGTAGTGTATATTGGAGGTGGTGACCCTTTGAGATACAATAAAATTTCATTTTAATGTATGCTGATTAGTGTACATTCAAAGTGACAATAAAGTTAATATTCTATTCTATTCTATTCTATTCTATTCTATTCTATTCTATTCTATTCTATTCTACCAAAAGACCAGCCAACCCATGACTTTTAAACTGGTAAAAAGCAAATTAATGCAAAAAGAATGAATAGAATACATAATTCAGTATTGTGCAATTATGGGAGAAGATTTATATCTTCACATAGGGTGTTACATACAACCACTTAATATGGAATGTTATAGGTTCCTCTGTTGTATGCCATGGACTTTTCTTAATACGAATGATTTTATATTTTTTAAAGTATAATTTTAAATACTATACCTCACTTACATGGCAAAATCTTAGCTCCTTAAAATTATATCATCTCTAAATAAATAAATCTTGCTAGGTTAGTACTGCATAAAAGCCACCAAAGGTTGTTGCTGCATTCTAAAACATACTTTCAAATAATTTAAAGGAATATTGAATTCTGAAAGACTTGGAAAGTGCTTTGATTTAGCTAAATACACTCTGTGCCATTCATCCAGGCCTTTTGCAGAGCCCATTTGTTTTTGTGAGAGATAAAATCAACCTGAAAAGTTTTATCTGAAGGTAGCTGGTTTGAAAAACACTGCCCTCTAACAAGATTTTTGCTCAGTTCAATATAAACCTACTCTTCCAGCTAATCAAACTTTGACTATTCTATTTGCATTGGATTTCCAAATTTAATGTGATTAATCATTCTGGTATGGCAGCATAAATTGCACAGTTTTTGAATTTTGATCACCATTATTGCTTCTATTACAAAATTATTTGGGTCTTATTTATTGCTAAAATCCTAGGAGAATCCTATAAAACTGGACATTTAGAGACGTATGCAAAGGGATGGTGGCATTCCTATCTTCCTGGAGATTGCTCTAGAAATGGAGGATCTAATATAAATCCTGTGCTATCAGCATATTGTCCCTGAAGCAAGGGCATAGCAAGCACTGAACTGTTCACTTAGGGAAAGTGGCATAAAAAAAAATCATATAAAAATGAACAGAAGGTTACAGTGGCAAAATGAAATTCATTTTGGGAAAACACAAATGCAATATTAATTCTTCAGGAGTGATTACTGAGGAAGATATAGTTCTATAAAGAATAATGCTGGAAAATGAAAATATTTAGGTGTTCTAGAGAATTAAACATAAAATTACACTGTAATATAGGTAATACATTTTGGCTCATTCTCGGATATAGTAGAAAAACACAAGTTGAGGACCATACAGGCAAATATCTCACTAATGCTCAGAACTAAATGTTAATAAAATCACTGTTTTTATGCCCTCTATGAAATGAATAGCCCAGTGATGGCGAACCTTTTAGAGGCCGAGTGCCCAAACCACAACCCAAAACCCACTTATTTATCGCAAAGTGCCAGGGCACTGTGGTGCCCTCAGGGGGGGCATGGGGGTGTGTGGCCCACTGGGTGGGCATGGCTGGGGTGGGCATGGCCACCTCGATGCTGCTCATGGGGAGGATGCCTGTGGGGGCCGGGCAGGGTTGGGGGAGATCCAGGGGGTCTCTGGTGGTGGGACGGTGGGTAGGAGGCCCAGCATAGATGGGGGGGAGGCATGCAATCCTAGCTGGGACTGGGGGCCCATGGCACCGATGGGGATCCAGCTTTCCCTGCTCGGGGTGGCCTTTGGCTTGCTGGGTGAGGGCATGCTCTACCACCTTTACTGGAGCTCGCTAGCTGGCCGCTTCGCCTCCTTTGTGATGGGTATGGCTGCCGCCCTGGGCGGCAGCAGCAGCCTAATGGACCTGCACAAGTTGCTGGCAGCGGCGGCACGCGTGCCCACAGTGAGGGCTCCGAGTGCCGCCTCTGGCACGCGTGCCATAGGTTCGCCACCACTGGAATAGCCTTTTGTCAAACAATGGGGAGAATTGTTTGGCTAGTCTCAGATGTCACAGAGGAATTCTCAGTGCACAGATTATAGGACCTGGATTTTCTATAAGGATGGATGGTAGCAAAAAGGATATACTGCTCAGGAGATCAAGAATTTCCACTTGAAGGGAGTTCTCAGTGACCTGTCAAATGTAAAACTCTGCAATACAAGTATGTCAAAATTACTCTATCAGCTCTATATGCATCCGCCAAAGACTTGCACTATGATGAGCTGTTCAGAAAACAATACTATTTTTCCAGTCAGAAATAATTATTTCTAAGTTCAGTGGGAGATTGAAGTTTAAGTCTTCAATTCAGACCACCAACCCCGTCACTAAGGAGCATGGTCATTAAGTGAAACATGTGACCATGCCCAACTTCTGTCACTTCTATTGAGGTCATTAAATGCAGTCATTGAGCCCAATGTCATGTAACTAGAACCTGCGACTTACTGCAGGCTTCCCCAATGATTTTGTTTGTTGGAAGCTAGCTGTGAAAGTTGTAAATGGCAATCACATCACTGTGGGATGCTGCAACCACTGTAAATGTGCACTGGTTACTAAGTACCCAAATCACGAACCTATAACCGTAGGTATGCTATTATAGCTTTAGGTTCATAAATCTATTTTTTCAGCATTATCATAAGTTTGAACGGTCACTGAGAGAGGCAGTCATTAACCAAGAACTACCTGTATATTCTTCTGGTAGTTCAGAGAGCAGTCATCATCATCTCCAGATAAGGATATAAATAAAGTTCAATTAGAACAATAGACAAGAAAATACTCGAATGAGTATTTTCTTGTCTATTGAACACAGAATATGTGCCTTTAGTAGGTCCTCAGAATTTACTCTCCCTGAAACAAGCAGTCCTTTAGAATTTGGGCTTTTAACGTTTCCATATATTCTGGATTCCTGTTCAACCTAGCTGTTAAAGGTCAAGAATAAGAAGTATTTAAAAAAAAATACTATTATTATTATTTAGTTGTTGAGGTACAACAAACAACTATAACAATAATATACTAGACCTTGTGGTTGAGATTTGGCAATGCCTCGCTTCATAAAAAGATGTTTTTAATTTATGGTTATTCATCTCAATTCACAAATATGGCTTTGACAAGGTTAAGCTGTTTTTACTCGGGCAATAGCAGAAGAACTTCTTTTAAGCATAGACTGAATGTATATTTTATATTCATTTATTTGCTAAGTATTTCATACATTCAGAATCTGTTTCCAACCATCTTTAGATCAGGTGAAGATTTTAACTTCTGCATCTATATGGACATGAAGTTATTAAGGGATTTGTTTTGATATAAAAGAAAATTTCAACATATCAGAATTATTTATTCACTTCCTACAAAATTACTGTACTATACAATTCATTTAGTATAAGTTGCAGTAAAAATAGCACTTTGTAACAAATAAATACATAATTACAAAGGTTACTATTGAAGGGATTACACATGACAGAAGCTAACATAAAAATTTTCAATATCAGAATTTTACTTTAATATGAAGACATTGTTATCAAAGGGAAATACTCAAGAAATGCTTTGATAAAAATAATCTCCCAGTATCTTTGAAGCGGTTTCATTTATTTTACTTCCCACTGTGTTCCTTATCAGAAGGCCAAGTATAAGAAGTTTTCTAGTTTATGATTAGGAAGGAATCTGATAGATTAGAAGACTCAATTGAAGTTGGACATAATAAGTATTAAAGTATTACATGACGTTAATCCTGCCATTCCATTACTCTCTCAATCACTGTGCACAGACTAATTATTCTGAAGCCCATGTTCAGGAGAAAATAGAAACATACTTACACTGTGATGAAGTAATCTCTTTATTGCATCCACTAGGCTAGCTCTGTACTGGTCCAGAAACAGGCTGACATTGAAAAGGGAACAGTATTCAGATTAAAAAGGGGTTTCATTTCTAATGATTCTAATGCAGATAAGTATAAGGCTAATTACATATATTTATACACTGCTATGAAGAAAAACTGAATCTAAATTCTTCTCAGTTCATGGTTTCTAAACAAATTCTGAAACGTGTAACCATTTTTGTCTGAAACTAAAGACCAAAGGATTACCAAGACATGCTTTTAACTGAAATACTTTTAAGATAAATAGTTGGGTTATACAATCAGAATTAATACAATATACAATGAATAAATCCCATTCTATTTCTGGAGGAGAAATTAATATTAAAACAGGCTGTCCTCTGCATTTTATAGAAAGATTCAATTCATTTTGCTTATTTCTAAAAATATGTATATATTCTGTACACTCATTTTTCAACTCTCAAACAAGTCTTTTTAGCTGAAATATTAAATAAAATTAAAAACCTATCTAAAACTAAACAAGATGCTAGAAGACAGAAATAAAAATAAACATGGCACTGTGAAATTTATTTAGCCAAATATCACAGGGGGCTTGCAGAATAATTAAAAAGAGAACAAGGATACCTCATTGATAGGATAATTCATATATGCCCACTATATCTTATATGCTTATTTATATATTTATGTATGTTAAGCATTCTTTTTTTGTATATAGAGCATCACCATGGAAATGACTCTCATTCTTGTTATAATTAAAACTTTTTGTAAATCTATTTTAACCTTATTTAAAACAAGATTCCATTACCTTTTACCCAAGCAGTGTAACAAAAATTGCTAGAAAATTCATTTTCTTCCCCTCATCAATTTGTTAGAGGCACTAATTTGATTCCATGGTAATTCCAGCAAGAGCTGCAAAGAATTCAGCTCTGTAACTTTACAGTGTTGCAATCATGCAGTGCATGTTGCGATTGCTTACTTTAATGGGATACATTGCTTTAATTTAATTACATTTAATTATAAATTAATTTAGTTGTGTTCCCCATTTTATTTTATTCTGATACCACTTGTAGGAATATGACCTCTGGCATGCCACTCCAAGGCCCCTCAGATCTGGTAAACCTAACAGGTATGTTAAATTTTTCTGCAAAATGTGAAAAAAAGGAGAGCGACATATCAATTGGTTTTACTCCCAGCTGAAAGAGTAGTTCTCTATTCTTTCAACTGGGAGGAAAACCAATTGATTTTGCATCAACTTGTATATCCCAAGGTAGTGTGATTTTCACTGGCCCAGGAGACTCACCAACTGAAATTTAGCTGAATATCAAAATTGCAACTTCTATTGTCCTCTATGCCATTTCAGTAAGAATGGCTGAAGTGACTTGGTTTAAGCATATGCAGAAGCTCATTTAGGTGAAAGAGATTCCAGAAAAATGAATTATATGGAGGCAATATGATAGTTTATGTTGAAGCCTACATATTTTATATTTTGTTTGTGAATTATTACTAGCATTTGTGAAGCACTGATATCTGTTTACATTTAATAAGTTTCAGTATCACATCTTTTTATTGTGCATGTAATATGATAGCCAAGTGCTACCATTCATGATGCTTCTGATACAAATCTGAGTAGCTCGCTCTTCATCATCATTAGCAGTTCTGCATAACTTCAGTAAACAACAAAGCTGTCAGGCACATTCATTATGGGGAGAAATGGAGCACTTATTTCCACACCATCAGGTCATTATGTAAAATGAAAACAAATGGGAAAACTTGATCAAAATGAACAATAAATTATTATTATAAAATTCTGCAACCCCGTGCATGTTCTTGGTAGCCATCATGCATTTTATAACAATATGCAGTTAGTGCTAACTGCAGTGAGAGCTATCAGAGGAAATCAGAAATGGAATTCACATGAATCAGTCTTGAAACTAGAACTATCTGTAAATGGATGGACTGATGCCTGAAATAAATGCATACTTGCCATTCATATAAAAATTGAAGAAGTAGAGATACTTCCTCTATTAAAATTCAGGCGATAATCTCTGCCTCCCCAAACCCATGTCATCTGTACTTATCTCTTGCCATCCCATTAGCTCTGTACTTTCTCAGGAAGAATATCACTATTTTTATTTATTTTGTTTTCTAGCAGAAACTCCATTAAAAAAACCCCTTCTCCTTTACATTAATCAAAGCCACAAAAACAGTTTCCATTTCATTCTCAGATATCAACAATTACTCCATTGTTGGCATAATATATTGAACTAACATTTTTCTTTAAAAAAAAAAACCCTGCACCAAATGCCTCAATATTTGGCTATACATGTTAAATTCATAACTACTGTAGTCACTTTTTAAATAGTTTTGATGCAGAAAAATGCCAGTGATTAATTCATCAGAATAGAGCTGGAAGAGACCTTGGAGGTCTTCTAGTCCAGCCCCCTGCTCAAGAGGAGACCCTATACCATTTCAGATAAGTGGCTGTCCAGTCTTTTCTTAAAAACATCTAGTGATGAAGCAGCCACAACGTCTGAAGGCAAGCTGTTCCACTGGTTAATTGACCTCACTGTTAGGAAGTTTCTCCTTAATTCCAGGTTGCTTCTCTCTTTGATTAGTTTCCATCCGTTATTTCTTGTCTTGCCTTCTGGTGCTTTGGAAAATAAATTGATCCCCTCCTCTTTGTGGCAGCCTCTCAAATACTGGAATTGTGCTATCATGTCTCCCCAATTCTTCTTTTCTCTAGCTGGATGATCTAGTGATCATCTAGCTTTGCCCATAGAGACATCAAATTTCAATAGCCCATTCAGAAATACAAAAATACAGCTGATTTAATGACTTAGAGAGAAAAAAGATGAGGAACCTATGTACTTCCAGTTAATGCTTTCCCAATTCCTGGGCATTTCATCTCCAGTGACAAAGATTACTTGCTCTGGCAGCTTCAGGTAAGTCAAGCCATGACTGAAAGTATCAGATAAATTCACAGGATAGTTTGAGATTTGATACGGGATTGTTGTGGCTACAACTTGATAAATGAATGGTATAAAACAGTTAACATGGATCTTTTACTTCCACTTACCATTCTTTATATAATGGTTGAAGAGACCATTTCCCCTCTTACATGCTTTAAACTGTACAGAGAAACCTACCTAAAAATTAGTACTGAATTCCTTTTATCTTATTCTGTGTTGTAAGTATACAATACTATGAAATAGTTTTCTCTAATATGTTTTATTTTTTTCTGAATATTCTTTATTCAGTACTCCCAAAATTTCCTAACTACGGATTAGCTAGTTGCAAGTTATTTAATCTTGTTTTTTAATTTATTTTATATCTGCCCTGGCCTGATTTAAGTCATAGATTATTGTTCCAATTACTAAATATGGTAAACTTTTATTAATGTCCTTTCTATTTCTGTGCACCAACTATTTCAATATCAGAATGCAAGCATAGATATAATTGAAGAATTTTAGCAGAACACTAATTTTTGTAATCATGCATATTTTATATGAATCTCAGTCTAACTTTGGAATTCATTTATGAATGGAGCCTACTTTATTCTTGTTTTAATAAATGGAATCAAGTAGTACCAATGGCTAGCTAATCAGAGCATCGTACTATGCCAAAACAACAGAATAGGAACCTGTCATTTCCCTTAATATTTGAACCAAGGTTTCTGCTGTATTCTAATTCCAGAGCTTAACGGCTGACAATGATCTGGATAATGTTGTTAAATGGATATTACAAAATTATTATACCTGTTTTTTGTTTTCATTTCTACACAGTTTTGAAATCTCTTAAATATTAGCACATGCACACACAGTCCATACATAGCTATAAATTATTACCCAATTTTTTAAATGAAATTCTCAATAGAAAAAAATTGAAAATATATTTTATGTCAACCTAGTAATTCAGATTATAGATTACATACAAGCTCTGTAAGTTATTTCTGCTTGAAAAAGAAAAATGCAATATTTGGTTCCTCAAACTAATATGTGGGTATGCTTATACAGTACAGTACTTTGTCTCAGATCAAAATGTAGTTCAGCTTTTTAAATGTTAAAAGCTTCTGTTATGCTATTCTTTTGGTAGGCATTAATTAAAGCATGTTTGTTTTAACACTGTAGTAAATCCACAGAACTAGGTGCATTTTATACTGTATCTACTAGTGAATGTATATCTACTAACCACACTTCTTTGTTTTCTAGTGAGGCAACAATTCTTCTGGGAATTCTAGCAATTTATTCATTAGACAATAGAAAAATAGACAACATAATACATAGTTTTAAAAAAGTTGTTAAATCTTGTTCTTTCTGATATTCTCTACCAAGTAAATAGGATGACAGCATAAGTATTAGGCATAGATGAGATACAATAGTCAGGTTGTTTTGATATTTGTGTGAAGAACAAATTTAACTCAAAATCTCTTGGCAAACCTTGCTTCACCCACATAATCTGGAGAACATCCCTATGCAAGCCTTGTCTAAGCCTCTGAGAAGACTGCTGCCCTCCTGCTCACGTCCGCCAGAATCTGATCTGACTTTCATACTTAATCTGATCTAATCCTGTCCAGCATTAACTTCATCTGTGCAATGAAACCCGGAGTATCCATTCTAATATTTGGTGAGGAAGGCATTTACTAAATTACTTGCTGAAATCATATGGTGTTGTTTAGCTCCTTATTTTAATCAGATGATGCATCTCTGAGGCACATTATCAGCGATTAGTTAGAAACCCATGTCTGTCCTTTTTGGGAACAAAGAAATTTTGCTGAAAGGCTACGCATTGGGAAAAGAAAGCCTGTTTCATTCATTGGTTAGAAAAGAAAAAGCATTACACAGAACGAGAAATATTTTATTAAAAAAAGCATTTTCAAAATCATGTCTATAGCTCATGAATTTAATTCACTGTTTTAAAGGACACAATAGTTAGTTTCTTCTTTAAACTATTCAGTTTCTACAGTCACTTAGAATATATTTATAAAGAACATTTGCATTAAAAATGTGTATTTATTCTTCTTATCATGCATGCCAATTGCTTCACAGAAATCAGTAGCCAAAATCTCATGGACTGTCTCAGACCAGCATCCAAAAAGCCACACAAAATTGAATTATGTATTTATGTGAAATAATATTCCTGTTAAAATGTATTTTCAAAACATACTTCAAATTAAATCATTGTGGACTTTATACAATTAGATAAGCCACCAGAAATAAACATTTTTTATATCAACAGCCAAATTTACTTAGATACATAACAAAACATTTGTAACTTGTCAATCAACCAATGCTTAATATGTTTTTTCTCTGATTTCTTTTTATTGCAATTGATTTACTAATTTTAACACCTGAATATAACTAAGGAAATGGCTGTTGTTATTTTCTTGGGCAGCTTTAAAAAATGGAGAGAAAATTCCCAAAGATTTAATGGGAACACAGAATGTATATCCTCTTATATCAATAGTCAGATCTTTCCAAAGAAGTAAGCTAATTGAGCTGTTTGTGTTGATAAACTCCCTTTTCTCCAGACTGTTCCTCACTGAGCCATAATTATTTGCAATTTGCCTAAGTCGTCCATTTACTGATACATCAAGCATGAAACAGAGGCAATTCCAGAAAATGGAAATGCTTCTCAAAATCAATCTTTGGGAAATAATGTGGTAGAAGTTACTGTGTGATAGAAGACTACCTTAGAACTGTCACATGGAGATGAATATTAATTTGTTGAGGTTAAGATGGCTTTGTGCTTCATTTGTTGACTTTGCTTAGCCATCAGCAAGCAGAACAGTACAATTACTTCAGCAAAGCTTTTTTTTTTCTCACATGAATTTTATGATTTTTATGTACTTACCAGTCAGCACACATAACAATGTCAAAATGTCCTTCCAGTTGAGAGACATCCGTCTCATTATCCCATCGTAAAATGCTAGAAAAAAGAAAATATTTTTAAAACTGGACTTATGTGTTTTCTCTTTTACATTTCTAAAAAAGGTGCATTTAATATGTTGACCCAGAATCAAAAGAATTGATTATTAAAAGTACATAACATGATCATAAAGAATGCATATAGACATATAAATTAGTGACATTCACAATAAATATAGCTTTATATGAACAGCTGGTTAAAGAATTCCTGTAAGTAAAGCGATATATACAGGAAGTCTACAGTTTTGCCCTTTACTAATTAAATTGGTATACAGTAAATTGCAGATTGCTTATTGAATTGCAGTATACATTTACAAACCAAAATATTGCTTTCTTGTCTCTCTGCTGGTTGTGATAAGTGTTCACTGACTTTCTTATTGATAAAGCCAGTTTCCTTTAGCTTTTTAGGAAGGACAGAGAATAAGCATTCTTGAAAATATGCCAACATTATACTATTAAGGTTTGCTCTTGACTAGCTCATGTTTAATTCTAACATCTAGAATATAAAAAGAGTTTTAAATTTCATTTCCAAAACAAAATTATGAATAATTGGAACGAGAGGTTATTTCTTTAAAAATAAAATTTACAGTATATGCATATTGTTTAAAAGTGCTTTTATTACAAAATTTATTATGTTGTGGCTTTTTTGTGTGATTTGTTATAAAAAAAATACATGTTTCATTTGCAATCACTGCTACAAAAGCTAAGAAAAGCTAGAAAGAAAGGGGAATGATATATTCAGTCTGATACATATTTATTTCCATTTTAGGACATTTTATTCACTAATGACAACCGTTTCTGATTAAGATCATCTGCAGCAGTGGTTTATGATTCATATTTATGGTTTATGCATAATATTTTCTTTGTGAAAGATTGTTTTATTGTTCCATAATATATCTTATGTACATAGACGATTATTGAATTAGAATCCTTGAAAAAAATCATTGTTGATGTACAACATCATGGGGGAAGAATATCATGTGTAGAATATCAGACTAACAAAATAATAATGCAGAACTCACTCACTAATTTACCCTCCTGGAATGTATTTATGCCATTCCAAAGGGGGAAAACAGTAGGTTAATTTAATCACCACACAACCCCAAGTACATACAAGCATGCATATATAGACCCATATATTCACACCCATTTAAACTATAAAGCGGGCACACATTTTCGAAACCTAGGTGGCTTTGCAAACTGGCACTTTCAGGGCTCAGCAGGCATCCACTAGTGGAAAGTGACAAAGGAGAGTTCTCACTCTCAGCTGCTGACTGCCTGCTGGCTACTGGCGGCTTTTTCAACCCTGTTTCCGTGGAAACTTAGGTTACAACAGTGAAAATTAGGTAAAGGTAAGTTGGTGGGGTTGCTAGTTTTCATTTGATTTTTAAAAAAAAAAACACCAAAAAAACCCCTGAAGCTGCAATAACAGCTAGTGGTTGAGTTGCTAACTTTAAAGGCCATCACTAGTCTGTCATTCTACTGAAAGGCAATCCATGAAGACAAATAAGAACTGCAAAGTTTATGATTATTTTTTTCCTAAATCCTTTTTATTTGTGTCTATCTGTCCTACATATAATGAAGATGACTCAGTAATTGTCCAGCATTAACCACTGCACTTTGAAGGCTTCTGGATTCTTAACCCTATTCTTGCATTATACATTTCACTAGATTTTTTTTTTAATTTCAAAAGAACCTTACTCTAAAATCACCGAACAAGTTGTTATTTTACTTTTTTGGCTATTCCAGTACACACACACACACACTATTCATAAAAGCTAGGTAACTGGCTCAAAATACATTATATGCCCCTGCCCAAATTTTGAAGAAATATCTCTGATTCATTTTCAGTTATGTAATTTTTAAACCAGAAGAGATATTTAATTTTTAGGTTTGAATAATGGAATCAGCTTTTGAAGGGGGTAGGAAGAAGTAACACATGCTTACATCTGCCACCTTCTGATATTTTCCCTTAGCATTTTAATTGGGAAAATATCAAAAACTCTTTTTCAGAGGATACATAAAAGAATAGATTTCCTGGAGCAAGCTCAGGATAGTTATTTTGTTTTAGTCAATTCAAGATCATTAAGACACATTCGAATGTGAAAAAGTGAGAAATAGCACGTTACTACTTCTATTCTAGAAGTTCTAGTTGCAGATACAAGACTATGTCTTTGAAAACTTTCCAAATACCCTTTTAATAATCCCATGTTAATTTTCCTTATGTAAGGGCAGTAAATCATAGCTCTTTAGTACAGGACATGCAAAAGGTTCTCAGTTTCAATTTGAGTTAAGGATATGGAAATTAAAGGGATAAAAGAAGCAGGTGATCTCCGCTGAAGATAAGAAAATCGCTGCCTTCAAAGCAGACAACAGTGCAACTTAGGAAACTTCTTTATACAAAGTCAGATAATTGATCCCTCTGGTATATTTGATTCAGTGCAATCTATATTGAATGGAAGCAACTCTCCATAATTTCAGACACATGTTTTGGCCAGCTCTATAAATTCTTCCATATTAAGGTAGATGGACAAATAATGCCACCTTTTCCAATTTTTTAATGGAATCCAATCATCGATTTAAATAAACCAAACAAGGACACATTACTATAACTATGACAGGTTTAAAGGCAGAAAGGAATGGCTTTTTATCTTGAAATCTTATTTTCTCCCAGTAGTATAATTCAAACCACAATGCATGGTAATTATCATTTGTGAATGTCTACGGAGATTCTCAGTCATCCAGGTCATAGTTGTCCCAAAGTTGCTTTTTCACGAAGCAACAGGACTTTCTAGTTTTTCTTTGAAGTCCACATTTTGGACAGAGAGGACCACTGGTTTGAAGAGGGGTCAAAGAGGCCATCTGTATCAAAATTGAACAGCCCTCTTTCAACAAAGGGGGAAGGATACAACATCATCTATCACCAGGCTACAACACAGTCCTTTCAATAGTTTCAAGAAGGCTCCACACCCATTTGCACTACTCAGGTGACCCTGATGACACAGATAAACCTTCAGGTGGCCTCGATGACTCTCTGAAAGAATGCAAATGACCAGCTGTCTGCAAGGAGTATAAATCCTTCCATTTCCCACCATCCAGTCAGAATTGAAGAAGCTTCTTGGATGAGAAGCAAAACGTCTTCAAAGAAAAAGAAGAAAGTCCAGTTGCCTCGTAAAAAAGCATCTTTGGTATATCATTTGTGAATCTACATTTGTAAGGCAGTAAAAAGTCTGAGAAGGCTTATTCCCTCATCAACCCTGGAAGATATGATCTGTGTTTATCTAGAAGCAAAACAACATCATTCCAAAAATACTTAATCTATACTAAGGAAACACAATATATCATATATTTAGTGTCTACCTAAATACATAATGCAGAGTTTAGTGATAGCATATGTAGGATAAAAGCAACTGTATGCCATAAATAACAAAAGTGATATTTAAAAGTAAGCAGGAAAGTTGAATGCATTATATATAACTATCATAATTCTGCCTTAGTCAACTAACTCCTGCAGAACTTAACCTATCCAGAGGAATTATGAAATAGGTATAAATGGGAATAGAATAGAAAGAGGCAGTTTGGTCTAGTGGTTAAGGCACCAGGCTAGAAATTACAAGATTGTGAGTTCTATTCCTGACATGGGCATGAAAGCCAGTTAGATGATTTTGGGCCAGTCAGTCTCTCTCAGCCCAATTCACCTCACAGGATTGTCGTAAGGAAAATAGGAGTAGTAGTATTGCATGTGTTCATCACCTTGAGCTATGTATAAAAATGATAAAGGTGGGATATAGCAGAGACCCCCAACCTTTTGGGCACCAGGGACCAGTTTTTTCCACAGACTGGAGGGGGCATTGTTTCATGTGCTGCCTGCATCCCGTGGATGGGGTTTCGTTTGTTTGCGCAGCCCGGCTGCTGGTATGCCATGGCCCGGTGCCGGTCCACGGACAAGGGGTTTGGGACCCCTGGGATATAGAATAAATGTTATTGACTAAATCCCCAAATGCAAATAAACTCCAGTTTACATTTGTGAATAAAGTGTGGGAATATTGCACCTTGATGAGCTATCACACATCGTCCTTTGATGGCTGGAATGGCAGGCCAAAAATATATAACTCAAAGTTCTTTACAATGGCAGAAAAACACATATTAACTTCAGATTTTGACTGATCTTGACCTATCTGATCAGGGATGATATCATATTCCCCAACTGATAAATTCCCAAATATGGAGAATACAGAAAGTATAAATAAGTGCACACCAATGACAGAATGTAAGCCTTGCTAAAGAAAATATGGAAAAATATTTAAGCGGGGAACCATTTCTTCATAAGTGATTTTCAGTGAGAATCTAATCCTAGGTACTGTTTGTTGCAGGTGCAAGGCAAGAGTGATTTCATTCTTGAACTTTTTTGCAATATTTGCTTACAAGGACACAAAAAACTGGGTATTCTTTTCAATCACTTAAAAAAAAAAATGCAAACAGAAGTCATAGGATTAAAATATCACTACAGTTTAATTAATATTTATTACACTATGAAATATAACATATTTATGCATAATTTTTAAAATGTCAGTATTATTAACATTCCTATTCCCAGATAAGATAGAAAAATAAAACTATTAAAACAATAAAGCAACTATTGATTTATAATTATGGTAAAGCAGTAAGGAGAGCCAACTGGTGTAGTAATTAAGGTACCAGGCTAGAAATTGGGGGACTGTAAGCTCTAGTTCTGCCTTAGGCACTGAGCCAAATGGGTGACTTGGGCCAGTCACTCTCTCTCAGGCCTAGGAAGGAGGTAATGGCAAACCACTTCTAAAAAAATCTTGCCAAGAAAACTGCAGGGATTTATCTAGACAGTTGCCAGGAATGAATGAATGAATGAATGAATGAATGAATGAATGAATGAATGAATGAATGGTACCACAGAAGTCTCATTCAGGAGAACTCTAGAAAGACTAGATGCTGCAACTGAGAAGTGTTCTCCCAATAAATACTCAGGTCACCTGTGAAGATCTGGTGAATGGTCAAAGCAGATGCCCCTCTTTCTATGGTTTCAGATGAAGATAATGCAACATTATGCTTTGGAGAGGAAATTACATTTAAATCTGTGATCAAACTTAATATCAGTTATACTGTATGCAATTTTCTTGGTGGCTACCATATGATAAATACTCTTTTTTTTCTCCTCCCAGCGTAGGACATAGCTTTCCAGTGAATTTCAGAGAATAAGTTGCTGCCATTTCCCCCAGACTATCATGTACTGTTAATCCAGGGATTTGGGGGGCAGGAAAAGGAGGAGAGAGAATTATCAGTTGGCAGCCTCTAAATAGAGTTTTTTTCCTGTGCAGTTGAATGGGCAGCTAAATTGAGAATAAGATACACAGGAAAATGTTGCTACATCTGTTGTCAGTCCCCTCCTACCACTAAGCTCAAATGTTATATCATTTCATTAATACCATTTTTCTTGCCCAGATCGCTCTACTTCTAAATTTGGTCTTCCTCTGGCTCTGCTAAAGGTTAGAAAATTCAGATGTTTAGCTTGGTAATTAAGAAGCAAAGATCAGAAAACAATGTGATATTTTATCTATATATAGTAATTGTTTGTTATAATTTAATAAACTCAAATGGAATCAGGGTAATTTAATTCAATTTAATTCAATCCTTGAATAATTGAATAATTATAAAATTACAGTTTTATTCTCTCAGTCATGCACATATTAACATCATACACTATCACCTTGCTCAGGTTACACCAAGCAATATATGAATTGTAAATAAAATATGATTGCTAGAGATAAATAATAATCAATATTATAATTCTAATGTGTCAAAACAATCTTTTATATTGGTGGATACAATGCCCAGACAAAGATTCTCATCTTTGAGAATCTTGAGAACAAACATAAGCACAAAGACCAGATGTATGTCTTTGGAATTAATTCTGTCCACTATCCAACTGGGATTTATCAGTATTTTAGATAACAGATTTGCCAAGTTCTAGGCAAAAGGATTATAGGAATTGATCCTCAGATCTTTTGCATACCAGGCTTGTATCTGTTTTTAAGAACCTTTCCTTATTTTTAATTTTGATACAATTACAGACAGAAAATAATATCTTATTTGTCATGAAGATATTGCTTGTTCTTCCAAAATGGTTTAGAAATCAGACACATCATTATTGAAAATCTTGATGTTAAATATTTCACTAATAAAACTAAAATATTTTTCCCAAATAAATAGTTGAGCTGTACAGTTGTAATCATATGCAGCTTTGTTTACAAAGATAGCTTACTATTTCTTCTGAAACTGTTATTAGCACCTGTCTCATGGCCAGGGCTAGAGGAAAAATCTTCAGATGCTTAGATTATTATGCTTTGGCTAGCTATTAATAGAATAGAATAGAATAGAATAGAATAGAATAGAATAGAATAGAATAGAATAGAATAGAATAGAATAGAATAGAATAGAATGACAGAATTGGAGGGGGCTTTGGAGGTCTTCTAGTCCAACCCCCTGCTTAGTCAGGAAACTCTGTACTATTTCAGACAAATGGTTGTCCAATCTCTTCTTTAAAACTTCCAGTGTTGGAGCATTCACAACTCCTGGAGGCAAGTTGTTCCACTGATTAATTGTTCTAACTGTCAAGAAATTTCTCCTTAGTTCTAGGTTGCTTCTCTGTTTGATTAGTTTCCATCCATTGCTTCTTGTGTTGCCCTCAGGTTCTTTGGAGAATAGCTTGACTCCCTCTTCTTTGTGGCAACCCCTGAGATATTGGAACACTGCTATCATGTTACCCCTAGTCCTTCTTTTCATTAAACTAGACATACCCAATTCCAGCAACCATTCTTTATATGTTTTAGCCTCCAGATTTTTGTTGCTCTTCTCTGTACTCTTTCTAGAGTCTCAACATCTTTTTTACATCGTGGTGACCAAAACTGGATGCAGTATTCCAAGTGTGGCCTTACCAAGGCATTATAAAGTGGTATTAACACTTCACGTGATCTTGATTCTATCTCTCTGTTAATGCAACCTAGAACTATGTTGGCTTTTTTGGCAGCTGCAGCACACTGCTGGCTCATATTTCAGTGATTGTCCACTAGGACTCCAATATATTAGGCATAATGGTTATCTTTACTTCTGGAAATCCCACATGGATGATAAATGTCTAACTTAGTTGTGAAATTTAGCTCATTCCTTGAAAACCTACAGTAAATCTTTTGGGTAAAGGTGATACAAGACTAGCTATGAAATTGTAAATATAGCCTCCATATTTTCATCAATGAAGACCAATGTATGGCCATTAAGTATTAAAACTGTTACAAATTTATTTATTTATTTATTTTAGATTTAGAATAGGAAATCATTTATTTCTAAATAAATAAGAGAGCCATAATCAAAATGTGCACTAAGTTAATGAGTATTCTTAATTTTTATAGATGAGTTTTATAAAAGCAATTAACCATTGCTACCTATGATAATGTACTATCCTGGTTGGGAAATAGCTTAGGAAAACTATAATTTAGGAAAGGGAGTAAAGTGATGACATGAAATTAGGAAGAAGAACTAACTGTCATGGTTCCGGTAGATGAGACCAATTAAAAGAACTTCAAGGCAAGGAATTCTTCCTCAAAGAACATTTTTATTTGGCTACAAAATAACAGCACATACAAAGATGAACCCAAGACTAAATTCCCCTCCCCCTTGGTTACAAAGTTGCAAGTTACAATTCCCACCCCAATTAGAAGTCATAAATCACATTCACCAATTGTTAGTAAATGTGGGCACTCCTCCCAGATCTCCAGCCCGCCAAAATGTTATCAGTAATGACCTTGGTTCCCATACATGAGAACTGTTATGGCTAACTAAAACTACACTTCCCCCCTCCTTTCTTTCTAAATATGTGGCAACCAAAAATGAAGTGAAAATAGCTTCAGTTCAGTTCGTTGCAATGTTGACACTAACATTTCAAGAAAACTGAAATAAAACTCAACAGATAAATTTCAATTAGTATCAAACTACTGACAAAATACTTTCATTAACCCTGTCTTCTACAAATATGGAACTTGTGGCAGTTTGTGGTATCTTCTGACCACTATGCTGTTTTTCTCATCATATTCCAATTTATAGTGTTTTTAATGTATCAAAAATTGATGGTCAATCTGTCTTCTTAATTTGCTCTGCATCCAAAATCAACCAGACTGGCCTCACACTTCTCATACTCTGTTCCTCATTGAAGGAAAGAGAAATAAGGGTTACCAATGAAAACAGTAATTTACTGGAAACCTGCCAGAGCTTCTACTCTTAGAAGGTAAACCTATCCACCCCCCCAAAAAAACCCTCCATTCATGCCTCTTGAACAGAGGTGTAACATGCCTCTTTGATATACTATTGTGTACAGCAATAATTCAAAATATAATTAAAGCCTAGGTCTTATAGCAACTTTTATCAAATTATATAACTTGGATTACGGAATTTGTAGACTAGGATTATTCAGTGCTCCAAAAATCATGTTTAAACTCTTGGTTGCAGATGAAGTCTATTAATTTTAGCAAAATTCACAGCAACTTATAGATTGAAGCAATATAAAAAGAAATCAGTGGAAAAGAAATAAGGAACATCAGGAATACAGTAGGCTACAAAAATTCTATTTATATGGGAAGTTTTAACTGTGAATGTATAGTTCATAAAAATAACTAGTATGACCTATATTGAAATGCAACATCATGTATTTTTCTGTATCAAAATTATTTCATGCATAAAAGCAGAAAATGCTATTGTACTCAGTGTGTTAAACACTTGACATTTTCTAAAGCAGAAAATGCAACATTTCAGAAATCTAGATATGTTTATTAATTAGTGATTATTAACACCCAGTAAACAACATTATGCCTTGTAAAAACACAATCTTTCTTCACAGCATGGAGTTGAAATCTATTATTCACTGATTCTATATGCTAAAATACACTCAAATGATCACAAATGACCTTAAACATTAGATAAATGTAAATGAGGAAATTGTTCAAAATGTGTTTTGATTGATATCTAAAAGACCAGGTTGGAAATCTGGTCCTACATATACTGCATGGCAATTTGAAACCTACAGAATATATGGGTACATAAAAATATCTAAAAAGAGGCTTATTCACAATGAACTGAAACCTGAGATCTTCTTGGAAATGAAATTTGAATGTGTGTTTGTGTGTGTGTGTATTTAAAGTATAGATAATCTCACACTGTATATTCTAAACACAGAAACATATACACATTTTATATTTGGCAAGAATGGCAAGAATAAATGAATAAATAAGTGACCATACAAATCTCAAAATATCAAATTATTGACATAGCACCAAAATCTTTAATAAATATTGGTTGCAGGTGGCAATGATACTGCAATGTGAATGCAGATATGTTTTTTTCTCAATTTTTCTTCAATCTTTAGAGCCTCTGGTTTGAAAGTGAAATATTAGGCAGATATCTATAAAAAAGGATTCAACTGCAGTGGATTATCAATTTTAGAACAGAATTATTGAAATCCATTAACTTAAATCCTACTCTTTTTAGTGATTCATAACTATGAATCAATCTTAAGCCAACCCATCATCTTTTGATTATTCTATGTTCAACATAAACAGACGTATCTATTCAAAAATAATCTTTGAAGCTTTGAGTTCAATATCCTTATTACCAAGTAATTGTATCGAAAAAAACCATATGTAGGGAAAAAACAGATCAGCAAGAGAACCTTGAGAAATGAGAACATGGAGTGACACTACAGAAATGGAGTACGTAGTCAATCATTATCTGAAAATTGTTTGCTTGTTAACCACTTTCCACTTTGTTCAACACTATCTAGAAACAGATACAAATCTGTCTGAAATGAACTGAGCTAATGTTTCTTGATAACTACATGGTTAGATTTAGGAAGCTATTATCCATTGTTTAATTTCATCAAGGCATACGTAATAAATAGCATTAAGAACATAGGGACATCTGGATCAGAACAATGGCCTAGAGGCCAGGATCATGTTAGCCAGTATCCTTGTGGAATCACTTAGAGGTAGGAAAATAAAAACCAAGGAAACTGCTTTATATCATTGATTTGACTAAAAAATAATGTCTATAGGAATTGGCAGTAGCTTTCCAGATTATGGATAGATTTTTTCAGGTTTATCTTGAAATGTTTGAGATTGACCTTGGGATGCAATGCATGGGTTAAGCAATCTCTGAGCTATGCTTGTTTCTTCATGGGGTACAGTTAAACAGAGAAAAATTCTTTCTCAAGTTCAAACATAATTTGTATCCTGTTTGTGAATAGATACATAAAAAGGTAGCTTAAAATATTAATATATAAACAAAGTTCATAATTCTGTCCTAAACGATAATAGTTCCTCATACTGTATGTATAAAAATGTTTTTACCTGCAGCTGACACAATTCACACCTTGCAAAACATACACGAAGTAAAGCAAATGTTTTTGTAAGTTCACTTTTCAGAACTTTTAAAAAATCATACAGATGCACACAGATATGCATAGGTAGTCATTATATATATCGCACAATTGATTTATAATTTTTGCTTGATAAATCTGATTTTGAATGAGAATCAAGCAAGTTTTCAAGCAAGCTAGCACTTCATTTCACTTTAAGAATAGTAATATAAAATAATAGGCATGAAAAATATGAAATATCTTACCTGCTTGAGATAGCTTTAGCTCTGAACACTCCAGCTTTTTTATTTCTTTTGATGATATCACATACGTCTATAACATAGGTTAAGAATTATCTGTAAATATGTTCCAATCAAGTATCCTTTTTTCATAGTAAGCATTTTCAACACAATAGGGCTCTTGAAAATTGTAATTCATTGTATGTATATGTCCACTGTGCCACCCTTCACTCATGTATATACATAAAGAATTCTTAAGGAAGTCTTGCTTAGCTTCATTTAATTGATTTACTTCAGTACTATTTTTTGATTAATTGATTAACTAGCTATATCAGAGATGTTGTTTAAAGTAAAATAGATGAATCTGCTGATTTAAAATAATTTCAGATAAATTTCTGCAAGTTTTTTAAATTCACACAAAGCATAACAATAACAACGACAACAACGACGACGATGACGACAACGACAACAACAACAACAACAACAACAACAACAACAATAATAATAATAATAATAATAATAATAATAATAATAATAATAATAATAATAATAATAATAATAATAATAATAATAATAATAATAATAATAATAATAATAATAATAATAATAATAATAGAGTTGGAAGGGACCTTGTATGTCTTCTAGTCCAACGCCCTGCTCAGGCAGGAAACCCTATACCATTTCTGATGGTTGTCCAGTCTCTTCTTAATTTTAATTTCTGATATACCTTTTCTAGAATGTAGTTTTTGCAAATACATGTCCCATTAACATGTATCTAAGCATTCTTTGACCTAACATCTACAATTATGTGAGCACTTGTCCTTAGGTTTAGGGGCTTTTGCTTCTCTTTAGTTGTAAAGTATGCTGAACAATTTGGAATAGGGGAATAATGATTACAGTGTACACATGCATTCCAATTTGCCTATAGGTAAGTTCTAGACCAGCGGCTCCCAAACCTTTCTATATCCCACACCCCTAGAATGCTTCTGATATGTTCTCACACCCCTTACAAAAGTTCAAAATAATGGCAACGAATTATGCATATACACTATAATTTTGAAAGCCCAAGTTTTCCCACCCCCTGGAATATCGTCTTGCACCCCTAACCCCTGTTCTAGACTGAAGGCACAAAAACCAGCAACTCGCTTGAAGGACTAGATCTGTGTAGTTCCTAGATGGAATAAAAGCAGGACAGCATTATTTATTCAAACATAATAGCAATAAGAACAATGACCCAACATACAAAACCAGACTTGAGAAAACAGCAATTGCCACCTCTGCAAAAAAACTGAAGAAACAGAGAACCACCTACTTAAACTAGCTGTCACAGACTGAGTACAAACAATCACATGATAAAGTAGCAATAATGATACACTGGAATATTTGCAATAAATATCATTTGCCTAATAAATACTATTGGCATTTAAACAAGCACCTGCCACATAATACCCTAGACTTAACAATTGTTAATAAGAAAGACAAAAAAGTCTGAATAGTGAACATGGCAGTACCCGTAGACAGCAGAATAGAAGAGAAAGAATTGGAGAAAATTGCAGTATACAAACACCTGCAAATAGAAGTAGAACAACAGTGGCAAAAGAAAGCAAAGATAGTACCAATAGTGACAGGTGCTTTGGATGCAATTCCATAAGATCTGGAGCACCATGTGAACACCAGTGACATTGACAAAATCACCATTAGTCAATTGCAAAAGGTAGCTTTCCTTGGAATTGCTCAGGGCCTGTGATTATAACTTTAACAACATTTCCATATCCAAAGTTCTTGGAAAGGAGTTGATAGATAGTTAAAAATATCAAATCCAGTCTAAATATCTGGCTGACTCTGCAACGAACCATGATAATTTGGATATGAGTCTTCCTAGAAAGCATTGTGTTAGATTTTATCTCACTTTTCATTTAAGGAGGAAGAAACGTTTCCTTTAAGCTGATATCCTTTCCATAGTCAGAACTAATTCTTTCTCCCCGTCCCCCCATCCAGCCAGAACTGATGAAGCTTTTTGGATGAGAAGCGAAATGTCTTCTTCCTCAAGGGAAAAGGAAAAAAAAAACATACTCCAGTTACCTTTTGAAAAAGAACCTTTGAGACATCCTTCCCATATGGTTTTTCTAAAATGGTGTGTGCTTCAGTTTCCATTTCAGTGGGAAAAATTTGTTTTAAACTTGTAAATTAATTTCTGATTTCAAATCATTTGCAATTGGTCTAATTTCCCAATTTCGTGAACACTTACACTGGAAAAAATTAATGGAAGCCAGATTTTAAATCAAACTTTAATGTAAAATATTTTGATAGAGCCAATGAGAAAGAAGAGTTTCTTTAAATTCTGATTTCTCTCCTTTCAAAGTAATTTGTTTATTTGATATATTTTAAATATTATTATGGGGTACAGAGCTTGGACAAAACTTACAAAGACCGGTTGCTGGAATTGGGTATGTCTAGTTTAATGAAGAGAAGGACAAGGGATGATATGATAGCAGGGTTCCAATATCTCAGGGGTTGCCACAAAGAAGAGGGAGACAAGCTATTCTCCAAAGCACCTGAAGGCAGGACAAGAAGCAACGGGTGGAAACTAACCAAAGAGAGAAGCAACCTAGAACTAAGGAGAAACTTCCTGACAGTTAGAACAATTAATCAGTGGAACAAGCTGCCTCCAGAAGCTGTGAATGCTCCAACACTGGAAGTCTTTAAGAAGAGATTGGACAGCCATTTGTCTGAAATGGTATAGGGCAGTGATGGCGAACCTTTTAGAGACTGAGTGCAACCCAAAACCCGCTTATGTATCGTCGGGTGCTGGGTGGGCGTGGCCCATTGGGTGGGTGTGGCCCATTGGGTGGGTGTGGCCCATTGGGTGGGCATGGCTGCAGTGGTAACGGCAGACTGGGTGGGACTAAAAAGTTCGATCAATCAATTCCAACTTTGCGAGATCTTTTTTTTCCCACAAGAAGTTGAAATTGATTGATTGATTGAACCTTTTTTTTTTTTGCACACGGCGGCGGAGGCATAAAGCGAAAATATTTTATAAAACTCAGCTGAAGGCCTAGGACACAGGTTCGCCACCACGGGTATAGGGTTTCCTGCCTGAGCAGGGGGTTGGACTAGATGATGATGATGATGATTATTATTATATATTGAAATATAGTATTCACTAAAATATGAACTGTATGTTAAATGATGAGGTCAAAAAGAACAAAGCATTCCCATTTGATATTTGCCTGAGGAAAACCTGACTGAAGAGGTCAGTTGTCAACTATAACATTGTATGTTCCTGAATATTAGAGAAAAATCTTTTCAGCGAGCAAACAAGTAATCTCAAGATAATATTCTATAACAGGGGTTCCCAACCCCCAGGCCATGGCCCACTACTGGGCCACTGCCCCTTTGGAACAGGGCCATGCAAGTGGCAAGTGAGCATGTGCATGTGTGCAGCTCCACTTGCACAAGTAATGGGAGTGTGGGCCTGCTGTACGTGCTCGCATACACCGCCACTCACTCAAAACCGGTCCACCACTGCCAGTCTGCCACCGCCGGTCCCCATCCTCCTGCCGGTCTGCCAAGCCGGAAGGGTTGGGGACCACTGTTCTTTAAAATACGCCTATACCTAGCATCTTTGCCCCATGTCTGAATCGGTTCTTTATGAGAAATTAGTGCAATGTTAGGTCTTTAGCAATTTGTATAACTAGCCTCTTTACTGATCCCTACAACCTATTTGGGGAATTCTTGGATCTGAATAGGACAGTATAAATGCATTAAATAAAGAATTAAGGAATAAGTATTTGTGCATCAGTTGCACCCATTCCTGGATTAAGAAGCTCTATACACAATTACTCATGCCCTGATCACCTCCCAAATGGACTACTCTAATGTGTTGTACACGGGGCTTCAACTTATTCAGAAGTTTCAACTTGTGCAAAATGTGCCAGTGTGGGAAGTTATATATGCCCCCAGAATGGCACATGTTGCACTTCTACTTCACAACCTGCATTGGTTGCTAGTTTGCTTGCTAGTTTGCTTGTTTCTGACCTTTAAAGATCTACATAGCATGGGGCTTCCTTGTCTAGGACCTGTCTGTCACTAGTTATACCTATAGTACATCAGGTCCAGCAGGAGGGATATATTAAAGATCCTGTCTACTAAAGAGTTCCATCTGATAGGATCCAGGAAATAAGACTTTTCTGTTATAGTATTTGCCATTTGGAATGTCATTCTCCCCAAGGTAAGATTAGCTCTGACCTTTTGTCTTTGCAGAATTCACTTTAAACATTTTCAATGGTTTATGAATCCCCATGGTAATGAGGAGCCTGCAATATGGTAGCAATAGCAATAACACTTCAACTTATATACTTCTCCACAGTACTCTAAGCAGTTTACAAATCTCAGCATATTGCCCCCCCCCAACAATCTGGGTCCTCATTTTACCGACCTTGGAAGGATGGAAGGCTGAGTCAACCTTGAGCCGGTCAGGATCGAACTCCTGGCTGTGGGCAGTTAGCCTGCAATACTGCATTCTAACCACTGCGGCACTTATTTATTTATATTTTATTTATATTTTTTTATATTTTATTAATTTTTTAATGGTTAAGATCTGTTTTGTTTGTTTTATTGTACACTTCCCAGAGTAACATTAGTAAGATGGATGGCTATATAAATTTGATAAATAATTAAATAAATGCACAATAATGTGTATTCCACTGAATAGATTGATAAACCTCCAACATGAATGAGTGCCATTCAGAAATGCCTTAATCATCTTCCTTTTGCCTAGGTTGCTGAAATGCTTATTTATCCTGTCACTAATATAATTACCTTAACAAAAATTAAAAAGCTAAAATCAGACATAGGAATCAGGATTATTGTGGAGCAAATATGCTGCACCATTCCTATTCTAAATAGATATGCATAAAAATCTTTCTTGATAATCTAGCGTGACAGTGGCTAACCTGGTGCCCTCAGATATTTTGGATTACTGTTCCCAGGTGCTCCATGGTGAGAGATTATGGATGTTGTATCACAAAATATAAGACCAGCACTCAGTTCTCTATCCTTGCCTTGATAGCATCTATGTATGTAAGTATGTATGTATGTATGTATGTATGTATAAATCTTTAAAGAATCACTTAAATATTGTAACTGAACACACACACACCCCTGTTAATTGAATACAGGCTAATAAAGCTCTCAAATTTAGTTCTTGTAACACCTTTCAATAATTTTAATTTCAATAATATGGATTTAGGTATAAATTGCCTTAGGACAATGGTGGCGAACCTATGGCACGCGTGCCAGAGACGGCAGTCAGAGCCCTCTCTGTGGGCATACGTGCTGTTGCTCCAGCCCCACCTCCCCCTGTGGCCCCCTCACCAGCAGCCCCCCCAGAGGAGAGTCACCCCCGGCACGGCCTGCGCGGAGCAGCACAGCCAAGAACATGGCAGCTGGGCAGCAAGGACAAGACTCCACCCTCGTGCCCCGTCACGCACAGATGATACTGCGGGGCGCGGGCGGAGGGCGTGGCCACCATGGTGTTGCAGGGCTGCCTGGGTGATCTCCTGCGGGGGGCTGTGGAGGCGCTGGGTGGCCCGGAGGGTGGGGGTGGGGCAGAGCGGGGTCAGGTCAGGGGTAGGGTGGTTTTGGGGCACTCGGTCTCTAAAAGGTTCGCCATCACTGCCTTAGGAATTCAGCCCTGTACCAGGTTACACACATACAAACAACCCACTGTTACCGAACACAAACCTCACTGTTACTGAACTATAAGTAACTTGCATTACTGCAAAAATCCACACAGCTTCAACTTAGACTTTTTTTTAGATTAGTCAAAATTCCATACAAAATCCCATAGCTATATTTAATAGCTACATTTGTATTATGGAATAATTTAATTGCACCCTAAACTTATCCTTTCTTTCTCAATTTCATGGGCAAAAATGTATATAAGCACAGGAGAGTAAATAACATAGACAGCAGATGACCTTAAGGAATGTGTTAAATATTTTTAAAACAAATATTCATAAGTTCTATGAATGTGAAAGTTCGCCCAACTTTTTTTTTAAGCGCACTGTGTAGCATAGAATCTTCACAATCAGAACAACATTTATTCACATTTAAAAGATATAAATCTTATGTTCAGGTTGATTCCTAAGTTTCATTTTGACATAGTTTCTTTCTTTGAATATTTTATCTCAAACAATAAAGCTCTCCAAAATATATCCATACAAATTCCTTATTTTTCTTATTAAAGATTGCAAATAATGTTTTTCTGAAGTGCAGTTTCATTTGTTTGCATTGTAGTTTAAAAGATTCAGATGACTTAGGTACCATCTATGAACAGAGGTAGAATAAGTGAAATATATTTACAGTATGTCAGACAGCATTGCTCAGGAATATTTGGAGTAAAATATGATGTGAACCAAAAGGGCTTAAAACCTGAAATAGTTAATACAAATGCCAAGGGGTGTTTTTTTTGTTCATATATCAATTGATATTGATTTTGTATTTAGAGAGCACATGGTTTGACAACCCAATAGCAAATGAAATTACTGCTCACACAAATGAACTGACAGTAAAACCATCAATGACTGATGGGATTGAATATGCAACTTTGTGACTTGGAAGGAAAACAAATATCAAATCCTCCCTCTCCCACATGTAAAATTTCACAAAAATAGAAGCCTTTGGTATCCCCTGTGAATAACACTAATAAGAGCAAAAATAACAAGTAGGATAATGACAATAATATAAAAATGGATGCTCAGACCCAAAGGACTATTCCAAGTCAATTTTCAATGACATTTCTCTGATGCAGTCATTTGTTGCTGAATGTGTTCATCTTGCCTATTAAGAATAATTAGCAGGCTTGCTCAGTGATTTTCTGGCTTCTTACTGCAATTCTCCCTCTTCAAGGATTACACCATTTTAACTTTTAGAATGATACTTTTTTATATGATAGTGTCAGAGATTACAGGGTCATAAAAAGAAAGATTTGACACATAATTTGGAGTTACAAAAAAGTTTAAAGAACAAAAGTAAACTCTATTTTTAAACAAGAACAGCATTTTAATTTAATTGCTTTTTAATAGGATACAAAACTAAACACTTAATTTAGAATTGAAAGATGCAGGATATTTATTTGGGGACATTATCACGCATCATGGAAATAGTACTGAAAGGATGAATAGGATATATTTACAAAACTATTTTACTGGAAATATATCCACTTGAGTTTTCATTTTAAGGAAATAATGCTTCACCGCCCCATGTATTCTGTTCCGTTATACTGTTACATTTATTTCATTTTAAAAAGGCTCAGCTAGGAAATCTGTCTTAAATTACTTAAGTTACATAAAATTATTTAAGAGTGAATCTTAGTGCCAGATACAAGCATCAGATCACCCCAAAGTATAACCCAATAAAACTAAAAGTGAAATCTAAGCCTAATGCTAAATTAATTTGCTAAAACATTTATGTAGTATTATGGATCAAGTCAGTAAATTTTTACAGCAGATTTTGATGGATAACTGTATAGTCATCGAAAAGGGGATGCAATATTTAATGTCCAACAGCACCACCCTTTACATAGTTACACAGAAGTCGATTACTGGGATCTATTTGCCTTATTGCTAAATAAACCTGCTTCAGATTCTATTTGAAAGAAGTTACTTTTGCTACATTGTCTCCCATCTATTCATTTGTAAAGATATTTACCGTGTGTGTATGTGTTTAAAGATGTAATGTAAAACAAAGTATGATACTTGACCATTGTGCTATATTACATATAATTAGATCTTATATTCTGGGTAAATATTACAAGACTCTGCAATCCCTTTATTTTAAAGCTCTTGTATATCATATTTTTTTAAAAGATGGGCTGTGTTTCTAGTTAGGTCTGCTTGAACCTCTGAATTCTCCAACTAATTGAAACAGTTATAGCTACCTTGAGAGTCCACAAAAAGAACAAATGTGTCCTTTTACTCTGCTAGCCAATGTCCTGTATTAGCATTAAATGAGCATTTCAGCAACATTTTTCCTTCTTAAAAATGTCCCTCTAAAGCTTGAATAGACTTGAGAAAGAAGATATTTGATAGCACTAACAAAGATTTCTCTGTAACTTTGACATTAGAATATCACCTGCCAAAGGAAGGCCCTTAACATGCAAATGTCATTATCATCAAGAACCAAAGCAAACAGATACCTTCTGCAGTTCCTTCTCAATTTCTGACAGCCATTAATATTCACTATGGGATTCAGCTCTTGCGCTATTGTAGACACTTAGTTAACTCAGGGGGAATAATTTGCAGTCACATTAAAGTGTAAATTGTTTACCTGCATATATACTAATAGGATTAAATATAAAATGAATTTATATTTGAAAATAATATAAATGTATGGAATGGATAGAAATATTTGAAAATCTTGGTCCAAGAGAAATATTGGACAATGGTCATTAACTGAATGCAGATCCATCTTGCATGAAGTTAGGGACAGGTTGCAAGGAGTGATACTATGTATACATGATTAAATACAACCCAACTGTAGAAATAAGATAAATATGCAAAAGAGACATATTTACATACTATAATATCTGAAAGCAAACTCAGAGTAAAATAGCCAAATAAAAGAAATAGAATTTTTTTTTAGCAGGTTGAATTTTAAAAACTGCAATATCAGCTGTAATTAATATTCTATTTTCAATGTTGTTGGAATGAAATCACTGAAAATTGACAAATACTGATCTTAATATTTATTAACATTTGTCATTTCCTCTCTAAATTGAAATCAAAATAAAATGGAATAAGTGAATATATGTTTAGAAACACTATATAATTATATAATTAACTTCTCCACCACTCAAAAATCACATATAATTGTTTCAAATAAATAATTACTCAGGATGTGGGTGTGTGTTTTATATAATATGAATTTATATATATGTATATCCACACATACACACAAATGCACACACACAATATAAATAATGCATATTGTTATATAACTCCTTGTTCTATTTTTATACTGAGCATGAACCCAACAAAATGGAATGAATCCAACACACCAGTTTTCTAACTGAATAAGGATACTTTTGATAGCCTTTTCATTTCCATCAGTTAACAGAACTTCTTTGACATCTGCAGAAATAGCAACCTGGAAAGGGGAGGGGGAAGGGGAGAGGGAGAGAGAGAGAAAGAGCACAGCAAACAATGAGCAAATATGCTTGTCTGTGTGGAAGTGAAGACAGGAGTGACAAGCCTTCAGTATCATGCTTCCTCACCTATTTCCCTGTAACAGTCTTCAATCTTTTTTCATTTTATGTCTGCATTATTTTAATCATTCAATCAAATCAGTCAATACTTTTATCATTCCATTTGCGGGAGCCTCTATCTTGCTATCATTCAGTTCCGTAATTGCATTGTGACAGCGGATGATGGTATTCTGAGAGGCTTTCATTTGCGGGCTTCTGTTTATCTAGTAGAGCCATCATCCGAGGCTGTCACTCTGCCTTTCAGCTTGCTTCTGTCTGACTGCCTGATGCCCTTCATATAACTTTGCATTGCAGGCAGATGGCTTTGTAAGGGTAATTTTTTTGTGAGCTTTGACATGCTCGCACATTGGGCTGTAACCTCGACACATTGTGTAAGAACGACAGGTTTGTCAAATGCCAATCAGTGTAACAATATGCTTTTATTTGTAGAGACATAAAAACTTGTCTAATGCACTGCACTGCTACATAATATCTCCTGAATACATGACTCAGAACCTAGAGAATGGTGAATGACGCCTCTGAATGGCCAATCTAATTCAAAAGAATCTAATTACCGAGAGCTCTGGATCATGTTTGTTGGTGTAATAATGCAGGCAAAACATTAGCAGCTATATCATGGTGCTCCAACTGTGATTCGCCAGGCTATTCCTGTATCTTAGCAAATGGTGAAGTATAATCTGAAAGGGGGGGGCGGTGGAGCGCTAGCTATGGCTCTGAAAGACGGTGTGTATGTGGCCTGGAATGTCACAACAAGAGATATTGACTACACTGAGGTAAAATGTTTCTCCTCGTCGAGGCGACCATAAAATCGATATAATACGAAAGCCAGTCAGTCTAGAAGGTCCCTGAAGATTCTGCAGCTTGACTGCGGCTGATTCTGTTGACAGTTCTCTGACCCAGTCGTTGGAAGCACTGGAACATTTTTCTCTTTTGTTCCCCCCTCTGAATAGAAATGGGATTGAGAAAAGACCTACCATAAGCCCAGCCAAGCATGTCATGCCACCCCCCAGCTCACACACAGCAAGGCCCCTGAAAGAGAGAAAGGAAATGGTAGAACCCATACAAATTAGATGAAAATGGTCAGAGAGACATATATGTTACAAGAACAAATTGCCATCTGTAGTGAACACCGAGGTAGCAGGAAGTAGCAGAGGCATGACTGGGCTACCTCATGTCGTTTTGCGTTTTAAAAATAATTATGAAATAGAAAAGTCACAAAGCAGGCAAACCAGTGGGGGTTCCCTCATTAGTGTTCAGTGCAACATTACCACCGCTGAGCTGAAAAAATCCGAGAAGGTTCTTTTTTTCTCCCTTGTCAATGGCTCTGTCTTTTAGAACTAAACTAGCTAGAGTAGCGAAAGATAATTGTTAGGAAAGGATAACATTGTTAATTCACATTCATTCCTTCAAAAACAGTTAGACAAGTAAATGGAGGAATTAATATTATTTCTCTTTCTCTTTCTCTCTCTTTCTTCTCCCCCCCCCTCTCCTTTTCTACCTCCCTCTCTGCCTCTGGAGAACTGTAGAATGAAATAGTTAGCGATTGTAACAGACATTTAGAATGAACTGTATACCTTAAGTTAAAAAATAACAACAGCAAACAGGTGAAAAGGTAGCTCATGCCTTTTTAATTGGAAATAGATTACAAAAGATTGTTTTAAGAAGTCTGTTAGAACAACCACTTTGCCAGTAAAATCACTTGGCAAAAATCATGTTGCTCATAAGTAAGATTTTTCAAAAGTAAGTATGTCTGTGGCACAGCTGAAAACTTAGTGCAATATCAGTCATTTGCTCATGATGGACTTGAACATGTACACATGGAATACCGATTCGAAAGTATTTTTTTAACCTCTTAATATAAAACAACTTACTATCCATAATTATGGTAAAATACCATTTCTATGCAGTCTGGTGCTAGTAGTCATGATAATTAAATATATTTCTAGTGATATATCATAAAATAGGGTATTCTTACAATGATTTTTCTGTTTTCCAAGTCTTAACTGCCTTCTAGTTTTTTATTGTACACCTTCCCTTTGGATTAGACAAAGCCGAAAGGGTTTCCAAGAAGTAGAGTGTCCCTGTACAAACATACCCAGAGGGTTCACAGCTCAGTGGTAGAACACAATTTTGTGTTTAGAAAGCCCCTCTATTAATCCCTATCATCTCCAGGTAAGACTGAAAAAAAATCCTGCCTAAAAACCTGAACAGCCGCTGCCAGTCTCTAGAGATAATATGGGCTAGATGGATTAATAATTTAGTTCAGTATAAGGAAGCTTCCTATGTTTTTGTGATCAATACTGGAAAAGCAGGGGGAAGAACAGGACACAACTCTACACATACATATTAACAAGTCAGAACTTTGTCAAGCATTCAGCCAGAAAAAATTAAATGACCTTAGTGGAATGTATTTTGAAAGTAACACAAAGCATCTGTTTCTTCCCCTGGATTTCTTTGGAGTTTGAGATGTATCAGAGTGACATGCATGTTTGGATGAAACAGCATTTTCAAGTTCTCAGCATATCTTTCTTGTAAATGTAGCATCTGCAGAGAAGTTTTTCTCAAAATTGTAGTGTCTGATAAATTGCATGTGCAAAAGCCCATAGATCTAATCTGTTCCAGGGGAAATTTTCTACAAAGAAATGCTAATGCTGCTATTCCTCTTTTCACTCTTCACACCTAGGACTCTTTAATCATTCAAAACAAAGCTGATGTACTCAGCGGAAGTTGAGGACCTGTCATATGTTCAGTCTATGCCAATTCTTTTTTCCCCCTTTTTTCTTCCAGTAGGTAGACTTACAGTAGGAAGATGGCAGCATCCACCTTTGTGTGAGCTTTGAAAAGCCAGTCTGGCCTTGATATGAACAATGCATCTTAGTAACATCTCATCATCATTAAAAATGCACATTAAAGTTTGAATTGATGGATATCCTGCTTTTGACATCTATGCCACCCAAATCAGTTTTCACACTAAGGTTCTTCAGTTCAAATGTGTCCCAGGACAGCAGAAAGGAAACTTTTATGTGGTCTGGATATCCAACGAGCTCTCATGTGTAAACACAGCAGATAAGGATATTGTGCAAACATTCATCTGCAGGTTTCTGCCTCGGTTCAATTATTGCTAGTGTCAGTATTTTGATGAACAGCTTAAAAACTGATATAAAAATGAAGGATTTTGTCAAAAGCAGTAAAGAGTTATTTTCTACAACTGAACTTAACTGGACTTATGGAGCTATGTCTAAGAGTGATGTATGAGTGCATAAGGTCCTCTTTACATATGACAATTACAAAGGAATGATACTCAGTCTATAGCCCAATGGAACATTCAGTGTTTGATTGGGATATTGGACTTAGTAATAGCTCTGAATTTGTTCTGATGGTGATGTTAGAACTTAAGGGTGCAATCTGTGAAACCCTCTGATGGACTGTTTCCTGTGTGAATCTACAGTAGTTGGAGATGAAATCTGCACTCTCCATTTCCTTTGGAACAGGCATAAATGGCATCAAGAAAAAAATGTTTTTTATATTTTTGTATTAGGCAAAGTGGAATGTTGACTGTACTAGCTTCCAGTAAGAATTTTGAGAGTGGGTTCACTTACCTATGAATTTGGGGAAATTCCATCACTTAATAAATGGCTTGGAGAAGTTAAATAGGTATCTCTCTTCATTGTAAGGGATAACATCCATCTATTGGTCCTGAGATTTTATATCAGTTTCTTAACATCTTCAGTAAACCAGTTTCATATAATCACACAATAACATTATGTGTGTATAAGAGCAATAGAAAAAATAAAACATAGGAAATGGTTTTCTAATATGGATTAGAAAAAACTGATATTAGTTAGCAGCATCAGATCTTAGAAAACTCAATAGGGTCAAGTCAGTAAACTGGGAATAGATTGGAAGGTGGCAATGTGAAAAAATAAAATAATAGCTTAAATGTTGAGTCACAGGAAAAACTGTACATATGGAAAAGAGAACTGGAAAGGAACTGTCACATGCTGAATTGGTTAAAGTACTGATGCCAGCAGTTTCAATTTTTAATCTGTCCCTAGTAATTACTTGGTGTTTTTCCAAGAATATAGACATAATCTTTGTGATCCCGTACATCTACATCCATTGTCTTCCCCTTTGTCAGCCCTTCAAGACAGATGAGGTCAGAAAACAGAATTCACAAAAACTTTTGAATTCTGCTTTACTGTTGGAGAATACAATAACAAAATCTTGAAAACATGAAAGAGTTTTCTTCTGCCCCTTCTTATACCAAACGGTATTATGGTGGAATTATCTTGAGTTTCTTTCTCACTCCCTCTTCTTTCCCAAGCCTAAATTGACATTAATTTAATAGTTTTCACATTCCTTCCCAAAGGATATCTCCATACACCTGAATACCCTTCTCCTATTTTATTCAAATATAATAATCTTTTTTAGTCTATGCATCACATGTTCCAAGTATGCGAGTTTTTGCATAATGACTCAAAGAGCACTCTGCTTTTATTTGCTCCAGGACTGATTAACAATCCATGGTACTCTTAGTAACAATGGTAACAATCAACAAATACAAAGATTCAAAGGGATCTTTGTTTTACTCTTTCTTGGTATTTACTTTTTATAGGTATTACCCCTGTAAAGAACAATGCTTTCACTATTCTGACCTTTATGTCATAGAAATATTTTGACCTTGTATCATGATCTTTCCTAAGTTGTCATTGCCTTGCTACATAGGTTTATGCCCCTTTCTTCTCCAGTCGTATCCTGTCTATTTCTATTGTACTACTTCATCTTTTACATTCTATGATGTTATCACTTTGATTTTTACATTGATTGCTATGAAAGGGAACAAAAAGGTACTGTTGTAGGAATGTTCTATAGACTATTAACCAGGCATATAATTTGGATAATGCCCTGCTAGATCATGTTACAGAACTTTCAGAGAAAAGAGATAACAGTAATGGAACCTTCAACCACCTGGTCATCCGCTGAAAAACTAACTCATGCAAGCCTGCAAGGTCCCCAAATTTGTATGTGATCTTGCTGACTGTTACATTTCCCATAACAATGAGAACTGTAAACTATATTTGATTCTAAATAGTAAAAAAAAGCTTATTGAAGAGGTAGAAGCAGTGGGGACTTTGGAAGAAGTGATCATTTAACTTTGGGATTCAAGTTACTTCAGAAAAAAAGAAACCAGAGCATGATTGTACAAACACTGATTTTAGAAGTGCTAATTTCAACAAGTATTAGGCAGATCCCACGGAAGGAAATTCTCAGATCAAATGAAACACAGAAAGAGTGAGGACTTCTAAAAAATAAAGTACTGGAAGTGAAATAACCCACCATTTTGATGAGAAAAACATGGGGTCATGTTGCTGGGAATGTACAGGGAGTTCTTGACTGAGCAAAGAGTTAATATGGATTTGTATGGAAAATGGAAGATGGATTTAATCACTAACGAGATATATTAGCTAGTAAATGATATCTGCTAAAAGAAAGTGAGGAAGACTAACACACAAGGAAATGTAAGCTCACCAAGGAAGCTAAAAGAAAAGAGTTTCTTTTTTGACTATTCAATAGAAAAGGAAAAAAGGGAAAAGGCCCATTGCCAACATCTGCAATTGCCACAGAATTTCTCAGTATCCCTCTCCATCATGTTTATAGTACATGGATACAGCCTTTGTATGGACTGATATCCTAATTGTATATTATGTAGGACTCTTCATTATGAACAGAAAAAGGGATTTTCATGCCTGTTAGCTCTGACATCTGCAGAAGATAATATATTCATAGAATTCTAAAGGTTAGGAAGGTACATGAGAGTGTTTGGTACCAATATATTCAGAAATGCAATGGAAACTTCAAAAACTGGATGAAGTAAAGAGAATAAGGGACTTTACTGAGAGCACAATTTCTTTGTAGGGGCTGAGTTTGGCAAGGTGTCATTTGCCATTGCAGAATTCTTTATAAACTGTATCCTTTTTCCAGATTGACATGACACCATTTTCCCCACAAGTAGTAATTTGGAATAATGTTTAAAAAAAAACTCAGTTGTTTCTTATTCTGGCAAAACAAAAAACACAAAGAAAACCCCCACAATAATCAGAGTTCTGTATAATTACTGCCATTTCCCGTTAAGCTTCCTCAGTTTTTTAAAGAAAAAAGCCCTTCTCATACTAACCATTTCCCAAGATCAATTAATCAAATTAATTAACTGAAGGAACCAGGAATACACCAATCCTGCCAGATCAAATTGGTTGGGCGGATATTATGGGAGACAGGCAGTCCCTCAAGTAACCAGATGTGATGGAATGTAGTGGGTCAGATTCCCAGGAGGGAGGGGATGCATTCCAGAGAAATAAGAGACAACTCAGTTCAGATATTTTGTGTGAGACTCAGAGGGTGAAGATAGTCCTTCCTTAATAGTTCTGAGAGTTTATGCTTCATGAAGGTAGTAAGTCTGCTTCAATTTGTCAATATTTGTCAATAGGTGTGGAACAATAAAACTGTTTGGAAGAATCACTACATGTTTTTCTTGGGTTTTGGAGCCTGACACCAAGCCCTATGCCATATGAAACATGTAAAAGTGCTTCTAATGTATGTTACATTGTCAGAGTTGTGATGGTGCAAACTTTCGGAGGCAAAATAGATATTTGGATTTCTTCAGGGTCTGGTTCTAGATCCATAATCAATAATTCATAATTAAGATTAACTGAATTGTAATCTGTACAATACTACTCACTGAATACTTGACAATGCAAATGAAAGCTGCAGATCTCTGTATGGTCCCACAGAAGAGGCAGAAGAAGTTGTGTAATAGAACAATATGAGTCCAAGGTTTAACCATGCTTACTTATTCACATAATGCTAGTTGTTCATTTCTTGTTAACTCTAAATGCAAATGATATATACTTATTTCTTAGAATCAGAAATAGATTATTTCTAGCTATTATGAAGTATAAAAAAAATCAAATGCTACAAACACCTATATATAGCTCCCCCCCCCATGAAATAACATTTACAATAATAATTTATTGAGTTCTTCTGATTCAGTTTTATTTTTTTTTTAAATTAGGCTTTCTCTCATCATCTGTGTGTGCCTCCTAATGAGAATCTTTCTCCTTTCAGGTATTGAAAAAAACATAAAAACACTACATAAGCCACTTAAACAGATTAGGAAAGCACATCTGCTACTTAGAATTTTCAAAGGATTCTGTACATTGTGTCCAATTAAAGAGAAAATAATTATTATTTTTACAAAAATGTTTGAAGTCTGTTTTTATAAAAATATTAAATTAAATTAAATTTACATTTACTGATTTAATGTTCTTTTTTATGGCAACTACTGTGTGGAATGATCTCCCCACTGAGATTTTACTGTTCCCAATCCTGTTAGTCTTCAGGAAGACTTTGAAGAGCTAGCTGTTCTCTGAGATTGGGGCAGGATGTTAGATGAGCTTGTCCTGGGAGGTGTAGAATACTGTATGTTGGTGTAACATACTGTATATGTTTTATTGTTGTTAATTCCTAGCTGGTTTTGCTATTGAGCACAGTAACAAATGGTGTTTTATTGCTATATGATAGTTGTACTTTTGTGAGTTAGGCAGCCATGCAAATTATTTAAACTGAATAAACAAATGTTTCTGTAATGTGTGTATGCATGTTCTAAAGAATTGTTGACCCCAGTGGAGGGTTTGTTTGTTCTATTTTATTTTATGGTAGGGGGGCAGTGACGCAGATATGATGAAGGAATACAGATTGTGTGGAAGGAATAATGAATAGGACTGGGGAAGTGAATTGGAAAAAGCCTGTCATGGAATGAAAAGACTGATCAGTGAAGGATGGGAAAGCAAGACCCCAAATAGAAGTTGGATGTTGGATGAAGGATATACTTGCATGGTCCCTGGACAATGACAGAAGTAGTAGTGAGTGGTGAGTACGGCTCTCTTAGAAGTTATTGCCATTGAGGGATGGAGACAGAAAATAGTGGTCATCATGGAAGCCATGGAGGGGATTGGTGACAGAAGAACTGGCTGAAGCAAATGAAATCAGAGCTAGAATATCAGCCAAGTAAAGGTTGGTGACAATGGTAGTTACTAGGACAATAAGTGAAGAATTGTTATCTTATTTATTTATTGTTTATTTAAAATGATATATTATACTTTCAGGCTCTTTCTGGGCTTCTCCTAAAACTGCCCAGGGTTCTAGAGATAAATTCCTTTTGAATCTGCACCTTTGTTGTATATTGGATATTCTTCTGATTTTCTGTAATTATGCAGATTAAAAGCCTATTCTGGCAAATGTAAAGGTAGGCAGACCCCACTCGTAAATTTTTATTACTATTTGAAAAATCCCTTTTGAGGAATGATATCATCTGGCAGTCCCTATTTTCGAATTCTGTATTGCTTTCCTAGAAGTATGATGTTTTATTCTTCTGGTGCACTTTGTTTTTGCAGCCAGCTACATGTTTGGATGGAGAGACCTGCTAAATTCAGCTGAAGGAAAGTGAGTTGACCATTTTAACAGTTCATCTCTTGTTTTTTATTACCTTTCCCAAATGGAACAAAGTTATTGAAGTTAAAGATGCCTACTAATTGACAGTATATGGATTTATTTTCCTTAATAAAAATACCATGCAAAGAGGCAGAGGATGGTGAACCAAGAAAAAGGGTGAAGAAAAAGCCTAAGAAGAGCTTTTTAAAGCTGGATTTACTGCATGTATAGCATAGGCTGCATAAGAAAGCATGTGCACTATTGGAATTAGGTCACCACAGAATACAATACAGTATTCATGGAAGGACATTGTAGGGGGACAGGGGACAGGTGGGATATCTGAACAATAAACTATGAATGGGAAGTAGCAGCAACGGAATAGATTTCTAGTACACAGTTGCTGAGAATACACTCCAAGAATATGCCTGTCACAAGTTTGATCATAATTGTAACAAGCACTTTGGCCTTCATTCTAGGGTTTTTTGCCCTGTAACTCTAATTTTTAAATCTCCTTTAGCAGTCACTAGCCAAAAAGCAATGCTGAAGAGAGGAAGGAAAATATGACTGTAACTAGTAGACAAACTATCTTTGCCATGACCCAAAACAATATAGAGCATACAATGTACAAGGAAGCAATTCAAGGATATGAACCTGGCAAACTTCACATAGACGTAGAGTTTACTGGCTTTTTGATATACAAAGATTTCACACAAGTTTTCAAAATTCCAAAATTCTATCAAGAAGTCTTCAAATGCTAATCATTTCATGTGTCTCTAATGTATGCTAGGTAGGGGTCTACAACCTTGGCTACTTCAAGACTTGTGGATTTGTTTCTGATGTATGCTAGGCAGGGGTCTCCAACCTTGGCCATTTCAAGACTTGTGGACTTCAACTCCCAGAATTCCTCAGCCAGCATGGCTAGCTGAAGAATTCTAGGAATTGAAGTCCACAAATATTAAAGTGGCTAAGGTTGGATACCCCTGTGCTAGAGGTTGCAGCAACCATACTTGCTAAAGGAGTGTTATCCACCCCCATCGTAGTATCATCCACCCCCATCAATCTTCTCTGAATTTTAACTTAGTATTGTTCCCCCCAAATCTCAACTGCTCTACCATAGGATTCCACAACAATTGGAGCCAACAGAATTTTGTTCTTTATGTTGTATTTCATTGAATTCTTTTTGTTAGATTCATTGGGCTAAATAAAGTAGGGTGTCAACGCTGTAAACATTGGATGTTCCCACTCTGACAACTGATGAAAATTGCAGCCATTTTCTCTTTGCTTTTAACATGCTTTTTCTGGTATTTAGAAATCAGGTGCAGAAGGGGGGGGTGGGATAAATGCTCGAGCTCAGCTAGCTATAACAATAACGCTGCTTTGTGGGAATCCAAGGACAAACTGATAACGTTTTGGCGGGCTGAGGAGCTGGGGAGAAAGCCAGTGTTTTAGACTAATTGGAGAATGTGATTTATGACAGTTTACTGGGGGTGGGAATTGCACTTTGTTACTTTGTATTCGGGGAAGGGAATTTAGTTTTGGGGTTCAACTATGTAGTGCCAATACTTTGTTTCCTGAATAAAATGTTCTTTAAGGAATACTTTTTGCCTTAAAGTTCTTTTGATGGGTTTCATCTATCAGAACCATGACATTAACCCAAAAACTACTTTCTACCTTAACCACCTTGGGGTCCTGAGCTCCAGTCACCTTTCCTAAGTCGTGGGATAGGCTGACAAAGACTCGGGGAAGATCTCAGCATGGAGAAGGAAGAAGCATCTGTAACCAGCACCCCGGCCATGGATGCTGCCTCAGCAGAGGGAGCACAAGCCAGCACACCGGCGGAAAAAGAAACGTTCGATGCCTTACAGCAGGGAGCAAGACCAAAGACGCGAGACCTGATCTGGTCATCGGAGTGGACACTGCCCAGTGGAGACTCCAAGCACCTCGAGGCAACCCAGCCAAAGGCAAGTTCTTCGAAAGTGTCTGAAGCCGACTTGCAGGCAGGAGCCTCTTGAGGATCACGCTCCCCAGACCGTAGGGGAGCCAAAAGATTGGTGACCACTGAGGACTCTGAAGAATGGAAGTACCTGTCCGCAGTCTGTAGCCAATCGGTGGAGAAGTTGGTGGAGAGATTCGAAGGGCTGGAGATGAGCGGGGAACAACTTTCTCACTCTTTGCATGCCAGTGAACATGTTGATCAGCGGGGCTGACACCAATCGGTGCCTAAGAGAAGCCTCAGCCCCGCCGATGGAATGCAGGCGGCTTCCTCATCCTCAAAGCCACCAGCATTGACCTCCAGCCCTGCGAGAAAGGAGAGTCCCGGCCACCACTCTAAACATGGCAGTCCGAGTCATCGCTGCTCCTCCAAGACTCCAGAACGCTGATCATGACACAAGAGCCCCAGCCACCAGAGAAGCCCTGGTTGGTGTCGGTTGTCGCAATTCCTCGACAGGCACCACCGCTGTGATGGTTCCAGGCGGCGGGATTACAATGACAGCCCCGACGGACGGCCCCACTACCGAAGCCCGAGCCAACACCGGGGCATACAACAGCTCGGGGAGCCACAACCGTTGGGGGCCCTGCAGCAATTGGGGATGCCGCAGCCACCGCCACCAGGAGGTCAGCAACCAGTAGGAGCGCAGCAGCAGTGCGGGTGGCAACAGCCCCTGAATATGCAACAGCCACTGGGGGGGGCTGCAGCAACTGGGGATGCCGCCGCCGGGAGGTCAAGAGCTGTTGGGAGCGCAGCAGCAGTGGGGGTGGCAACAGCCCCTGAATGTGCAACAACCGCAGGGGGGTCTGCAGCAATTGAGGATGCTGCAGTCACCGTTGGGAGGTCAGCAGCCATTGGGAGTGCAACAGCCGCAGCAGGGAGGCCAACAACTGCTGGGAATGCAGCCACAATGGGGGGGGGCAGCAGCCCATGATGGCATCACCACTTAGAGCGACTTTTGATGGCAATCCGGAGAAGCTGATCTTCCTTAATCAAGTACATTCCCACATGAATCGCAATGCCAATTTCTACCCAAATCCAGCTGCTACGGTCGACATGGTCGCGGCCAATCTGGAAGCAGAAGCGTCTGAGTAGCTAAACAATCTGTACAATGAGCAAGCGCCTGAACTGGGGAATCTCCTTCCTCCTTGGATTAAGAGCCAGGTTTGAGGACCCATCCATAGCCCTCAAAGCAGAGAAACAAATTCACAAAATAAAGCAAGACGTTAGACCTGCATTAGAATACGTACGAGAGTTTCGCAAGGTAGCAGGTTGGATAGAAAGGTGGTCTGAGCAGTCCCTAGTGCATCACTTCAAGGAGGGGCTAGATGATCATCTTTCCCAGGCATGTGTCTATCAGGCTGTCCCTAATCAATTGCAGGAGTGGTATCAGATGGCAGTAAGGTTGGACGTCGAGCTTGCTTCCATCACCTCTGGAAGCCAGGCCGAAACCAGAGCAAGCCAGGCGGCCTCCTCCCCAAAAATCCCCAGCCATCGTGGCCGCAGAATCCCCCAAGCCACCTGCTGGTCCACCATTCAATGCTTCAGGTTTGGACAACAGGGGCACCGAGTAGCGAGTTGCCCGCTCCCATACCCCCAACAGGGAAGCAGATCGGGGCCACCGGTGAGGAAGAAACCAACCCAGCAGCCGAAGAAAGAAAAATCAAACTGGATCACGCAAGAACCCGTTACCCAGGTCACGTCGCCCACACAGGAGAGCTTTTTAGCTGACACTTTATCCAGATTGCCTCAATACAAGAGCCAGCATGAAGAGGTTAATGAAGCAATCATATCTACACTGCAAGCTGCTTCTCAACTAATGCCACAAAGAGCCCCATCTTCTAGAGTCCCAAACACCAATTACCCTGGGGTGAGGAAATTAAAACAGGAACTCCTGAACGATCGATGGTTCAAGGACAATCAAACCTCCTTGACATGCAGGGATGGATTGGCTTACAAAGGGGGGAAGTTGTATTCGCCTGAAACCCTCCGCCTCAACACTCTCCAGCACGGTCACAATGTGAAACAAGCTGGAAACTTTGGCTATTTAAAAACACTGCATCTGGTTTGTCAACAATTTTGGTGGCTGGGTTTGAAACGGGACGTGGAGAACTACGTCAAGAGCTGTGCTGTATATGCCACCATGAAAAGAATTCCAGGAAAAAACCCTGGACTATTAGAACCGGTTGCGAACCCTTCCCAGCCATGGGAAGAAATTGCTATGGATTTTATAGTGGAGTTACCTGAAAGTAGGGGGAATATGGAGATTTGGATTGTGATAGATCTTTTTTCAAAGCAGGCTCATTTCATCGCCTGCAAAGGACTCCCGTCAGCCCAGAAACTAACCAAGATGTTTCTTAAGCACATTTACAGGCTGCACGGCGCGCCAAAGCGGATAATCTCAGACCGAGTGGTACAATTTACGGCCAAGTTCTGGAGGGGTTTCCTCAAGTTAATTGGCTCGTCACAAGGACTGTCGTTGGCTTTTCACCCGTCTACGAATGGGGCGGCTGAAAAAGCGAACTCAATGGTGGAGCAATACCTTAGATGTTATGTGAATTATCATCAAACGAACTGGACTGACCTCCTCCCTTTCGCAGAGGTGGCTTACAATAACTCTGTTCACAGCAGCTGTTCACAGCACTCTGTTCACAGGTTTTACGTCTTTTAAAGTTGCCACAGGAAAGGAATTCAACCCAATACCCGAATATCCTCAGGGACCTTCTGCTTCCCAAACGCTTGACCAGTGGTGAAGGGGTGGGAGGAGGTTTGGGGCAAAACGAAAATTGCTCTGAAAAAGGCTTCTGAGACATATAAAAAACAAGCAGATAAAAAGAGGGCTCCCCAAAGGTCATTTCAGGTTGGGAAAAAAGTTTACTTATCCACAAAATATTTACGACTTAAGTTGCCTAGTAAGTAGTTGGGACCGAAGTATCTAGATCCCTTCCCCATTGTAAGAATCATTAACCCAGTCACGGTGGAGTTAAAGCTTCCCAGACTCTTGGGAAAAGTCCACCTTGTGTTCCATTGTAGCCTACTGAAACCTTTTCGGGGTTCTACTTTATGACCTCCCCCTAAGAAGGCACCTGGCCCTCTGGTGGTAGCTGGACAGACCCATTATGAAGTGAAGCGTATTCTTGATTCTAGACTTTTTAAGGGAAAGTTACAGTACTTAGTACAGTGGAAAGGATATCCATTGTCTGAAGCTACATGGGTAAAATCTAGTGATGTAAAAGCTGACAGGCTCATTAGTAAATTCTATGAAAAACACCCTAATAAACCGAGAGGCAACCCCTAACCTATGATTTTGTTTGAATTGCAGGATTTATCCTTTTTGTAAAGGGGGGCCGGATGTCAACACTGTAAACATTGGATGTTCCCGCTCTGACAACTGATGAAAATTGCAGCCATTTTCTCTTTGCTTTTAACATGGTTTTTCTGGTATTTAGAAATCAGGTGCAGAAAGGGAGGTTAGGATAAATGCTCGAGCTCAGCTAGCCATAACAATAACGCTGCTTTGCGGGAACCCAAGGACAAACTGATAACGTTTTGGCGGGCTGAGGAGCTGGGGAGAAAGCCTGTGTTTTAGACTAATTGGAGAATGTGATTTATGACAGCTTACTGGGGGTGGGAATTGCACTTTGTTACTTTGTATCCGGGGGAAGGAAATTTAGTTTTGGGGTTCAACTATGTAGTGCCAATACTTTGTTTCCTGAATAAAATGTTCTTTAAGGAAGAATTTTTGCCTTGAAGTTCTTTTGATGGGTTTCATCTATCTGAACCAAGACATTGGGTCCTTATGGCAAACTTTTTAAGTCCACCAAAACTAAGATATCTAGCCTATTACTTTTTCTGTATTGTACCAGCATTCCTAGAAAGAAGGAGATCAGAGGAGTCCAGGAGTCAAGGAGTCAAATATGTGAAACATAATGATAAAAGAGAACAACAGAGTTCTCTGATGCCAGAGTTTTGCTTTAAAAATACAACCTACCTTTCTAAAGAACATTTTGCTGACTTTCAAAATAGAGGTCAGAGTAAAGAATGTCTTTATTTTTCTACCAAACTTCACAATTGCTATCAATCGATTGATGCCTCACTTTTGTTTCCCAAAAATCAAAGTGAAAGAAAATGCCTTGAGTGGAAATCAAGTCTTTGAGATATAGCAGAAAGCTTGCTATGCAATATTAGTACCCAAAGGCAGCTCCCAATTCTTTGCAATAGCAACACAGTTTCACCTTGAATTTTTAAAAAAACCGAGTCTTAGGATTTAAATCATAGCAAATTTTGCTATGCAAATAAAATAGTAATGGATTGAAGTTGGTCATTTATGTCCTGGTTTCATACCTGAAAATTTCATGATGCTTGAGGCAGTAGTAAGCTAGTATTTCTTCAGAAGGCCAGATACCTATAAAAAAAACCAAGAACAAAGTAATATTTTAAGGCATATTTTTATATCTCCATAAGTTGATCTTATATTGGATTTTTAAACATAGTTCAGAACACAAAAGGCCAAAGAACATTCCCCACCTCAAGTAGGATGGCTTGATGGAAGGGATAAAAAAAATCAAGACGATGACTATTATGTCATGATCAAAGCCCCACCCATTTTCACCATGTACGTATTGTATTGCATGTTAAAAAGGGATGTGGCTTCCATCATGTATAGATGCAACTGGCTCTCACATCAAGTATCAATATTTCTTTTAATAACAGCCAGGGATGGGTAATTTTGCCAATTCTTTAGTGTTACTGAGGGTTGCTCTATTTTAATCCTGAATTCTGTTTTTGCTAAATGATTTTTAAAATTTTATATTTTATTTCACTCGAGACTTCCCCCACTTTATATTATCAGCATGTATGTATATAATGGATTGAGATACAGATAATTCACTATTATAGAAGTGCTTTACTGAAGAATGCACAACCTTTTATCAAGAAAAGACCAGGAAAAAGTATTTTGATATCATACCATTCATCCTTCTTTACCAGAGTGTTATAATTATACAGTTCTGTATACAGTATATTATTTTTATATAGTCCACATGTGTAATTCTATAATCATTTTTAGGATTTCCTAATTCATATTTGCACATAAATCAAGGAGAAAGAATTGATGGAAATAGACAACTACAGTATGTCTACAGAATAAAAAATGCACTAAGTAGAATAATAGAAATGTTCTAATGTAACCTTGAAAATGAAAGATAGCTTTAAAAAAATTAAATAAATTTATAACTCCAAAACCCAAGGCAAAGAGGTGGGGTGGGTGTTATTGGATAGTGAGAAGGTAGTTAGTCACCTGAACATAGAGCACTGAGTACCAGGCAGAAACGTCCAGGCACCGTGACAATGGGAGGGTTATGGGATTGACTTCCCAATTGATCTGGGGAGGGTTGGCATGACAGAGGGGATATGTTAAACTAGGATAAGCCCGTATCCCCCCACCCCCAGTCCCATGTTTCCCATTTGGGAGAGAGTAAACAGCAACACTGTCAGTAAGCCCAGCCCCACAAAGCATTCCACCAAAATCCAAACTGAATTCAGATCTTAGATCCAGAACTTCCAACTGAAGTTTTGGAAGGCAAAGGTGAAACACATGAATTATCACTGATGAATAATAAATATGATTTATGCTCAAGTCGCTTTAGTGTCCATAGACTCCAGTGTAATGTGTAAAAGGCAAGATTGCTATTGTCTCCTTTGGTATAACTTGGGTCTGCTGCAGGGATGTAGCTCGGTCCTCCCACAAGGCCACTAGTCAATTTCTATTCCATTGCCACTCAGCATCACCTGGCTACGCAACCCTCTGAGACACCAAGGGTGGGCAAACCTGAAGTGCCAGTCTTAGTTCCAAAATGCTGAGAGAGCTAATCATTGTCTTATTAGTTTGGCTTTGTAGAAATCCCATGTTTTCTGACTTTAACTCAGTTTCTTTGTGTTTCCTGGAAGAGCATGCAGGATAAGATTGCTGTAGTACTGACTGGAAAGGTTTCCTCTACAAACTTCTAAAATTCAAACTTAGGAGGGAGATGGAAGAAAAAGAGACATGAAAAATACCTCTTTATTTCTCTTTCACACATTTCCTGGGAGTTTCTCCTCCACATCTTCTTCCACTGACATGGCATGACAACGTTTGATCATTGTTATATTCTCTAACACAGATATTATTTAAATACTGAAATATGCATCAAAATCAAACCAAACTACTGCAAATTGCAGAGCTTCAAAGGTATCATATCTTATTAGATCAGCCAAGCTTGCAACAGTAGAAAAGCTGGTCTTTTGTATTTCAAAAAATATTTTGTGGATTATATTTTAATTTTTACAGTTAAATCCCACTTAAGTAATTGGCTAATTTAGAACCATATGGCACTCATTTCAAAATGAATATATTTAAATCAACATTTATGTCAAATCAAACACATGGCATAAAAAGTCCATTTATTACCATTTATTATTCATACATTTCTATCATGTTTTCAAGAAAAGTCTTAAGTGTCTGCATTTATCCCTTTTCAATTAAGCTCAATTTTACCTTGGTGAAACATATTGTATATTGCACCTTGTACTACAAATTTTGGATTATTCTCATTGTACATCAAGTACATGTCATCCACTGATCTTAGTAACATTCATTATCCTTTACTTGCATTTTACAGCCCCCCTTTTTTAACGATAGACTTTTTAATTCATGGTTTAAACACTTCCTTTTTCATCTTTCCTCTCAGGACTGTTGAAGAACATCAGACTGGGTTTTCGATGGTTCTTGGGCAGTTTACTGAGTAGAGTTAATTAGGCTACCTATAAAAGTACGATAAAAATAGCAGCAGATTTGAAGCGAAAACAAAATATCAGCAGAAGTGTCTCTGGAATCTAAAAAGAAAGCTGTGCAGAGTGTTTATACAGCCTTCTGGGATATCTTCCCTGTCTCCTTCAAAAGGCTTTTCTACTTCCTCCTTTTCTTGGTCAATGAAACTAAGCTTGAGATCAATATTGTTTCTTCTTAGCCTTGTTCCTCATTCTCCTTTTGTCTCTTTATTAGTGCTAAATATAAAGTGCCTGAAGTGACAGACTTGCCTTAAAAACATCTTCCACTTCTTTGTAAGACATATGTGTTAAATTATTTAATGACCAACATGCAAGTTAAATAATTTAATATTAATACAAGCAGTTTTGCAAATACTGCCCATTTTCCCCACCTTGGCAATATTACATGGTTATTGTATTGTGCAGAAAGGCAGCATATACACAATGATAATAGTGCATCAAGAAGCTATTGTGCTGTCAAAAAATACCAGCAGAGGGAGAAATGCCTACATTTTGCTTGGAACTTGTATTTGCTGCCCCTGATACAATTCAGGTTAGTACTCAAGCCACATTAGTAGCTGTTGCTAATAACATTAGCAGGAAGATCATGGACAGGATCTTCTAAATCCCACCCAATTAAGTCAGGTACCAGCTATGTACACTACTTCTTTCCATTATTCTCCAGGACTACAAGGTGCGATGTCAGTATTAATTCCAAAAGCCGGCAGGTAAAAAGAACAGTGGTCAGGGGTCCCTTATAAACAGGTTTCAAATATGGAAGTGCAGAATGTTACCCAGTAAAGCATTAAAGAAGCAGCAAGACTACCTTTGTTAATTTGAGTAAAAGGAAAAGCTTCTCTTGCTTGAACAGGTAAGTAATCCTCTTTGATGGCTTTCAAAATAGGGATAAGCTTAACAATTCATGTGGAGGAGTTTGCACTTTGACTTCTACTCTGTTGAACTGACCTATATTTTGTAATATGCAGGGTTGGAATATATCTTTATATCAAGAACCTATTCAGATGAGAAATGATCTCATTCATCTCAAACACTGAATGCAGTCACAGCTTATGTAAAGTATTATAAGCTTTCATTGAAATCTGTGGGAGGACTAATAAACCTTCCATTTCTTATTTAAATAAAAGATGTTTTAAAATACCCAACATTGTCCAAATTGTACCCAGTGGTTCTAATCCAAATGAATGTAAATCAAGTCAATATGCTTTGACAGAAGCCTGTGTGGTTGTCATACTCACTCAGTTGATTCTACTGCCATTAAATTGGAGTATGCAGCTGCAATAATCTCATATTCTTCTGTTTATTCCTGCCTTTATTTCCTCCTTCTTCTGTGGTCTCCCTACTGTCATTTTCTGTACTGTAATCCACTTCAAAAGAGAACAGGCCCTCTCTTTCTTTGTAAAATGCCTGCACACAGATGACACTATATGAATAATGCTAATAGCTACTAAGAACAGAACTAGATACATGAGAAACATTGGGCTCTTAATCAGAAACCTCTTATAACTGCAGGGGATAAGGAGCAATTGCCCAACAAACAGTCATTGAGAAGGGGCTTTTTTTTTTCCTAATCTATTTTCCCTTGCAAAAGTGCATCCCAGGTAATTTTGATTTTTTTTTTAACCCCATCCCCACCTGCCTCTGAAATCAAGAGGGAGACAAGCCTTACCAAAAGGAATTTGCAGGAAAGTTTGTAAGAGGGATCAAGCAATATTCATTATAACCACTGTTCTCCTCTTTTGCATTGTTCTCTAATATTCCATTTGATTTCAGCAAACATGATGTTGGGTCTAAGCATTTGTTTACATGCTCAAAATTAAGGTTGGTTGATTAATTAACACCACAGCCATGACTTTTTCGGATTATATTAACAAGTCTACACATTTTCACTGAAATTTAAGAAAAATTGTAAACATATCAGATATTGCAATAAACTTCCATTTTCCATTTATGTTTCTTATTTAGATTTCTTTATATGTGAAAAGTTTTCTGTAACACACAAGTTCGTGTATTCCCTTTCCTGTGCATTTGATATTTCGGTTTTCCTCTCATTAATAAAATCAGATTTCTATTTCTAAATGCAACTGTCATAAGTAGATGTATTGTAAAAACTTCACATGGATGTAAAAATAATCACTCTTCCAATCAAAACACTGAAGAAAAAATGATACTGGGAGAAATTTTGACTATAAAATAAATTTGCAAAGATAACAAACAATACATTATATTTATGTCTTATAAAGTTAAGATTTCTTTAAAAAAAGGAATTGATATTTCAGGGAATGCTTAATACCTCATTCAGGAAAAGGAAGGGGACATTGCTAATTGGTCTATTATAACTATTGTGTCCTTTCTTAAAGTAAATTATAACTGAAAAGATTTTATTACATAATGGTTTTAGTCATAGTACTTTCACAGTTCTCCATTTTGTCTCCTTCTCTAATCCTCTGATAAGCCCTTCTCTGCTGCAATGCCTCCTTGAATTACTACACTACATGGACTGTGAAGTGTTTCCTTACACACCAATTGAAACAACCAGCAGCCAAAAATAAAAGGCCTATATCATATTTTTAAACACAGTTCAGAGGATGCCAAACTGGCCTCCAGGACAAAAGATTGTAAGCTGAGGTGCAATAGCAGAAATGGCCCTCTCTCTTCTCTTCATATAAATTGGATTTCTGTTACTGTTGGGATGTAAAGGAGAGCAGCAATGTTAGAATGGTCCTTAACAGCATGTAAATCCTTTTGAATTTTCAACCTTTCTGCATAAATATGATCTAAAACACAATCTGTTTTCCATGTAAGTTCCCCAACTTGACAAAGAGAACTCAGTTAAACAAATGAGATATTTGTTCATTGATTTATTGAGGTAAATGATCCAAAACTACATATACATGTACATGTGTGTGGCAAAAGTGAGTGCCAACCACTATTCACCCTGTTTTGCGTTCTGGATCTAAAAGTGTTCATTGCAGTTATTTACTTCTAGATATAAATAAGGTGTGTATTACCATGACCATATTAGATCTTATTTAGTAATGGAAGATGAGTTGCTTGAACTTAACAAGGAGACATTCTGGCTAAAGCTGCCATCTGAACCTCTGGATACAAAACTGAAATCAGGAACACCACCAAAGTATGTGCTTAATAATTTGAGGTGATGGGAACGTCAGTAAAGTACTGCAGGTTGTAGGTAATGTGGTGTATCATAGTAATATCACTTGAAAGGGAGGAAGTAGAAATGTGGGTTATGTTTATCTATTAAAAATAAATTCACTAAACCTAGTTGCTTAGGTATCGAATCATTCTGTGATTTCATGGACAAATAATTATCATCTTGACCTGTCTCTAATAAAATCTGTAGCTCTTCATTGATCCTACTCATCTACATTATCAATTGGCTTTCTCTTTTTCTATTTATCTCAGTTGGCCAATAACAGTTATTTTTCTTCTTTATTATCCATCTACATTGCATATTTAAGATATGTGAGTTTCTATTTGCCAGTCATCTCAATACGTTAATTTTTGTTTGGTCCAGTTCTTCTTGCTGTCTATCGATCTTTCTTGAAACAATCTTATCCTTCATTATCTTGTCTAAATTGGTCATTGCATTCCTCTCTAACATTAATCTCCTTTACTTTTCCAGCACACTATCCATCTTGTGTCCAAGGAACAAAACTTCCAAGAAATAAAACTATTTGCCATTTCTATTTTGCCATCAGCTGTAACTCCACTAAGCTTCCTATTTGATATTACTAGTGGTCTTCTAAATATTTATATTACCCAAGATTTTTCACTTTCCATTTTTATGTTCACAATGAGCTATCCTAAGTATTCCTTGTCTTTGGTTAGGAAGTTATTTTGTCCAAATATCTCAAATTATTAGTGGTTTAGCCTCCTCTTTCAGCTGTCATCTTTTTCACTCCTGCCATTCTTATATTGAGTTAAATAAATATGGGACAATAACATATTTGTCTCAGTCTCCTGTCTTTTGCCACTGCATAGGTAAGAAGCACATTAGCTTACATAAACCTAATATTCAAGAGATATCCATTAGTTTTAGGAAGTACATTTATTGGGTTGTATTGTAGCTGATCACAGTTAGAAATGACATTTTAGTGTCATGATTTCATGCCCTGAATAGCATGTAATGTAATTTATAGTGGCCCATTTTGTTTTATTTAAGCTTATTTATATAACCAAAACAGCTGCTTTGACCATCTGAAGTTTTCTTCGGCTCTCACTTCTCTTCCTTCCGCTTTTAAGTCACTGAAATAATTTAATTCTAAGCATCTTACAATCAGTGTCATACAAGTATACAGTAATATACTGGATTAGAAAGGATTAATATAACAAACTGTAATCTATAATCAACATAATTATCATAATAAAATTTCCCCTTAGTTCTGAACTCTTGAAATGGCTGCAAGAGATGCATGTTTATCAGATTTGGTCTCTGGAGATATACAATCTGATTCACATGTAGAATGGGCATGCATATTTAACAAATTCATATTTAATACCTGATACTTGTTAAAGGAAGTCTGAATATATAGTAACACTATCCAGATTGATATTCAATCCCTTATTTTTCATGTTCTCATCAATCTCATCATATTGTAAGAAAATATGCTGAGTGAGGGAAAGAATACAACGAATAAGTTAATGGAAGATTCCATTACAGGTATATCAAATAAATTGACTCTTAGTGTGTCATGCAAACATTCTGGCAGAAAGGGGATCATCAATGAGATCCTGGCTTAATGAACTCACTAATAATAGAGAGTTGGAAAGTTCCTATCTCAGTTCTAAACATTCTGTACTCTAACCCCTAATTCTCTGCATTAAAATTCATTAAAGGAAATCTATATGAATCTTGTGTTCTGCAGTTGAGGTTGCTACTATTTTTCATGGGGGTTTTTAGATGAATTTTTGATTGTTTATTTGAATGATTTATTTATTTACCCTAAGAATCCTGCCTACCACAATGAACAAATGGTGGACAGTTCTTCAATGCTAACTTTACTACAGTTTGTAAGCTAAGTTATAGATATGGGCTTTAAGACTTTGATCTCTGCAATGAAGTTTTTTGCTAATACATTTCTTTGGACATTCTGTCATGTGCTTGCATACACATATACATACGGTAGTAAGGATGGAAAGCAATTTCTAGAGTTGACAAATTTTTATTGCAACTTGTTCTTAATTTGGTTGCTCTGATGAGCTCTTTCATTCATTTTCTCAAGAAGGGAATCCCCTTTAAATGGGATTCGGGGAGCCAACAAGACTTACTCCTGATTAAAGGCATACATCTCTCAACCTATTACCTAGATCCAACATGCTTTTTTGTGGAGCTGGTTAATACTCCATTTCACCTTAAACGTTCCCTTTTTCAGTTCATTTCAGTTTGATAACATTTGTGTATATATATTTTTCTTGACAGCTATTTCCAAATGGGTGAAGTTCAACTATTCTCTTTTGTTCCTATAACACTCCACATACACCCTTGCAACTCTACCTTCAGTGGGTAGGGAGGATGCATTTGAGGTGAAACCTATATTGGACTCCCAGTGCAGAAGGCATAATCTGGAATATTTAATTCACAGTAAGAGCTATTCCAACACAGCAAGATCCTGGAAAGCACCCAGGAATGTTCGCACCCTATCTTCTTTAGTGATTCCTTTTCCCATTTCTTCTACAAACCAAACCACCTAACTGGTCACACATTCACAAAGAGTTCTATATCTGTCAGCAGTTTGGAAGACTGGGAACAAATAGCCAACCATTTCAGCTGAAGGAGGAAAGACCGAAGATTCAAACCTTAGAACCAGCATATATTAAAGGCAGAAATCCTGGGTGTTGTAGATTGAGAACCTCTTCTAGCTATGGCTTCTTAATTGTATGCAATAAAATTGATAATTTATACTCAAATTAGCTTTGGAATGCAGATCAGGGAAACTGTCTAATCAATATACTAGTTTGACATAACACATGGTTTTCTTTTCCCCTCCCCGACCATAGTGGAAAAGAAACTTATAATAACATCAATGAGAGAATTGCCACTTTACTATAAGAATACTTGCAAATATAGTAAGAAAAAGCAAAGTAGGCAATTATACAGAATTATACACATGTTTTCACATTTTTGCCATAATTTATACAGCCCCTTTCCATTCCTCAGTCTAAAACTGAAATTACACACATACACAAACACACACACACACAGAGGCTAATCTTCAGTTTGGCCAATATGACTTTGAATACTTTATTACTCATGCAAAATAGGACAAAAAGAATGTTTTTCAATCTGCAAATTTCTTTTGCAGCATTAATTTAGGGAGGCTGTGGAGTTGCAAAAGAAATGCAGTGCTAAGTAAAAAAAAAAAGTAGTTATTCTGAAATCTGAACTATATGGCAGGGCTGCCAAATCACGGAAGCTACTTGTAAGGTTGTTTTTGCTTTTTGTGTGTCAACTGAATGAATTATTTCATTTTCTTTAGCCAGCTTTCAAATAATCATTAAAAATTAAACAACGCTGGAACAAGCTTTTTGTGATTATAGAGTTCACTCTTCAGCAAAAAGCTGGATCTATAAATTTACGTACCATTGTAGATGTAAATTGCAAAATTTTATATTCAACTATATTAAAACATCTATTCCAAAAAATGATTACCAGTTGTGAAAAGCAGACAGGCTTATCACTTGCTGTCAGTTGTTCATGTCTAGTTAAGCAATAATGTGCTAAAACTGCTCTTTTGTTTTGTGGAAGAATTTTGGCAATAGAAGAAATGAACACTCGTTTAATAAAAACTGAAGCTGCTTTTTGCTTTGATGGAGGAAGCAGCTGCCTGTTTTCATTTGCTGCAGAGCAGCAAAATCCATCAATATAATAAGCAGCTTAGATGCAGCCATCCACAGCATCTGTAAGCATATAGGGCTATTCGCTCAAAACCAATCCTTGGTTTAATTTTAACTAAGATGTGTCTGACATATTTGAAAAATGCATTATAATAAGGTTTTGGATATGCTGGCAATTTCTCTTTAAATACTTTTCACAGATTTCTCTAAAGACAAGTGTGTGTGTATATATATATATATATATATATATATATCTTTGATAACTACAAAAATACGAATCCCGGGCATATCTGTTCAATAACACAGTCCTCGATCTCCGGGAGAAATATAAACCAGCTGTTTATTGTTAAAAAGTTTAAAACAATAAAAACAACTTTTAATATTGTAAATATATATATATGATGAGATGAGAAATATATATATATGATGTGATGAGAAATGATCAAAGATCTTCCAATAACAATCTCCAATAAAAATCTAAAAATGCAAATATAGCCATTAAAAACTTGTCTGTTAGTTTATGTTCTTTGCCCTCTCTTCTAAGTACCAGGGGTTATAGAGGCAGGCTACCAATGTAGAGGCACACTGAAAAGCATAATAGGGAAACTAGTGATCAGTTATACACTATATTCCAATTAACTATTGTAATTATCTGAGTTATAATTCCTAATATATTTGTAATTCATTTTCATTGAAAATTTGAGCTGGTAAATTTTTAAGGGAAAAAGAATTGCCTGAAATTTTTTTAGTACAAAAAGAAAAAAAAAACCCTATGAATTAAAATTTAGAGATGTTGATTTCTTCTATTGTCTATCACCATAAATTTCATGGAGAGTTGTGGTACTGTACACTTCTATTAAAATTCTGAGATTATTATTTTGCTTTTGCACAGCATTCTAAGACCTTTCTAAGCTGAGCTTTTAGATGAATTGCACATTAACAGAGAAGTCAGATAATTCTTAATCCTTCTTTTTTTTTTCCAGATCCAATAATGGATAAGGAAGCATCTTAGCATGGTCAAGTAGCAATCTGCCTAGCTAGAACAGTAGTATACCTGAATTTAAAATTAGCTATCATTTGAAGTTTCCCCTCCCCTATATTTTATTTAAAGGAGAATACATTACTTAAGCCAGCAAGATAGCTGCAGTGACAGTTTTTCCATTTGAACATGCAATCATGAAGTCTACACCTGTATATTCACATTCTATGCAGAACAAGAAACAAATATTTTTAAAATATTTCCAAGAAATATTTGTGGTGCTTTCAATTAAGCAAATATGTTTATAATAAACATTTAATTTTATTAATATAATTCTGGGCCGTGTAATATTTTAACTGTATTTTATCAGTTACAAATAACACTGTATGTGACTATATTTTTCTTTAACATGATACAAAGACTGCTTTCTATTCTGTTCAATTTAGATCAGAGCTACATTCTCAAAATATTTATCTGTTTCCTACATTGATGCTCTCCTTCCTACTTTAGGAGGCATAAACCTGGACTTCAAAGATCATTGACAATAACATCTCTTGTCTTTTCTTCCAAAAGTTTCAAAGTTTACGGTGTTATGGATATAGCAGTTTTTGATATCATCAATTGTACATGCGAAAAATAGAAAGGAATAATTATTGATGGACTTGAATTATAATTATTCCTCGGTCATATCTATGATCCATGCCTCTAGAGAAAACACATTTCATGATGTCTCAAAAGTGCTTTTTCAAAAGGCAACTGGACTGTTTTTTCCTTGAGGAAAAAGAACAAAACATTTCGTTTCTCATTCAAGAAACTTCATCAGATGGGGGGGGGGGGAACACAGCCCAGTCACCTTTTGAAAAAGCACTTTTGAGACAACTATGACCTGGATGACAAAAGGTCTTGTCAGCAGAAATGTACTGAGCATCTAAAATTCAGATTCTTTTCTTTTCCATTAATTCTGAACATAACTGCATTATTTCCTAGTCCCAGTCCTTCATGTCACCCTCTGTATCGTTCTCTCTACATTTACATACATCTCATATAGGGGTTTTTTCAGAACTTTCCTCCTTTTTTTGATAGCTACATGGATTTCTTCTGCTATTCCTGATTGTTTTTGTCTTAGAACATGCTGATCTGGAGTTCTGATGTAGTTTGTCATTTTCTGGAAGTGATTATCCTATTATGCAGACATGGAATTTTGCACATCCTTGCTTTAAAGATCCATTACAATAACTGAAATTGTGCCTTGTAAGTAATATGATCCTTGTGCCATTCACCAGTTAGTAGTGTAGCTACGGCCTTTTTCACTATGTATAACTTCCAGATGTGATGATATAGCCATATGTACAGCATATTACTATACCTAAGGTATGAGGCAATTGAAGAGTAGATAACCATGGCCAAATCTGAACAGCTCAGGCAGTATTATAGTTGATACATCAGGCATAATTGTGCAAAGGTGCTCTCTATCACAGCCATCACCTCAAATCCAGTGGCAGCTGAAGATCAAAGAATGCTTCTAGGCTGCAACCCTGCTCTTTCAAGCAGAGGGCAACCTCATACCAAATTGGTTTAAATCCCCAAATCGAGTTTCTTATTTATCAATATCACCTCCATCTTGTGTGCACTTAACATCAATTTATTCTCATCATTGTCATCCTTCATCCAGCCCATTCTTGAAGGGAGGCAATCTCCAAATGTACTGACTATTTCCTTGGAGTTGGATTATAAGAGATGCTTGTTTGCTTAATTTGCATTATTTATCTTTAAAATATCCCATGCAGTTGACTGCACTGAAAGACAGCCATCCAATGACGTTCATAGCTGAATGACAAAATCATTATGACTGCAAAAGATGGGTAATTTTTGTATTTATCCATTCACATATAAGCTGCCCAGAGTAGCCCTATGCTGAAATGGGAAGGAAATAAATTTAATAGTAAATAAATAAAGAGAAGATGTGGCTTATTTGATTGCTTCTGGGAGAGGGTAACCAAACATTCCTGCAAATTGTAAACTAAATATGATTTTTCTTTAGTCTGTAACTTATTTCTGGTTTTGGAGCTTAGAAGAGAATTAACATGGGAACTAAAAACTAGGGGAGACAAAAATTGCATGTGTATTTCAGTACTGTTTTTTGCTTGTATTCCTTTTATTGTTACAGTGAAATACTTTCTCAGATTCTCACTTAATGGGGTGGACATGAGACAATAGTCTAGTCACACATTGTTAAATACACTTTGTTTACTAAAGTCACCAAGCAGAAATGTGAACAGTTGTTTTTTCAGTCTAAATTCATAATTTGGTCTAATACATAAAATTGATCTCATGTATCATCTATAAAAACTGTATTTTTACACCTTTTAGTTTCTCCTGAACACAAATTTGTTTTTCATTATAAATGGCTTGCCAAAATGTCTACAACAGTGATTAGAATAGATCCATTCATTGTATCGGGAATAGTTAGCTTGAAATCTAAAGCATATACTGCACATACATGTGTTTTATGTTTCTGCTTTATTTTGTTTATTTTTTTAGAAACACAAAGTTCTCTGGACAGTTGGGTAGAAGGACAAAATACTGCAGAGTGGCTAAGCTGTCCAAAGAAAATCCTCTTTCTCCAATGGGAAGGTAACATTGTCATTATTGTCAAGAGGGAGATTTTTGTTAGGAACACAGAATGGAGCAGAAACCTCCTCCCTTGTTCAATAGTTCTGATCCTCAGTTCAGTCATACCTACTACTTCATCTTTCTTTTGGAACTTCAAATTCAAAGTGAGGCCAAGGGATATATTTAACATAAATGTGTAGTTCTGCCTAAAGACATGACTGTTCCCTTCCAGTCAAATTTTAGCACAAACACATTGGGGAGGGGGAGGGGAGAAGCACGAAATTATGGAAGGCTTCTCATTTGCCAGATCAATTTCGCTATTCAGGCTACAATAATTTACAGTCTAAATTGGAAGAAACCCTCACTGTGAATCATGAGATTTAAGTCAGAGTTGTACTGTTAGTTGTTCAATCTACTAGACCTGTAGAAGTCAATCTATCATATAATTTGTGCTATATCACGATTTTAATTTTAAACATTGGAAATAACAAAGCAACATTATGTTTCAAAATTAATATTAACTTATAAAAGTCACATGTTTTGTAAACTAAACCAACTAACTGACTGGATGAATTTCAGTTATGCCACTTACAGATCTAACCTCCAAATGCTAGAAGACTCTATGTGAGGCCTGAACTTCCAAATTCTTTTCCTGGGGATGATGCATAATATATTTTAGAGAATTAAGCTTTAGAATTACTTCACAGTCTCCTAGAAATGCACTTTATGAACTCTAATGGCAAAAGAGAGAATTACAGTATTCCTTCTTTAATATAGATTCCCATAATATCATAAATCTATATTCTGATACCTTAAATATTAGCAGATAAGATCATATGCTGATTTAAATATATTTTTCTAAATGAGATTTGAATTATTTGCTTCTAAATAGAAAAAAAGGCTTCCACATAAGATTTTTAGTAGAATAAACAAAGAGTATACGAGGTTACCAGCTTTAGTCATACCAGGCCACATGCAGCATTCTTTGCTAACGGAAAGAGTTCTGTGCTGTAAATCTTGAATGACATGATAGGTAGAGATATACATATGCTCCGATATATGTAAAATGAGTGCAATACTCTGAAAACCAAGCTCAGTTTTTCAGATTAAATGTATCTTTCCGTGGTGCTTCAATAAAATTCTCCACTGCCAGTGCATCGATTCCTCTATAATAGCAGGGAAAATATCATTATTTTTATTAATCCTGTCACTTGTTTCTGCAGCATCTCTTGCAATGAACAGCTAACAACATTGTTACACATCGGGTTTTTTGCTGGAGATTCAATCACAACAAACAATAAAATTTCTTATTTCAGAAAAAGTATCAACAAAATACATACAATTTACACACACACACACACTTTTCATGCTGTTGAAAAAAAGGTAATTTACTTTGTTTTCTCTGCTCTATATTCTAGGATTGTCTGCTTTCTAGAAAAGGAATGAAATTTCTCCTTTGGTTTTTCTCTGAGGCTGTGATAGCTCAGTTGTCTGCCTCCAAAATGCCAAGATAGGAGAATCTCATCATCCAGAGACCAGCTACATGATGGGCAGTTAATAGATATATCAAACCTTAGGATATATGCTAAGCTGAAGAGATGATTGGTTGCTTAATACACTGATTGATTAGCATAGAGAGAATGGGTTTCTTCTTGACAACCTAAGATTATGCTTCAGCTAAGCTCAAATTGCTTACACCTCTTCTATTGGGTTTAAAATTACAGTCCTGTCATCTAAAACCTCTCTTCAATGAAATTTTTACCATATATAAAAATTAAAGAGAAAAAGAAAGTAGGAGTACTGGATAAGAGTAAATGGGAGATATACATTTCCTACTACTATTGTTGCTACTACTGGAAAAAGCTGATAAGTAAATCCACTTGAAAAAAAAATTCAGTAAACTATTAGAGAACCATATGTAACAATTTGGAGGAAGCAGGACAGCAAAATGAAAAGGAGCCTCAGGGTGCATAGGAGTCTGCTAATACAGACTTTGTCAGACATAAAATGAATTAATTTACTTCATCCCAATTTTGCATCCAAAAGAACCTCTTGTGGCTTCCTACTAATCCAGATGTAGATCAAGGAATTCGTTAAGTTAAGAAAATGACAAATCCACCTAGAGTTTCTTCAAGAATTAATGTATTACCAGGGCTTTTATGTACTGGAAAAAAAAAACTTCAGTATGTGTTATAAAAATATAGTTCTTTCTCTGAAAGCAGCAGCATGTTCAGATCACTTATCACCCTCTTTAATATCTAGTTCAAGTTATGTGTGTCTTTATTCAATTGCAATCTGCATTTCCCTGTCCATGCTTCACATGACTGGTAGGCAAAGGAAATGCATAGAGTAATGAGGTTAGTAGACAGAACATTTATTTCAGTAGGGATTTTACACTGCCTTTTGAGTAGCAATCAGTGGCTGCACTACTATTATTATTATTACTTAAAATCAAATAGGCAAACTATAAAAAAATTATATGAACATCAGGCCATAAATCTAAGTAACATCATTGATGAAGGTAAAGTCTTATTTGAGCTGGGTGAGGAAAAAAACCTGCCCGGTATGAAAAACAGCTGTAAAGAATAGAAATCTCTAAAATAGAAATATATATCAAAGAAAATGTGCAATGATAAACATTTTTCTCACATAGTCAGTCAAAATCTGTGAATACTTTTAATACAACAGAGAAACACTTTTTTCCATAAATAAATAGTTAGATTTATATATCTAGATAGGTATCACAATATGTGGGTTATGTATGTTGGAAAATGTGGCAGAATTCTATTGTTTCCCTTCCAACTCAAAAAATGATTGCCTGTGCACTTGTATTAAATGATTAATACACTTTTCTGTGATTGAAACTGTTCAAAAAGATTTAAATAAATAAACCGTTTTTTTCTGAACATTAATTCTGTTACCTTGAAGCATTGCCTAATCTTCTGGCTGGTCAAATAAGAAATTGGTGAAAGTCTAACAGTCTAAGTAGTTCATTGAGAATGTTAAAATCTGCATTAATAAATAGCCTGAGCTTCCCAGGCGTTTGTCCTCCTCCTTTTTTTATCTGTTATGAGCGGTAGGGGATCAGCTGCAAGTCAAATCCCCAGCTGAACAACCCAAATACAACTGAGTGAACAGACTTAAAACAAGGCCATTTACTGATGCCTGTTATGCAAGCAAAGCATCTAAGGCTTTGAAACAGATGTCAACTGAGGCATATGCCTACTGTAAACTGGAATTTGATTTTCTTTATAAAAATAGACATAAACGGGCCTTCAGAGACCAGGCTGCCTCTTGCTGTATGCCACAAACCAACTTGATTCTGTCTTAATCCTTTCAAAAGATGAACAGTCTGATATCCAAGGGCAAAATTACAGTAGAAAAGCAGAAGAAAAAGAAATTAATGATAACATGTTGGAGAAGTTCCCAGAAGCATTTTTACAGTTTTTTCCTCTAAAAACACAAGACAGGAAGTTAAAAGCTTAGTGCAGATCAACCACGGCATGTTGAATTATCATTTTGTATTACTTAGGGTGAAAAAGGGACCTGGTGTTCAGGTAGAAGGTCTAGTACAGTGCATGCACGTTTTGATGTCTTTTAAATGTCACTTATTTTACATGAGGCAGTTGGTGGAGACATGAGTCAACAGTAATCAGAACCATTATCCCCTGCAGTGAGCCCTGGTCCTAATGCATTATGACACCTTAGCTAGCCAGCCGCCGATTTACCTTCCTGTTTCTTAGGGAATTAAGTGGCATCATGTGAAAATGGTTGTGATATAAACAGCATGGGCATAACTGGTATTAAATTTACCTCTCAGCCTAAGTGAATTTTCCTCACATGTGACTAATCAAAATGAAAGCTTGTGGACATAGGCAGATATGGCCACCACTTCTCCACTCCTGGGACTGCGGCTATTTTGTTTTATCTCTTTGTACAAGCTGGCAGAAGTTTAAAGTGAAGGCGATAATCCAGTGCTGGTGTCTTTATGAAATAACATCCTTACATGAAGAGGCTTTTAACTGTCTGTCGCTGTCTTTTCTCTCTCCCTCCCTCCCTCTCTGTCTCCCTCTCTCTCTCTCTGGCACACATGCACGCACACGCACACGCACACACACACACACACCCAAAAGGAGTGTGACAATCTCATTTTGTTGAGCACCCTCCCATGAAAAGAGAAAATAATAGCTGTAATAGCTACTGCTAGAACTGGCCTTACCTGATCCATTATTCTCTAACCCTTTAAAAATCAGTTTTACATATGCCAGAGAAGGGGATGGCAGGAGAGAAAATAGGAAACTATCCTAAGAATTAATGACAATGATGATGATTTAATAAATTTGGCACCAGCATGAAACCCAGTTACTGGGATCTCTCAAATCCAGGTATGTCTGTTTTACTTTTCAAATGAAAGAAAAATGTCCTATTTCAAATACAAAACTGTCAACAAAGGGAGCAGAGGGCTGGTGGGAAAGCACTTTCAGGAAGCAAAAGCATGTTGAAAGTGTGAAGCAAACTGGCCTGCCAAAGTCAACCAATATTTTTGGAACAGCTGACACACAAACAAAAAAAAGTTATTTACTAATGGTTTAGCAATGATTGGTGGGTGCCAAAGAAAATGCAGGCAGAGCAATTATCATCCTGTACAAAGACATGTTTATTGACGGACAAGAATGCTATGAACCAACTGTGAATATTGCTGATAATGCATGCACAATGCTAAATTTCATCAGAATAGGCTAGCACATTCTTCTTGGTATACTTCCCACACCTTATTTGTTAAAAGCAACCAGGACTGAAATGCTGGAGCTTTTTGTCTGCGGTTTAAAATTTCAAGCCTTTTGCTTTTCATGTTTTTGCATTCTATTGAGCCCAGTTTTTTATAGAATTCTTGGTATTTTCTTTTTGTTAAATCCTGGACAGCATTCTATTTGATAAATGAGTTCTATGCTTTCCTTACAGCACATTCTGTCAGCCTGTCTATGAAGATCCAATTTCTCTGTGCTTGTTCTAATAGCTTTATTAAAACAACAATAGCATATATATATATTAAAATATATCAAAATCAACATTAAAGCAATAGATACCTATAAATAGATTACAAATTGAATTTAATTATATATCAAATTTATAAGACTGTCCAGTTCTGAGAAGGATACAACACTAAAATAGAAAAGAAAAATACAGTAAAGAAGAAAGCAAAATGTTGTCCAGGCATAGCAAAAGAACATAAAACCAACATACTGTAGATGTAAATTACCACCCACCTAAGCCCAAAGCTTTGGGAAAATCTAAACCTAAGGACCATTTGAACAAAGACAGTGACCATATGCCCTTTATTTCAGAAAGCTGTCCTTTTGATAATTTTATTTTTTCAAAAATTCACTTTTGTCCTTTATTTTGGACATTAAACTTTTACCATAGAAATGGTGCTACTTAATGCATAATCTTTCACATTCATGTGAAAAATATGGAAATTGACTTTTCTTTTTAAAATAAATATACATGTACTTTTTGATTTTAGATGTTTTTATTAGAATACACAATAATAGCCAAGGTTTTCTTGGTTCTGCTTTTGAATTTTCCTTTGTAAAGCAAAGTTATAAAGATAAACAATTAATTTTTTTTTCTCATGACAACGTGGTCACTATAGATAAAGGCCATTTGAATATTTTGGTAAGCCTGCTCCAGAGGGCAGATGCTGCAGTAAAGATGGGTCTCATCAGATGACACTGTTTGATTGGTGGTACTTGGAGCATGGATGGAATAGGCAAAAACTATCAGAAACAGCTGATCCCTCAAAAAAGATAGGCCTTATGTTATGAAGAACTTTATATGTAGTAAACAGCACCTTTTATTGCAATGGGGAACTAACTGGTGTTTAAGAGCATAAGAGCTAAATTATCTAGGCTGTTATAGGTGCGTAGGAATGTAGGAATCCACAGTCCATTGAATGGTAATAATGGAAGAGCCAGTAATGAATTTTAGGAGATATTCTGAATGAATATAATCTAGCAGAAAAAATGATTGTTAGGGGACATAAACACAGTAATAAGACAAAAGAGTACAGAAAAATTAACTCAGCTATTAAATGACCTAAGAAAAAATGAGAATGATGATTGGTCAGTATCAGCTTAGAAAAGGTCTGCTCATTTTCAAGCACAAGGTTTAAGCCTATTTCTGCATACAAATGGAAAACATGAATGATCTGATTATTTTTGATAAAAAAATTGAGAGAATTAGTGAAGGACACAAGGGTGAATTCTAAATATGAATAAATCATAATTTGATAGTGATAAGACAAATGTTTTTTTAAAAATGGAAGACATGGAAGAAATGATGTGACAGTCTAGAGTGAAAGTAGAATGACTGAAAGATATATATTAATATATAAATTGAATGTATGAGTCCCATATGAACACAGTTCAACTACTCCATATTTAAGAAATGCTTCTGGTGATGTCAGAGGTGGAACATCAATATACATGCACTTCAAAATGCTGTGTTGTTAGCTGAGAACCACAATGAGCGGCAGTGAATGTTATATCTGTATAATGCAACAAAGAGTATGAATCTGAAAAAACCTACATCAAACATCAAGGTGGCAAAGAAAATTGAGTGGATGATTGCAAATTATAAATAAATGGTAAAAACAAGAGCAAAACAAGAAATGGGTATTCTTTGGTACAATGTTTAGTAAGGATTGGAAGTAAATAGAGAGGTTTCAAGATGTGCAAATAGTGGAAGTATGTGGTACCGGTATTTTGTGAAACATGTTTGTCAAAAGAATGGAAAATGGCTGTGTATAAGAGCATGCTTCTGTCCACTTTGTTATATAGAATCATGAGTTAGATATGTCAAAAAAGTAAGTTGAAGCAGTGTGAATAGATTACTTCAAAAGTAATTAAACACGATAAAGTAGTATCAAGAGGGGGTGCTAAATGCATGTGCATTGAATACAAAACTCAGTGACTAATACAAAATAAGTACATTGGGATGGTTTGTTAAAATAGAGAACGAATGAGAACTGAATTGCAAAAGAAATACATGAAAGAAGGGTAAATAGGTCAAGAAAAGGGAGAAGACTGAAAAAGTTAAGGGTGAATTGAGTTGATTCTAGCCTCAAAAAAAGAGTAGTGAGAAGTTAGGGTTAAGGTTAAGAGTCAGCTGATGATAAATGCAACTTTTTTATTTTTAACTACAATATTCTGTCACCAGATCATATAGGATATAAGTTCAATCTCTTTAAAAAATTCATCCACAAAACACCATGCTTAGATTAAACATTATCAGAAGATGAATCTATATGTCTTGTCTCTTTTTTTCTCTGTATAGTGTTTATATCCTTTTCTATTTTTTTACCCTTTTCAACTATTAACTTCTACCTCTTCAAGCTTTCTGGCTTCTTTTGCTACAACACAGTGATTATTAACTCTTTACTTCCTTTAGTAATCTATGGTTTTATCATATTCTGCACTTTGTTGGCCCAGTATAATAGGATGTTTGACTACCCCTATGAAATAAATATAGAACACTTGTCCTCCTACATATATAGGACCATAGTTTTAAATAAAACAAAACTGAATTTAAGTTGGAATTTAAAAAGTAGGTGGCCTTTTAAGTCACTGTAACTCAGTGTAAGTATGTCATAGGTATATAGCAAAATAAGGGTGTTAGTTTATATCAAATGGTGTCACTTGATCAACAAAAATGGACATAAATGGCAGATTGAATTATCATGTTCTACAAATTGATAATGATCCAATATCACCTGAAAGATGCAGAGATGCATGTGATAGAAATTTATAATACATTTTATTTATGTTCACTGAAATATCTACAACTTTCCACTAAAAGAAAAAAATACCCAAAATATTGGACAATATCACAGTATAAGTTTATTTTGGTAAGGAAAAGATATATTCAATATTTGATTCATAGAAAGAGGGAGGTAAAAACCACAGATGAAGTACTGTTTCTTTCCACTATCCAAGCATTTACAGATAAAAAGTTTGATTACTGTGGTATATGGTAGTCCTTTGGGTTCAAAGACAACTCATTACTCTGCAGTTCATCTGTAGACATGGAGAGGACTCTGCAGATTCTGGAAGCGCAGAGTCTAGCACAAGGGGGCACTGGAAGTCCACTGTTGTAGTAACTATGAGTATTAATCTGTGAAACTGCTTACAGTTTTCTATCGGCACCTTTGGCGACACCTGTCTTCAAAGCCAGTGGACATTGAGCATAGGAGACTGATCAATGGTCCACTGGTGAAGAAGGCAGGCTCAGCAGGCATTGCCAAATGCTGAGAGCACAAGACACTTAGACATCCTGGGCATTCACTACAGCAGAAGAGCACTACTGTTGTAAACCTCAAGTATTGTATAAATCTGGCAAACTATATCACTTACTGAAACCTAAACAGATCTGTTACAGAATTTTATTATGCACAAGAACAGAAGCACTGTACCCAATCTTTGTGTGTAGATAAACATAATTTACTTTGACCTTTTTGCTACTAATCTATAGTAAAGCACAAAACACTTCATTCTTTTCCTTTAAAAAGCATATCCATCAACAAGCAGAACTGTAACATTTTTGAATGACTGTCAATGTTTGCAGCATAAGTGTTCTAGGAAATTCCTTACAAACAATTATGACTGATTCTTTGTTCATGTTATCCACATTATGAAAGCTGAAACATACCATAAATGTATTCTACGGGGATTTATTCTCCAATTTCACTGGGCATCTGTACCGTACAATATTACGTTTGCCCTCCCTCCCCTTGAGAATATTGTGATCAATTCAGAAATTGATACACTGTAAACAGTGGATAGGAGGCCAAGAAAAAACAAAGACCTAGGGAGAAGCAAGGGGAAGACAATTTTCAGTTAGAAAAACACCACTACTTTACAAGCTGTATTGCCTCCCAGTATGCTTCTACACTCAATATAAGGGTGTGACTGCTTATAAAGCTGTATTTGGTACAGGACCAGATTGACTGAAGTACCATTTGTCTCACTTGTGTCTGTCCCATCACTTCTGACACGGTAGACATATTCTAGGTCTCTTCTATGAAACATGCCATCTTAGCAGGACCCAGGAAACATGCCTTATTTGCCATGGCATGTGTCCAATGGAAGAACATTCTCCCATGAGATGTGCAGAGCTCTCTACTGTTAGCCATTCAGAAAGCCTAGAAAGCATGGCTTCTACCTTGGACATTGGAACCAGCTTATTAATGGAGCTGACTGGCTCAATTAATTTTGATTGGAGATTTCTTTCCTTTCCTTCCTTCCTTCCTCCCTTCCTTCCTTCCTTCCTTCCTCTTTCTTTCTTTCTTTTTCTTTCTTTCTTTCTTTTCTTTCTCTCTCTCTCCATCCCTCCTTCCCTCCTTCTTTCTTCTTTTCTTTCCTTGGTTACATTAAAATGTTCATAATATTCTGTGTTTTTATGTTTTGTTACTGTGATCTGCCTAAAGTCATACAGAATATGTATAGCTGAGATGGGCAGCTGTGCATATTCTATAAATAAATTATTGCTTCTGTGTTTTTTTTTAATTCCAGAAATGTTTGTCTAAATGTTGTAGCAGGTTTAAGTTAAACATGTCCCAACTGTAACAAAATACTAATGGGAGTCTCATGTAAAATCATTTTGAGTATAGTCCTAAGTGTTTTACCAGTAAATTGGTGAGGAGATATTGGATAGTGTTGTGAACTTCTTTCCCTTAGGTGCATCAATTAAATTAAAGATGGCGGCGCCTTGCTTGGCTGCGGCTGCTTCAGCTCTCAAAAGTGTGGGGGTTAGGGAGGGAAATGTACAATCGGAAATAGGGACAACTAAGCTGAGTTGGGCTGCTAAACTTTCATACGAACGTCAGTCCATATTGGAGATGAAGAGATTCAGCGTGGAAGGAAAGGTGGAGAAAACTGTTCAGGAGAGACTGCATGGCTTCGGATTACTGTGAAGGAGGAGGAGAAAACCAGGGACGGAGTTGCCGGCAGCTGACATGGAGGGTGAGAGATCAGCTGAAATATCTGGAGGAGCTGGGAGGAAGAAAAGGAATTGCTGGAGGGGGAAACAGCATCGTGCTCCGTGTTTTGAGCAGCAAAAGCAGCAAAGGCAGCGTTTCGGGCCGCAGGGGCAGAGTGGAGAAGCAGCCATTGCAGCTGGGAAGTTTCCCTCCGCTGCTGTTTATCTCCAGAAGAAAAGGAGGAGGTGCGACCGGAAGAGGAAGCGTGGCAAACGTGGAGGCCTAACATCTAGGCTGAAAGCTAGACCTTACAGAGTGTCTCTTCCATCTATTTTGTTTGCAAATGCTCGCTCCTTAGAACCAAAAATGGATTACTTAAGGCTGGATTTAACAACAAATCAGGAGGTGAGAAATTGCTGTGTTATTATTGCAACAGAGACTTGGTTAAAGCCCTCTGTTCCAGATAGTGCTGTTAGCTTGATGGGATTTTCAACATTTCGGTTGGACAGGAGTTCTACTCTTAGTGGCAAATCCAGGGGAGGGGGTGTCTGTTTTTATATAAATGACAGATGGTGTAATAATGCCAAGGTGGTTTCAAGTCTGTGCTCCCCGAATGTGGAGCTTCTGACCATCAAATGCAGACCCTTCTATCTGCCTAGAGAATTCTCTGTTACCATTATCACAGCTGTGTATATCCCCCCTGATGCAAACAGAGAAGAGGCCCTGAAGGTTCTCCACCATACCATCAGTGACTTACAAACTACTCACCCAGAAGGTGCATTTATTGCTGTGGGAGACTTTAACCAAGTGGATTTGAAAGCTACCCTGCCACATTTCCATCAATATGTGGACTTTGCAACCAGAGGGGACAATACACTGGATCTTGCTTATTCCAACATCAAGAAGGCTTTCAAAGCTATCCCCCGCCCTCACCTGGGCTCCTCTGACCATCTCTCAGTGCTGCTTATTCCAGCATATAAACCTTTATTAGTCAGAGTGAAACCTACAGTAAAGCAGGTGAGGATTTGGACAGAGGGAGCTATAGAAGCATTACAAGACTGCTTTGAATGTACAGATTGGGGCATGTTTAAGGAAGCAGCTACTGATAACCAACATACAAATGTTGAGGAGTATGCCACCACGGTGTCTGCATATATCCAAAAGTGCATAGAAGATGTCTGTGTCCTGAAAAGCTTTGTTGTGAGGGCGAATGAAAAACCGTGGCTGACTTATGAGGTCCGCAAGATGCTGAAAGCACGGAATGTGGCTTTTAAATCTGGGGACATGCTGGCACTTAGAACAGCCAGAGCAAATCTGAAAAGTGCCGTAAAAGGTGCAAAGCAAGCCCATTGCCAGAAAATTCTGAACTTTTTTCAGGACCAAACAAACACCAGGCAAATGTGGCAAGGGATCCAGGCCATTACGGATTACAAGGTGGCTCCATCGAGATGTAAGGATGACACAGACTTCCTAAACAAACTGAATGCATTCTTTGGTAGATTTGAGGCATCAAATAGTACTCCTGCTAGGAAAGCTGTGCCCCATCCTGATGAGCAAGTGCCTAGCTTTGATGTCACCTCTGTCCGGAAAACACTGCAGACAGTTAACATTCGGAAAGCAGCAGGCCCAGATAACATCCCTGGACGTGTCCTCAGGGAATGCGCAGAGGAGCTGGCTTGTGTTCTCACTGATATTTTCAACCTCTCATTGCAGCAGGCAGTGGTCCCATCGTGTTTTAAGATGGCCATCATCTTGCCAGTGCCAAAAAAGTCCACAATTACAGGCCTCAATGATTACCGTCCGGTTGCACTGACATCCACCATCATGAAATGCTTTGAGAAGCTGATAAAAGACACTATTGTATCTAGCCTCCCGCCAGCATTTGACCCGCTTCAGTTTGCCTACCGACCAAATCGCTCTACGGAGGATGCTATTTCTTCCGTTCTCCATCTGAGCCTGAAGCACTTGGAGGAAAGAAATACTCATGTGCGTTTGCTGTTTGTCGACTTCAGTTCGGCGTTTAACACAATCATTCCCCAGCATCTAGTAGACAAACTGGGCCTTTTAGGCTTAAACACTCCTTTGTGCAACTGGATTCTGGATTTTCTTACCAACAGGCCCCAATATGTGCGAGTTGGAACAAATACCTCAAATACCATTTTCTTGAGCACAGGTTCTCCTCAGGGCTGCGTCTTAAGTCCGCTGCTGTTCACCCTGTTGACCCATGACTGCTGTGCTAGGTTTGCCACCAACCATATTGTGAAGTTCGCAGATGATACAACAGTAGTGGGCCTTATTCAGGATGACAAGGTGGAAGCTTACTGCAAGGAGGTTGAGGGGTTGGTGAACTGGTGCAAGGAAAACAGCCTAGTTTTAAATACAAGAAAAACCAAAGAGATCATTGTTGATTTCAGAAAAGGCAGGCACAGCCACACTTCTCTGTGCATTAATGATTCACCTGTGGAGATGGTTACCAGCATCAAATTCCTGGGTGTGCAGCTAACGAGTAGGCACTAAACTTGGTCGCTAAACAGTGAGAAACTGGTGAAGCGGGCACAGCAGCGCCTGCATTTTCTGCGCCGCATGAGAAAAGCACATCTTCCTTTCCCTGTCCTGACCACTTTCTACAGGGGGACAATCGAGAGCATCCTGTCATACAGCATCACAGTCTGGTTTGGAGGCATCACTGCTTCAGACAGGAAGGCGGTGCAGAGAGTGGTGAGGATGGCCGAAAAGATCATTGGCAGTTCCCTCCCTACCATCCAGGACATAGCACAGAAGCGTTGCTTGAGCAGGGCCCGCAAGATTTTCTGGGACACTACACATCCTCTTCACAACCTGTTTTCCTTGTTACCTTCTGGGAGGAGGCTTCGTGGTATCCGTAGCAGAACATCCAGATTCAGCCATAGTTTCATTCCATACAGCATTAACCTTGCGAACTCTCAAACTTCCTCCTTGCGTTATATTCAAGATGGACAGTATTTAATATTTATTTGCTATGTATATGTAGGGATGTGGGTCTATATATATGTTGTACATAGTATGTTTAGGTGTGTGTCATGTATATGTTTCACTTTGAGAGCGGGCAACTAAATTTCATTTTTTATGTGTGCCATTGTGCCCACAATATAAAATGACAATAAAGGTTATTTATCTTATTTATCTTATCTTATTTATCATACGTAGAATTTTATATTTCTATATAATGGTTGAGTATGTAGTACACAATTAAACAAGCATTTTTTTAGTCACTAAATGGTATATTTTATTTTGCCTTGTCCTTGATCGGATACTTGTGTAGAATAAGATGATTCTCTCTCATCAATAAAATCAAAATCAAAACAAAAACCTTGGAAACAGATACCACCTAACTTTGACATGGTCCATTGCCATCTGATAAAAACAAATACTCCTTAATGTTGATGGTTACATTCTTGTCAGGACTAGACAAAACATTCCTAGATAAAATAGACTTATCTTGACAAATTCTAGTGAAATGAGACCATTGAAAAAGGTATCAGTAACAGTGGTTCAGAGCCTATGTAAACTAATTAGAAACTCCTATCTGTTCAATCCAAACCTAACCAGGAGGGTGCTTCATACTTGCTGGCTCTGAAGGGCTGCCTGCCATCATCTCTTTGGAGTCCCCTGACTGGCCAAAGGGGCAGTCTTTCTTTGTCTTATTCTATACTCATGTCCTTGAATATTCCTTAATCTCTTTCTTATGTACTATTATGTTGTTTATTTATATTGCCCTGGAATAAAGCCTAAAGTCCTCACACTGCTATTGTCATTGCTTCCAAATGAACCTATATGCAACCCTGCTGGGCTGGGGACGTTCAGACATGAAAAATAAGGTCTACATATGAAGATTCATATTAAGTAATTTATTGCTAAAAGCCTAGGCACAGGAATCTTCTCAACTAACGATCAGCACCTGGTTAGTTAGATAAGGGTCAATGGCATTCAAAGGGGGTTGAACCTAGTTCACTTGTGGCTATTTAATAATTCTAAACTGATGCCTTTCTTAATGCTTCCCCCTGGTTCTGTCAGTCTTCTCCTATATCACCCTCCCCTTCAAAAGAGTCTCCCCATTCTTCCAATTATTATGATTCAACGAACTGAGAGAATACTTACTTATTTATCATATTTATATAGTTGCCCATCTCACAGACTGTGACTCTGCAGGCTTACAATAAAAATATATATATATTTGACAGACTTGCAGAAAATATAATATATGACCATCCCAAAAGCATGCAGCAAACTTGCCTAGCCAACAGTGGACTTGGATTCAAGTGGTTGTAAAATTCCAATGCTTTTTTCTTTCTCTTTCAAAAAAGACACTAGCATCTAACCAGTAGTATTTAATAAAGGTGGATGAGGTAAACCACATTGCATATTTGCAAATGTCATGGTGTGGGAAACCAAAGGATAAATCATGGAGGCTGCTATGCTTCTAACTGAACCCAGTAATGGTTAACAAGTCATTTAGGCATAATAATGAGAGAGAAGACATTGCAAGACCAAGTTGGAATAAATGCTTGATGAAGAAATCCAGACTGCTGTTAATTGGAGTAGAAGGCATTTTGGTCAAAAATTTGCTTTGAGGAGTCTTAGTATAGAGTATTTAAAAAAAAGAGAACTTCCCAGATCCAGACTTGTGTAGGCTCAGCATAATCTCTGACAGTAAAGAATGGCCAAGAGCCTCTTGGGCATACATTCTGTAGCTTGCACTAACTAAAGGATTTTTCATGTTTTTTTAAAAAATGTCTTTAAATTGTTGAAAAAAATCTAGTCTACAATTAGCTCGTAGGCTGATGTTTTTCTCCGGGGTATCTAAAAGCAACTGTGATATAAACGCAAGCGTGAATTTTACTTATTTAAAAAATATTTAATTCAAACAGACTTAAAAAATAAGCACTCTCATTCATCATGGTACTTAGGAAATCATTATTTTTAAACATCAGTAACAAAAATGAGAATCTGAAGAAGAGAAGTATTTCTATTGACCTTTCTCTTTATAATATTAAATATAATTAAAATATAAAACAAAGAAAATAAGCAATTGGATTTATGGCTTTCTGCATATAATTTACTTTACAGTGGATGCAAACAGATTAAACCAACATTAGTTGTTATAAAGATCTAGAGATGTTAAGAATCAATAACTGCAGCTTGACCAAAATGGATTATTCTACATCTAAACCTGCATCTGTACAATTCAAAAGATCAAAAGACGTTTGTCTCCAGCTTTTAAGCTTTAAATTAGAGCCCATGTGCTAATAACATTTGTAGTCCTTCATGCTACAACAAGAGATCAAACCTCTTGCCTAGGGACAATGTGCTGCAAAGTTAGAGAAGGTATTTCCCATATGTAGCATTGCACAATTGTCTGCCTATGATAAAAATTGTTTTTTTTCCCACAGCATCAGGTGTTGGCCAATGCTACAGGCAAGAAATCAGCTTGACAGACCAGTGTTCTGATCTAGTGTGACAAACAAAATTCTCTTGTGGAAAAACAACAGAAGTGTATGAGCAGAGCATGAGATCTTCAATTTGTAGCCACTTTGGGGCTTACACAGTTTGGGCAGATAGCGTTAAAGAAAAGAATAATAGTAAACTGTCCATTTTTATATACAATCAGCTATCATACAGATCCTTTCTGAAGTCAAATTGGCCAGGCCAATTGTACATATCCTGTGAATATTGATGCATTAAAGAACATAGTAGCTGTATTTCTATTCCAGATTCTACTACCTGATTTCTCAGCCAACTGGGCTACTTGATTTAGATTCTTTGTTCCAATTTTCATACTTACATATATGCAGGGATAGGACATATAGGTTAAATATATTATGTTAAGTGACAATTTTCTGTTAAAAACTTAGAAAAGAGTCAGCTCAGTAGTATTATTGCCTAATTAAGACAATACAGCAACTTCGTCAGCATTTAAGTGTAAAAGAGCATAAAAATGTTGTGAAAAATGATAGAAGAAGAATCCTGTTGGATTATGAGAAGAAATAACGATGGTATCATATCCTGCAGAAAACACTGCCTTTATTTATGACCATAATAACTTACAATAGGAAATCCAGTCCTAATTGCAGTCCTAAGTCAAGGACTCCCTGTAAATGCTTCAATATTAATGTCCATTATTGAACAAATCTTTGTTAACAAATGGCATTTAAAAATGAATATACTCCAATAGTATTGTTGTCTCTTGCAGAAGGTAATTGGATGACAACAAGCAGTACATATATTTTTATGAGCTTAATCCATATCTATTTGTAGCTCACATGATATTTCTTATAAGAAATATAATTTTCTGTATTACGATGTTCCCAATTCAATGCTTATAGGAAATATAATGATACTTGGAAGGTTTCAAAATGATATGTCCCACTTCAGTGAAAGTAACAGCATAATTTCTACATAGTACCTGGAATAGGAGGGAATGAAATATGACACAAAGAGTTCAGGATCAAGTTGTAAGTCTGAGTATATGTTCGAAATCATACTGGACTATTCTTATAGCATGGCACCTCTTTTCCAGAGCAGTGAGAAATTCAAAGAGCAATTTCATTTTGCTGAGAGGACACTGGAGATATCGGGTGCATTTGGATATAGGTCTGTTGCAAATGTTTGGACTATAATTCAGAATATAAAATGTTTTGTAGTGGCCAGGCTGCAGAATTCAAACTGAAACTCAAGACTGGCATATTTTTGCTACATCCTGAATAGACACTACTGTATGCAGAATTTACTGTATAACTGAAGGGTGTTTTCAAACAAGTTAATAGTGTAACTCCAGCTTCACACTGTGCATGAAAGAAGAAAGTAGCAAAAAGAAACTATTTACATGAGAGGGAAAATTATGGTGTAGATGGAATCATGCTATAATGCAAAGGAAAAACATTTATAGCATATAATTATGTCAGACATATCTTTAGCATTTTGTAAAACTGGACTATACATAATTACATTTTATAAAGAACTATAAATAATTATTGTGGTATCTTACAATTTTTATTTATCCCTTCAGTAAATAAATAAAAATAACAGGTTCTTCTGAATATGATATACTCATTTGCTGTAATTTTAGACCAAAAACAGAAATATAAAACTATAAAAAAGTGAATTTAATTACATCATAGGAAAATTTCTGATACTTTTCTGTGGATTTTTCTGTGACAGCTTCTTTTTAAGATGGTGTAATTAATAAGAATAAAACTGAATATGGTACCAAACAACATCTCAAGCTGTCTTCAAGGGAGAAAATCTGGCTATGTTTTTTTCAAAACTATAAGCATGAAAATATACATTTTCTAAGATTTCTACTAACATTAATAGGAATTCCTAAAATAAGAAAGAATGTTAACTAGTGCTAAATGTCATTTATAAACATGGTGATTCTTTTGCTCAGGTAAATAGTTTATTTACCTCAGAATATTTATTCTATTTACTGAATTAAAATTAAATACTTTAGGGACTAATTTATAATACATTTTTAAACTAATGCATATAGTCTGCATTGTATCGCTGTGGACTTTATGTTGACTATTGTAGACTGACCCTTGTTTATCTAGTTACATGATGGTAATGTTACAGAGAGAGGATGTTCAGATCTAAAATTTTTGGCTCATTTTGGCTACATACATGAAAAATTATGCTGCCAAATTTGGTATTATGATTGGCAATTGCTCTTCTGCAGAAATGTATACTTTATAATTTTTAATAGTATTAAAATTGAGTATTCTGGTATGGAGAATGGAGAACCACTATTCTCTTTTCAGCTTTCAAGATACTGCTTTTGTTTCATGTGACTATTCTTGTTATTTTTCCTAATTGGTATTGCTTAATTGTTATCTCCTATTCAGTTAATTTCACTTTATATGAATTGGACATTTTTATTATACAATATAACAAAGACGGCCTGCCCACCACTGATCATACCTCCTATTCAAGGAGAAGAATTTAGACTTTTGCAAAGCTACTTTCAGTTGAGATAATAAATAGCTAAAAACTGCAGAGAAGAAGAAAATTAGAAAAAGATATGTAGGAGAGAGAAAGAGAGTAGCAGTAGTAGTAGTAGTAGAGAGCCAGTTTAGATTAGTAGTTAAGGCACCAGGCTAGAGATTGTAAGTCCCGCCTTAGCCAGCCTGGTGACTTTGGACTGGCCACTCTCTCTCAGCCCAACCCACCTAACAGGGTTGTTTTTGTGGGGAAAACAGGAGGAAGAAGGTGTATTGGATAAGTTTACAGCCCTGAGTTATTTGTAAAAATAATAAAGATAGGATACAAATAAAAAAATATGATGTGAGAGGGAGGGATAGACTAGGACATGTTGCAAATTATCATCATCATCTCCTTTTAAATCTCTTGGGAACAATTCTCTATTTTTCCCACCTCCATTCAATGCTTCTTCAGTCTTAATTTTCTGGAAGATTTAAAAGATGGTCTGATAATTAGGTTTAAACCAGCTCTACCAAGTCTTTATTTTTTATATCATGCTCTTTTTCAACCCAAAGCTCGATGAAGTTTGAGTAGGCCTATCCATGGATCCTAGCAAGGCTTAAAAAAGAATTTCTGGAGAAAAAAGTCTTCAATGACTGTGTCAACAGAGGACATTGGCAATTATTTCCTCTTTCAGTCTCTCAGTGTTTGGTACTGTTGGTAACTTTTCAATGAATTCCTCACCATTTGAAGTTAAAAAACAAGAAATATTTGCTTGAGAATTTCAAGTGCACTTTACTAGCCAAGATGAAACTTGAACAAACATAACTCACAATGCTTAAAATGTGGCATTTAAAAATGGGTGCTGCACATATGAATAGCAAAGCCCAAGAAATGTCATGTTTCGTTTAGCTAGAAGTTAAATTAAAAACCTGTAGCTTCTTTTTTAACTTCTACTATGTTAACTTAATATGAATCTTTTTTTTCGGTAAGATCAAGTAGAATAGTTTTAGGGTGTCAGTTTAGATAATCAAGCATTTAAAAAACCTTGTTTCTTTCTTGGCAAGTAAATAAATATTTTAAATGTAATTGGTGCAATTATGTTTCATTAAACAACTTTATGTTGCACTTCATGTCATGTCAAATTTACTCTTAGTGCATTTCTTGAACATTTCAGTTTAATTGTACATAATATGCTCCCAAAATAATTATTGGCTCTGCTCTGTGATAGAAGAGGCAGAACTATTGTTAAAAACTGAGCCTCATTCATGCACAGTAACAATGACAATTCTGTTATGTGTGGTATTCTTCCACCTAAACATTCCATCAACTCTCCTCAAATAATAAAGCACAATAATGTTAGCACATTACTAACTTTTATAATTTTAACAACTCAAGTTCAGCCCCTGGTGATTACATGGACATATCCACATAGTTTTCTTCACAGTAACAGAAAATTGATTTGCTATTGCCTCCTTCCAGGATGATTGTTTTATTTTTTTATTTTGTTTCTTTGACTTTTCTTGGTCTTTTCTTTGCCTTTTTGAAATCAGCCATGATCAGAAAAGTGCTGCTACCACCTACTATGGACGTTGAGAGCTTATTCATATTTAAATTGTCTAGCAGGTGAGGGGAGAATATGTCAGTTAAATGGAAACCACAGTGAAATGTTATTTTCTTATACATGTTTAAAAGTAATGTTGTGGAGCAGTACACAAGAAACAGATCTAATAGATATAATGGAGAATGGGTAAAATGATTTCCATGGTGGTATTATAGCAGTTGAAAGCAATTATTTGTTTAAAAAGAATAGAAACAGTAGAAAGAAAGGAGTTGTACTTTATGTTTAAAGTATCAATTTTTGCTCAAAAATTGAGATGAATAAATTTGGCATCTTAGTTTAAGTAAAGTAGAGGAACAAACATAGTAATATTGCTGTTGGAATCCCGGTTAAGGAGAAGAGGACCATCCTTCCAAAAACAAATTGTGGATCTTTCCAATAGGCATGAAGTTATAGTGATAGGAGACTTTAATTATCAAGACGTGGGTACAGCAATTCTGCCAAGCATAGTCCTTCTAGGAAATTCCTAACTTGTCTTGCTGATAACTTTTTCCTTGAGAGAAAGGAAGGCATGAGAAAATTAACTGTCCTGACTTAACATTAATCAACAAGGAAGACTTAGTTGAGAAAACAGTAGTAGCAGGAACATTGGAAAAAAAGTGATAATATAGTGCTGAAGTTCTTGATTTTGAAGGAAATTAAAATTGAATTGCAATCTTAGTTTTCAAACCAATGTGCAGGTAATTGAAGCCTCCCATTATTATTATGTCTTTCCTCTGTGAAAATATTGTAATATGGTTCAGGAAGGCATTATTCAAATCTTCAACCTCATATGTTGTGTTAATATCTTGTAACTTCCCTTCCCTTGTGTTCTTATCTAAATATTTGTAACTGACCCTCAAAATGCATACATTTCCTTTGCATATAATGCAATTTCTCCTTTTCTTTTGTCTGAATTGTTTCTGCTGAATTGAAGCCAAAGCAGGTCCTTGAGGGATCAGACGTGCATTTATAAGAAGCTGGATTTTTCCTGCAATTACACCTTATAAAATGGAACTCATCAGAATTATATGAAGTAATGGGATGTGAAAAAAGAAGTAGAAATGGCATTTTTCCTCACTACTATAACATGACCTTATCATGATTTGCAGTTTTGCCTTCTTATCATATTGCATTACTATCAGTAATATCAGTTCAATACAGAAGTGTTGGCTGATCACTGGAATGGCACTGATATCTTATCTGCACACTCAATATATAAGATGGTATTGCCAAGGCATCACAAAGAGGTCAGAAACACCAGTGTTTCTAAAATAGTCAATCTACAATAAAATATTTGCAATGAATAAACTTTCTTGTCCTTTTTTCTAATATAACCAGTTTCAGCTACATTTGAAAGGCACGCGATTTAAGTAAACCAGAAATATAAAAAGAATTAACCTTCTTCAGTTCATGATTTAAGATGCAAAGACTTCAACACTGAATAATCTACAAAGTAAAGTTACATTCTGAATAAATTACAAGATCATTTCCTTAGTATGTCTTGTAAACATGTAACCATTAAGGTATATTCACAAAACAATGTACTATAGCATAACAGCATAGTAACTAATTTGTAGTCTTATAGTTTGAACTGAAATATTTATACTTATCAAGGGCAGTGGTATCTGGATTGGGGCGGGTGTCAAAATGGTCAAGATGGCAACTGCCTCCTTACATGTAAGTATATTGACAATGTACCAAAATAGTAGGACTTTGATTGGTTAGTCATGACTGCCATCTTGATATTTTTGATCCCCCTTTCCTAGGCATTTGTGACCAGGTCCAATTTTATAAGCAGGCACGGGACATATAAGTGCTCCTCTCAGGATTCTACCAACGCTGGAATCCACCGGATTAATGTCTGGTGGTCTATGTGAATTATCTTAGAAAAGGGCTGGCAATCTTCTGCATAGGCGCCCGAAGCCCTGCCACTGCCATTTTCTCCTCCTAACAGATTAACAGAGCTGGAAGGGACCTTGGATATCTTCTAGTCCAAATCCCTGCTCAGGCAGGAAACCCTATACCATTTCAACAAATGGTTGTCCAATCTTAAAAACTTCTAGTTTTGGAGCATCCACAACTTCTGGAAGCAAGTCATTCCACTTATTAAATGTTCTAATGGTCAGGAAATTTCTCCTTAGTTCTAGGTTAGTTCTCTCTTTAATTAGTTTCCATCCATTGCTTCTTGTCCTGCCTTCAGGTGCTTTGGAGAAGCGGTTGACTCCCTCTTCTTTGTGGCAGCCCCTGAGATATTGGAACACTGCTATCATGTCACCCCTAATCCTTCTTTTCATTAAACTAGACATACCCAATTCCAGCAACTGTTCTTTATATGTTTTAGCCTCCAGTTCCCTAATCATCTTTGTTGCTCTTCTCTGCACTCTAGAGTCTCAACATCGTTTTTACATCATGGCAACCAAAACTGCATGCAGTATTCCAAGTGTGTTCTTACCAAGGCATTACAGAGTGGACTTCCGGTTCCGGTTGCAGCGCCTGCGGTCAGGCAAAGAGTACGTTCTCTTTGCCGACCGATTTCCCCCTGCCGGTACACCCTGGACAGGGTCGAAAGTCGCCCCGGAGAGGCGACCACCATGGAGGAGGACACTCATTTGATTGCGGAGGGAGCGGCAGCTCCCTCTGCGATCCGAGAAATCACCTTTGGACTGACGGGGAAAAGATCGGCCAGTAACATGGCCGATCACTTAGCTGCTCCAGCCGAAAGTCACAGCAACATCTAAGCATAAAGAACCACCGTGGAAGATCCGGGTGAGAACTTTCCTTCCCTCTTGTTATTTTATTTACTTCCCTATGAAAAGCTTCTAGAAACTATTCCCTCCCTTGAAAAAGCAGCGTTTGAATACTTGGGAAAAAAGTAACTAATTTTTATTGTGTATTTGAACTGTTGGAATTCAGGGAATCCTGAAAAAAAAAGAAGAAAAAGCCTTACTGTGACTCTTTCTCTCTGTTTGCTTGTTTTCAGCTTAAGTGGAAATTTTTAGGGAGGGGGGTGGAGTGTTTTTTTTCCTCCCCCCCTTCTGAACATTTTTATCCACTTAAAAAAAAAAAAAACTACCTTGGCTTCTGGGTGGAGTTATGTGGATTGGATGGTTACAATGTATCCCGGAAATTGGCGTGAAGCCCAGAAAGCCTTATCGTAACATTGTAACCATTTGCAGCTGAACTGTTGAACTTAGCGTTACGCCCAGACATTGCTGAACTTTTACTATAGAAAAAAAAAAAGAGAGAGAAGAAGAATGGAATCCTATTCACAGCTTAATTATGACTCATACTAGAAAAAATCTTGGAAATGAGAGAAGAATTAAGAGAACATTTCAGGACACTCAGGAACGAGGATGGTTCAGAGTTAAAAACTGAATTTCAAACTTCAACTGATCATGACACACAACTGGATTTACAACCTAATGAGATGGAGGATTTATATCTACAATCTACTGAAGAGGAAGATGTTACACCTTATATACAAAGGACGGAGATTTCTGAGGACCAAAGGCAGAACTCAACTGAAACATCTATAGATTTAAAAACAACAGAAATGGACTTTCAAATACGAGACATTAAAAATGCTGACAATACATACAAACAACGAATAATCACCATACTGACTAAGACTGATTACATAGTGCAGACAATATTGGGAAAAAGAGAAGAAGACTATGATCAGACGCAACTGTGGGAAAATGTGTATAATCAAATATTAAGATGGGAGGAGCTAAAGGCCCTATTGTGGAAACCTGCTTGGCATAAAAAGAAAGCTAGAATTAGGTTTAAAAATGAGTGTTAAAACTTTATTTGACGGGTAAAATGGTTTTTAGAGACTTCAAGTGAGCTAATATTGTTGAGATTTCTAAGGTTTAAGATTTTAGTCTGATTAATATTGATGTGAATTATGGATTTGATAATGGTTTGGAATGGCAATTATGGAAAACTGGAAAAGTTAAAACTAAAGGAGTTGTATTGAGATTGGTGAAATATTAATGATATTTTTATTTGCAATGATTGAAGATTGGATTGATTTATAAAAATGTTTGATAGAGTATAGGAAATAGAATATAGTGGAGAAATATTAAAATATACATATATATATAATAGCTATATGTTTAGCTCAGAAATAATTAGAAATAACTTAGGCTAATGTAAAATGGTTTAAAAACTTAAAGTTATATTCGTCTATAAAATATGTATGTGAAATAGAATAGAATAAGAGATAGAATTTAACTGAGAAGTATAAAGTGAATAATTGGAGTAATATGTATAGATTAGGAATAGTCTGTATTATATGGATACCCGAATTGTATACTATATGTTTATGTAATGCCAAATTGGAATATGTTAAGTTAATTAAGCTCGAAAATGGGTGGAAATATTATTGATAGTTTTTTTTTTGTTTTTTTTCTTCTTCTGATTCAAAAAACAGAGAGGGAAATCTTAAAGAAGTAACTTAAATTGTTTATGTATGATTATATGTTCTATTTTGTTTTATGGAGTGCCCTATTTCCACGATGAGTCCTAAGCACTTGGCTGTAAAATTTAAAAAATTCAATAAAACTTGTTATATAGAGTGGTATTAATACTTCACATGATCTTGATTCTATCCCTCTGTTAATGCAGCCTGGCACTGTGTTGGCTTTTTTGGCAGCTGCAGCACACTGCTGGCTTATATTTAAGTGATTGTCCACTAGGACTCCAAGATTCCTCTCACAATTACTACTATTGAGCCACCTATAGTCCTATACTATGCCTGTGCATTTTTGTTTTTTCTTGCCTAAATGTAGAACCTTACTGTTTTCACCATTAACCAAAGTGGATGAACCATAAATCTCAGCAATCTAGCTAGTATGTAGGAATTGTAGAAGACAGTGGATTTTCTATCCCTTGACTTTTTTTATTTTGCCATATATTGTTCTTATTTTAAAGATGTTATCCTTCAACAATGAAGGTGTGGAATGCATTATGGTGAACTTTTAATTAGTCACCCATCCAGCATCAGTTACATCCCCTTCATCTTAGATTTATAAAGCACCCTATTCAGATATCATACAAGAAAGAGAAAACAGGAAAGAAGCCACCAAGTTTGAGATCTGCCATTCAGTTTTTAAAACACATACATTTTTAATGAAGGAGTGAATTATATCTCATTTTATAAATGTAATATATAATTGAAAGACGACATTTTAGATTAAAGCTAATCTGTTATCTTTAGCTGATTATGTTATTGGATCTTTCCTGCATCACTGAAGAGATTAAGTCTCTCAGATGGAACTCAACTAAGATTCACCTTTACCCAACCATAAGAATACATTGTTTGAAAATCTTCCAGTTTATACCCAATATTTTTGTTAAGTGCCTCTATCTCAATAAGTACTTATTTAAGAATGTGCAATAAGTAATGATTGTGTCTTACACTCTTTTTAATTAGTTCAACATCCTGACTACTAAAGCTCATGAAGATATTTCTTAGCTATTGTTTCCTTGTTTACATTGTTCTATATATACAAGAAATATATAAACCTGTATCAAAACATATTTGTTATTTATTGTCTGTGCTACATTTTTCCCAATTCCAGAATTTAAAATAAAGTATTATTCTCCTATTACAGATTTTGGTGAACAGGATTATGTGGCCACAAATCCAATGCATTAGTTGTGATGAACATTATGACTCTTGGAGGACATATAAACTTTGATTTCTATTTATTCTTATAAAAGCTGCCTCTTATCACACTGCACTCTGTTCAGGCAGATAATGAAAGTGAATGTTTTATTAGTAAATGGTAGCAGCTTACATGAAGATAGTTCTGAAAGGTCTTATTGAAGATGGAAAACTTGATAGAATTTTTAGAGTGGAGCGGAGTGAATAGAAACAGTGATGATGATTCAAGTGAAGATAATATACGGTCCATATTAGCTATATATTTATTGAGTAATTTGCTCCCTCTCTTACTCCCAATTGCACCTATGCAAAATGAGAAAATGAAAATTGGAGAGGAAAATAACAGGAATAAATAAAACATGCTGTTCATCAAAAGTGCCATACACAGCAATTGTTTCAGACAGCAAACATTTTAGAATGTGCAACAGGGAAAGGGGATAAAAATTCTACATCTAAGACCTGAGGTGTGCTATTTTATTGTTGGCTTTGGAATCTTGTGCCCACCTTTCTATTCAAAAAGTAGTACTCCAAATTGCAGTTATTGTTATAACAACTGAAAATAAATAATGAAACAAATTAAGAAGAAAGTAGACAATAAGCGGCTTTTTTTAAAAAAAAAAAAGTCTCAAGTTTTCAAATATGTCTCAAGTTATTTTCTTGTCGTACAGCATCACAGTCTGGTTTGGAGGCATCACTGCTTCAGACAGGAAGGCGGTGCAGAGAGTGGTGAGAATGGCTGAAAAGATCATTGGCAGTTCCCTCCCTCCCATCCAGGACATAGCACAGAAGCGTTGCTTGAGCAGGGTCCGTAAGATTATCTGGGACACTACACATCCTCTTCACGACCTGTTTTCCTTGTTACCTTCTGGGAGGAGGCTTCGTGGTATCCGTAGCAGAACATCCAGATTCAGCCATAGTTTCATTCCATACAGCATTAACCTTGCGAACTCTCAAACTTCCTCCTTGCGTTATATATTCAAGATGGACAGTATTTAATATTTATTTGCTATGTATATGTAGGGATGTGGGTCTATATATATGTTGTACATAGTATGTTTAGGTGTGTGTCATGTATGTGTTTCACTTTGAGAGCAGGCAACTAAATTTCATTTTTGATGTGTGCCATTGTGCCCACAATATAAAAATGACAATAAAGGTTATCTTATCTTGTCTGCTTCTCTCTGAACTAACTAAACTAAATAAATTTCTACATTTATTCTGTCTTGTTTTTGACAAGGCTCACTTTGACAAAACTCTGGTGATGAGATGCCTTTATTGATATCATTCATCTGCAGAGCCTCACTCCCATGTCAAATATGATTGCTGCTACCAAGCCAGAGAATGCAATGCTTTCATTAAAAATAATAAAAGCAGCATCACAATGCAAGCTCTGTTCCTTTTGTGCACAACTATGATGTTACTATAAAAGAGTCAGAACTTTCTTTACATTTATGTGATGCTATTTTTGTTTATTTATCCTTGATCCTCCTGTGGACACATCTTACAGAGCTGTTAGCATGGATTGGTTAATATAAGAATACATGATTTTAATCAGTTAATTTAATGAAATAAATTTAATCAAATATTTGAAAAGTTTTAAGGAGAAGTTCTGAGACAGTGCACCAACTAGGTTTTTCTTTTTTTTTAAATAATGATAATCCAGAGGATATGTAAAGTTATGGAATAGGGAAAAAACCAGGAGCTTTGCTAATAATAAACATAACAAGAAATAAAATGTGAATCTTCAATTAATTAAATGACAAATAAATTCAGCAAGAAAGTAAAACCAATTTTAAATTTTAAAATATTCCCAACATTTCCCCTATACTATATATGAAGTATTTCAGAGTATTATGTAATAACACTCTCCTTTTTTTAAAAGATCACGATTTGTTTTTGTCACAATGTGGATGAAAAGAGCAAAGCTGAAGCATCCTCTACCTAAATGTTAACTCAGTTAATCAGTCTCAGTGAATGTGCAGTTAAAGATAGTGTAATCAAATACTGAAGTCCCTAATTGCTTGTTTTCTGCCACAGGCCATGGATGGCAGTCCTTCCTCCCTGACAGCTACTTGCAAGTTATTTCCAAAGCATGTAAAATATTGTTGTACTTAGGAGTTTAACTACTGCTCGTAGTTAGCACATGAATTTAATATATTTCACCTTCTTATATCGATGTATGGTAAAAATATATATTTACTATTCTGACATGTCATTACCAACAGGTTCAGAATAATTTTCTGCTAGTTATTGTGTTACCTTCTTTATAAAATATTCATAGCACCAAATTCCTACTCTAAGAACATTAGACTAACATGTACAAGTAAAAATAAAGAACCAAGACTGCAATTATCAAGTGGAATAGACAAACTCTTCTCAGATTTCTCTGCCATAATGGAAGCAGCATATTTTTTCCTAATTGTAAGGGCAACATGAAAATCTTTGGCAATTAGGAAATTACTGACACAGCATCTGAGTTTACACATCATATCACATCATAATTTCTTTAACCATGGTTTATTGAATAAACCAAATTGGGTAGATTCACAAAGTATTTTAAGCTCTAAACAATGGCTTTAAACAATAATGGCTGAATTATCCTTAAATATATTATGCCGTAGTGTGATATATAAATTTAGTTATGACATTTGTCCTTACATGACTATTGTTACTCTACAAACTACCCAATGCTTTCATAGGAAGGAATTTCTCCACTTGGTTCCAGGCATCTCATGTCATGCTCACAAGTACAAGTACACGAAGGATCAGCCCTATGGAAGCAATCCTGCTATTATCCCAACATAGAAAAGCAATTTAATTTACTGCTATAGATTTGATTCATCATTAGAAGAGCATGGCTGTTCCTTCTTTGTAACTGAATACCACACAACAGTAAAGATTTGAATACCACTGAAAGTGTGCATAATATGTATCTTATAGAACTAGCAAGTCAGTGTTCTAGATAGATAGAACACTAGAAACACCACTAAGGCAGGATACCTGAAACTTCATAGGTGGTCCTTTTACTTAAAGATCAAACATTTTAAAGATCCAGCCAGAAAGAATGGTAACCAATTTATTCTGCTGATTTATAAATTGGTACTAACACATTTTATTATCTAAAGATGAGAGTTAAATCTCATTGTTTGGCATTTTACAATCAGTTTTTGACAAATGTCACTAAAGTTCTATTTAATTATACTTTCTTGCCCATAGGAATGTCTCCTTCTTCCATTATCCTGCTCATATGCAGCAAAATTCAACCTGCAAGTATACGTTGGTTTGTTTTATAATTAAAAATTGCATACTAAAATTGAGTTTATTAATAACTAAAGAATTCCTGATTTATTCATAAAATAGAGAATGCTGATTGCTTGTTGTGTTACTCTATGTTGCTGTTGTAAAACTGACTGAAGGTTGGTAATGACATCTGATCCAAGTATGTGCATTATAATTGTTTTCTTGGCATTTTCCCAGCTACTTGCTGTTTAGAATCTAACATTTTTTACCACTTCAAATAGGTGTGATTATTTGGCATTCTTGACATTGTTATTTCTCCTGTTTCAGTTTTTTTGACCTACACATCCCTCTTCAGAGTTAATTGCTTTTAGCTCAACAATCTTGTCAGATGTTGATAGTGAGGTTTGTTCCTGCCTTTACATAATATATCTCAACTGATGGTCCTGTTAAATAACAGTTCTGTGATCTCTATTCCATTGCAGGTCTTTATCTTTTCTTTTATTCTTTTCTTTCTCACTCCATTCACTCATTCTAATTTCTGGATGTTTACTAGGTCAACCTTCCCTAGCCCAGTGCCATAATGTGTTGAAGTTAAACCTGCAAAGGACATGCTGGCTGAAGATCATGGTCTTCAATCTGAATGAAAGGAGATCTTTTGGTTTTGCTGTCCAAAGCTGATGCCTCCCTGTTTTCTCCTGTCACCATAAGTGTACATTGGACACTCTGAAATATATTAAACTGTATACATAAGTAGGGTTCTTTAAATCTCATCAAAAAAAGCTACAAACATAGAAATTTTTAAAATACCTTTCACAGTGGAAGAAAGTTATATGATAGACCTATCTTATAGAAACCTGAATTTCTAAAACCACCACCACCACCAAGAATAAATTTTTAAAAAACATGGACTATAGGGAGGAGAAAAACCATGTTTGTTTAATTTGTAGCACCTCATTTCTACTTTGGTAAATATTAAAAAATTAGTGCAACCCTGTGAAAAACATATTGAACATTTTCTGCTTTGCCAATAGAACTATTTCTTTTAAAAAAATTGTACCATTAACATTAGATACATTTGCACTTCGCTTTCATTCACTTAGCATTTTGTAATATCTTTCTAATTCTTATTGGTTTATACAACAGTACAAGGCACAAACAGCTCTTCTTAACTCAAAGACATCCTCAGAGCTACTGTGATGCACACTCTTATTAAATAGATATAAATGCCACACTACTTTAACATTTGCTTAAGAGGCATCAGAAAGTTTTAGCACCAGGATCTAGAAATGAAATGCTAGATTCATAGCAACCTCCTAAGTGTGCAATCCTCTTGGTGGGTATTTCAAAAAGGTCACTTAATAGAATTAATGGGTATTTGTTCTTAAAGAAATATTTCTTGAAAGCAGCAAGAAGATGGGGGGGAGGGGGAGATAAGGCAGATTCACAGAGTTTCTTGCTGCTGAACTCTGTGGAAGGCTCCTTCAAATAAATATTTCAAACCTTCATATGAATATTTTAAGCATGACAACTACATATAAACACACAGCCAAAGTGCTCAAATCCATTCAAGAAAGACTATTAAGTCATCAACCTGCTCCTGACAGGATCCACTGAATATGGCAACAGTGAGAAGTCAGGAGACAGTTGGAATCATTTCAAGACTGCTAATTTAACTTGTCTTAAAACCAACCAATGCTCAACGTGTCATCATCAATGTCATCTCATCGCAGTCTGAAAAGCCTTCGACCTAAAGCAAAAAGGTCCCCAAGTGCCACCCTTCTTGTCTACTGGTTGAAAATCTAATTGGCTCTGTTGACAGCCTTGGGAATTGGTAGGAAGGCTGCTCAGTTAATCTCCAAGGGCCAGCAAAGAGCTCAGTATCCATGGCTGAGTCTTGCTCTCTGGCTGTCGTCAAATGACTCTGATGGTAGTGCAAGCTCTTATGCTTCAGCTGTCGTCTGACTTCTGTTAAGTCAAATTCAATAAAGTTTGTCACTCAATAACCTGAAAGCTGCCCAACAAAACCTCTTTGATCAATAACAGCTTGCCTGCTTGCATTTGGGAAGGTGACCTATTAAAGATTAAAAATACACCTGCTGCTTGAAGTAGAGAACATCTTTCTTACCTTTAAATGAAAATTCACCCATTAAAAGCAGTTTAACTGTTACAAGTACATATAAATATTACATGCTGGAAAGGTGAAAGAAGATTATGGAGAAAGAAATATCCCACTTAAAAGAAGACAGCGGGTTAAGTTTACATCAGATAAATAGCTTTTTGATTTATGCGTTATTTGAAAAACCTTTCAAAATGTAAACCTGATTAACTAAGTTTCTTCTCATTTCCCCCCAGATATGACAAATACAAAAATCTCATTGAATTTTAATATAATTAAATATTAATGATTGCTGCTTGTCTTTATGTTTGAAAAGAGAAACCCAAAGAAGACATACTGATATATCAGAAGGCCATAGTATCTGTAGCTAGCCACAATGGCAGAATAATTATGAAACTGCAGAGTTTTTCACAGTAGAAAACCCTATTTGCGTTCCCATATCTGATTCAAGTATGAAACTCACAGCATTTTTTGTGATATCATGATACCCATTTTGTCACTTACCCCCACTTACCCCACAGATATCCGTGTAGAAAGCAATTAAGTTAATTTATAAATATTTGAATAAACCTTAATATTTAGGTTTAAAAAGTCATTGTACACTTGATGTTGTGACCAAGGGTGACTCAAAGCTTAAAATAACTATATACAAATTAACTCAATTATGAACATTACCTTCCTTCCTTCCCCTCCCCTCCCCTCCCTCCCTCTCAGTGGCTTAAAAGGCACAGTAAGAACATCCATAAACACTTTGTTATTATTATTTCATATACATGAAGTGGCATTTCACAAAAAACATATGCAAAAAAGGTAAATTCTTTAATTTTCTCTATATCACTGTTACATTGTGGGGAAAATAGGAAGAAAAAGGAATGTTGGATATGTTTGCCACCTTATGTTTTTCTGTAAAAATAATAAAGGTGGGGTAGAAATAAATAAATAATAAATAAATTTTGGTTGCAGGAGCAAACTTGCTGATTTCATCATTTCATCAATCTCATAATACTTAATGACAAGCTTCTATTGTAGCTTTCAGCCCCCTGGTCTCTGCTTCCCTTCAAAAACTAACAGCAGCTTGTTGTGATTTAGTTCATAAAAAAGTAAACCACAGCCCCCTACCTCTCTAAGCTGCATTAAAGGAATCCAGAAACTTTGGAACAGTAGCATCACATATGGGTGGCTCTAAGGATGCCCCTTTCAGGATGGAAAAGAGAACACAAATGTTACTATAAATACATCAACAAATAAATATCAAGTACAGTAAATATGATATATTTGCAAGAACACTGGAATATCATTTGTAGTATATAATTTTCCAAATTCTAAATCCTTAAAATGTGAGAAACAGAATATAAATGGAAGCTTTTTGCTCTTTTGGAACCTATCTCATATTGACATCTGTAAGATTTTTCAGTCATCTACAGACAGACTCAACCATATCTGCAACAAAATAGGATGACATTTATCGTTGCTAATGATACAGAATTCTCTGTGCACATAGGGTCACTAAAATGAGTACTAATCCCACAACTATCTAAGGTGCAACCAGCAGAGTCCAGGTCAACAGGCAAGCAGCCAATAATTTGGCCAGCACTGAATTTCATCTGCCTGCAGCCTCTATCTACTGATTATACAATCAATACACACCTCAGATGAGGAGAGCTAACAACTGACCCGGACAGATCAATGCCAGCAAATAAGCACTTCGTGACAAAAAGTTTGATAATTACTATTTTGAAGCAGTGTAAATGTTGTTTCTATTGTAACAACATTCATGATGATACTGTTATGATTGCACTGTTATTTTAGGTTTAATGTTAGGCAATCAAGCTGCAGTGGTCTAGATATCAACAAACAGCATCAAAAGAAAATATCAAATTGTCCCTATTCTTTTGTCATTGTCACCAAAACATGTTTCTATGTTACTGGCCCTAAATGAATGGTAATAAGTGACAATTTAGTGGAAAAATACCATTTTAACAGCTTACAAAAATCATGAAATATAGATTGATATATGTATGACTATTTCCAGACCCAAAAGACAACAAATAGCCATTTTTGAGCCAGAGTTTTAAAATAAATCCAATATTGCAGAGTTGAGGGATCTTCCTCAACTTCTCTTTCACACCCTCTGTTCTTGAAGGCTTTGTGCATTTCCCCCCCAAAAAATTATATTTTTAGATCTTTACTGAATATAGGCAATATAGTGCAATTTAACCAAATAGCTACTTTTAACACTATACATTTGCCATTGGGAAATTTGAATGTTATCTTACTGTCTGTTTATTAATCACATTATTAGTAACAGTAATATGCTTGCACTAGTTTATTAGATTTATATCTCATCTTGCATTCAAGAGTTCAAGGCAGTGTCCAGCATTCCCTCCTTCTCTTAGCTTCCATAACAATCACCAAGTGAGATAAATTAGGCTTAGAGTGAGTGACTGGAGCAATTTGTCCAAGTACTTTCTGCACTAGGATATCAGAAGAAAGAAACTGAGAATACTGTCACATTTAACATCAACTTTCATCCATCAGCTTACTTTGCAGCAGGTTTCCTTCATATTCATCTATGAAGCACTAGGTTACAAATTTCAAATGAGACTGCTGAAGAAATAACTAGCAAAGACTAGTGACAGGAAAGTTAGCAAGGCAAGCAGATGGTTGACTTCCTTTTCTTTCAGGCTTGCCCAAGATCCATGTCTGTTTCCAGGGAATGAGGTCAATAAATCAGCCAACTTACTCCTCAGCATTGGATCTTCTGTTGGCTTATTTCTTGTCAGCTCTTTCATATTTGCTTTCTGTTGTTTAATCTTTATCACATACTTCTGCTTAAGATTAGGTGGCTGAATCTGAGATGCTGTCAGTGAGTGCAGGCAAGGAGTCCTGGAGGCTGACTGAATCTACCTTAAGCAGAGTGGAGTCATTGGCTCCACCACTGCTGGAACCATTTAGGCCAAGATAATTGTCTCTGGACCCCCCCCCCCATTCCACTTCTTCCCCGTCCTCCTTAATCAAAGAGATGCCCAACAGGACCATAACACTCTATGATAGCCATAGAACTATACCATTGGTATCTGACTCAATACATGCAACAGGATGTATTTTGGTGCATAATCACAGATGATGCTTATGCTAACTCCAGCAACAAACTAATACAGTTAGACAACTGGGAGCCACCAGAAGCATGGGAAACACACTTTATTCAATTATACAGAGATGAAACAATAAATCATGGATGCCCTTACAATGACATAAAGGATCTGATCTGGGGCACATTAGGTGCTACTGTGACCTCACTATTAACACTATATCAATAAATATGGCTATAAGCTTAGGGATTGGGGGATAGTAATTATTATATACATTTAATAAGTAGCCCCTATTTTTGAAAAAGACAGAAGGGATGACCAAAGCAAATTATAGACATACTAACCTGCTTAGCAGAGTCAGGAAAACTTTTGTGATGGAATTGACATCTGACTCTGGTAATGGGGAGGAGCTTCAAGAAAAGGTTACTAAATCTCAACAAAGAAGAAAGCATAAAGAAAAAAAACACCTTACCTCCAGTTTGATTTTATTAGATAGGTGATAGTAGATGAGAAACTCTGACAGGGTTTCAAGTTTTAGTTTTAATGTTCCAATAACAACAAACAGCATTCTTGAAATACTAGCTGTTCCTATTTTTCATCTTGCATTCTTGGAAAGGATGCCAGCCCTGTGCCTGACAACTGCATTGGAACCTAGGAAAGCTATGCACAAAGTGTAATAAAAAACCAAAACATGAAAAAAATACAATTTTTTATTTCCCAAAACATGGAATTATTAGACTCCAGTCTCACCACCTACTTCCAATTCAACAACTGCATTTACAGACAAATCACAGGAACAATAGGTCTTCAATCTCAGGATACATAGTAGAAATAGTTATGAAACGTCCAGAAAACGTAATCCTTTCTAAGATTAGACTCAAAATATGGATACATGTTTTGAAGAACCATTTGTCAAACTAAAAATTAAAAGTGTCTTCAAATGTCCTGTGATCAAATTTGCCATAGAAATGGAGAAGAAGAAGAAAACTCTCTAGGCATTCTCATCATTGATGTTGGCAGGCTGTAAACCAAGGTTTATGAAAACCCATCCACATTAGCCAAATCTTAAATCTTCAAGCTACAACCAAGATCAGCTGCATAAGAACTCTCAGCAGCCAAGCAAAATCACTCTGTACCTCACCAGCACTCAGAAAAGCAGAACTCAATGACATCCAGAGAATATTCAATAAGAATAACTCCCTTACCCAAGTCAAGAAGTGCACTAGGAAGTAAAACAAAGAAGAAAACATGGACAACCATAATAATACCTCCATATGTAAGAAATATATAAAAACATGCCACCAGACATAACTGTGGCCCACAAACCTACTTTACAAAGTTTCTTTTTTAAAAAAATACTCTACACTAAAACAATTTGCTGTGTAAACTAAAAGACTTCATATCCCACCGAGAAGAAACAACCTCATATACAGAATCAAGTCTTGTTTGCAGCCAGCTGTATGTAGCTCATAGAGAATACTAAGTAAAGAATTATGTGCAACCTAAGTGCAAAAGGAAGCAAGAATAGAAGTATCTAACAACTACTTAGACATCTCCTCCCCAGTCCAGTCTTTCTCAAACAGCTCCTTCGAAACCAAAAGAACTATGAAGCTGCTAACAAGGAGTTTTGGACCATGAAAGAATCTTTTCAGTTGGCATAAACTACTTGATGGGCTAAACTGTTGACCTCATGAATTTATACTTACACCTGACTCTTCAAATCAGTTGGTTATAGCTATTCTCTTATTTTAAACATTTTTATCCCTTATTTCCTAAATCACAAAAAGAACAGGGAGATGCTTTGTCACATAAACCAGAGTATTCCATCCCTTACAGTCTTCTACTCATCCCCAATTTGTGCCCAGAAAACTTTTGCCCTTCTGACAATTGGCCCACCATTGGAAACTCTTAGGTCAAGATGCCATTTGAATGGCAAGAGACAGAAGGAGACTGTCTTGGCCAAAGCTGAGAAGGAAAACTGAACGGGAGGAGCTCCAGATAGACAAGACAAAGAGGAAGAAACTCCTTTCCTTGCTGCCTAGTGTTAAGTATAAGATCTAAAAGTGTTTGTAAGGGGAGGAAGAACCTCCCCAATTCCATCTTAAGAAGCCCCAGGAGGAGGAAGATAGGGGAGAGGAATTTGCAGGAAGGAATCAGGAAGGACTTTCTTTGTCAGTTCCAGTCAGTGAAGAAATGGAAATGGAACAAGCTCGAGTCCTGACTATCTAAGACAGTATTTTCCAACCTTGGCAATTTTAAGATGCACGGACTTCAACTTTCTGAATTCCCCAGCCAGCCATTTGAAGTTTACATCTTCAAGCTGCCAAGGTTGAGAAACACTGATCTAAGAGATGGTGTCTCCCACAACAAATGCATATAAATGTTAAGATCTTCAGGAGATGCCATGTTTGGAAAATGACCTGACAGCCTAGAGGTCTTTCTTTCTAGTCTTTCTAGTGAAAAAAAATCTGTGTTCTCAAACTATAAAACACACTCTCTTGGGAGCTCTGTTTGGCCCCTACTTTTTTTGGCAGCCTTTTAATTGTTAATTTATTTTAGTATTGTTGTGTTAATTTTAATTTATGTATTTGACTTTTTATATTTTTCCCACTACTTCTTAAATTTTTTTTTAGTCTTCTTGAATACTGACCAGAGAAGAAAAGCAAGAAACAAATCAAATCATGTAAGTGCTGTTCTATTTTAACCAACAATTAGAACAGCATTTTTGCAATTGCAATCACATTTTTAGATGGATATATTCCGCTTTGTTTCATCATGTTAATTGATGGGATATGGCTCTGTAGGCAGCTTCTCATCTCACTATCTTAAAATGAGAGCTTACATAGTGCTACTTCATTCTGCAATTTACCCTGCTGATGTTGTTGCCTTCTTTACTAAAAATACGTTAAGGCAATTCTGAGAGTTCTGTTTGGAGGAGATAGTAGTGAACCGTAGTAGTTTTCTTTATATTTCAGCCTATATAGGAGATGCCTTTCATCTAAATTTCTTCTGATTCACAAAATGCCAAGGGTTTTTTTTATATTATAAAATAGAAGAGGAATCTGCTCAGTTCTGAACTTCTCACTACTAGCTATGCTCCTCTAAATTTAATTTTCATTATGTTTTTTTCTACTCCTGCTTTTGTGTCAAGCTTGTAGCAGGTGGAAAAAATTCACAGAGCCATTTATTTTATGTTTTAAAACAATCTGATCTCAAAAAGATCTCCATGGTTGGGCCTGATTAAACCCTGAATGTGAGACCAACAGGAAATCCTAGGAAAGTTTTTTTTAAGATATTCCCTAAGAAAATAACAGCAAATCATTTCTGTATTGTTTTCAAGAAAATGATGTGATCATTGCATGGAAATTATCAGGTACTGAATTAAATTGAGTCATGTTTGTGAGATGGGCAGATACCCACAAACACAGAGACATACATATACACTTTTGAGTAATTATTTCAGAGATATTTACTTTCCTAAACAAACCAAGGTAGAGAAAAATCAGTGGGAGAAAGTACAATGACCTGTCAACTGCCCCATTGAAATTCCTTGTGGGAAGCTGGCAGGGAGCATCAGAAATCTTCCTCCCTTCCCTTCCTTACTAACAGGCAGGAAATTGGGAGGGAGTACACAAGTGGCTGGCAGAGTACAAGTGCACAGAGACTGATAGAGAGTGCATAGAGAGTTACACACACACACACAAGGTTCTCATTGATCTTGTCCCTGCAAGCATTGCAGGGAGGAAGTTGCAAGTCCAAAGCCAACAGGCAGGCAAACAACTGCTGCCAGGTGGGGGAGGGAGCAAGGGAGGGTCTGGCAGAGAGTGTGCAGGTGGGTGAGACTTTGCTAGAGGGAAGAAGGCGAGACATTTCTCCATCAGGCTTCCAAATTGACTTGAGGGAAGCTGTTGGGACATACTGAAAATGAGAATCACATGATCACAGCCTACCACAGCAGCAGTGCAGGGGAGAGCAGCAGCACAGGAATGCTGAAGCAGAAAAAAATTCTAAATTTCCCTTGAGAGTGTTGACAAAGCTTTGGTCTACGATGCAACATTTTGCTCAACGTAAGGTGAGCAAAGTATCAAAGACATGAGTTTTACTAGTGTTATAATACAATTCACACAGATACACAAACATTCAAAGGAGCCTTAATTTTGTCACAAACTGTTGCTATTGCTTCAGTAAGAATCCACCCAGAGTCATCTTATGGTTGATGGGCAACAAATAAACTTAATAAATAAAACAAATCTACTCTTGCTTTTCCCATTCCATAAGGAACTGGAGTATCCAACCTTTTGTGTTTTATTCTGTTCAATACTGGGTAAAACTGTCCCCTGCTTAGCAATGTTAGTCACCAACTCATGGAGCTCTTTTAAAAAACATGCAGTTCTTCTACTGTGTTCTGTGAAGAGACAAGTAATGGAAATAAATAGTCTAGAAGCTAGCTATGCCATTTGGGGGGAGATAAATAGACAGGTATTGATTACATATATACACACGCTAAACAGAAACATATACAAATAATCAGGCAGACAATTGAGAAAAATAACAGGTAAACAGCTATTGTAAAATCATCACAGAATCTATAATTTATTGGTGCTGGTATCCTTCCCAATTTCAAATACGATGACTTTCTAGTTGCGATACTTCAAGATATGTTTTTTTTAATTTTATTACAGCCTTGTATATACTATGTTTTGCTTTTCAATATCTGCTCATTACTGATAGTTGCTCTCCCAGCAGTGGGAATCAATTCTAATGAAACCCTCCACAGAGAAATCAGTTGCCTTGGGCCACAAAAATGTATTTTGCAAAGATATTCAGCCTCTCACGATGTAACACTTGTCACCAGTTCTTCCACAGATACAAGCCGTAGCTGCAACCAGAAGTCAATAGCTACCTGTCTAAAGCTTTCCCTTCAAATCACTGACTGGTCAAATCTATCATAGCCTGAGGAAAATCACCTGTCCATCCAGGAAGATAAAAGATACCAAACAGGTGCAAGAGCAGAGAAAGAGAGAAAAAGAATGGACACAAATGCAAGAGTTTTCCAGTGAATGATACATGGTTGAGTGCCAACTCACTGTTCCTTAAGATTTCCTGTTCAGCATTTTCTGCTTCTCGCAGGCTCTTCTGCCTTGCGACAGATTCAAAGAATGTGATGTATATTAAAAACCTTTCTCTCTCAGATGGGTTCATTTTTATTCAGGGACAATTTTGCTGACTGACAGGTAAGCATTTGGTGCTGAAATTGGACCTGTACAAGAGCTTTGAATTTCATTTGCTCCATTACACCAGTGCATGAATTACTGGGCTTTTCACTTTGGCATCTTTCCATTATTTTCAAATAACTGACATGAACAAAATGACTCTTCTGACATTTGGTGCAACAAATTTGTTCCAAAAAGAATAAAACATTATTAAGCTGCTGTACACACTTGCATTCTACAATCTTCTGCCCCCAAACTATAAGTGTCTAAATAGTAGCTGATATTGTCAGATATAAAACAAACAAAACTTAGCAGTGCAAAGATACCCTGGAAATTCATCTCTCTTCCAACATTGCAGCCATGCAGGCATTTCAATTTGTGAAGTTCTTCAGTCTTGATATTGTATATTTTATTGCATATTTTTGGTTACTATAGTTTTCCTTACAATGTTATACACAGTTGGAGTTATGGTACAGTGCCAGCTACAATATCCCTGCCTATGCACAATTTAACTTAAGTGCTCAGAGACTGTGATATTTATTTACATTGGGTGGGCAGAGGGAGAGAGAAAATATCCTTCAGAAGTTAGCAGATTTAGAACAAAGTGGGATAGTTTTATATTCTATCATTTTCCATCACACAACTAAATAATTTATCATTCACAATTTATGATTGTATTAATTTTGTTTATCCTCATATATCTAGGTCTAGGACTCCTAAGCAACACTGCTTGGCCTTATCCTTGGAAGGATGCCCAATTTCCAAATTTAACCATCTTTGCTGAAGTGTATTTCAATCCTTCTTTAATAGCTATTGTCATAGCTATTAATAACTCCCTTGAAAAAGACAGAAGACCTCACAGCTACATGGCTACCTGCCTCTACTTGCTTGCTGTCTATTCCTTCTATGAAAATCCAGTATCTCATTGTTCAGCCACAGATATTAGGTCTGCTAGATCTTTACAATTCACACTACAATTGGTTACACCTTAATTCTAACATTGACAAGACAAGTAAGGAAAGAAAAAGATTATTATAAATTGGGAAGCCGAATGAATGAGATACAGTTTCAAGCTTGTAATGTAATAGTGTCGTAATTGATTTATGATGTACAGTATGCACAAACCTACATTATAATAACAGTGCACAATTTTAGTTAGGACTTAGATTGGTGTATTATGACAAAATAATATGAATTGCAACATTAAAGGCATTTAAAATGGGCTAATTTAAACTTGTATGAGGGGGATAACATTTTTCTTCTAAGAAAAGTAACATACTATGGCTTTATATGAAAGTTTTTGAAGTAAAAGCTATTTATTAATCTTCAACTAGGTGCTTGAGAAAGTTATAGAGATGTTTACTAAATTTATTGAATACTGTACACATTTGAATAAAATAACTGGAACTATCTGCATCCTTACTTACTGCATTTTCAAGTGTATAATTGCCATTCCTGATCATTTCATATGTATAAAAACTATTTCTAGAGTCTTCTAAAATGGACTGGTACACATTAACACAAATTACAATTGTGTGCGTATTTATAGTTTTGCTAAGAGTATTGCCTGTACTTGCATTAAGAAATATTTCCACATTAGCGGGAGTCAGATACTAATTTTTCACAAACATTTTACATGAGTTATTTGAAAGCAGTCCAATCTGTATATCTTTTCGATAAACATCTTATTTAAACATCTGTTCAAAAGACAGAATCTCATCCCTGTTTCATCATAAATTAATCACACAAAGAAGGCATCTACATTTTTGTAGCAATTGTGATCATGATTATGGTGTATCTTTTCATTTCAACAAAAATGTTATTATTTAAACAGGATAATTCATCATTCAGGATTTAATGAGATTTTTTAAAAGAGAGTTACTAGGAGTAATTATTTCCAAAAGTATGATGATTAATCTCATATTAGATCTTTATAAAGTGGATATTTGTATGTAAATGAATTGTTATATTGGTGGGGGTGCACTTTTAGATGGAAACCTGACTCATGCTTCCTCATTCTGTGTTACGTAGCCTATTCCCCCCACCCCTGCCCCACACACAATTCCTTGTTAACTGTTAAACTGATCTCACCTTTAAAGTCAGGTTTCCAAGCTGGATTGCTATGGGAGAGGCAGGTACAGGGGGCGAACCCACTTGAAAAAAACACACATTTTTTTTCATCTTCAAAAGAAAAATGGCTCTGGAAGTCAGGAACCACTGTGGATAGAATATGCTCATGCCAGCCTAAAATGGCTAGTAGGATTTGAGCTGATCACAGCTCAATGGTCACTTGACCATATTGACTGAATGATGAAGCATGTCAAATTAAGTCCACAAATAAAGACTAATACATAACTATGTTGGGGCAAGATGGAAAGCACCATGTTTACAATGTTCCTTTAGCTAAGAAAAACATACGGTTGGGTTAGGGATCTGATGATGGTAATGATTTCAGAGTTAAATAGTATTTTCTATAAATATTTCCATTTATCAGTCCTGAATAACATGCATTTAGTTTTAATGGATGAATTCAACATTTTCTATATGATGAATACTTTTCTATATTTCCATCATGACTCCCATTTATTGCTTTTGCTCCAAGCAAAATAACTTCATGCTGTAACTTTCTTCACAGAGAAGCTCCAATGACAAATCTTTCTGATAGTCCTTTTTTATCTCTTTCATAATTCTTTTCTAAATTTTATTGCCCAGAACTGTACTCCATATTTCCAGCATACTTTCATCTTGTTTTTATATTAGATTATCATATTGGTGATTTATTTTCAATTTCCTTTCAAATGATTTCTATGGAATTTTTTTTATAGGAGCTACACACTAGGCTGATATTTTTGTTCAACAATCTACTATAGTTCCAAGATCATTTTCCTGATTAATCATTTCTAGGTTTTGATAATGCATAGGTACCATCAAGTCACAGTCAACTAACCTGGTCTTCGAACAGTGCACTCATCACCCCTGTAACTGAGTCCATCTACTTGACTCCTGGTCGTCCTCCTTCTTTCATCTTTCCCAGCATTCAAGTCTGTTCCAGAGAATTGAGTCTACACATAATGTGTCCAAAGTAGGATAATTTGTGCCCAGGCAAATAAGAACTCTGGGTAGATTTGTTTGATAATCCATTTGGGGTTTTTTGATTAGCCACGGTATTTTCAGGGATTTTTTTTTTCAAAGTCTAACTTTCACTTCCATAGTGTCACAGAGAATCCAATTGCTTGCATGATTTTAACCTTTGTATATACATGTGTGAATGCACTCACACATACACACACATACACACATCACAGCATCTGAATATTTTTTTCTCAGGGTTTCACGGCTGCTCTATCAAGTGCTAGTTTATGTTGTATTTTTCACTGCTTGTTCCTTTATTAATGCTCCTAATAGACAGAAGCCATCTACCTTCAATATCTTTATTATCAATTCTAAGAATGGTTGTTGTACCTGTTGTCATTGTGTTGGTCTTCTTTATACTTAATTTAGTCTCATTTTTTTCACTGTGCTTCTTGATTTTTATTACTAGACCTTGTATCTTTTTCTAATCCATCTTCCCTTCATCTACAGTATATTGAGCATGCAGACTGAATAAATAAATGGAGTGTATCGAGCCTTCTCTCACTCCTTTGCCAACCCAGAGTCAGTCTGTTTTATCTGTACTATGACTTCTTGACCTGTATATGGGTTTCTCATGAGAACAATGAGAGGTTCTGGGATTCCCATTTTTCTAAGCACATCCTACACTTTCATGCGATTGAGACAACTGAAGGCCTTTCAGCAATCAATGAAACAGTTACAGATTATGGTATTCTCACTTTTAGCATAGAAACAATGCATTCATGAAGTCTGGAGTTTTTGTATACATCACATTGCATTTCCCTTTATTCAATTCATTTTTAACATTTTTATTGGCATAAAAAAACTAGGGTATTTTTCCCTTAGGTTAAATTTTCTCACTTTTTTATTACAATTGGGAATCTCTTAGCTTTAGATTTTTTCATTTTGCATAATAGCAGAAAGAGACTAAATAATAATAATAACAACAACAACAACAACAACAACAACAACAACAACAACAACAACAATAATAATAATAATAATAATAATAATAATAATAATAATAATAATAATAATAATAATAATAATAATAATAATAATAAAGTTGGAAGGGACCTTGGAGGTCATCGAGTCCAACCCCCTGCTCAGGCAGGAAACCCTACACCATTTCGGACAAATGGCTGTCCAGTCTCTTCTTAAAAAACTTCCAGTGTTGGAGCATTCACCACTTTGGAGGCAGGTTGTTCCATTGGTTAATGTTCTAACTGTCAGGAAGTTTCTCCTTAGTTCTAGGTTGCTTCTCTCCTTGATTAGTTTCCATCCGTTGCTTCTTGTTCTGCCTTCAGGCGCTTTGGAGAATAGCTTGACTCCCTCTTCTTTGTGGCAGCAGCCCTGAGATATTGGAACACTGCTATCATGTCCCCCCTCGTCCTTCTCTTCGTTAAACTAGACATACCCAATTCCAGCAACCGTTCCTTATATGTTTTAGCCTCCAGTCCCCTAATCATCTTTGTTGCTCTTCTCTGTACTCTTTCTAGAGTCTCAGCATCTTTTTTACATCGTGGTGACCAAAACTGGATGCAGTATTCCAAGTGTGGCCTTACCAAGGCATTGTAAAGTGGTATTAATACTTCACGTGATCTTGATTCTATCCCTCTGTTAATGCAGCCCAGCACTGTGTTGACTTTTTTGGCAGCTGCAGCACACTGCTCGCTCATATTTAAGTGATTGTCCACTAGGACTCCAAGATCCCTTCTCACAGTTACTATTGAGCAAGGTACCCCTATACTATACCTGTACATTTGGTTTTTCTTGCCTAAATGTAGAACCTTACTTTTTTCACCATTGAATTTCATTTTGTTAGATAGCGCCCAGTGTTCAAGTCTGTCCAGGTCCTCCTGTATCTTAAGCCTGTCTTCTGGAGTGTTGGCTATTCCTGCCAGCTTGGTGTCATCCGCAAATTTGATGAGTTCCCCATCTATCCCCTCGTCCAAATCGTTGATGAAGATGTTGAAGAGCACTGGGCCTAGAACAGAGCCCTGGGGCACCCCACTGCACACTTCCCTCCATATAGATGCAGTTCCATTGAGGACCACAATGGAATGAGTATGGCCGGTCAGCCAGCTACGAATCCATCTGGTGGTGATGCTGTCTAACCCACATTTTTCTATTTTATCGAGTAGTAGGTTGTGATCTACTTTATCAAATGCCTTACTGAAGTCCAAGTAAATTATATCCACAGCATTCCTCTGATCCACTAATTTTGTCACTTGGTCAAAGAATGCAATAAGGTTTGTCTGGCATGATCTGTTTTTGACAAACCCATGTTGGCTTTCAGTAGTGATTTTGTTTGCCTCTAGGTGTTCGCTGATTTGTTGTTTGATTATCTTTTCCAGAATCTTCCCAGGTATTGAGGTCAGGCTGATAGGTCTGTAATTTCCTGGATCCATTTTTTTTCCTTTTTTGAAGATGGGAACTACATCAGCTCTTTTACAGTCCTCTGGTAGTTCCCCAGTGCTCCAAGATTTTTGAAAAATATAGTTCAGTGGTTCTGAGAACACATCTGCCAGTTCCTTGAGAACCTTGGGGTGTAATCCATCTGGTCCTGGTGATTTGAACTCGTCTAGGCTGGACAGGTGCTCAGTTATCATTTTCTTGCCTATCTTAACTTGTGTTTCTATATTGAAGTTCAATGTACAGAATCAAATCATTTTCTGCAATATCAAAAATTTCCAAATTATAGTAACTTTCCCCAAAAGTTCCCATTACTTCTATTTTGTCTGGTAAATCATAGAATTATGGGATTGAATGTCATCTAGTCCAAGCCCTCACTCATTCCAGGACCCATTAAACCATCTCTCACAGGTGATCATTCAGCCTTGGTTTGGCAATTATGATCATAAGGCATGACCCCATAAAGTGGGTCATCATATGATTGACTGTTTTTACAACCTTTTTTTGCAGTGATTTTTAAGTGAATGCCATGGTTGTAAAGCAAACACTGCAGTTGTTAAGCAAACGCATTGTTTGCTATAGGCTGGGTTTTGCCCATGAGCAGTATATGATGGTTTCCATGTCGTACAGTAAAACACTGCAAATGGCCATAAATGCAGGCTGGTTGCAATTATCCAAAATATAGTCAATGACTGGGGGGGGGGCAGCCATCGAGATTTTGGAACCAGTTCATAAGTAGCTTTTCGGAGGTCTTTCATATCTTTGAAGAGTTATTAAGTGACCAGCCATAAGTCAAGGACAATATATCTATAGCATCTCCCAGATTTACTATGTTAGTAACTCTGTGAAAAAAGAAAATAATTAGTCTGATTACTTATTTAGAACAAACCCATGTTAATTGTAGCATGCCTATCCAAGTATTCACATATTTTAATAATCTGTTCAAGGATATTCCCCAATAAACACATCGAATCAATCAATTTGCTATTTGAGAATTCTCCTCCTTTGTGAAGATAGGGATGACATTTGTTCTACCTCAATCTTTTTTGGATCTCATTAGTTCTCCATGAATTCTGAAAGATTATTAGGAACAGTACTACAATAAACTCTGTTATTTCAATGTTCTAGGACGTAATCCATCTGGTCCTAAAGATTTGAATTTATTTAAATTAGTTAATTCTCTCTTATGCTCCCCTTCACTATCTTGAAATGTGGTTCAACTCCTGGCTTCCCCCAGTGTCAAAATGCTGAACAGCTAGTCTTCTATCTGCTTTCAGAGAAAAAACAGTTGCAAATAGGAATTAGGTTTTGTCTTTTCACCATCCTTAATCACCAATTCATTGTTTTCTGTTTGCAATGTACCTAACCCATTTTGGCTTTTTTTTTTTTTTAAATCTGACATATCCAAAGCACCCTTTTTAAATGTACTTGATGTTTCTCTTAAAACTCAGGTCATTCTAGCTTTAAGCTTTCTGATCCAGTTCCTACAATTTTTGGAGCATAATCTTGTATCCATCTTTGGTTTTGTGCTGGTTCTTCTATTTTCCTTTCCTCTTTCTCATTTTAGAGAACTCTGTATTCATTTTGCCCCCTTTAGATTTCTTCCAGTTTTTCTTGTAGAAATTGTTTACAATTGCATCTTCAATATCTTGCTTCGTAGAAATACCCATCTTTCCTGGATAGTTTTTTTCTTTCAGGATTTCAAGTCATTGGATTTGACCTGTCTTCCCTCAAAATTCAAGAAAAAATAAGGTTTTGAAGTCAAGTCTGCAAGTTTGTTTATTCACACTTCCTCCTCATTTAGATGTCATGAATTCATAGATAACATGACCACTTTCCTTAAGATACCAGTAACCTTCACTTCTTCAACCTACTTCAACTAGTTTCTCTCTCTCCCATCTCACCCAAGTTCTTTCTTCCATCTTCTAGCAAATAAAATGATCAGCAAGAAAGGAGTTCATTAGACTCTAAGTCTTGGCAGAGTTTGATTCCCAACATGTCAGACTAATTGAAATCTTCCATTAAAATTATCACATGTCACTTTGGAAGATGTTTCATACGATACAGAAGGTCTAGAACAGCTGATCTTCTAATGCCTTTGTACATGTTTCAATTACTTTGTATCTCCAATTCTTTTTGTTAGAAGACTGATTGACCAGAATCTGGAACTTTCTTAGTGGGTTTAGATATTTCCACAATATGCTAACACCATCCTTGACTCAATTGGACAAACTCATCCCTATTATCTCACTTCTTCCTAGGGTGCAAATATGAAATCTTACTTGTGGGTTTTAATAGATTATTTTTGTTGATTTTGGCTGGTTTCTTTTCAGATTTGTCCTCAATCTTATTCTCAATCAATTCTGATTCAGTTTGAAATCAGTTTTTATTAAGTATACCATATTTCACACATTATTTTCAATTGTTGAGCGGTGCAATTCAGTTTCTGTCAGCAGTCCTTCACCTATAAAATACAGATTTTAAAAAATCAAATATATCATGCCAACACCTATAATATTCTTTTATTTTTTGTTCAATCCTATCTCGTGGACTATGAAAATGAATTAAAACAGCACTAAGGATCTCAGGTTGAATTTGCTCTTTAGAGCTTCAAAGTCCATGGTGAGATGGGTATAAATAGTCTTAACAGTCTCAAATATTTGCATATGGAGAATAGAAAGGGATACCATAGAGGATTAGATAAGACACTGCAGCAGTTCTGTTACATCTCTGATCCATGCTTCCTAGTACACTCTACAAGCCTGACATTGTGGCCAGCACATTCACTTCTATTCTTGTAGTATGACATCAGCAGCTATTATAACTCTTCTTCTTGCTCTCTTGAAAAAAAGCACTTCTGCTTTCAAATCTTCAGACTCTCATCTTCTGTTCAGCAAGGTCTCTTCCCCTCCCTTGATTATTGGAAGCTATTTTTTCTGAAGGCTACTGCGTTTCACTGGCAGTGAGTACCTTCTAAATCTGTTGTTCCTGACTATCGCCATCAGGAGAAACACAATTTTATCTCAGACCACTTTAAAACTTTCAATCCAAGGATCTGCCAATGTTTATCTTATAAGGCATTTTATGAGGGAAAATACTCTGAATGTTAGGATAAAATTCCACTATATTAATAAGTACTGATGACGCATTATCTAAGCTGTAACCAAATAGAACGTAAACCACTGTGATACCAGCGAATGAAATGAATTTCTACTCAAAGACATTTATATAACATGCTGCACACAGAAATACATTTATTAAGCTATCTCCAACTGTATTAACTCACAAACCATAGATTACTGTAAAACACGAAAATAGACACTTCTATGTGTGGGCACAGGGGCAGCAACATACATGCAATATATACTAATGATTGAAGTTAAAATGCACTTGAGAAATAGAAAGTGAGCACTGTGACTGTCTGTCAACAATGCTATAATTGATCATCATCAGCAAAAAGACCTATTTTTCTTTTCATGCCTGTCAGTGTTAGTGTAACAGGTATTTTAATGTACTGTCTTGTGGAAAATGCATATTGGAGTCAAATCTGCTCCTTCCCGTGCTTTCCATACAAATGCAAGCTTTCAAAATAAGCCATTATGGATTCTTTTAAATCACGATGTATCACTCCCCTACTCTTGAAGCTGCCATCAAGTATATATTCTTGTACCTGATTGCTGGGAAAAATTATTTTCTGTCATTCCAGTGACCTCTAATTCCAGTGCATTGTAATTCACTGGCAACACTATCTTTAAAAAAATGTTATATATTGTAATTTTGCTTAATTGATTATTTCTTCTATCCCAAAATTTCTAATACTCTCAGTAGTATTATTTACAGAATACCTACTAGTGTTGATTTACTCCACCATGGAATAGTTCATGCTTATACAGAAAAAAGTAATGAAACGCTTTATACTCCAAATGAAATTGACCTTTGGCAAATTCATACCCATAGTTAAATCTCACATTGCATAATTATTAAACTCACTTGGTAACACTAGCTGCCCCCTTATCACTTTCTAACAGATTTGTTCAAAATAAAATTCCATAGAAATTGGTCAGAAAAATTGACATGATAAATTTAAAGTTCACTGATTTTTAATGGATTGCATTAAGGACATATACAGTGTTATTCCAATTATGCTTTTCTGGCAAAATATACCTAAGAATCATGGATGACATATATTTTTGTTACTTCTCAATGTTAATATCCTCCCCTATTTGCAGCACCCTACACACTCACAGAGGTAGATGACTACAGACCCAACAGTGAAGAAGAGGTGCAAGCATGATTTGGTAACCATCAATTTAGCCCTGAGAAGGAAAAAGGGGTGAGAAGGATACTCAGAATTACTTTGCCTTCTTTTTTTGTATCAGAAGCAGCAAAAGGAGGCGGTGTCAAGCTTTTCAGATTCTATTATCCCCCACAAAAAACATTCTTCTGTTTTTTGAGTTGGTCTGGACTGATATTAGTCCTTCAAGGCTGACATCAGACCACTCCAAAAATAGATGAAGATAACTGAATAATAATAATAATTGAATAATAACTCTCTCTTTTCTCTTTCTTTTTTCTCTCTCTCCCTCTCTCTAAGATGAGGGAGTAAAAATTGAACTTAAGGCAATTATATTAACCCATAAAACTACCAAATAGTTTTTTTTCTATGTTGTGACTGTGATTCAAGACAAATTTGAACTGCAAAGAAATAATTTTGCCTTTAGTCTCCTCATACCCTAAAACAAAACAATACCCTAAAACAAAAACCAAATATTTTGACTGATTGATTGAGGCCCAACCCTTATGATGATGTGCCATGTGCTCTTACAGCCTTGGGGCTATATATTTTTCAGTGAAGCCTCTGAGTACAAGAAAGTTGCACACTTCTTTTAAATTGGTGCTGCCATTGAGAAGTATCGATACATTTTGATTAGAATAAATGAAGGACGCACAGCTTTGACAAGAGACTATTTGTCTGTTCATGTAACAAAGTATTATACCCATGCTGTTGTTTCCAAGTACAATTCAAAATGCAGGTTTTACTTTTAAACCTAAAATAAGTTTCAGGAAAATATATCTGAATAACAGAACTTAGCTTTCTTACTCCATCTTCCACAGCTATAGGAGCTATACATGTTCTTGAAAAAATAAATTCAAACCTCATAATTAAATTGTTCTGTTCCAATTATAAAATTTTTAATTGCTGCAGCCATAATGTGATCCGAGAAATATATAGGCTGCTTTGAACTCCTGAATAACAGGTAGCATATAAATCTAATTAGATAGGAAGAGAATATAGAACAAGAATATATAGGCAGAGGATTGTAGTATTAAAGACAAGTTTACAACATGAATAAAAGAAATTGTTCCTTCCTCATTTCTATTTCTTTTACTCATTTAAAATGACTTCAATCAAGCTCTCCCCATTCTCTTTTTTTTAATATTGAGGTGCCACTTCCATAGCAAATGACTGAAACCCAAGCAAAGTAAGAAATCCAGTCTTCCCTCTGGGCTCATTTCATTATAACCCCTCAAAAAGGTTATTCTCAGAAAAACAGAAATAAACCAATTTTTTTTCACGCGTGATAAGCTTGGATGTGTAAACATGAAAGAACCTTCTTGGTGGTGGTAGAATTCTTGTCCTTGACATTATTTTTTACTCCAATTCATGTGCCACTTCAATTGTAACAATTCTGAGAAGCAAACCGCAAATCCCTACAAAGTGAAGAGTATATTAAACAAGAGTTTAAAATAGTCATACCATAACTAAGATACTATACTTTGCCACATTGTGCCAGTGCAAGAATGGTCTTCATTTATTCCAAAAGCCCCCCAAAGTGTCAGTTTTATGGTCATTCAGAAACATAAGGACAGAATAATTGCAAGATCCAGGTCATTTATCTGATTCCTTTCTCTTTAGTACCCAAATCAAATATAAAAATTTTAAAAAGATGTTGGCACAAAATGCTTTTTGAATTAATAGAAAGGATTGTTAATTCTGAAATGCTACACTTTCATCACTAGTGATTTAACATTGTTTTCAATTTTGATTATTATTTTTGATGATTTCATACAGTATGATGGACATATCTCTATTAAAAGCTGCCTTGAAAAATGAAAAATGTAACGTAAACATTTCACTAAATATATCAATATGCAAAAGAACCATTTCTTGATCTTTATGCAATAGTTTACTGTAACAAAAACATCCTTAAAACTTAACGCAGATCATCAGCTGCACTATGAAAGCAATGAACAACAGCAACAAATTTTTCCTGTCTTTCTGTTTTACTTGGTAATCATTTTTCCTCATAAAATAAAATAATTCGTAAGTTTCCCAAAATGAACTTGGAAGACAAAATTGCTAAGCCAGCATGCTGAGGAACTCTGGGAGTTGAAGTCTATCCATCTTATAATTGCCAAGGTTGAGAAACACTGGTCTGGTATTTTCTATGTTCCATAGGAGTTGTTTTTCCCCCCTCAAAGGGTCATTGACAAACATCGGAAGCACCAAGCAGTTATACATACTTTCTTCCAACTATTTCAATAGAAAACAAATAAAGTTATGAAAGATTACAGTTAGAACCTATAGGGTTGACTGATGTTTATTTCCCTAATTCATATCTCATGTATTTATCTGCCCAATAAAGATTTTTTTCTTTAAATAATGTAACATTTTTCATCTCAAATTTATAGAGAAATCAATTTTTGTGTCCCTGACTATGAAACAACAATTAACATGCCTATTCAGTAATAAGATGGTGATCACAAGCATATGCTAGCAGAATACTTCCAACTTAACTGTATAGGATTACTTCTGAGCAGACACTATAAAGTTTGATTTTATAGGTATTTTTAGAGTCAGTTTGGTCTAGTGGTGAAGGCACAAGGCTAGAAAGCAGTAAACCACCAGTTCTCCCACCTTAGCCATGAAAGCCAGTTGGTTGACTTTAGGCTACTCACTCTCTCTCAGCAAAACCTATCTTACAGCAAAATACTAACTAACTAACTAACTAAATAAATAAACAAACAAACAAATAAACAAATAAATAAATAAATATTGAAAGGTAATACTAAGACCTTGCATCATGACTAGAAACACTGGAAATCACTAAAAAAAAGCTATGATATAAACATGTTTTAAAAGTATATTTTTGTCTCAATGGAGATAAATCTTTTTTTCAAAGTTTCCTTCATGGGTTTTTTCAAATTAAAGCTATAATAAAGCTCTCATTAATGCAAAAAGAAAATTGTCCATGTTGAATAGAAATATGTACCTAAGGAAATATGAATATCCACCCATGATAAATTATCAGGATCAGCAATAACTAACAAATCTTTTTTGTACAACTTAATATATGTAGGACAAAAATGTCTGAGGCCTGAGCTATATCAACCCACAATTTTTTCAATATTTTTAGAACTTGGGGGAGTAAGTGGCTTGTAATAACATTTCCAAATAAAAAGAGTAATGCCTTTTTGAAAAATAACTCTACTTTTTTTTCAAAATAATACAATGGGAATCATCCTTAGGAAGAACAAATAATTTTCCTTGATAAAAGAAGGCTTCCATTAAATAAATTCTGAAAAGGTTAAGCTGTAAGCATACTTAAAAAGTATGGTCATTCTGTAACAATCTCAGTAGAAGGAAAGAATAATTACAGCAGCCTAGGGACAATTCTTCCTAAATTTTCTGATTACATTTTAAGTGTTCATTGTCATGGATATCATAACCTGATTAAATCATTTCATGTCTGACCCCTACTGCCTATGCTAAGTGAAAAGAGAGAACTATTAATAACTACCCATTTCTGACAGCTGCCCAGGGGCAATTCAGCCTTTTGGAGCATTAAAATGACTCCCTTACTCACTCACTGAATGCTGAATATTGATTCATATTATGAGTGTTGTCAAATACAGACTGCAGCTTTGAAAATCTGTAATGGCAGGTCATCAGCAATAGCATTAGCAAATGTCAGGTCTGGAATCGAAGGCATGCTGGATTCTTTAGGGATAAAATTTATTGATTTCATAAAACGTGAAAACAGATCAAGTTCTTGTGGTGATGGAAATGGTCATGGCAGAATGAGGCTAGCTTGATCAAAGTCTTGGAAGTGTTGACCAATGTAAATAAATATTAAAGGGTAGGAAGACAATTTATGAGGAAAGCTACTTTTCTCGGGATTTGTAAACTATTGTTCCTTGCTCAAATGCCACACACCGAAAACTGTTGTCTATGGCCATGTATCTATGTTAAACATAAAATACTAATATCTAATCCTACAACAATTTATTTTTTTTGCTGCTCACCTAGCTAATGAAATGCCAATAAAATGTAAACAAACATTAGAAAACAAAGTCAGGATGTCTTTGGATATTGTTTTATCTGAGCCTGGAAGAGGTCCTACATATGAAATAACACTAGATAAGTTGTAATATGTTATTGTTATTGTTCTAACCCTAACCCTTAGGCATCATGCAATATTAATGCCATTGGCAGTTTTTGTTTTACAAAGCATGGGATTTTCACACTTGCATTTCAATCAGGTGTTCTTTGTATGGAATAGGACTTATCTCAAGTTATATAGGGCTTTATAGAATTTTTAAAAATCAGGGTTTGACAGACAACTAAACCAAGGTATAAGCATCTGTCAAAATTTACCTTTTCCCCCAGCTCTGGACCACCCATAGGCAGAGCAATCAGTGGCTGTATTTTCTGCTGGCAGGGAAATCTATTAAATATTTTATTTAACTTCTACTATCAAATGTATGTGGATAGCACCAGTTATAATCTTTATCTTTGCCATATCTTTATCCTGCCTTACAGCTGGAAGAAAGCATATTAATATGGCCATGAGGAAGAGTTTTAAAACAATCAAAATATCAATACTAATTAATTAAAATTTATTCAACTCACCTCAAGTGGATTCTGGGCAGCATAAAAACTAGTAAAAAGAATAAAAACAGCTAAAACAGAAAGTAAAACAGAAAGCTCAGACTAAAATAATCTAATAGACAACAAAATCAACAAAACAAAATAGGAACCATTGAACAAATAATAAACATCAACCACAGGCCTGAGACCAAATCTAGGTTTTCAAAGCTTTCCAAAATGAGAGGGTGCCATCCTTATTTCTGGACAAGATGGCAACATTTAATGGAGAGATTTGGAGTGCACCTATTCTACTAGAAAGTTCTGGGCAGGCAGAAACAGTTGGAGACATATGGACTCTCAGATATCTAGGCTCTATGCCATATAGGGTTTTATAGATAATAATCAGTACCTTAAGGTCCATTTAGAAACCAACTGGCAACCAATACAGCTTGCACAGCAGTAGTGACTAATGGGCACACAGAAAAGCACCTATTACTGCTTGTGCCACTGTATTTTGAAATAGCAGTAGCTTCTGGGTGGTCTTCAAGAGCAGCCAAATGTAGAGTGTATTGCAATAATCCCATTGTGAGGTGACCAGGACCTGGGTGACTGTCTGAAGGGCATCTTGATTGCTGAAAGGGCACAAGTGGTGCAGAAGATAAATGTGTGCAAAGGCCCTCCTGGCCACAGCTGCTGCCCACTGTTAAGGCAGTAGCTGTGACTCCAGAAGAATCCCCAAGTTGCATGCCAATCTTGACTGGAGAAGTGCAGCTCCATCCAAGATTAAAGTTGGTGACATCCCCAAGTCCAAACAGTCACAACCACTGAGTCAAGGTTGTTCTGTCCCATCTGTAAAGATGTAAAGCTGGATATCATCATACTGATAATACTGTATCCCAAACTGGAGGATGATCTTACCCAGTGGTTTCATGAAGATGTTGTAGAGCAGACATGTCAAACTTGCAACATCACGTGACGTTGCGCAACGTATCAGGACTATTTTGCCATTGCTGGCAATGGGGTGGGCGCAGCTTCTGCGTGATGCGTCCGGCCCATGGGCCAGCAGTTTGACACCCCTGTTATAGAGGAAGCCAGATGATATAGTAGGGTCTGTTTTCTAATTTCTGCATTATTTACATGTGTTTCATGCTTGAAGCCTTCTGATTATCACTTGTGCATAACACATCTCAAAATATACAAAAAAGACAGTATTTGGGTCCTTCATTGGTCAGTATGTGCATGGGCAGAATATTCAATGAATTTATAATCATTCTCAAAAATATTAAAGTTTTTTGAAACAAAGATTTGGTTTGTTTTATATTCAGAAATATATTCAGAAAATGTGAACCTATTAGAATGTGAGAGAATCCATTCTGAATTTTAGAGGAATTATTAATAAAAACAAGTAGAAAATTTTTCCAGAAGAAATAATCTTTACATTGGAGGACCCAAATATAGATTCTTCAACTTCCAAGTACATACCACCTGGGAATTTCCAAATAGTTTAAACATAGTATCAAAAACTACTGGTTAGATCAGGGGTCTTCAAGCTTGGCCCTTTTATGGCTTGTGGACTTCAACTCCCAGAATTCCTCAGCCAGCGTGCCTGGCTGAGGAATTCTGGGAGTTGAAGTCCACAAGTCATAAAAGGGCCAAGTTTGAAGACCCCTGCTGAAGAGTGATTCAATTTAATGTCCATGCTGAAGAGCAAGGATCTTCAAACTTGGCCCTTTTATGACTTGTGGACTTCAACTCCCAGAATTCCTCAGCCAGCGTGCCTCGCTGAGGAATTCTGGGAGTTGAAGTCCACAAGTCATAAAAGGGCCAAGTTTGAAGACCCCTGGGCTAGATTCTACTCTTTTTTAGTTTTTTAATCATTACCTCATATCAGTTAAGATATGAAGTCTCTTAGTTTACATAAGGAAAATCACTGGTAATCTTCTTTGACTGGTATAATCTTGTCGGTTCAATAGAACTAATAGTTTGGAAGATTAAAAACAATACTTAAAAACAAATTGTAAAAACCATTTAGTTAAAAACATTTGTGAATAATTTAATTGTCTGTTTGAGTCAATTCAGAAGGTATGTAACTTCAAATTTGGAGGAGAGGTAAATAGGGAGTGCGATCATATTGACTATTGATATGATATAGAATAGATATTACAGCATGAAATTATCTTTGTTTATTAACAAGCCCATGTAATTAACTTGCTTTTAAATCACATGTATGATACTATTTTAATATCCTCTACCTTCCCTACCCTATCATTTGAAATCACATTAAGCTGACTCTTAGCAGGCCACCTGGTGAAATTCTATGACACTGACAGGAGTTATGCTAGTACTCAGGAAATACTGACAGTCCTCAATGCTAAAATCCATTTCTCTACCTGATGACAGAAGTGAGGGAAATTAATTTTTGCTATTCATAAACACCTGTCAAGTTAATGTAAATGTTTTGAAAAAGACTTCAGTACATATAATATATATGCGGCTCTGTTCTGCAATATTATATTTTTACCCATTCAGTTTCTAGAGTACTAGTATTTATATGGCTGAAATGTTTCAAATTACTTACACATTGCAATTTTCTCCTATACATATAAATAACGACACAATCTACATGAAACCTTTCAGTTGCTTGAAAAATAGCTTGACACTTAAGATAATTTCTTTAATATAAATGTTGTGCTAAACTGTTAAAGCAAATGTTGTTGCTGAATTATAATGTTTAATGTAATAGAAGGCAAAAACCCAATATTTTAATCCATTCATTAAATTCAAGTGACTAATTGTAGCTAATTCCTTTAACTAAATATTAGTTAAATTTAACTTACCTCTAGTTCTTGCCTTGCCCCTCTCTCCCCACATTTTCATGTGCAATTTGTCCATACAAAACAACTGCATATTGTTGTTACGCACAATTGAATAACAGATTGTCAAAATTGAAAAGCAATAAAATGATGGTTATTACCAAAGGGCTACATAAGGTGGCCTTCTTGAGTTTTATTTTTATTTTTCAAACTGAGATCTTTCCACTGCTACATTCCAAACTATAAATTTGCCCCAAAAGTTCAAGGGCAATCTGTCATGCTAGGGTTCAGGAAAGAGGCAGAGTTAAAAGGTGATATCTTTTTTTTAAGAGCATCCTAACTGTTATATACAATACTTATTTTCACTTTCATTTGTGTGTGTGTATGCATGTGAGAGAGTGTGTGTTGGTATGTGAATTTCAAAGAATTGCTTTCCCTTTGCCCAACTGAATTTGTTTTACTTCCTTTTTTTTTGAATGGTCAATCTTCATGTAGTACCATTCCATTTTCAAAGAATATATTTTGAGACTATAGTAGATGATCTTCATCTAACAGAAGCTATGTCATAAAATATGCATAGTAATTACAGAAAAAAGTTATTACAAAAAAACTAAATAATAATAAAATACATCTGAAACACTACATCATCACCATTGGCATTGACAAAATCACCACCAGTCAATTACAAAAGGCAATTTTACTTGGAACAGTTTACATGCTACAACCATACATTCAACACCATCAATCTCTATCCCAGGTCCTTGGGAAAAATCTAAATCCAATCTAAACATCTGGCTAACTGTGTGACAAACCATAATAATCTGGAAATATTGAATTTATCAGATCTGTGATTTATCAAATTACAAAAAACCACCCTGTTTAGACCTTCCTATATTCTTCAACAGCATCTAATTCTTAGGTCCTTGATTAGGACTTGAATTATTACATTTCCCCAGTCTTAGACAGTGAGTCTAACTGTAGATTACAAACATATATAATTCTTTAAATTTATAAGCTGCCTGACTACAGCAACTCTAAGTGGTAAACAATATTTAAAAAATAATGAGCTCTATATTCAAATTAATTTAACAAATGGCTACTGTATTTTATTTATCTCATCATAAACTCTATTTACAGGCTTGCAAAATATTATAGCTACAACTTTATTCTCTTCATGGTGACAAGTTCAAAGACATTTTTCCACTCATGTTAGTCACCAACATGCACACTTACTCAATACATTTCATCTGGGTATGTCATACCCAGCTAAGCTCCATCCATCAAATAAATACAGTCTAATCAGACAGGTAAGGACACATGTGTTCCAAGAAGTTTCATGTATCATTTATTTTGGAATTTTAAGGATTATTTTGTATTATTTTATAATGATTCCATACAGAGCATTGCAGTATAAACTATAGATAGAGGTTGACATGAGCTAAGAGAAGATATTATGGTACAGATGAAAATATCAAACAAGATAAAGGAAAAAATTGTATTTTTCTTATCATAACGATAAGAAAATACTTCTAGCACAGTATAGATTAAACAAAAGAACACACTTTTTAATGAGAACAAAGGAACCAATCTGGTTTGGTCACCAGGACCAGAGTTTTAGTCTTCTGAGCTTTTGGACTCTTGCTGGAGTCCATCTTCAGGGAACTTTTCTTTAGCAGAATGTGCTATTACACTCTGTAATAGAATAACATCTTAGTTTATTTCTGAGTCTAGAAGAAGTGAAAAGATCTAGTTGTGCTGAATTATAAGCAATTCTATCTGGTTTTTACACTCAGAATTCATTACCTAGTTCTAGCAGTCACTTAATTTTTTTCTTGGTGACTACTCTGCCAAACACAAGATTGAAAGGATATCATTTCTCTTTAAAACCATATAGAGAACTTAAGGATAACTTTTTTGTTAGTGTAATTCTAAATGAATTGTAAATCATCACAATGAGTACAAATAATACTGGCCTGACTCATCTGAGTTAACCCTCTTGATATCAACTTTAATAATGAGTAAAAGCAATGGTGCTGACTAAGGAGAATACTGTCTGTGACAGTGAGTCCCCATAAAAGAATGTCAGAAGAATAAAGTAGAACATTTATTTGTATTCCTCTATGGGTATAGTCTCTGCAAACTGTAATACCTTTAATATAAGAAATAAGTGAATATTTCCCTTACTGTTGTGAGATGTACTGTAAATTCTAACTTCATACTGAAAAGACAGGAAACTACAGACTTTATCACTTCCTTTGTTTGGAGGATGAAAAATATGCTCCTGTTCAATTATAGCTATGCTAATATCCTACATTTCTCCAATATTTGAAATAGGCAATTCTCACTTCCATCTTAAAGGAGGAAGGATTTAAAGCAGAAATCAATCTAGTGGCTCTATCAGTTCTGTATGCTTGAGAGCAGTCAAGATACAAAATATTAAGTTGTCAATTTTGAGAAGTGGAGGAAAATGAAGGGCAAAGTCAGGGAAGCAAGAGATTTTCTCAAATTCCTAGCAGCTTATAAAAATGAAGACTGTAGAACTACACAATATTTTATTTAAAAATCCCCTTGTTCGCTACAGGACGAGTTTGGTAGCACTTTTTCCAACTAACACATTTTATTAAAAGGCATAAGCTTTCATGAGCTGCAGCTCACTTCATAAGATGCATAGAGGGGCTAAATTGATATAGTATTTAAAATGGGGTAAGGTGGGGTATGTGAGAGGAAGACAGGTTGGTTATACAGATTCTGGTTGCATATGAGACAGATTACAAGTACCTTATCAATTATCAATTGCAATGTGTTTAAAATCCATTTCACTTGTTGAAACTTAAGATTGCCTGAAACCTTCCGATGTATGCAAATTCAGCAATTTCTTGCTCAATAATAATGTGAAAATCGTGTTTCTCCAAGATGGTCTTTTTGAGGTCTGCAATAGAGGTCTCGAGAGACTGAAATGCTCTGATACTACTTTTTCCTTGCTTTGGGTCCTGAAGTCAATTCTGGGTCCATTAATTCTTTGCACAATAAGTCTTGAAAATATAGTGAAGATCTTACAGTTATGATTGATGACATCATCTTTTAAGTATGTACAAACTCACACGTTTTAATGGAATTATTAAAAGTTCTATCAAATAGGTAGTGATTCTGAAGTAGTAATTATACCATGCTATACCATCTATTTCCATATTCTCAGATGTAAACCAACAGTTCTTTTAATCCCCATTTACTTTTAATGTTTCCTTGATTCTACTTAGAATACTGTACATATTATATACAATACTACAGCATATTATTATTATATGTGTAAATGAGTATACTGCAATAATTTACTTTATGTGGAATGTTATTAGAGAAAGAAACTTCCCTCGAGCACTGGAATCTCTTTCTTCCAACAGATCAGTCCATTATGTTCACTTTGACTTTTCATAGCTCAACATCTATGAGGCCTATGCAGCATTGGAAAGTGTAAATATAACCTGCAAATAAATTAAAGCAGTTATCCTTTTTCCTGGGATTGTGTGCCAACTGCAGGGAAAAGTTGTGATCCTGGAAAAAGATGTAGACACTTTGAGGAAAATGGATGTTACATTCATGCTCTTAAGCAGTCCAGAGCTCCATTTGGAGATCAGATCCAAAATGTTGCACTGCCCTAGAGTAGAGTATGCATATGCATATTTGATAACATTAATAAAAACATATTTTACTTTTTAATCATTGTATCTTTTCAACCCTCAGCAATAATCACATTCTACTTTTTCAGGATTATTAGCTGTGACAAATTTTATCTGCTACTAAATGACACATTCTACTCTATTCAAAATGACCGCTTCTTGCTAATTATCTACGAAACGCTGCCTGATATGCAAATAATTTCTGGATCATTTAACTAATCTGATCTATTTTGAAAGACTCCAAGACGGGATGAAAAAAATAAATATTTTGAATGTACTGAAGTTTCTACAAGATACCTGGAAAAAAAGCCAGCTTGTTTTTTTACATTCTTTATAGCTCTGTTACTCCATATAAAAACAAACCGCTGTAGTTTTAAGTATTCCAATTTCATCTGTGCATTTATTCAGATTACTTTTCAAGACTTGCTACTTTTTAGCAAACTATGGTAACTCTCCTGGGCAATCCCCTGAACGAGATATTCTTCCAAGTTGCTCTGCACATTCATATTCGGAGTGCAAGCAGTTGATTGATACATAGTCTTGGGAAAAGCCTCTGGGAAGTATATGGTAGTCTCCCATTCTCCAAGATTCTTCTCTGAAATATATGTGTCATTCCCTTCAGCTGAAAATAAAGTATTACAGTACTAATGTGAAAGACTGTTGACAAGCAAGACCACTTAAATTATTGCCCAATAAGCCTTTGGGATACTTCTTCCAGATTTTACCCTTGCCATGTTTTGAACAGCTGGATGGACTGGATTTAACTCTTCAATCTGGAGCATGCAAGTGAACTTCTACAAGAAACATAACACAACTGATTGTTGTATCATACTTATAGTAACTGATACAGAAATACCTTTACATGGCATTTACTGATATCACATCAGCTTTCAGTTCAATAGAAAAGGCTTAAGAAGATGGACCTTAATGGGTTTTGATGAAACTGCATTATGATCACTTGGCCAGAGTGAAAGATACTAAACAAACCTATTTAATGGGTCCATTTCTGTTTGATTTTTACATTAATGCTATAGTACCATTTCTATTTTTAATAATTATAAAATCCAACTTATATGCTAACATAATATACCATTTATTGTTTGCGGGGGTGAGTTAAGAATATTGGTTATCATAATGGTAGGCCACAAGACAGTACCAAAAAATAACTATAGAAAACTTGGGGGGAGTGGGACAACAATTGTCCTTCAGTTATTAGCAAAGGTATTTCTGGAAGTGGCCTTGAGATTCATATTGTGAATGTAGTAGAGAATTTGAACCAGGTTCATCTAATTTTTTTCCCCTATTGCAGTCCCAAAGAAAAAGACTGATGCTGCAGTGAAATTTTCTGAGCTGAGAACAGGACTGAATATTTCCAAAATATTATAGAATAAGAACAGATGGATATTCCTTTTATGTTTTATAACTGGATAGCAACTGCCCTTGAATCAAGAAGCCGTTAGAAAGAGTATCAAAGGCATCAAGGAAGTCCCACTTTAATGTACTCATAGCTAAATCCACTCTTCAAAAAATTGTAGTATAATCCATTTTTGCTTGCAGTAAACCTGACTAATGAGAGTTCTTGCTTGTGAGTTCCTGGTAGAGTTTGAAAGATACCTATGCGAAAGAACTATAGAGACATCCCAAATTTCCTCTTCAGAAGTAAAATATTTTGCAATGGTGGTAATAAGAGAGAAGAAATATGGTGGTGATATCTGATGGTGGTGAAGAAATATGGCGGTGATTAGAAATAAGACATCATTGGATGACTGTAATTGCAACAAAACCAAGCATTCTAAAGATTCAGACTTGGAGAAGTCTGCAAGATCACTAGCTATTGCACTTGATATTGCACAATATTCCCTAGTGTTGCTTGTAGTCCTAAATCCCAATTATATCCTATTTCTAATCACCACATTTCTTCACTACCATCAAATATCACCACTATATTTCTACTTTCACATTTCATATTTTCACATTTTTAAGGTTGACATTAAACTCTTGGCACCAAACTACAACTGAAAGCATTTTTCCCAGTGTTTGTTAATATTTATTGAAAAGAAAGACCACTTCTTCAATTTCTCCTTCTGATCCTGCTGAAAGATCTTCTCTCGCCATTCCTCAGCATCAAATGTTTAGATGAGGCATAAGTTTAAAATGAAAAGAATAGGCTCCACTTGTCAACTGGCATAATGCTGCTCTTTCTGAGGAACTAAAACATTGAAAACAGGGTATTTGTCAACCATAGATGCTACTGGAGTTCAAGTAAAATTGGTTTTCAGTAGTAGGCCATGTCTCCATATTTACTCATTATAAAGCATCTAAGTGATCATGGTCAAAATCTAGTAAAGAATAACGGTAAAGTAACTATGGACACATATACATTTTGCTAATTTTGTCAATTATAGTACCCATAATTCAGCAATAATAATAAAAAGACTGTATTGTTTTTTAGAATATCCAAGAAATAATGCATTTGTCATTTTGCTTCTTAAATCTTTTTTTTAAATTGGAACCAATTTGTATTTTTTTTTAATTTTCTAGTCAACACAATACAAAGAACAGTAATACATATATATGTCACTAAAAGTTAACATTCTTATAACCTTCCGTTGTTGTGCACTACACTTCTTGTTCATGGCTGCTGACATCCATGAGTAAGCCCTAAGAGAGTTATTCTGAGTGAGAGTTTTTGTATGCCTCTCTGAAACGGAATATGAAGTGACAGAAAAATAACTCAAAATTGATATAAAATGATTGGTATTTCCAAACGCACAATGTGCACTTTAATGTAACACAGTTCTTTTTACTTGGCAGTGTTAAAACATATGTAGTTTGAGCTGCATATGAAATGTTTGAAAAGCTGTTATTTTGTGCTTAACGTGAAACCAAATGACTAAATAATTTAGGAATCTTGACTATTATTACCCAAATCTTCTAGGCTAAAAATGTTTAATTTTCCTTTATAATTCAAAAGCATTTAATATTGTTGCAATCTATAGAAATACTCTTCATGGTTCAAGTTATACTACTTCTAATTGAACTTTCATATAAGAGTGCATGAGAACTATTTTAATTGTTTGCTTGTTCAGTTCACCAGTTAAACTCCTTGGGTTACATTCACTCTCATTTTGCCTCAGCAATAATAATCCAGGTAGCTAGTACTAGTCCTCCTTTATCTACTTAAGTCCCACTACCACCACTGAAAACTTTGTATTGAAAAATGGTAACATGAGCAAACTGATATTAATTGCAGTTGATGGGGTAGGGAACAACAAGTATTGGGTGGCTTAATTAGTACAAGTGAAAATGTTCTTCAACAACACAAAGTTACCATTAAATACAATCTCCCACTTTTTTCATGAATTACCAAGTCACATTCCTGCTCTGTTGCCATCATCGCTCGCAGTTAGGAGACCTTTAGTCATTCAATCAATGACCTGTAATATTTGTTTCTATGCATCTTTATAAGGATAGATTCAAGCTAATGCAAACATTACTTTAAAGACACCAGATTTTAAAATTCTTTGGAGATATGTTTGATGACTTCCTTGTTGATGGTATCTTGAATTTAGGCACAGCAGAATGATTTTACACAAAGATCTGGTTGCCTGCCCGCTTGCCCAACCACCCGCCTGTCAATGCTGACACAACAAACTAGGTTTTAAGTTTCATTGAATCACTCTTCAGCAGGGGTCTTCAAACTTGGCTCTTTTATGACTTGTGGACTTCAACTCCCAGAATTCCTCAGCTAGCGTGCCTGGCTGAGGAATTCTGGGAGTTAAAGTCCACAAGTCATAAAAGGGCCAAGTTTGAAGATCCCTGCTCTTCAGCATGGACATTAAATTGGAAAAATATTACATGGAATATTCATAACACGGTGAAATCAATTTTAGGTTGTTGGATGAGATGTTGGAAACCAGTGGGATTTATCCTCTTCCCTGAACTTTAGATTTAAGCTAGAATTTACAGAATGCAGGGTTTTTCAGGTAACAACAAAGATTACAAAGGTTATCTATTTTCTAGAGAAATAGTAAAATGTTAGTTAAGAACTGTACCTAATTTGTTTCCTGTATTTGTTAGATAATGTTTTATTGGTTTTGTTAATTACGTTGTCTGTACATCTTCAGTCATAAATGTTCTGTATAACAAGATCACTTTACATAACAGAAGGCTAACTAAACTAGGAGCATATACTCCCATCATCTGAATTTTCCTATATATTTTTCTACAGAAGTTTCTTTTAAGATACTAAGTATAATTTTAAATGCTCTATATCACGATGTCTGTAGCTGGTCCAATGAAAAGATGTACAAAAGAGATGGTTTGCATCCATCCAAGAAAGGGACTGAGTTACTCGGCTATAAATTCACAGATTTTCTGGAAGAAAATTTAAACTGAACAGCGGGGACAGTGAGTTAATTGATACAGAACAACCCTGTCCCCGGCAATCTAAAAATTATAGGGCTATCAGTGCATGTAACATAGATGTGCGTGTGGACAAGAATACCAACCTTGCTGTCAAGCAAAATCAAGCCTCTAATAGCGAGTGCCAAACAAAGTGCACTAACCAAATAGGTGGTAAGACAATAGGGGAACTCAGGCATCACACAGGTTATGTAGAAAGTAAACACAGGGTCAGTCATAAAGGACTCAAATGTCTATACACCAATGCAGAGTATGAACAGCAAACAGGGTGAACTAGAAATTCAGGTTAATGAAGGCAGATATGATATTGTTGCCATTACGGAAACGTGGTGGGATGAAACCCACACATGGAATACACAGCTAGAGGGATTTAAATTATTTAAAAGAAACAGACCAAATAAAAGAGGAGGTGGAGTTGCTCTATAACTACATCTCTACAGAAATAGAGCACAACAATGATGAAAACTGTCTTGAATGCATTTGGGTCAATATAAAAGGGGGGGAAATGACATTGCCATAGGTGTATACTACAGGCCACCCAACCAAACAAACAGAGGAAATAGATGAACTTTTTGCTAGTCAGCTAACTAAGGTATGTAGGAAGCACATCACAATAGTAATGGGGGACTTTAACTACCCTGACATCAACTGGGAGACAAACTCTGCACCAAGTGGAAGATCAAACAGGTTCCTGGCAAACCTAGCAGACAACTTTGTCTCCCAAAAAGTAGAGAAGGGAACTAGGGGATTAGCCATTTTGGATCTCATTCTCACTAACAGAGATGAAATGATAGAAGGTGTTGAAGCCATAGGAACCTTGGGAGGAAGTGATCATGCAATATTGGAATTCAACATTATGGAAACACAAGCAATAGAACACAGTCAAACTAGAGTCTTGGACTTCAAGAGAGCTAATTTCAATAAACATAGAGAGGGCTTGGGAAGGATTCCATGGATGAGAATCCTCAAGGGGAAAACAACTCAAGAAGCTTGGGAAATTTTGAAAAATGAGATAATAAAAGCCCAGTCTAGCACAATACCAATAAAGAGGAAAAATAACAGCTCTCAAAAGAAACCAGCATGGCTGCATAAAGAACTCTCTGACAAATTGAAAGATAAAAAGGACAAGTATAGAAAGTGGAAAGAGGGGCACATAACTAAGTCAGAATATCAGCAAATAGCCCGAGCCTGCAAGATGAAGTGAGGAAAGCTAAGGCTCAAAATGAACTAAGGCTTGCGACAAAAGTCAAAAATAACAAAAAAAAGCTTCTTTCAACATGTAAAAAACAAGAAAAAAGTGAAGGAAATGATTGGTCCATTAGTGGGTGAAAGTGGCAAGAATGTGACAAGCAACAGGGAGAAAGCAGAACTATTTAACTCGTTTTTTGCATCTGTCTTTACACAAAGGGAAAAAACAGACCAACCTATCAAAAATAGTGCCATAAAAACAGAATAGAAACACAAGTTAAGATAGGCAAGAAAATGGTAAGTGAGCACCTGTCCAGCCTAGACGAGTTCAAATCGCCAGGACCAGATGGATTACACCCCAAGGTTCTCAAGGAACTGGCAGATGTGATCTCAGAACCACTGAACTATATTTTTCAAAGATCCTGGAGCACTGGGGAACTACCGGAGGACTGGAAAAGAGCTGATGTAGTTCCCATCTTCAAAAAAGGAAAAAAATGGATCCAGGAAATTACAGACCTATCAGCCTGACCTCAATACCTGGGAAGATTCTGGAAAAGATAATCAAACAACGAATCAGCGAACACCTAGAGGCAAATAAAGTCATTACTAAAAGCCAACATGGGGTTGTCAAAAACAGATCATACCAGACAAATCTTATTCCATTCTTTGACCAAGTGACAAAATTAGTGGATCAGAGGAATGCTGTGGATATAATTTACTTGGACTTCAGTAAGGCATTTGATAAAGTAGATCACAACCTACTACTCGATAAGATAGAAAAATGTGGGGTAGACAGCATCACCACCAGATGGATCCGTAGCTGGCTGACCGGCCGTACTCAGCGTGTGGTCCTCAATGGAACCGCATCTACATGGAGGGAAATGTGTAGTGGGGTGCCCCAGGGCTCTGTTCTGGGCCCAGTGCTCTTCAACATCTTCATCAACGATTTGGACGAGGGGATAGATGGGGAACTCATCAAATTTGCAGACGACACCAAGCTGGCAGGAATAGCCAACACTCCAGAAGATAGGCTTAAGATACAGGAGGATCTGAACAAACTGGAACACTGGGCACTATCTAACAAAATGAAATTCAATGGTGAAAAAAGCAAGGTTCTACATTTAGGCAAGAAAAACCAAATGTACAGGTATAGTATAGGGCAGGGATAGGCAACCTCGGCTCTTTGATGACTCACGGACTCCAACTCCCAGAATTCCTGAGTCAGCTATGCTGACTCAGGAATTCTGGGAGTTGAAGTCCGTGAGTCATCAAAGAGCCGAGGTTGCCTACCCCTGGTATAGGGGGTACCTTGCTCAATAGTAGTAACTGTGAGAGGGACCTCGGAGTCCTAGTGGACAATCACTTAAATATGAGCCAGCAGTGTGCTGCAGCTGCTAAAAAGGCCAACACAGTGCTATACTGCATTAACAGAGGGATAGAATCAAGATCACGTGAAGTGTTAATACCACTTTACAATGCCTTGGTAAGGCCACACTTGGAATACTGCATCCAGTTTTGGTCACCGTGATGTAAAAAAGATGTTGAAACTCTAGAAAGAGTACAGAGAAGAGCAACAAAGATGATTAGGGGACTGGAGGCTAAAGCATATAAGGAACGGCTGCTGGAATTGGGTATGTCTAGTTTAATGAAGAGAAGGACAAGGGGGGACATGATAGCAGTGTTCCAATATCTCAGGGGCTGCCACAAAGAAGAGGGAGTCAAGCCATTTTTCAAAGCACCTGAAGGCAGGACAAAAAGCAACGGATGGAAACTAATCAAGGAGAGAAGCAATCTAGAACTAAGGAGAAACTTCCTGACAGTTAGAACAATTAACCAGTGGAACAACCTGCCTCCAGAAGCGGTGAATGCTCCAACACTGGAAGTTTTTAAGAAGAGACTGGACAGCCATTTGTCCGAAATGGTATAGGGTTTCCTGCCTGAGCACGGGATTGGACTCGATGACCTCCAAGGTCTCTTCCAACTTTATTATTATTATTATTATTATTGTTGTTGTTGTTATTATTATTATTATTATCTTTAACTCTCCAACAAGAAATGTTTTGTAGGCCCACCTATTTTAAGTAGGAATTATTACTTTTCTTTCCCATTTTTAAAAATAAACTTTACTTTGTCTATAACTTGAGAGTGACCCATCTCCCAAAGGAGGGGTAGGTGGGATTGTAGAGACGTGAAGATTACTCAATTTTCCTCTTTTTTGTGCTGAAACCCATGGACACAGTATTTATTTTATTTTATTTATTTATTTATTTATTTATATTATTTTATTTAGAAAGCTACCCAACTCATTCAGAGTGACTCCATATGGCTTACAAAGATAAAACCCCAATACAAAAATCAATAAATTTCCATCATATCATATGATGTCATGTCATGTCACGTCATATCACCATATGGTATGTACGTATGTGATGTACTTATTTATTTATTTATTTATTGATTGATTGATTGATTGGATGCCCATCTTACCATAAGGTAATTCTGGGCGGCTTACATTTACATCTAAGCTAAAACATAAAAAGTTAAAAACAAACATTAAAGCCAAAGACACATGGGGAGGGGGGGAGGGGGGAGAGGAGATCTGATATTACTCAATCAACCACCTCCATTGCATTGTTTCTCCACTGGGGCCTCAAGCTAACTGGCAAAGCCATGTCTTTAGGCCCTTATGAAAAGATAGGAGGATTGGGACCAGTTTCACTCTAGGGGGCAAGATGTTCCAGAGGGCAGGAGCAACAGCAGAGAAGGCCCTCCTCCTGGACCCTGCCAGCTGGAATAATTGGGTTGACAGCATGCCTCTTCTGCTGGCACGAGTGGTACAGGATCAGTGCCTCCAGTGAGCACACTAACCTTAGAAATCAATAGGATGTGGTCAGCAGTGATAGCATAGATCATGATTCCAAGAGACAACAGTCTGTCTCTTTCCTCAATTCAAGCATACTGTCTAGAGACATTTGCACTGCTTTCTTGATGGGGTAGGAAAAAATTCAGGGAAAATTGCTAGGAATGTATATTATTGTCCTCATGTTCTAAAGAGCCTATATGCTCAGGTTACTGTCAATTTGTACAGGAAAAAATAAGCAATACAGTATGTAGTTAACTTAAAACAAGAGAAGTCTTCAATCAATTTTCATTCTTCATGCCTTCCCCTTAAAAAATGTTTCTCCTGTGTTTCTGCTCTTCAGTAACATAATACTGTGTTTCCCTGAAAATAAGACCCACCCAGAAAATAAGCCCTAGCCTAATTTTTGGTGTGCACCTAATATAAGCCCTACCCCCAAAATAAGCCCTAGTTAAGAGCCTGCACACTCCATCCCATCATCTGGTTGCTCGCTGCAGCAATGGGGCAGGCCGCACAGTGCGCTGGTGTCTCCGTCATGAGGTGAGGCGAGGCAGGTGGCGGGGTGTGTGGAGCTTCCCCACGCGCCCTGTACCCACGGATCTCTGGGCCTCCCCCTCCCATTCAATGACCTGACTACCTGCCTGCCTCTTCCCTTTTACCCCCCCGAGCCGGACTGCCATGCTATGGAGGATGGGCAGGGGAGGCTTGGTCACCTTACCCGGTTCCCCTCTGCTGTTTCAGAGCCAGGGAGGCTGCACAACAGCCGTGTATACCATTGGAGGGGCTTTCTTTGGTCCCAGCCGCCCCCACTTTACCCCTCAGATCACCTGCCAAGTGGCAGCTGCCGTCACTCCAGCCACCAGCCCTGGTATAACTCTCCCATGGCTGTGTGGGCAGAGCCGCGAAGGGGACCAAAGAAAGCCCCTCCAGCAGTGGATGCAGCTATTGTGTAGTGATGGCAGAGACCTTTTGCCATCACTCCCCCAGCTCCAAAATGAGGAGCAGGTAGCGCGAGGCAGGTAGAGGAGGCAGCAGTTGCCGCCAGGCACATTATCTGCAGGGTGAAGCGGGGGTGGCTGGGACCGAAGAAAGCCCCTCCAGCGGCAGACATGGCTGTTGTGCAGCGGTGGTAGAAGCCTTTTGCCATCACTCCCCCCTGCCTCCAAAGCAGCAGAGGGGGGACAGGTAAGGGGACTGAGCCTCCCCCGCTCATCCTCCATAGAAAGGCAGTCCGGCTTGGGAGAGGAGTGAAAGGAAAGAGGTGGGCAGGCAGCCGGGTCATTGAACAGGCAGGGGGAGGTGGCCGAGCGGGGAGTGGCCTGGCTGCTGGGGCCCTGAGGTAATGCCCATAGCAGGATAATACAATGCCTTGTAGTAGTTATTTAGTCGCGTTTATGAAAAGATGGTAACAAATATATATTTGCCAGTTTCAAAGCTCTTGAATTCCTCTTTGAGTATACAGAATCAAGATCCAAAAGTAATGCCAGTTTCAAACTGTCACTGTTGTTTCCTATCTTCACAATAATTTTAGTGGGACAGAGTAAAAAAGCACAGCATCAAGAGAAAAGGGTAAAACAAATGTTTTAAAAAATACTGTTCCATCTTGCAAATGGGTTCTTCAATTTGTAAGTGGAGCCTGCCTATCAGAATAATGGAGACACAGTTCTGAAACAGCATTCTCCCCATCTCAAGATTCATAATGGCTTCCACCCTCCAAATCTGGCTTTGGTCCCAAGCCAGAGTTGCTTCAGGGTCCTGATAATTGACATTAATTAATTGATGGAATTCAAAGGGTGCCAACTCTGCCAACAATCCGTAAAAACAAATAAAGCAATATAATCAAGTCAGATAATTAATACATTCATCCTGAAACATGTAATTCCAAATACACAAAATTGAAAAAGTTAACACTAACAAAAAGTCATTCAAAGGATAAAAGCATGGTCAGAATGTGGGGTTACTAAATCCCAAATGCAAGAGCAAAAAGCCAGGTCTTCAACTGGAGGCTTCTCCTGAGCCATCAGGCAGATAACAATGGCTGTTAAAGGAGTGGTATTCTAAAGCTAGGATGGCACAACAGATGACAACTTCTATATAATGCTCGTTAATAATAGTGCCTAAGGATTAGATTTCTCCAGCTAGGTGAATTATTCTTGAAAGAATAGGAAAGTATTGTAAGAGAAGAAGAGAGAATTTAATGAGAACTAAAATATCTGTGTAGCTCCAGGATGCCTTACATCAGGGGTGTCAAACTCAATGTCATTGAGGGCCGCATCAGCATCATGGTTATCCTGGGCAGGCTGGGGGACGTGGCCAGGTAGGGTGACTGGGTGGGCATGGCCAGCACACGCACAGGAGGTGATGAGCAATGGGGCCTGGCATCCCAGTTGAAAGGGAAGCGCTCATGGGCTGCGAGGCCGGGAGGGCCATGGAGGCACTGGTGGCGGGTGCAGCCCTGATCTACAACATTGGGGCCATGTTCTGAGTACTTCCCTTTCACTCAGGACACCAGGCCCCACGGATTGTCAACTCCTGTGCGTGAGCCCAGGGAGCGGGGGGGTGGCAGCGGGGGTGGCCCCTCGCTGTCTCCAGGGTGGCTCCACGGACCACAGATAACATGGTGGGCCAGATGTGGCCTGCGGGCCTTGTGTTTGACATGTCTGCCCTATATAACATGATCTAAACCAGAGAATCTTTTCAAGAATAAATCATACTTTTATTCAGTGGATCTGAGTTCAGTTCCAAATAATATGTTTGGGAACTTAATATTACTTATGCCCATACAGTGTTTCAAGGACTTAGCAAAGGTCTTCCTAGCAATGGTTATTCCACTGGCTGTTTGCCATAGAAGTAGCATTTGCGCAGTGTTTTTTTTTTGCAGTTATTACTGATGATTAATAAACTAAATCTCTGTTTATTAACTGTACGTCAAAACATCATAATGACAGATAAAAATAATGGGGAATAAGAGATGCTGGAAATGACACAGCATGTCTGATACGATTGCTCTAAGATGAAATCATTTTTATAAAATTATTACATTTCATTTTTAAATTATTTTTTTAAAAACAAGATGTTAGCTAAAACAGTAAGAGCAAGCTTACATAAAGCTACAATTGTTTCATAGAGTAATTATGGATTATATTGAGGTACAGAATTAGCAATATAAACATTAATTTTATATAATTATAGGACTTTACAATAAGATTCATGTAATCAGCCTATTTTATAATTAGGTATAATGGAATTTGTCAAATAATATATTTCACAAAAGGTGAGCAGCTCTGTCAGATGCTGTACAGAACCAATGATGGACAAAAGAAAGCATTCTTTTAAACACAATTAACGGCATTATTGAATATTTTTACTCAGTAAATCTTTTGCTTTTTGTATTCTCAGAATCTTCATTCAGTGATCTGCATTCCTCTGATTATTAAGAGGGCACCCATTATTCAGTGGCAAAATCTAAACAGAAAACAAAATGTTATGAAAACTAGTATCCATGAGTCAAAGTAATATTGGTCTTATGAGAAACCCAGTTTTTCCTTGGCAAATACAAATTATTGCCATAGTTCCCAAGGCAGCCTGTATCTAGAGAGTGTAAATTCATGGGAAGACAGGACAGGACCTTTTTTATGACAACAACTTAACTATGGCATCCTTTCCCTTAGATTAAAATAACTGTTTCTTTATTTGATTTCAATACTGGCTATTAATGCCTTTTATTCTGCATAGCTTTTGAAAGTATTCAAATATATTATCTCTATTTCTTTTTCTTAAAAAAAAAAAAGATCTCTTGGCACTTGGCAGTCTCTGTTCAAACCTCTTAAATAAGAACTGGCAGCCGTTGTTTAGTTTTCTTAGTGTAAATATCATGGTTCCGATAGATGAGACCAACTAAAACAGAATTCTGAGGCTTAAGCTTTGCTCTAAGAACATGTTTATTTGCTACAAAGTATCAGCATGGTCAAAAGTGAAACCAAGACTAAAGTTCCCTCCAAAAACTTACATCATTACAAAGTTAAACTTCCCACCCCAGAAACTATGCCATCAACTACGTTTCCCAATAGAATAGTTTGGCGGGCTTTCTAACATAAGGCTCAATCCCAAATCTAACGAACAGAAATGACCTTGGTTCCCACAGGACAGAATTGTTTAGACTAGCATAGAACTCCCCATCCCTCCCCCATTTTTGTGGCAACCAAAAACAAGCAAAATGGCTTCAGCCAGGTTCGTTGCAGAATTGACAGTCGGACCTCCCTAAAGAGAAAACAAATCCTGTAGAAAAATAAAAGGTGAAATTAGAAATTTCCCCGAGGTTTTTGAGGATGTTTATCGTAAAACTTTTTTATCAACCGGTCTGCTTTGATGTCTATACTTTTCACTCAAGTGGCCTCTGACAAAGGATATCCCTTCCATTGCACTAGATATTGTAATTTCTCTTTGTATAATCTAGAGTCAAGGATTCGCTTAATTTCATAATGAGTTTCCCCCTCAACCAAAAGAGGACCAGATGCTTTCTTAGGGATTGGTCTCAATGACAACTCTCTAAAAGGTTTTAGTAAACTGCAATGGAAAACAGGGTGAATTTTCCCCAGTAAGCGACGAAGTTTTAACTCAATTGTCACATGATTTATAATTCTAACTATAGGAAAAGGACCAAAAAAATTTGGTCCCAATTTCTTTCTAGGTAATTTGAGTCTTAAATATTTAGTTGAAAGATAGACTTTTTCCCCACCCGAAACGGTCTTAGCAGCTTGTTCCTTGTAAATTTTTGCGGCTTGCGTTAGAGATTTTTTTACATTAGTCCAAACAGTCTGCCACGATGTCACCCACTGATCTAATGTTTGTGAGGTAGGTGGTTCTTGGGCTTATTCAGACATAGGAATGAACTCTCAGCCAGTGGCTATTTTAAATGGAGTAAGTCCAGTACTGCTGTGTACAGTATTATTGTAAGACACTTCAGCACAAGGTAAGAGGTCAGCCCAGTTAGTCTGTCGGTAGTTAACATAGCATCTTTTTTAAAAAAAATATATTTTATTAATTTTTTTATGGGTATGGGAAGGGTAGGGATAATATGGGTAGAGGATGGGGTTAAGGAGTGGAGTTGGGATAGGGATGGGAATAGGGGTAGGGATAGGTATAGTAGTGGGGTTACCCCCACATAAAAAATCCAACGCTTACACAAGCAGACTCTCGTCCGGGTACACGTATTGAATAACAGTAATTAATACAATACTAAACAATTATAGTCATTAATACTAAAAATAGTCATAAAATAAAAGCTTACTAATTAAGTATAATTTAGCTCTAACGTAATGCTAACCATTGATAAAAATTTTCCCATGTCCTAAAATACACTGAATCCTCTTTCTCCTTAATCTCCAATGTCAATCTGTCCATTTCTGCACATTCTAAAATTTTCATAATTATAATCTGATCGTGTGGTAAATTTTCATTTTTCCAAAATTGAGCAAATACAATTCTCGCTGCTGTCAATACATGTAATATTAAATATTCATTCTCTTTACCATAGTTAGATCCTAATATTCCTAGCAAAAATAATTCTGGTTTATATTCTATTTGTGTTTTAGTCATCTTTTCTAACCATTTATGAATTTTAAACCAAAATTTCTTAGCTTTAGGACACATCCACCAAATATGATAATAAGTACCTGGTTTTTCTTTACATTTCCAACAAATATTCGATACATTTTTAAACATTTTCGCTAATCTAACTGGTGTCATATGCCATCTATAAAACATTTTGTATAAATTCTCTTTATATAAAGCTGCTTTAGTAAGTTTAATATTTCTCTCCCAAAGCTTTTCCCAGTCTTCTAAGTCTATGGAGTATCCAAAGTTTTTTGCCCACACTATCATTGTTTCTTTTACTTGTTCTTCTTCCATCTTCCAATTTAATAGAAATTTATAAAGTTTCTTAATCAAATTTTCATCTGTTTTCAAAAGTGTTTTGTTAAATACTGTCTGTTCTTTATAAAAGTCCATTACTTTTACATCTTTTTCATATCTTGTTGAATTTGCAGATAGGACCACCATGTTAAGTCAATGCCTTGTTGATAGAGAGTTAGTCTGTCTTTAAGTTTTCTATCCTTATCTAAAATGTCTTTATAAGTAACAAGTTTGTCATAGTTAATTAAATTTGGATAAGCAAATGCTTCCATCGTTGAAAGCCACTCTGGTATTTTCATATATATTTTATGTTTAATTTTCTCCCACTCTGAGAACAACACATTCCTTATGGCATGTCTTTGAAAATATTTATGTACTTTGTTTTTCTCATACCATAAGAACGCATGCCAGCCCAATTGTAAGTCATGTCCCTCCAAATAAAGAAGTCGTTTATTTCTCAGCATAATCCATTCTTTGAGCCAAAGTAACATAGACGCTTGGTAATAAAGTCTCCAGTCCGGAAGTCCAAAGCCCCCTCTATCTTTTGTTTCTTGTAGTAGTTTAGTTTTAATTCGTGCTTTCTTCCCTTGCCATATAAATCTCAATATTGTTGAATTTAAATCATCAAAAAATTTCTTACCCAATTTAACAGGGATCGTTTGAAATAGAAAAAGTATTTTTGGTAAAATGTTCATCTTCACAGTCCCTATTCTGCCTAACAATGTCAATTGAAGATTTTTCCACTTTTCCAAATCTACTTTTATTTGTTTCATTAGTTTTTCATAATTATCTTCTTTTATTGTTGTATATTTTGATGTTAAATAGATTCCTAAATATTTAACTTTTTTAGCCATTTGAAGATTTGATCTTTCTGCAAGTTGAGATCTCTGTTTGTCTGTTAGGTTTTTTGTTAATACTTTAGTCTTTTCTTTATTTATCTTCAAGCCTGCTACATCTCCAAATTCCTCTATTTTCTGCAGTAGTAACTGTTTCCAATGGTTCCTCTATAATAAAGACTAAATCATCCACAAAAGCCTGTAATTTATATTTTTGTTCTTTTATTTCCAATCCTTTAATTTCCGTATCTTGTCTAATGTCTCTAGCCAACACTTCCAGTGTAAGAATAAATAACAAGGGGGATAGTGGACATCCCTGTCTTGTGCCTTTTTTGATATCAAAGCCATCTGTATATTTTCCATTTAAAAATATCTTTGCTGTTTGTTTATTATATATTGCTTGAATCGCATTTATAAAGTTTTTACCAAAGTCCATTTCCATCATAGTTAACATAGCATCTGATGTATTTTTCCACCATTGCGTTAGCTCGTTCAGCCGATCCATTCGTGCTCCATGGTGCCCCAAAGAGGATTATATCAGATAGGGGAGTTCAATTTACAGTTTTGGAGAGACTTTCTCAAGCTAATTGGGTTCACTCAAGGACTTTCATCGGCTTTTGTTGATAGTAATATCATGACAGCATACCAACATTTGTTATTTTGGGCTGCTTTCATATGAACCAACAGAAACTCCAGTAGATGTCATTATGTACTTTGGTGGTCGCTCATCTTATTTACACATCAGGAGAATTACATTCCATAAAACTAAGAATGGATAACAAAGTTTGCCATTACATTTTCTTTAAAACAGAGATCATCAGGCTACAGCAAAGGTAGCCTAAAAAGTGGTAAGGAGATCTTATCTCTGAAAATATTTACACGAATGAATGTTATAACTGTAAATTACAGTTAAAATTTGTAGATTATATATCTTAAAGGATCCTGGAGTATGGGCAATGGGAAAAACTGAAGGGGAAAGAGATTTTAAGAGAGATTAATTGAAATGCACAGGCAACACTTATTCCTATATGAAAAAGTTCTATATTTGACTGTAACTGGATCTGATTACTGTCTGACTGAATTTGGGGTAGTCTAGATGAATCAGATGTGTGTCTTCCATTTCCTCATTCATTACTTGCATAAGATTTGTTGAGGATGGTATCACATAAGCATTTATTAATAGAAATGCCTGTAAATAATGTATATCAGGAATTATACAAGAATATGCATTGAAACAATACAGGTAAAAAGATAACTGAATGTTGCTATGGGCACCACAATGTTCTCTCTGACTTCTCCCTTGCTGACCACCAGCCACTTTCCCTTTACTCATTTTTTTCAATAAAAAGAGAAAATAGGCAGCTGCAGAACACCAAACTGTAACGTATTTATTTATATTTATTACAGGAATTGCCTTTGGATTTCATAAATGTCCCATTCAGATGGCAGAGAACATCTTGGGGACAATTTCAGCATCTGAGAAATGAAAATGTTATGACTTATCCTACTACTGTGGCAATCATTTGTGAATAAGCTAGTCTCCCATAGCAACCATTTTGTGAGTATAGCCATGAATATTCTGAATATGTACCTAACCAAAAATAAGTTTACCAGAACTGGGCTGCACAGATACAGAAAACTTTACCTTTAACATATTTTTTGCAGTATCAGATCCAGTAGTCTAGCTAAAGATGCCTCTGTCTTTTTACACTTCCAACTGTCCTTTGAAACTTTACTAGAAATACTGTATGCAGACTTAACTTACAGTAGTCTGAATTTCAAAAAGGAACACGTTTCTGCTATAGTACACCAGGCACATTTTTGTAATTTGTAGTGACACTGTTATGGCTTATTTTTGCTTTAATTTGGTATCTGTGGTTTTGCTCATATGCCTAGAAACTTGCAAATGTCGCAGTATACCATCTTCCAGCCTTACAAGTTATTACTCTGAAATGTATTGTTCAATTTATTCAGACTCTTGATCAGGACGTAACATAGCAATTTTTTATCTGCTCCTTATAGATAGTCATTAACTTACAGCTGTAATGGAACCTGCTCATCATCATAGTCATGTTGGAATGGTTGTAAATCGAGTCACCCACATGACTGACCTGATTTTACGACCTTTATTAAGTAAATGCTGCAGTCATTAAGCAAACCAATGTTTTGCTATGAGCTGATTTTTTTTACTGCTGAAAATCCGAAGTAAAGTTTTCGGCAAAGCCATCTTCAAACATGGTCACATGACCTAGGGATGCTACAAGCAAGCATAAATGCAGTCAGGTTGCTGAGCACCCAACATGCAGTAACATGACTGTGGGGGGGTAGGGGAGGTGTTGGCTTGGGAACATCAGAATCGGATTGTAAGTACCCTCAGGGAGGAACATTGTAACTTCAAACAGTAACTAAGCAACCGTTCATAACTCGAGGACTACCTGTAATACTTTTTGCACAGTACTTTATTGTATCAATTCCTTTCTAGCAATTTCCTGGATATTTAGATGAACCACTATTTGCATGGAATGGGTATTTTTGCAAATCTTATAAATACGGCAATTTATCACACACACACACACACACACACACACGTGTGTGTGTGTGTGTGTGTGTTAGTTAAGCAAAACAATTATCTTCCATAAATGTAATAAATGAAGTTTGAGCCTCCTTTGCAGGAAAAGGTAGTGCATTTTAAGCAAGTTGATATGAAAGAAGAGAGCATTGATCAGCATTTCATATAAAACAGTAGCTTCAGATCCAAGCTAAGTTTTCAAAATGCAGTCAGAGCAGGCTCTATAAATGACAACTGAAAGTCATGACTAAAACTTGTTCAATATTTTGCCACACAGGTAGCTGTATTCAGAACTAACTATAGACTATTATATAAATTTAAACTAGCATGTCATAGGGTCTTTTCTATTATATTACTTAGAGACAGGCACTTCATAATGTGACACCATAAAATTATTGTTCCTTTGAAACATGGTTGAGGACAAGATTGAAAGTATAAATAGAGCTTAAAAGAAAGATAAGCTACTTAAATCTTAAAAGGAAAACTAGAAAACCTAATGTTATTTCTCAGGTATCATATTTCAAAGAAGAACACTTTATGGAATAAAGATCCCATTACTTAACTCATGACAGTTTTATTCTCATACCCACAAATCATTTCATTGTTATGTTCTTAAATTGTAGGAACTGCTGCCACCTATAGGATTTGAACAATACTGGCTATCATTTTACTCAGCAGTTCCCTCTATTGGGGACACAAGTATGCTGAATGTGCAGGCACTTTTCTTAACAGCAGGTGTCCCCACATTTGCTGCCAATTTTTGTCAAATACATTAGTTTAAAAGCTTTTTCATGTCTTGTAAAACAAGTTTCAACTTCAACTTCAAAGATAAATAGGAAGGTTGGTCTAGGAAAAAAACATAACAGGCCGTGAACTCTGCTAATCCAGTTCAATAAATGCAGTGTTGCAGAACAGTGAAGATTTCCCCATTTGCTAGTACAGTTTCATCTCTTAACTTTGCTATTTGGAAAATTTTATGACTAGAAATTATTTTCTTCCAAAAAGACATATTGTATGCTTTCATTTTAAATACTTCCAAATGATGGTAGACTGAAATTCTTAATACAAGTATTTGGAAATAAAATTCCTGACATCTTTGAACAAAAAAACGACAATATCTACAGTACGTTTACAGCTAACTAGAAACCCATTATAGACTTTTTGCATGAAACAGAAAAAATAAACTTATGATTTATGGTTTTGATTATTAGATTATAGAAATAAGAGTGTTGCAACCAGAGTAAGAAGTTAATTTATAATTGTATTTTTTTCTTTTCTATTTTTCCACTATGATTTCTCTTGCAATTTTAACTTACTCTTTGATTTCCCTCTCTTACTTTACATTAGCTGTATTGGTTTTTAATCTTCCTATTTAAAAATTATATATGTGTGTGTGTGTGTGTGTGTCTGTGTGTCTGTGTGTGTTTGTGTGTCAGTGTCTGTGTGTCTGTGTGTCTGTCTGTGTCTGTGTCTGTGTCTGTGTGTGTCTGTGTGTGTGTGTGTTTGTGTCTGTGTGTATGTGTCTGTGTGCTTGTGTAAAATTTTTATTACTTTTTATAATGCACATACAAAACGCTACATACATACATATAAACACACACACACACACATATAGGTTGTCCTCGACTTATGACCACAATTGAGCCCCAAATTTCTGCTGCTAAGCAAGACATTGTTAAATGGGTTTTACCCCATTTTACCACCTTTATTGCACAGTTGTTGAGTGAATCACTGCAGTTAAGTTATAAAGTGACTCTGGCTTCTCCATTAACTTTGCTTGTCAGAAGGTTGCAAAAGGGGAGCACATGACTCAGGAGCACTGCAACCATCATAAATACATCTAGTTGCCAAGCGTCCAAAATTTGATCACATGACCATGGGGATGCTACAACGGTCGTAAGTATGAAAAATAGTCATAAGTCACTTTTTTCAGTGCTGTAACTTTGAACAGTCACCGAACAAATGGTTGTAAGTCGAGCACTACCGGTATGTGTGTGTGTGTGTGTGTGTGTGTGTGTAATATATATAATTTTCTGTGTGTGTGTGTGTATGTGTGTGTGTAAGTAAATTCCCTATAACTTTCTTGCAAGTAATTTAAGTTTTTATGAAATTAAAATAAAATGATTGGCTATGTGAATTTATTTCACATAACCAATAACAAAAATTGCAAATATGCTTTATCTTTCTTTTCTGGGGTGACAGAAAAGCTTCATGTGAAGTACACTATTTTGCCCCCAAGGATCACACGGAGGGAAGTATGCAGTGGGGTACCCCAAGACTGTGTCTTAGGCCCAGTATTTTTCAATATTTTCATCAATGATTTAGATGAAGGGATAGAAGAGGAACTCATCAAATTTGAAGATGACACCAAGCTGGTAGGAATAGCCCACAATCCAGAAGATAGGGTCAAGATACAGAGGGATCTTGACAGACTTGAACACTGGGCCCTATTTAACAAAATGAAATTCAATGGTGAGAAAAGTAAAGTTTTACATTTAGGCAAGAAAAACCAAATACAGATAGTCCTCGACTTACAACCACAATTGAGCCCAAACTTTCTGTTAAGTGAGACATTTGTTAAGTAAATTTTGTCCCATTTTACTACTTTCCTTGCCATATTTGTTAAGTGAATCTGGCTTCCCCATTGACTTTGCTTGTCAGAAGGTTGCAAAAGGTGATCACATGATCACGGAACACAGCAAAGGTCATAAATATGAACCAGTTGCCAACCATTTGAATTTCAATCACATGATCATGGGGATGCCACAAAGGTTGTAACTATGAAAAACGGCCATAAGCCACATTTTCAGTGCTGTAGGAACTTTGAACGGTCACTAAATGAACTGTTGTAAGTCGAGGACTACCTGTACACAGGTATAGAATAGGTGGGACCTGGCTCAATAACAATAACTGCCAGAGGGATTTTGGTGTCCTTTGGACAATCACTTAAATATGAGCCAGCAGTGTGCTGCAGCTGCCAAAAAAAGCCAACACAGTGCTAGGCTGCATTAAAGAGGGATAGAATCAAGATCACGTGACGTGTTAATACCACTCTATAATGCCTTAGTAAGGCCACACTTGGAATATTGCATCCAGTTTTGGTCACCACGATGTAAAAAAGATGTTGAGACTCTAGAAAGAGTACAGAGAAGAGCAACAAAAATGATCAGGGGACTGGAGGCTAAAACGTATTAAGAACAGTTGCAGGAAATGGTTATGTCTAGTATAATGAAAAGAAAAACTAGGGGTGACATAATAGTAGTTTTCTAATATCTAAGGGGTTGTCACAAAAAAGAGGTGGTCAACCTATTCTCCAAAGCACCTGAAGGCAAGACCAAAAGCAATGGATGGAAACTAATCAAGGAAAGAAGCAACCTAGAACTAAGGAGAAATTTCCTGACAGTTAGAACAATTAATCAGTAGAACAACTTGCCTCCAGAACTTTTGAGTGCTCCAACATTGGATGTTCTTAAGAAGAGATTGTACATCCATTTGTCCGAAATGGTATAGCTGGGAGTTGAACTAGAACAGACATGTCAAACTGAAGACCCACGGGCCAGATCCAGCCCATGCTGTACTTAGATCTGTCCCACAAGCAGACTAGTAGGAGGAGGTGATTGAGTATGTAGCGGGGGAGGGGGTGAGCTGAAGCGGCAGCAGTGCCAAAGAGGCCTGGGGAAGAGTCAGCTGGTGCTGCAGTGTTGCTGGGGCTCTGCTGAGGCCCTGGCATCGGCACACACAGCTCCAGCTGATTGGGGCTTCTGGCGGCCTCAGGCGTGGCCGGCAACCGCACACAGTCTTCAGGAGAAGAGTCAGCTGGAGCTGCAGGGCTGCCGGGGCTTGGCATGGACCCCAGAATCAGGGCATGCAGCTCCAGCTGATGAGTGCTGCGTGAAAAAGCCAGCCGGGCAGTGAATGAATGCATGAGGGAGGAGAGGATATAAAAGGAGGAGGGGTTTTGACAGGAAGGAGGAGGAATGGGGGGAAAGAGAAGGTGACAGGGAGGAGAGATATCAGAGGGGCAAGCCTGAGGGAGAGAAGGGGACAGAATAGGAGAGGCTTCTGTGGGGCAAGTCTGAAAGAGAGAATTTGAGTGAAAGGGAGGCAAGCAGAGGAATCAACGAAGGAGCAGAAGCTGTGGAAGAAGAGCCCCGCAGGCAATGCAAGAGAGAGAGAGGAGAGACAGAGAAGAAGGGCCGACCAGCCACCTGAATATCATCCCATCACGTGACCCGCCTGCTGGGAAAAGACTGACCACCACCCCTTCACGTGACTCACCTGCTGGCCCTTTGAGGGCAACCATAATGCTGATGCAGCCCTCAATGAAATTGAGTTTGACATCCCTGAACTAGAAGATCTCCAAGGTCCTTCCAACTCTGTTATTCTGTATTCTGTTAATCTTTCTTAGTGAAGGAAATAAAGAAGCAAAAAAGCTTACTTTGATAAACTCTTCAGTGGCATACTGAAAAATGCTCTGACTTCATGGCTCCTATCCCTACTGCATTTTATTATGATACTTCTGATTGAATTTAACTGCATACTGCCTTTTTTTCTACAGAAGAGAATCTCTTTATCAAGGTAAATATTGCAAAGAAAGGATGCTAAAACAAAGTGCAGATTTCCAGGGCTTTAATATATTGGTAAGCCAAGGTAAAGTAGTTGTCTAACCTTAAAGAATTTCATAGCAGAAGCCCATTTAGCTAAAGTCAAGTAGCACTCCTACTATCAAACTAAATAAAATTATGCTATGAACCAGAAGACTTGAATTCAATAGTCGAGTACATCAGATTGCATGTTTCAATTCTCTGAAGTAATTACAGCAAAGCAGCATATTAAGAACAAAACAAAGAGCAAATAAAATAAAGCAGTACTAAAATCTCTAGTTAGACAAGTCAGGTAAACATCTTTACTATTATTTTGATTTTTTTTAAAAAGCTCTCCATTTTTACAAACAAAAAGTGAAAGATCCAATACCCTATTAAAAAAAGCTTCCCCTGAATAAGAACATCTCTATTACAACAGAATTGTTTCCCTCTCCATCACAAAGGCTCAGAGCAATTTAATAGGGTTAGATCCAGAGGCAATCTTCATTAGAATGGTACCATTAGTGTCAGCGGGATATTAGTCATGATTTCAATGGATCAAATTTAATTATGATCACCCTCTTTTCATTTTACCCATGAATACTTTGCGAATACCAGTGACTATAAAAGAAATAATTTGGCAGTTTGACTTTGATCCCTCACATCCAAGCTCAAAACTTCTCTGGCAGTCAGGGCAAAGCTTCCGCCTTTATGGAGCAGGTATACTGACATTTGCCAAGGTAAATATGAATAATAATAATAATAATAATAATAATAATAATAATAATAATAATAATAATAATAATAATAATAATAATAATAATAATAATAATAATAATAATAATAATAATAAATAGTTGGAAGGGACCTTGGAGGTCATCTAGTCCAACCCTCTGCTCAGGCAGGAAGGAGACAGTGGATCCATTCTTGAAAGTTTAATGGATTGCAGTTCCCTAGCCCTGGGTATTTCTGTCTCCCCTCAACTCAGTACTTCAAAAAATGCTGCTAACAATCGTGTTACTAATTTAACAACTGCAGTGATTCACTTAACAAATGTGGCAAGGAAAGTTGTAAAATGGGGCAAAACCCACTCAACAAATTTCTCACTTAACAACTTAAATTTTGGGCTCAATTATGGTTGTAATTTGAGGACTATCTGTATAATCCAAAACTCCCACAACAATATATATGTGATAGCTATTTCAAAATAAGCTTTTTGCTTGCAAGAGTGCTTGCACCTAATATTATTTAAGTTTATTCAGAAACAGAAACACTGCCAATATATGATGGCTGGAGACAGGTGTGAAATGAGTGACAGTCATATCAGTGCTCTTCCAAAATCATTCTTGTACTTGAAAATAAGCCCAAGAAAACTCCGTACAGAGATGGAGCAGATGCTATTCAACTATGCAATCACAAGTTGAGCACACCACTAGCAGATTTTGTGCCTCAGGGCAGATCACACTTCTCTTTGCATACCCTCTTCAAAATAACTCTAGTTATAGTAATAAAACAGACAGAGGTCTACAATGAACTTTATAGAGAAAAACCATTGAGAATTCCCAGGAAAGCCTGAGTGATGAGCCTTTTGTATTATATCTGGAACTTGAGAAGTGTTCAGGTATGTGTGGAAGAGGGAGAAGAACTGTTATCATATCTTCTGGAGCAGCGTTTCTCAACTGTGGCCACTTTAAGACCTGTGGACTTCAGTTCCCAGAATTCCCCAGCCACCATATGATAAATTGAATGTTCTGAGAACCTCTTTGGGATGTCTTTGAAAATTAATTCAGCCCTAATTCTCTAGGGACAAAATATATATTCAGAGGAAGAACAAGACCATCATTCTGTTGCTGAAATGGCAGCAAACCAAGATAAAATTCTAAAATAAAAGCAATTAGAAGGGGCGTTGTCTTACCTGAACGCCTTTTCTCAGCATAATGAATGGAGAATCCACCAATGGGTTAACTCTGACCTCCTGCCCAATTAGACCAAGTCAGTCAAAGTTGCCACGCCTGTCCTGGCTCAGGTCACGCCCCAGTTTCGAAGAGGGCGAAGCAATGACTGTATGACGTGTTGGCTCCCAGATCCCTAACAGTGGACCTGACTGCGGAAAAAAGGGATGGGTGTGGATTCTCCATTCATCATGCTGAGAAAAGGCGTTCAGGTAAGACTACGCCCCTTCTCCAGCATGAGAATGGAGAATCCACCAATGGGACATACCAAAGCCCTTCTGTCCCTATGGGGAGGAAGCAGACTGGGCCAGTGTCCCTGCCGCCGGCACCACTTGCTGAAGTACCCTGCGACCAAAAGAGGCCTCCGCCGAGGCAAACTTATCAAGCTTATAATGGCGTACAAAAGGGGAAGGCGAAGACCACATTGCCGCCCTACAAATGTCAACTATGGAGGCCTGTGTAGCCCATGCTGCAGAGGTAGCAGCACTTCGAGTGGAATGCGCCATCACATGACGTGGAACCGATAAGGAGCACGCCTGATACGCCTCCGCAATACATGCCCTGATCCACCTGCCAATGGTAGAAGATGAAACCTTCTGACCCTTAGAGGCCGGCTGGAATGAGATAAAAAGGGCTTCAGATCTGCGAAAGGGCGCAGTTCGCTTGACGTAATATCGCAGTGCCCTGTGGACATCCAAAGTGTGCCATTGTCGTTCCAACTCATGAGACAGGTTGGGACAAAAATCCGGCAACACAACCTCCTGTGCCCTATGAAACAAGGTGTTAACCTTGGGAATAAAGGAGGGGTCTAAACCACCCCTGTCCGTATAAAAAACACACAGGTCCTCTCTGACAGAAAGAGCTGCTAGCTCTGAGATACGCCTGGCTGAAGTAACTGCGACCAAGAAGGCGACCTTAAGAGACAAGGATCTAAGGTTGCAGGTCCTAATAGGCTCAAAAGGTGACCCGGTAAGGGCCTGCAAGACCTGCGGCAACTCCCAAGTTGGATACCTATGTACCACGGGCGGTTTACTGTTGGTGACCCCCTTGATGAAGGAGCAGACCATGGGGTGTTGAGCCAGTGGTTCTGCATTATCGCAGGTAAACACTGTGGACAGAGCCGCGACCTGTCTGCGTATAGTGTTGGGCGCCAGGCCCTTGTTAACACCCTCCAACAGATAGTCCAAGAGCCGTGGAATAGTCACCTCTGAGAGAACCAGATGATGGCTTTTGCACCAATGGCAGAAATTTCTCCATGTGGAGTCATAAATGCGATTGGTCGCCGGCCTCCGGGAGGCTTGAATCATGGAGATCACTCCCGATGAGTAGGAGTCTTGAGTCAATAGCCGGCGTTCAAGTGCCAGGCGGTTAACTGGAGCCACTGAGGCACTGGGTGATGTATGACTCCCTGTATGAGCCTTATCTGATCCGGAAGAATCCTCCACAGGGGGGCCACTGATAGGCTCACGAGGTCGGCAAACCACGGTCGTTTCGGCCAGTGCGGTGCAATGAATACGACCTCTGCCCATTCCTGCAGTACCTTCCTGATGACTGCCAGGATCAGAGGGAGAGGTGGAAAGGCATACAGCAGGCCCTGTGGCCATGGGCTGCGAAGGGCGTCCGCCCCCTCCACTCCCGGAGAGGGGAACCGGGAGAAGAATCTTGAGAGCTGGGAGTTCGCCGGTGAGGCGAACAGATCCAGAACCGGTCGCCCAAACCTCTCTGATATCTCCTTGAAGAGATCCGGGTATAGGCCCCACTCTGAGTGGTCCACTGTAGCCCGGCTTAAGTAATCCGCCTGCCGAATTGCCTCTCCCGAGATGTGTTCAGCCTTCAGGGAGAGGAGATTTTGCTCTGCCCAGGATCCTAATAATTGAGCCTCGGCCATGAGAGACCGGGATCGAGTACCGCCTTGATGGTTCACATGGGCTTTTGCCGCCACGTTGTCCGTGAGGACTAGCACGTGATGCCTCGCAACCTCTTTGCGGAAATGGCAGAGGGCCAGATGAATAGCTCTGAGTTCCAGCCAATTGATCTTGTGCTTCAGGTCTGACCGGGACCACCAGCCCTGAGCCAACTGAGACTGGAAATGTGCTCCCCAGCCAAACAGACTGGCGTCTGTACTCAGGGTTAGCCGAATGGGATCCTTGAACAGCAATCCTCTGGCTACCACTGGGGAGGTCCACCACAGAAGGGATCCTAAGGTCTGGAATGGAACCCATACCCTTTGGTTGGAAGAGCTTGTGTCCAGTCGTTGAAATGGGAGCAAGAACCATTGAAGGTTTCTGGAGTGTAGTCTGGCCTAAGGCACTATCACTATGCATGATATCATCTTGCCCAGTAGCTGGGAAAGGATAGCCAGTGCCACTATACGCTCCCTGCGGACCTTGAGAATCATGGCTCGAATGCTGTTTTGACGTTCCCAAGACAGGTAGACCCGACAGAGGTCTGTGTCTATGACCGCGCCCAAGTGTAGAAGGCGGGTTGAGGGAATCAGTTGGCTCTTTTGAAAATTGACCGAGAACCCATGGTCCTGCAGTGTCTTTATAGTGAGAGCCAGGTCCGCCTGGGCTGACCGAGCCGAAGACGACTGGATGAGTATGTCGTCCAGGTAACACTGGACGCGCACCGGCACCAACCTTAGTTGTGCAGCGAGTACTGCCAGGATTTTGGTGAAAACCCTGGGAGCCGACGAAAGGCCGAACGGCAGGGCCTTGTACTGGTAATGGCTGTTGAAGTAGCAAAAACAGAGAAATTGCCGGTGGTTTGGATGTATCGGTATGTGGAGATATGCCTCTGTCAGATCTATTGATGTCATGAAGTCTCCCTGTCTGATGCTGGCCAAGATGGACTGGAGCGTCTGCATTTTGAACATCTGGTATGAAAGATGGGAGTTCAGGCCCTTTAGGTCGAGTATCGCCCTCCATCCCCCTGAGGCCTTTGGAACGACGAAGAGGATGGAGTAAAAGCCTTTTTTTAGTTGATCCTCTGGCACCTTCTCTATGGCTCTTATATTTAACAGGTGCTGAATGGCTTCCCTCATAAGGCCCTTTTTGACTGGGTTCCTTGGAGGGGGACAGGACAGAAAGCGTCGAGGGGACCAGGTCACGAACTCCAGAGACAATCTGTCTCTGATGGTGCTTAGCACCCAAGAGTCCGTGGTCGTGGTCTCCCATTGGTGGAGAAAGTATGTTAGTCTGCCACCTATGGGAGAGGTCCTCCCTGAGTCATTTAGACTTACGAAAGGGATGGCCGCCCCTGCCTCGAAAGGACCGCTTACCCTGAACCTGGGGTCTGGATCTGTCCCTATAGCCGGACCGGTCAAATGATCGGTCCGAACCGGCAGGAAAAGGCCGGAAGGCCTGGCCTGAGGAGGGATCTGGTCCGGAACGAAAGGACTGCCGGCGGGTGTACGGGAAAAACCGTCGGCCTGACCTCTTTGAAAGGTGGGAAATTACCCTCCGTTTCTCTCTGTTTTCTATTAAATAGGGAGTCAGGGCCTCCCCAAAGAGACGGCCGCTGCGGTACGGGGCGGTGGCCACTCGCCATTTGTGCTTAGTGTCAGCCCTCCAATTCCTGAGCTATAGTAACCTACGTGCGGCGATGTTGGAGGATATGGCACGGGCCGAGAATCTGACGGCATGTAGAGACACATCTGCCATATATTCCGAGGCCGCCATTAACTTAGTTAAGTCCTGATGGACTCTTACCTCCTCAGGAGGAATTCTGGCCTGGAGTTGGCGGAGCCAGGTGAGAGAGATCTGGGCGAAGAAGAAAGTTGAGGTGGATGCTCTTATTGCCCAAGCCGAAGCCTGGTGTGCCCTGCAGAAGGAAATCTCAGACTTTTTATCCTCGGCCTTCAAGGCCTCCGCCATATCCCCTGGCACCTTGGAGTCTGAAAACAAAGGGGTTAAGGACTCGTCCACCTCAGGAACTTCCAACGCCTCGTTCAGGACCTGCACCGTATCAATCAATTTATGTTCAATTCCCCCTATGGAGGGAAAGGCCCCTGGGGATTCCCATTGCCCCTGAATAGATTTCAAGAACATGGGAGGGCAAGGGATCTGTTTATGTATGACGACCGGTTCAGAGAACAGCGGGTTCGTGTCCTGACCAGGGACCTGTTCAGGTACCATAGACTGCTCCTGATCTAATTTGCCGGTCGCACAAGCCTTGCGGAGCAAGGACGGAAATAACGCGGGATTAAATAGGCCTACTAGGGGAGGAGGGTCCTGAGGAGGTTCCTCATCGTCTGACCACTGCTCTTCCATGTGGCTAAACTCCGCGTATTCAGATACGCTGCTGCCAAATGAGTGAGAGGGCGAAGCGAAATCCTCTCCCTGTTCTCTTGAGTATTGAGGAGCGCCGGGCGTGGAAAGGTCCAGTGATGTCATAGAGGACCTAGGAGCAAAGGTCATTTGTGGGCGCCCTGTGGACGCCATAGCCTGTGCTACGGCCTGGGAGACCATGGTCTGTAGGCGAGCCGAGAAGGCTGGGTCCTCGAGAAAGCAGAGCCCCGCTGCAGTGGGAGTAAATGTGGCTGTTGGAGCCTGTGTTTGACCCAGAAGTGGCGACTCCTCAGGAGGCCTAAGCCCCGCTGCAGTAGGAGTAAATGTGGCCTCTGGTGCATGGGAGCCTTCTTGAGGCCTTGGTTCCTCTTCAAAGAGGGAAAGGTGCTCCTGATAATGACTGGTTGGAAAACGCAGTTCGGGGTCCCGTTCCGGGGACCATGCCTGAGCAGGGGTCTCAAGGCGTGGGCCGCAAGGCAGCGCCGCCAATGTTGTAGGGGGCGGGTTGACCGTCTCCCCTACAGCCAGCTTCTGTGCACAGGAGAATTGTTTCTCCAAGGCACGATGTCTACAGCTGGCCTGTTTGTCGGCCGCCTTGGAAATTCGCTTGTCGAGGCCGGCCTTAGTTTTGGCCTTGATTTTAGCAGCTGCCTCCTGGCTAGGGGACTTATGCTTTGTTTGACCACCTGAGGTGGAAGCCTGTGGCACGGTGTTATCTGCCATTGTAAAGCGAGAGTTTTCAGTGGGGTGCTGAAGCATCTCGGTCTGCAAGAGATGCGGCTATGGACCACCGAAGTGGGACTGGCCTGCACGTGGATTTGTGAAAGTCCGGCCCACCGGCAAGCACGGAGTCACACTTAGCGACGGTTGTCGCGCGTCACTTAGGGTGAAGAATAGATCACGAGAGACCTCCCTGAGAGGGCCAGGTCGTGTTTAGTGATGGGATCACACGTGTCTCACTTAGTGACGGCAAGGTTATTGGTGGCCGTGTCACTAGATGCAGACTATGGCAACAGGCTGAGCTGGCGAAACCCAAATAGCTAATCAGCTATGAAACCAGTGAGTGAAGCAAGGTTCTGGTCCTTGTTGGGCTGAATTTGACCAGTCTGCAGGTCACGATGGGCCGTTTAAGGTGAGCAGCAGCTCAAAAGAGGCAAGGCCCCTGCAGGCAGTAACAGATAAGGTTCAAAGTGGCAGCCGCCAAATTGCCTTAAATCAGGACAACAGAACCCAATGGGCAGTTAATAAGTCCAATCCAGACTGATTTTCACTTTGCCCATCCACTACTAAGCAGAGCTAATGCTGCTTGACTTTCAAAACTCAGAAGCTTTGCTGAGCGCAGTCTGATTACTCCTCCGGAGATCTTGTGGCCAGAATGGAGAACAGGCAAGGATCTCTTTAAATACTTTGAAGGCAGAATGTCCGGTGAAAAGTTAAGTGAAACGGGTGATTTGAAGCTCCTTTAAGTCTCCCGAAGGAGAGATTAGGAAAACAGTTCCCCCATCGCCATGCGGCGTCCAAAATGGCGGCCACAACAATTAGACTGGAAATCCCTGAAGCAATGAGCTGCGCGAGAGGGCAGCAACCAGTAAAGTAATAAATGAAGAAAATTAGGTTCGATCGTCGTGCGGCAGCCAAAATGGCGGCCGCGACGATCCCTGGGAGAATCTGAAGGAAACAAGCTGCAAAGCAATCCAACAGTGCAGAAAACAATTAAGTTCCCTGAGAAAGCAGAAAAAGACACAGCTCCTCGAGAGAAAGGCAATCAGAGAGAAGGTGATGGCCTGGGGGGGGAACTTCGTCGTCACGTGGCGCCCAAAATGGCGGCCACGACGACCGACTAAGGGATCCCTAGGGAAACAACCAGGGTGTAAATTACAGCTATTTGACCAAACTGAAACAGCACTGATCCCAGGGCTGGTCAGATGGTAAATATAGAGAAAGAATCCATGAATGGAATAAAATGTATACAACCTGCATTCTCAATTAGCTGGGAGCCAAAATTACCACGTCTGTCTGGGCTGAGACCAAATCGAAACTGGGGCGTGACCTGAGCCAGGACAGGCGTGGCAACTTTGACCGACTTGGTCTAATTGGGCAGGAGGTCAGAGTTAACCCATTGGTGGATTCTCCATTCTCATGCTGGAGAACTTTATTCCTAACCCCCATCTCACAATTTATGGAGAAAAGCACACATTAATAAAGATATATGGGTTTCATCTGTTTAACACAGTAGTTAACATATGGACACAATGGACTTTGCCTATTGAAGCCTAATTTTATGCACACTAATATGGAAGTTAGTCCCATTATTCATTATAAATAGTATAAAGCTTCAATCTTACCGGGCTCTTATCTAAGGGTATTAAAACATTGTCCTTTCTTCAATATTCCTTTAGAAATGTTATTGAAAATAATAACCCTATGTCCTCCATTTCCCCTCCCCAAAACATACAAATGATCTAGATAAAACTTTACAATTCACCTCATAAGTGGTAGCCATCCTCTTAAAAATCAGTTTCCTGAATTAGGCATTGTCAATGTATGTTCAAGACCATTGGTGATTAATGACTTTTATGAGCTTGGATTGGTTTCATAACTGCTATGCTTTCCAGAAAAGGTGGAACAGCTTCAGCTTCATATGTCCTAATTGTATGCACACAAACCTATTACAATGTTCTGGTCATGGGGCCATCTTTACTAATAGTTTGTTAATTGGTCTACTGGAATTGGACATTTGAAACACAAAACATCAATTACTCTACCTATTATATTGACTGCATTCATTTTGGGATCAAATTTAAAGTGTTGGCATTGATCTTTAAACAGAGTTAATTTGAAGGAGCATTTCAACCAAAGAAATCTTGTAGAGACTTAAGACTCAAAATTTAATACATTGCCTGTATTACAAATACTTCCTACTGAGTTAAGGCTGAAGAGGAAAAAAACTCTGCCCAGGCAGATGTGCTCCACAGCCAATCTCATGACCAGCTCAAAATGACTGAAAAGGAAATATGCAGGGTAGCCAGTATGTAAAGGACCCCTAGCTTTTCTCTGTAGCCCAAGACATTCATACTGTAGGAAGCCATGATACCACTACCCCCATTTAGCTATCAGAAAAGAAAACGAGAAGCGCCTCTGAAATACAAAAAGACAAGCCGCGTCTTCTCAGCAATAGAAAAACCGCCCAAACCAAATTCCACAAGTGCTTGAGAAAGAGATACATTGCAGCAGGATGTCTATTGCAAGCGGATGCCATCTATCTAGCCAGCCCCATTCATAAAGTAACAAGTGCTATCGGCTAGCCCAATTCAAAACAAAGCGCTACTGGTAAAAGGTTTTGAAAACTGAACAGATTAAACAGGAAGACAAGAGTACTTAAAATTTACATTTTCCACCCAAATCCAATAACAGGATATGACCTTTAGGCAGTGGTGGGATTCAGCCAGTTCGCACCACTTTGGCAGAACCGGTAGCTAATTTTTTGTTGCCTAAGCCCAGAATGGACTTTGGGAACCGGCATCCACACAGAGAACCAGTTGTTCACATATTTGAATTCCACCACTGCCTTTAGGACACAATAAGAATTAACCCGTGACTATTAAAATAGCAAAGACACAAGGCTTAATCTATTGCACAACCCATCTCAATTAAATTTCAATTACAAAGCAAAAACTGTACAAAAATCCATTTGCTTACCAGATCTGGTGTCAGCTGTCCCAGAATTGTTGCTGAGTTATTTCACTTCTGAATTAAAGCCTCCTTTCAAGCAGCTGGCTTTTAAACTGCGATGATGTTTTTTATTTATTTATTTATTTATTTACTCCCCCGGCTGGAAGAGCGAGCCCTGATTTTTTTCTTCCTTCAATTTGGCGGCCATGAAGGGACTCCCAGCTAACCTGATTGACAGACCGGCCCTGGGTAAGCTTTCACCTAGCTGGCTTCTTTTGCCTATGAGGGGGTTCCCCAGACTCTGCCCGATCAACAAGGTAATAAAGGGAGTTTTGAGTCTTTTGCACTTGATGCTGCTTGAAAGGAGGTGAGTACCAGAAAAATTTGTTAGAGTTTAAAGCCCAGAGAGAGAACAAAGGGAAAGAGTGTGCATGAGTGCGTGTATGAAAGAAAGGAACTCTCTGAATGACAGCTGGATCTTGCTCCCTCTATGCCTTTCCTAGCCGCACCCAGACCTGTTGCTAGTCCCATAGGATCATAACTCTGGAAAGCAAGGGGGTTGGGCCAGAGTACAAGACCTTCTACAAGGGAGGAAAAGGGATTGAGTGAAGGAAAGACTGGTAAAGAGGGTGAGAAACTTACTCCTGGGCAGCCAACTGGGAATCACTTGGCAGAGTCCTGATCAAAAGGAGGGGCCTGTACTCTGATTAATTTAGGTGGACAGAGTCCTCCCAGGCCATTTGCCTGAAAACCCAGAGGTGGCAGACCGTAGGCAACAGCTACCTTTGTCTTACAGTATGAAGAAATCCGCAGATTGCAAGAGACCCAGGAAAAGCATCTCAGAATCTTATCGCAGATGGTGGGAAGAGAAACCCAAATATGGGAGGCTCGGAATCAAGGATCCCACTGAGATCTCCACTAGGGAGGTTAATGGTTTATTTGTTCATAGTTTGTAGTCGTTATCTGGGAACTTTCTAGTTGTAGATTTAATTTGGAGATTTGCTCATTTATATTATCTAAATTGTTTTTAGTCACATTATGATTTCTTTTTATATCCTCTTTGTATGCAACAATTGTTTGGTGAATAAGTTGTAGCATAGAGTATATTTCCTTCTAAAAAGTGTTTGTTTTTTCTTGAGGCATCGTTCCTGGAGATCCTCTAGTATCACCAGTCTCAGTAACAGTAGATCAAAATTTCCTCTAGTTTTCTGGTCTTTATATATAGCCTTTATAATCCAATAAATTCCAAAGTATAGATCCAGTCCTGAAAGCAATATTTTATAGTGACCCTTTGTCTCAAGTATCCAAAAATTATCAGTCAGGCAAGGTTGTAATCTACAATGTTCAAAGTGTTCAAAATGTCCAACCTCCCTGAAAACAGCTCAAAAGTCTCTCCCATCCAGGCGTAGTCCAAGGTCAAATTTTTCTTTCTCTCCCACTAACTCTTGAAGTTAAAAGTCCAAGTTCAGTAGGTATTTATAATCCAAGAAGGTCAGGGTGATAAGTATGCCAAAATATTTTCCTTTATTGCCAGCTGTTGTCCCAAACTAGGAGTCACCAAGCAGCCAGGAAGCAAATTATAGTGTTGTACACAAATCCACCACTAGATGTCACTCAAAGTCCATTTTCCACTCAAGACAAAGGATTGGTTTCTTATATTTCATCTCAATGTTTTTTTTGTTTTTTTCCCAAAGAGGAAATCTTAATGGTTATCTCAGTTTTCAAATTTATCAAAACTGTAGCTTTATGTTACTTCCACTTCAGTATTGTATTTAGTATTCTGTCCCCATAAAATTAAATGCCATTTCCATTCACGTTCAGAGGTTTTTAGCTTCTTGGGAGCCTTTCCCAGGAAATTCAGTTGTAAAATAGTAAAGAAAGGATCAGTATTCTCACCCAGTTCCAAACATGCTGTTTATGATGTGTTAATTGGTGTTTTTTCTTCTTCGGTTGGCAGCAGCAAATCGCCGGCCACAGGAATGTAGCCGATCTTTCCCCTGCCGGTTTGGAGGGCTTTCCTTGGATTGAACGGAAAGACCACCATCTCTCCATGATCAACAAGGCAATCCTCCTCTTCATCGCCTCTTCAGGGCGACTTTAGGCCCTTTTTAGGGCCCCCAGCAGTGCGAAATCAGGTGCGGAAGGCAGAGCCCTGCCTTCCTGCATCCGGTCCCACTACGACACAAAACCGGAAGTCCTCTAAACTCTAATCTGTAAGAATATCGACAGCCTCAAAAAATTAAAAAATAATGCAATACAATTTACCTTTGCAGCATTCAACATGGTTCATTTTCAGCAAGGAATGTACTTGTTAGTGTATTTTCTTATTCTCTCTTTAATAATTTTTATTCTTATTTTTTATTCTCGCTTTAATCCACCATTGATAATCTTGAAATAACAACAATTCCATATTCTCATATGCTTCTTTCATGTGTGCAGCATAGCCAACAGGTACTGAAAGGTATTCATTGCCATTGTGTAAAAAGAGAAGATTTTATAAAACGGTACGTCATTGGTAAAACGACAACTTATTTTTGTGATTAGCAGTCAAAAATCTGTAAGAAGAATTCAAAAGTATTTGGGAAGCAAAATCTTTGTTGTCCAGTGGTATGGAGGACCCAAAAGAGTTATTTGTTTGAATTGGTATTTACTGTGTTCAAAGTTAAAATTGATGCATTCACAGCTATTACCACTGTTTGATGGGATTTATATTTTTTTTTGACATAGGCTGGCAAATAATTTTAATTTTGTAGACCCTTGGGAGGGTCTTAGGGGATTCATAGGACCACAATTTCAGAAACATTGTTCTGGGGCAATGTGTACCTGGTTCACCACCATCATCTCAACAACTTTGAGAAGTCAGTAACCTTAAAAGAGATTGCTGGAATAAACTGCCAATACAAAAAAGGAGGAGTAGCCTACATTGCTATATTATCACAGAGTAGGCCTGAACATGGGCACATATCTGTGTTTGGTCAACTTCACTTTTCTCTATTAATGCTCCAAGCAGCATTTCTGATACTTCATTCCCCAGCAGGTCTCAATATATGGTGCATTGGTTTAACTGGGAACTGTACCCCAATAGAGGCTACTCAGCAGCAATAGAGCCCAGCACCTGATTCAACTCCCAATATCAGTGACCCACCTGGTAATGAATTGAGCTGCCCATAAGAAAACTGGAAAACTCACTAAGCATCTTCTAAAAGTCAACAGGATCCATTAGGCATCTAGGGCAAACCATCTGAATTGGTCATGCCACAAGTGTGTGTTTTTATAATGGTCAGATCATGTCCTCTTCCAGTTGTGATTAAAACTGGTAGAGGACATGATGCATTTTTTTCAAGTATTAAGTATTTTCAAGTATTTTTCAAGTATTTCAGTTCTTGCAAATTTCTTGATAGGATTTTTAAAGTGCTTTGCCATTGCTTACTTTCTAGGGCTTCCTAGGGCTATGAGAGAAACACTGGTTGAAGATCGCCTGTCTAGCTTCATGCTTAAAGCATAATTAGAATTCATACTCTTCCAATTTCTATATCCCATGTACTCTGAGGCAAACATGAGATCTAAAGTATGACTGCCTATCTGAGTTGAATCAAAGATAACCATGGTTGCCATAAAAGCCATTAATTCCTGATCCTTGCCAGAGCCAAACCTCAGTACATGAAAATTGAAGTCACCAAAAAGCAAAGTTCTCCAGCCTCAGAGCTAAGACCAATTTCTTTGCCATTTCTCTATCCCTTAACACACCCTTAATGTTGTTTTGTCCAAGATGAGTACTTAGTCCCAAAATGTACATATTCTCTCCCAGAAATTTTCATTTATTGAAAAACATATTGATAGCTATTTCATTTTATTTATTAACATATGCATTCAGAGGTGACCCATTTAAACCAAGTTAAAAGCAAAGGAAATTGTCTTTTTCTTACTTGGAAAAATTATATATATCTTAGAAGCAATGCTTTTCTTAATGACAGAACAGGCAGAATTTGCAAATAGTTACAAGGTAGGTGGGTTTATTATGTATGTAATAAAGAACTTACAAGGTTTTTTTTAATTCATTTCTTTTGAAAGACTAGTTCAGTACAAACAAAAGAGCAGAGTAGATGGAAATCATCATTCTATTGGAATAAATGAAGAAACTACTGCACGCAGGATCTGCATTAGAATGTTTGAAGAGCTCTCCACCAAGGGCCATGTAAATATCTCTACAATTCTGGATGTGTTGAATGAGTAGGTGCATATAAAGAACAAAAGGATAAAAATTCATTGCATGAGAGTATCAAGGCAATACCTAGAAAACCACTTCAAAGCTTATATGATGCTGTAGTTTTCAATGTTGACTTCATAGTATGACTTTTTATTTTCCTATTATATTTTTGTACTCTTAAGGCTATTAAATAACCTTAGTATTCATAATATTTAATTTCTGGTGAGATGATGTATAGTATCACTCAATTATGTATAATTCTGCTAGAGCCAATTATTTACATTTTATGGGATCCATTTTACAGTGATTCAATATTTGGGAACTTAATGAAAATATATAGCAGGATCCAGCATTACTGCTTTGATAGATGGTTTTGTTTTTCATTTAATTATGTTCTATAAATCAAAACATTTTCTAAATAAAACATATATCTCTGATCTGTCCTCATCTCAAAGATTTTAAGCAATATTAGTCTTACACACTGAATTACTGCTTAACGACTGTTGCCAGCCATTGGAGTATATTTACTTTACTGTATCAGTTTGACCCAGCATCCAGTGCTTAATGGTCCTTTAGGCTAAAAGCGAAAGCTGATCCATCAGACTTACATTAGCATAGAATAACGCTCAATGTCTGTTGATGTGTATGCAGTGTAACTACCACCTTCAGTACCAAGCTAGATCCATTATTTTCATTTTATCTCAAGTCATTTGTATGATTCTCTGTCCCAGTTAAAAGTAAAGCAAGATTAGTACTTAAATGAATCTGCAAGAAAGGAGACAAATGCCCTTTGAACTTCAAGCACTTTTCTATCAAGGCTTGCTAACATAAAATATACTAGTATTTTTGCTAGGTCCACATAGAAATATATTCAATGATTTTTTTACAGAAAGATATGAAGGGGAAAATCTATATGAGTGAATTAAAAGAGCCTTATTTTATTATTATTATTCTTTAATAAATTTAATATATGAATTTCCCAATCCCTGTTTCCTTAGATAATGACTATGAACTTAATATAGGATTTATATTGTCATCTTGTTTATTTAATTTATATAAAGAAAATGTTATGAGAAATGTTAAACTAGAAGCAATAAAAAACCAACCTCAGATGATACCACTTTGATAATCAGAAATAAATAAGACTTCAGGAAACTCTTGTTGAAAGTGAAAGAAGAGAATGAAAAAGCTCATTTGTTGTTCAGTGTTAGGAAAAAAGAAGAGAAAAGAAAGTCAATAGGCAATACCAGCCCAATGAAAATAATGGAGAAGTTTAGGCAGCAAAGACTTCATTATCTGAAGTTCATTGTGTGGTCAGTATACAAATGAAATAAAGAGGGACTATAGCGAACTTAGACAAAGTATTAAAAGGCACATACATCACATTGATAGCAAACAGATTTTGTTGAGGCCATGGGCTCCCCAGTTGTAGCATATGATTAGCAAAGGACATCAGAATAGCTGGAGAAAAATTGATATCTTTTGTCCTTTCCTAGTTCACAGACACACAATTTAGTATATGTTTACTAAAAAAAAGTTTCCAAACAGAGATGCAATGACTTGAATATAAAAGAAGCCTAAGGAATTGAAAAATACAATGATGAGATAAATAGAGAGTTGTCGCCAACAGATCTGTGGGGCATGCAGCTCCCCTTATATATGGGGTATAACCTGGATTTGCTTCTTTGATGGGGCAAGGTTTTTTATTTATTTATTTATTTTATTATTATAGGTTTTATTAATTTTTTAAAATTACAATCTTTAGAGCTTAGTAAACAACATGTTGTCTGGGTTCACATATTTAATATTAACTTCTTCAATATAAATCTATTCAGTACTGCACAATCCAGTATTTTTTCCTTGATCTTCCTTTCTTCCCCTTATTTTTTCCCTTTTCCACTTATTACACAATTACAATTCTTAGTACTATTGATGTATACAAAATTAGATATAGAAATCTTCATCATATTTTACTAATATTATAGAAATAACAATAATATCAATTTATAAGTCAATATCCTATTTTTCATGCTCTTATTAAAGTTTGATCTCCCATCAATATATAAAGTATCTTTGTCAGTTATGATTTTCTCAATATTAATTACATTTATGTAGCTAAAAAAATTATTCATACCAATCCTCCTCTTATTTTCAAATTTCCCACATCAAAAGAAGAAGAAAAATGCTATTTTAATTCTAAATCATATGTTCCATTATAAAAATCTAGTTATATCTAAGGGTCATCCATTTTTAAAATCATATTCAAACAGGTATATTAAACAGATAGTGCCCCCTCTGATAGATCAAATCCTCTGTTTTTTAAGTCTAACTCTCGCTTTCTTTCTTTGCCAAGCAGCTTTCCAGGCCAAGGCAATTAAATTGCCCAAGAATTTTCTTTCTATTTTTGTGAAAGCTGCTTGGCATGAGAAAGACAATTTGGGTAGAGTATTTTTGGGGAGGAATTCCGCCCATCCACATTCCCTAGACATTTCTCCTGCCCACTCTATGTTTCATTTTCTAGAATCTTCTTCCTTGTCATCAGGTGTATTTCGAAGAAAGGAGTAAAGGGTCTTTTGTATTTTTATTGTTATAGGTAGCTCTTGCAGTATTTTATTTGTGTATGGCAGTCCATATTTCCCTTCTCATATCTCCTCCATCTCTAGGTTCATTTCTTCTGCTTCACCCTCTGATTTCTGGTTTATTTGTTTATACTTTGTAGTCGTTGTCTGGGAGCTTTCCAGTTGTAGGTTCAATTTGGAGATTTGGTCCTTTATATCATCTAGGTTATTTTTAGTCTCATTATGGTTTCTTTTTATGTCCTCTTTGTGTGCAAGAATTGTTTGATGAATTTGCTGTAGCATAGAGAGTATTTCCTTCTGAAATGTATTTGTTTTTTCTTGAGGCATCATTCCTAGAAATCCTGTAGTATCATCAGTTTCAGTAAGAATGAAACAAAATTTCCTCTAGTTTTCTGGTCTTTATATATAGCCTTATAATCCAGTCCTAATAGCAATATTTTATAGTAATCCTTTGTCTCAAGTATCCTGAAAATTATCAGTCAGGCAAGGTTGTAATCCACAATGTTCCCAGTGTTCAAAATGTTCAACCTCCCTGAAGCGAGACATATTCAAAAATCAAATTTTCTTTCTCTCCCATTAGCTCTTGAGATTAAAAGTCCAAGCTCAGTAGGTATTTATAGTCCATGAAGGTCAGGATAATAAATATGCCAAAATATTTTCCTTTATTGCCAGCTGTTCTCCCTTGAGCTGAAAGTTACCAAGCAGCCAAGGAGCTACTTATAGTGCTATATTCAAATCCGCCACTCAATGTCATTCAAAGTCCATTTTCCATTCTTAAAACAAAGGGTTGATTTCTTATATGTCTTATATTTCACCTCAATAGTTTTTTTTACCAAAGAGAAAATCTTAGCAATTATCTCAGTTCTCAGATTTATCAAAACTGTAGCTTTGTATTACTTTCACTTCAGTATTCTGTATTTCTGTCTCCCATAAAAATTTAAAATGCCACTTCCGTTCACATCCGGAGGTTTTAAGCTTGTTGGGAGCCTTTCCCAGGAAATTCAGTTGTAAGATAGTAAAGAAAGGATCAATATTCTCACCCAGTCCAAACATGCTGTTTACAATGTGCTAATTAAAGCTTTTGTTCTTCAGTTGTCAGCAGCTAATGGTCGGCTGCAGAGGTGTGGCCGGTCTTTCCCCTGCCAGTTTAGAGGGCTTTCCTTGGATCGAATGGAGAGACCTCCATCTCTCCGTGATTGACAAGGCACCCCTCCTTCTTCATCGCCTCTTTGGGGCGACTTTAGGCCCTTTTCAGGGCCCCCAGCAGGGCAAAATTGGGCACAGAAGGCAGAACTCTGCCTTCCTGTATCCCATCTCGCCGCGATGCAAAACCGGAAGGGGGCAAGGCCTGCCAATAGTCTTGCTGAATGCCTTTGTTCAGCCCTCCCCTACTCATGACAGGCCCTTGCATTGGGGGGAGAGGTGTTAGCTCTGCCTTTGTCTTCTGAGGCCAGCGATAACTGTCTCATCTGGTTGCTAGGCAATTCTTCCAGGTGAGTCCCCTCAGGCTGATGATCTTCTTCATCTTCTGAGTATGAGCTGGTCATGACATCTTTGAATTGTAATACTGGAGGAAATTGTTGAGAATGCTTTGGATCACACAAAGAGTAAATCATTCAATTGCTGATGAAGTAAAATCAGATAACTCACTGGAAATACTAACAATGAAGATGAAGCTTAATTAATTTGGACGTAAATACACAGACAAGATCCTATCTGAATTCGTCACCAGGACCAGAGGTTTATTCTTCCAAGCTTTTGGACTCATGCTGGAGCTCATCTTCAGGCAACTTCTCTCTTTCCAGAATGTGTGCATTGGGCTATTCTGTGCATACTATTTATGTAGTGCCTGGTTGTGTGTGGCTTTTAGTTGCTAATTGGGATGTTGATGGCTGGCTATTAAGTCATTGATTGTTATATCTTTTATGCCCTCAGCTCCAAAGTTCCTGTAAGTGTTAAATCCTATTGACTGACAAGGGGCCCATTTTCTAGGCTTCAATCCTTTCTCTGGCTATTTTTGTTCCTGCTTGGCCAACAATCTTAGTAGCTGCAAAATTGAACGCACACACATTCTGCAAAATGATATGGTAATGAAAAGTCAATTTAACTGAATGATTGAACAATAAAGTTTCATCTGCAAGTGGTTCTGTAAAACTTCACCTATCTGTCTATACATCTATCACTCACTTGAATTAGAGAGTGAGAGAGAGAAATATTTTGTTCATCTTCCTCACAAAATAACTCAGCTCCTGGAACTAAAGCTCTGCTATTGTTCTATCAGCTACAAAAGCCCAGTCAAGCAATATCCTTATGCAATAGATTGATACCAACTAAGCTTGCTCTAGAGCAAAGTGACAACAGTTTTTCTCGCTACTATTCCTGCTAACTGAACTTTCAAGTGGTATTGGTACAGTATTTGATCTTTAGAAAGAAAGTGTTACATGCTCATAATCATAGTGCTTTGTACTATGACTAGAAATGTGCATGCTTAAGAGAATTATTGAGAAGCAATTTCAAAACAGGAGACAAATCTACAGACAGATGTATGAATAGAGGCATTCATTCATTCTAAAGGCGATGTAAAGCAACTGTTCTGGAGGGAAAAAAAGAATTGTAGTCCAAAAGCATCACTCAGACCGCAGCAAACATTGCTGTCAAAATTTTGTAAAAACAGCTTTCTCCTATTGAGTTCAGTTGATTTGAGAGGTTTCTCTCTTAAAAAACATGTTAAAAATAAAGTTGACTCTTACTGGTAACCAAAACTGAAAGCTCTTGACAGCAAGCTCCTGAATTTTGGATGTTCCAGATTTGGCGGAAGAGACTTTAACCAAGCATAGACTGATTTTAAGGCTAAAGCACAAATTTACTTTCAATATTTGTTGAAATGTATTATGACCAACAACTGTAGAAAAGAAAAACATTCTGCTGTTTAACAATGGAAAAACAAACAATATGCTTGGATATCCAATATTGGAAATAATCATATTTCTGAAAAATTCTATCCAGGGGACCGAGGACTTGTCGATGTATAGTATATATTTATAATAATAATAATAATAATAAAGTTGGAAGGGACCTTGGAGGTCATCGAGTCCAACCCCCTGCTCAGGCAGGAAACTCTATACCATTTCAGACAAATGGCTGTCCAGTCTCTTCTTAAAAACTTCCAGTGTTGGAGCATTCACCGCTTCTGGAGGCAGGTTGTTCCACTGGTTAATTGTTCTAACTGTCAGGAAGTTCTCCTCAGTTCCAGGTTGCTTCTTCCTTGACTAGTTTCCATCCATTACTTCTTGTCCTGCCCTCAGCGCCTTGGAGAATAGCTTGACTCCCTCTTCTTTGTGGCAACCCCTGAGATATTGGAATACTGCTATCATGTCACCCCTAGTCCTTCTTTTCATTAAACTAGACATACCCAATTCCAGCAAACGTTCCTGATATGCTTTAGCCTCCAGTCCCCTAATCATCTTTGTTGCCCTCTCTGCACTCTTTCTAGAGTCTCAACATCTTTTTACATCGTGGTGACCAAAACTGGATGCAGTATTCCAAGTGTGGCCTTACCAAGGCATTGTAAAGTGGTATTAATACTTCACGTGATCTTGATTCTATCCTCTGTTAATGCAGCCCAGCACTGTGTTGGCTTTTTTGGCAGCTGCAGCACACTGCTGGCTCAATTTAAGTGATTGTCCACTAGGACTCCGAGATCCCTCTCACAGTTACTACTATTGAGCAGGTACCCCTATACTATACCTGTACATTTGGTTTTTTCTTGCCTAAATGTAGAACCTTACTTTTTTCACCATTGAATTTCATTTGTTAGATAGCGCCCAATGTTCAAGTCTGTCCAGGTCCTCCTGTATCTTAAGCCTGTCTTCTGAGTGTTGGCTATTCCTGCAGCTTGGTGTCATCCGCAAATTTGATGAGTTCCCCATCTATCCCCTCGTCCAAATCGTTGATGAAGATGTTGAAGAAGCACTGGCCCCAGAACAAGCCCTGGGCACCCCACTGCACACTTCCCTCCATGTAGATGCAGGTTCCATGAGGACCACACGCTGAGTACGGCCGGTCAGCCAGCTACGAATCCATCTGGTGGTGATGCTGTCTAACCCACATTTTTCTATCTTATCGAGTAGTAGGTTGTGATCTACTTATCAAATGCCTTACTGAAGTCCAAGTAAATTATATCCACAGCATTCCTCTGATCCACTAATTTTGTCACTTGGTCAAAGAATGCAATAAGGTTTGTCTGGCATGATCTGTTTTTGACAAACCCATGTTGGCTTTTAGTAGTGATTTTGTTTGCCTCTAGGTGTTCGCTGATTCGTTGTTTGATTATCTTTTCCAGAATCTTCCCAGGTATTGAGGTCAGGCTGATAGGTCTGTAATTTCCTGGGTCCATTTTTTTCCCTTTTTTGAAGATGGGAACTACATCAGCTCTTTTCCAGTCCTCCCCAATTCCCCACCATTATAAATATAGTATTTATTTCCAGTAGCCTGTGTAGCTGTTTCAAAATTGCCAGTTAACTATATAGTTCGCAGGCAGAGCTTCAGCTAAATTACTTAATACTGATTGATGATGTAGCTCAAAAATTAGTGTGTTGATGTGGATAGTTATATTAATGTCTAATGAAATAAAATGTTAGGGAGCAAAAAGAAAATGATCATAGATTGTCCTGTGGAAGTGAACTAACTGTGATCTGAGATTCTTGTCCTTAGTATATGGCAATTTAATCAAATCAGATTAGAAAATGAGTATTAACTTCATGTACTTAAAATGAAAGCTTTAGAAACAACAACTGCAAGTCCTGACTATGAAAGAAACTGAACAAAATATGTTTATCCTATAAAGCCTAGGACAGAAATGTCATCAAATCAAACTGAAGTATACTTTGAACCCTTAAAATTATGCCACTAGCTATATTCCATTACCAAGCTTTCAACTTGATTTTTTAAAAGTAGCCATTCATTATCTTCAGTAATGGGCTGTCAAAACTGGAATACTGAACCTATATCACATAGAGTAATAATCGGTCAATCTGCATTGTTAGTTCAGATTACTAACTTTATTTACAAAACCTCTGGGCAATTTTAAACAAGATAGTTGACTTGAACTTTAAAAAAAATTGTAAGTATTTCATTTGGGCCCAATTAATCTGAACATTGGTAGAAGAACAATGTGTATGACCAGTATTTATTAGATTTGATATAATTTGTGTATGCATATATAATATGACTAGTCAGCTGAAGTAAATACACCTAACTAAATAATATTCCCAAGAATAAGAAAAAACATTACTTTTGTGAATATATAATAGACTAATAAATGTACAGTATATGTTGAAGTTGCCAGAAGATATCATCTCAGGAGTATATATTTGTATGGCAAATAAATCAGACAATTTATAAATAATATATAATATGAATTAAGTCAGTGTATTGTTTAGCATATAATACTGTGATTAACTACAAAAAGGCATCTAAAAACAGCAGCTGTAGCATCCTTCCACAGCAGGGTATCACAAACCAAATGACATGTCAGTATATAGAATTGTAACTACCATAACCATAACTCTCAAATTTGTATAATGAATTCTAGACCTGATTGTTCTTGCTTACAGATAGTTTTAGTTCATTAATACAGAAATGAAATGAAATAGTTGCATAAAGTGAAATGAAAAGCGTTATAGTTTTTTTAATTGCCTATGCAAAAAATCTAAGATGTAAAGGAGTGTTATTAATATAATGAACGGTTAAAGAGAATTATTGCTATGAACCACTCTGATTATAGTTTATATATGTATATGTGTGTGTGTGTATTCTATGAATGAATGAAAATTATCAATATGAAACAAAACTAAAACATTTATAACCACATGGGGATACATAAGGCAATTTGTGAACAAGACTTCCGGTTTTTTAAAAACAAATTCATGAGTAGCATCAATAGCCAAAGCTTTTAATGACAAATAATATTATCTGTTGACATGAAATTGCTACTAAAATACATTTTAATGCCTAACCAATAAACTAAACCCAAAACAGTACAAATGTTGAAAATAGATACCCATGGAGTTATCTTAGTTACCTTAAAGAGTCTATAGACAGAAAGACAGGATAACCTACATAATTATCTATTTTTATGGAATGTATTTTAATGGAGAGAGAGAGACATACAAATAAGCACTGAATACAAAGATTTCATCTGGCTATCATGATTTATAACTGCTTAAAGACACAGCTTTTTTCAAATTGTCAATCCATGGTTCTGTATAATGTCTAACACAATGTCACATGCCATTCCAAATATTAAATATGTATTAAAGTGCTAATTTTTTCTTTCTTGGATCTCCAGGCAATTAACTTTATTAGCTATCCCAAAGTACACAGACATTCAATAAAAGGCATGATGCCATACATCATGGCATCATCAAGTAAATGATAAAATGTATGTTGAATCAGTGATGCTATATCATGGTATGAATGATGCATAGTATGTAATTTGCATCATTCTATGTGATATTATTTGCCTCCTCAACCACTCTATGGGCTGTTATGGCCACATACTATTTTGAGGTAAGTTGAGTATGCATCCATCCACTTTCTCAAAAGTTTGTTGTTTGCTTCAGTCATTTGAAAAATTATATACCTATCTCTATATCCTGTATAGCACAGAAATATATTGTATATCATACCTGTAGATTTATTAATGGATATCTGTCAAATTCCACATATCTATAACTAGACCGCAATAACAAAATACCCAGGCAAGTGTAAAAATATGACATATTTTATAATACTAACATAGATATAGTATAAACAAGTGGCTTTCCTTCAAATATTTTTCCCTGTGTTTCATTCTCTTAATTATTTGGAAAATCTAGAGGTGCCTTTATCATATGGTTTACAACCCACTTCATCAAAGGTATGAAGAACAATGCTTATTTGGCAGATATACTTGTGTACACACACACACACACACACACACAAACATATATGAATGTATTAGAATGGCGCCAACCCTGTTAGCCTTTCACAAACTTCTAAAAACACGGCTATGTACCCCGGCCTGAGCTCAGAATGTGTTAAGATTCCCATTTCTCAGCTTTATTGTTAGTTGGTTAACTATCTTAGCTGCTCTATGCATTTATTTTATAGATGTTTGTACTATTTTATTTTTTAAATTGTTTCAACTGTTTTACAGTTTTAGACTTGTAAGCTACCCAGTCACTTGATTGGGATGGACAGCTAAATAAAATTATTTTATTATTATTATTATTATTATTATTATTATTATTATTATTATTATTATTATTATTATTATTATTATTATTATTATTATTATTATTATTATTATTATTAAGTTGGAAGGGACCTTGGAGGTCATCTAGCCCAACCCCCTGCTCAGACAGGAAGCCCTATACCATTTCATTTCAGACAAATGGCTATCCAGTCTCTTCTTAAAAACTTCCAGTGTTGGAGCATTCACCACTTCTGGAGGCAGGTTGTTCCACTGATTAATTGTTCTGTCAGAAAATTTCTCCTTAGTTCTAGGTTGCTTCTCTCTTTGGTTAGTTTCCATCCTTTGCTTCTTGTCCTGCCTTCAGGTGCTTTGGAGAATAGCTTGACTCCTTCTTCTTTGTGGCAGCCCCTGAGATATTAGAACACTGCTATCATGTCACCCCTCATCCTTCTCTTCATTAAACTAGACATACCCAATTCCGTTCCTTATATGTTTTCGCCTCCAGTCCCCTAGTCATCTTTGTTGCTCTTCTCTGTACTCTTTCTAGAGTCTCAACACCTTTTTTACATCGTGATGACCAAAACTGGATGCAGTATTCCAAGTGTGGCTTTACCAAAGCATTGTAAAGTGGTATTAATACTTCACGTGATCTTGATTCTATTCCTCTGTTAATGCAGCCTAGCACTGTGTTGGCTTTTTTGGCAGCTGCAGCACACTGCTGGCTCATATTTAAGTGATTGCTCACTAGGACTCCAAGATCCCTCTCACAGTTGCTACTATTGAGCAAGGTACCACCTATACTATACCTGTACATTTGGTTTTTCTTGCCTAAATGTAGAACCTTATTTTTTTCACCACTGAATTTCATTTTGATAGCGCCCAGTGTTCAAGTAAAGCCATTAAAACAATTAATTAATTATAGTTTTAAGAATTTATGTTTATTACAGACAAAACTTTATGCCTGCATGGAAACAAACAAAATATAAATAAAAAGCATACAAACAATTTGGGTATATATTACATGTATGTGTATTACATGCATGCACACAGGCATAAGTATACTTTCATCAGGATAGCTTCACTTCTCTGGTTATCCTACTGAGAAGCAGAAAACAGAATGGAAAATGATATGGGAATGCCAAACTGATCTTCTTGGGAATAACAGTTTTATTGAAACTTAGTGATGATCCCCAAGGAGACCTGAAGCTCAGATTCTTTCTGCATGACAAATAGCAAAGCTGTTGGAGACAATATCTGTGACATCTAATCTAAATTCCTTAAGACATCCAAAGATGATTTCAGGAAAGGCAAAATACCGTTTTTGGGTTTTGTTTGCTTGTTTTTCTTTCTTATCCTCCTGAAATCATTCCCCCTCAGCTCCATTATGCTAACAACTCAGGGCAGAGGTTAGTCCAAAACTTGAATATTATACTTCTATATTTCAGGAATGGGCAACACTCAGTCTCGTAACTGCAAACAGCAACTGTGTCTCTTTTGTGCACTCCCTCTGAATGCACTGCCAGATTTAAACTTCCTATTCTTTAGATATGGGAAACACATACCACCATAATGTAAATATTAGAATAGATCTAACACCCATTTTATAAAGATTATAAACATTTTATAAAAATTCCTTGTGTATTTTCTTCCAACCTCTCATCTACTTTGACCCTGTTTTCCCAAATGCTGAAGGCCAGTCCCCAACCTCCAAAAAAATTCCCACTACACTTAGATAGGAAGCAATGGATTATGGAAAACAAGAAATGAAAAGTGATAATTTCCCTTTCTTCACACAATGGAGTAACTAAACATTTGTATTCCATGAGTATCCAAGTAGCAATAAGTGGCTGGTGGGAAAAGAGGGGGGAGAGAATGAGAGGGGGTTACCAGAATGCCCTTTAAAAAAAAAAATTAAATGTTTGATTTCTTCTTATTATTGCTTAAAATCGTGTGTGTGTGCTTTTGTTTGTATGTTTTACTTAGATAACAAAAATGAGAGGTTAAAAAACAATCAAAATTTCATTTTTAAAAAATTATACCTTTTTTATCAATAAATAAAAATATTTCTAGAAATAATTTCACTGCATTTACGTTGTTGGTGATGCAATGAAATTAACTCTTTATTCAAATATATTGTTCCATTTCAATAAGAAGCAATTATATGTATTAATTCAACCTTGAAATTTAATATTCAATCACATGGGAAAAAATGAACTTTCAATAAAAAAATATTTTGTTCAGCATTAGAAACACAGACGTGGTTCCAACTATTCAGTGGTTTGCAGATTAATAGACTGGTTAATATTAACCAGGGATGGCGATAATGAACAATAGCATAAATATGAATGTCTGTATGTTGTCTGTAAATACACTTTTTGTATATTCTTGTTTTTTAATTTCCCCTTTTTTAAAGTAATCTATTATTTTTCTTTTTTATTCTCTTTTCTTTTTGTATTTAGTTAATTAAAAAGGGAGACAGGGAGACTAGAAAATGTTATGCTACACGGCATACATGTTCTTAGTTCCAATTCTATTTTGAAAATATTAAATATACGGTAGAAGGATCATGTACAGTTTACATCCACCCCATTTTCCTTCTCTCTCTTCTTCAAATAAATTACTTGAATGCTCTTATTCAATAATTGGATCCTGGAAATGTTGAGCATGGGTTTCTTATCAAACAGCATACTGGGACATTATCAGAGAATTTTACCATTAATAAAGAAATTGAGTGTTCCTTTGGTCTGCTTAGCTGACTGATACTAGATGATCAAGTTAAGTATACAATGAAAGGAAACAAAAAAATCAGCTTAATACATGAAGGAAAAAACCCTCATAAATATATCAAATGGATATTTGGACTGAAGGGACTTATTCTATTGTTTATGCTAGCTTATCTCCTACTGTGGAAACACTGCAAAATACTCCAATTATGCAAACACTTCCTGAAATATTCAGCTACAGAACTTTTAGAATACCTTGAATTATTATTCAAATTTTTGAAACCATAACTGTTTTGTCAGCCACAAAGAAAACAATACAATAGGCATGAACTAACTGAAAATATTGTCCATAAAATCTTTTTCATAGGACTTCAAAATATAAATCAATCTTTTCTATTCTTTGGAATCAACAACTTGAATTATAATGATGTGGTTTAAAATAAGATCTACAGTGAAGTATTTGTATTGTCTAGATGCCCTTGGAGCAGTAAACACATATATTGGCTCTCAGAAATATGCTCTCTCTGGAAGAATCATATATATTGTGCAGTATCTTCATTCCTATGGGACTAGAATTCATTCACAAGTACTCCTTGAAGTGCTCATTCATTCTAAAGAAAAAAATTCTTGCCTATATTTACTGACACACAACACTTAACAAATTAATATAAAATTAATTACATTTTCTGTGTTTATCATTTTGCCTTCAAAATATGCAAATTCTTATAAAATATAGTACATCCGTTCAATTACACCATCATTTTACTTCAGTTCTAATATGCAGGTGATGAAGCTTACTTTAACATGCACATACTTAGAATAATGTGACTTCTGATATTTTATGAGATTTATAGAAAAGAAATTCTCATGGAATTCAGTAGGATTTGTTCCAGTATAAAATTGTATAGGTAATCCTTGACTTACGACTATTTGTTTAATGATTGTGTGAAGTCATGATGGCACTGAAAAAAGTGATTTATGAACAGTCCTCACACTTACAACCCTTGTAGCATTTCCTGGTCAAAATTTGGACACTTGGCAATTGGCATTCAGTGTCCCAGGGTCATGTGATCACTATTTGAGATCTTCCCGGGGTTCTGATAAGTGTAGTCAATAAGGAAGCTGGATTTACTTAACAATGCAGTTTGTTTAATGACAAACAAGCTTGGCAGAAACGTGTGACTAACTTAAGAGCTGCATTATTTAGCAATGAAAATTCTGTTCCAATTGTAGTCATAAGTCAAGGATTAACTCATAGAATTGCTTCTTTAAGGAGCTTTCCACAATAATACAACAATAATACAATTATTGTGTAATTCATATAAACTACACTGAACTAATCTTAGAAGAACAAAATAAACATATAATGGCAAAATGGTTGAATGAGATATACATAAATACATTTCAATAACTGGGTTTGGGAAAAATATGATACACCAAATCTTCTAAACTTATAAACAAGGCAGTATTGTAATTACTATAAAAGCAGCAAAGAAACTCACAATCAGATGTGATATATTTTTCTGGCAACTTTTATAGCAAGACATGATATCCAATATATTCTTTGATCTGTTAACTTAACAGTTGAACCTGACACAATGCAAGATGCCCAGAGAAGTAGTTGTGATTAAATTGTTAGAAGAAGAATTTGGGGGTTCCACGAACCAGAATGACAAGAACAAATAAAAAAAAATCCAGACATACTGTGAGAAAGGAGATCCATTTATTCCCAAGAACAAAGAGATTTGTTTTGAGGGGTAGACTACAGAGAAAATTGAGTCCAGAGACTTGGTTTTATCTGTGGTGTGGGCTTGAGGGTATGGTTTGTGTACGTGCTGTTTTTAGTGTGTCCTTCCTGTGCAGATTGAGGTACTCCTGCCCTGGGCTTTGTCTCTGAGGTACATGTAAAAATCCAGAAAGGAAGATCACCCTTGCCCTCAAATATGTAGATTCCTCCATATGTGTGGATTTATTATGAGGGGATCTGGCATCTTCCTTACCTGAGAGAATTCTTGTTCTTTGATGGAATCAGCGAGGTGCTAGGAAGGGAGGGCAGATGAGAGACCTTTTAATTTCCAACAAAGTTTATGCAACTTTTATTCCTGAAGGAATCATTAATATGTGCTCAGACCTCTGATACACAACTGATACCAATACCATAAAAATACACTGAAAACAGCATTAGCAAAGACAGGGAAATACGCAGAAGTTTTCTATCTGACTTCTGGCTAAGAAACGGCGAACTGAGAAGAGCCAACAACTTTGGCAGAGTGATGAGCTGGCGAGCAGACCAGCTTTTCATAGTTCTTCTCCAAATAAGGAGAGGACTTGAGATTGTTCACAAGTGCTTCACAGAGTTGTTACTCATGAGGAGGCCACTTAAGAGCAATCTCCAGCAGGCTTAAATCTCTGTAAGATAAGGGAATAGACAATTTTGCTCAGTCCACATTAGTGACTTTAAAATATTGGGTTTGCATACTTTTTAATCACTTTTGGATATTGCTTGTTAACTGTTTTTCAGCTATTAGGAACCTTTGGATCAACAAGTTTCTTTTTCTTCTTTTTTCTTCTTTTTTCTTCTTTTTTTCCCTTCTTTTCTGGTTTTCTTCCTATTTTTTCATTTCTGCACTATTTTTCCTTTTTAGTGTGTTTTTAGTTTATATTTCTTCTTATCTTTTAAATTATAACTTTTAATAAAATTAATATAAGAAGGAAAAGATAGGGAAATACATTTTCTTGTATTATCTATTAATGAAATTTAACTACATTGCTTCTAAATAAAGTACAAAAGGGGAAGAGACAGGTAGAGATTACACTGAAAAAATACCAGAATACACAGCTGCAAGGACATAGTCCTCTTTTTTGAAAAAAGAATGTTTTTGTTTTCCATAAAAGGAAACACAGAAGAAAAAAAGAGTGATGCAACTTCTATGAAACCAGGAGAATATCTGAAAATAGAAAAGCATTTTCCTCCCAATAGCCTGCAGTCTATAAAAGTAAAATGATCTTTGTGCCCTAGAGCATAAGCATTCATGAGTATCTGATAAGGACAGGGATTTCTGATGGATTAGCAGCCTATGTGCTGCTTTGATAGAATAAGATGGGATGATAAATTCTATAAGGTGTGTTAGTCACAGCACCAAGTGGATAGAGGAACTTTTAACACTGTGGTATAAAGAAGTAATTTACACTTATATCTTGAGAATATTAACTGAAAGTCAAGAACTATCTTTCAAAAAGCTCAGCTATTTTGAACACTTAATCCCACAGTAAAAATCACACCCACCCCATGATGGATCTGACAAATCATAAATAATCTTCATACACTCTATACACAATCACAATTTCCATGACCCAACACATAGAAGGAAACACTTCCTTCCAAAAGAATCCTTAACCTCTATATAGTACCCTTGTATGTAGAACAGAAGTAAATGCTAACCATAAATTTATCTGATAAGATAAGATAAGATAAGATAAGATAAGATAAGATAAGATAAGATAAGATAAGATAAGATAAGATAAGATAAGATAAGATAAGATAAGATAAGATAATCTTTATTGTCATTTTTATATTGTGGGCACAACGGCACACATCAAAAATGAAATTTAGTTGCTCGCTCTCAAAGTGAAACACATACATGACACACACCTAAACATACTATGAACAACATATATATAGACCCACATCCCTACATATACATAGCAAATAAATATAAATACTGTCCATCTTGAATATATAACGCAAGGAGGAAGCTTGAGAGTTCGCAAGGTTAATACTGTATGGAATGAAACTATGGCTGAATCTGGATGTTCTGCTACAGATACCACGAAGCCTCCTCCCAGAAGGTAACAAGGAAAACAGGTCGTGAAGAGGATGTGTAGTGTCCCAGATAATCTTACGGATCCTGCTCAAGCAACACTTCTGTGCTATGTCCTGGATGGGAGGGAGGGAACTGCCAATGATCTTTTCAGCCATTCTCACCACTCTCTGCACCGCCTTCCTGTCTGAAGCAGTGATGCCTCCAAACCAGACTGTGATGCTGTATGACAGGATGCTCTCGATTGTCCCCCTGTAGAAAGTGGTCAGGACAGGGGAAGGAAGATGTGCTTTTCTCATGCGGCGCAGAAAATGCAGGCGCTGCTGTGCCCGCTTCACCAGTTTCTCACTGTTGAGCAACCAAGTCAGCCTACTCATTAGCTGCACACCCAGGAATTTGATGCTGGTAACCATCTCCACAGGTGATTTTCTGTGGTTACATGTTATTTTTTAAAAAAGAGTGATTATGTTCTTATTAGAATTTTAATCAAATAGTTAGATTCAAAGATTATACTAAATCTTATTTGTGCATAACAAAAATGAGCAATAGTGAATCTCAGATGCCCATCATCTTCTGTCTGGCCATGAATTCAAGAACATCCAATGTTCAGACAAATAATTGTGTTTTTTAAACTATTTTATGTTAATCATTACTTGTTTATAAAAATAAAGTTAGAACTATCTAAAAACTGATATAAACTGAGTGATAGTCATAGGTTTGAATGTAATGGGAAATTCAGGATTAAAACAAGCTTGATCAATCACTGTGTTTTATTCTTATTTTTTGCCCCAAATAACCATTTAAAATACTATAATAACTGTTAGGATCCATTGCCTCCCTAAGATCCTGCTTTGCTGCCTCATCATGGCAGGGAGGTGTTCCTAGGAGGCATGTGTGAAGAACATTCAGAGTATATCTCAAGAGTAGATACACCCAGCGGAGTTACTCAAAACATGAAGGTCATCCCAGCTGCCCAGCTAAAGCAAGCAAATACCTTTATCATACAGCAGCTATATAAAGATGCTGGAAGCAGATGTTCACTCCAGTAACAATGGCAAAAATATGGTTTCATATTGTTGAAATGATAAACCATTCCTGTATTTTAACACAATGATGGATGGATAGACAAAATAAAATGACTGATGATTCATATGAGATGAATTGTCTTTATGGTCACTAAGAGTCAAGATTTAATTTAGATGTTTAATTTTCTTCTACTAAAATGATGAACTTATCATTTATTAAATCAGTTGCTGGTATTACACAAAACAAATAATAAGGAAATAATTTATGAAGTACAACAATATCCTGGTCTACTTTTAGTGGAAAATATTCACAAAACTTCTGGACATTTCCTCACAATTTTCATTATAATTTTAGTTATCTCTGAAGACAGAGATATGTGGGGGTCCAGAAGCATTTCCAATTTACAAAGATATTCTTTTGGAGTACAACTCATCCCAAAAAGATTTTATATTGATTGCCAGGTTCTGGGACAGTAACACTTAATACTTCCAGATGAAATGATCTGGATTAAGCAACATAGTGTATATAAATATATACACTTTTATATATCCAATTGAAACCTAATATACCCCCAAATATCTTAACAATGAGAGGGCATGGGTTCAATATATTTCTGATCTATATAAACAGCTTCAATAGAAAAGAATCCGTGTTAAGTCTGCAATGGATAGTTATGTAAAGCATAGGGCAGACAGAATACTAAGTAATCTATTTCTACATAGCTTTATGGTATATTTAAATCATCCTCAAAACTGAGGTTCCTTTTAGCATGAAATTTAAATAAGAGGAAAGCAAACCTACAATCAGAATACTATTTATTATTAACATGTATACATTCAATTTCCCCTTTTCTTCATTTTAACATTTCTAGTTTGTTGATGAACTAGCTCTATTTGGAATAATTAACACAAAGGACTTCAGAATTCAATGACTGAAAATAATTGCTTCACTCTTTTCTTTTCTGAATATGCTAGAGCCCAAGCTAAAGATTTAGAGCTGACTGGACAAATATAAAAGATGTCAGAAACAGTGACCACTGACATGCCATTCAAGGCGCATGGAAGAACATTCAGGCTTGAATGCCTCTAAACTGCTCATTGGTAAGATCAGCTATCAGTGAGGCACAAGTGTAAGTCAGCACAATTCACTGAGCCTGCCATGACCTTAAAATCATTGCTCCTGGGGCATGTTCATCCACCAATTAGTTTATATGCTCACTGGAAATCTATTGCTCAGTAAATGCACTGGCCTCTCATTCCACAGTGTTGATGAAGTGTGTGTGATGCCTTTTCTCTTCACAACTTGACCCCTAAAGCTGACCCATCTAAAACTAAGGTATTCATGCCAATTGAGTACACCACCATCACACCAGCTTATCACGGGTCTCAATAGTTTCTTTAAAAGCCATTATAGGTCTTTTTTTTTTCTCTAGCCTAGAACGATTTGCTAGACAACTCAGCTAAACACAGTTTTAAATTTGCTAATGTTGGGAAGAACATTTTTAAACAGAGGGTGAAGCATAACCAAACAGACAAATATAGTCCAGAATCACAGAAAAACTAGGATAATAGCACACAAACATTTCTTATTCTGGGATGCAATCTTTAAAGATTATTGTAGAGGAAAAAGCATTGATATATTGCTCTCACCAGGAAGAAAGAAGATACACAGGTATTTTTCATCATTCAAGGACCATGGAAAAGATTATGTTAAATAAAATATGTTTGAATGATGCATACATTTTGAAATTCTGCATAAAATAAGGTTTTCAACAAGCAAAAGATTTGTAAATATTTCATTTCTTTGGTATTGTCTATTTAAAAGTAAATAAAACAATTATTTATTTAAAAAGTTATTTAACTCATTTATTTACTATAAAGCCAGAATAATTATTTTGAATGTATCGGGAGGTGCCTTAAAAAAAATATCTGACAAATTATTATCATTTCTCTTAATGCTAAAACCCGTTTATCACTTTTTGTTATGAATTTCTCAAAATTCTATAACTTGGATGATTATATTCTATTGTTCAGATAACTGTGTTTTATTTGGCTCCCAATTATTAATGGCATTTTTCATTTTTCAAATGTGTTGAACCTTTCCTTTCCTTATTTAAAATTATAGTGGTGAGGTAAAATGTAAGAACTTAGTTTTTTAGGCATAACAGCAATATCTATTACTTATCTCATTTTAACATATTAGTTTGGTGCTTTGATTTTTCTTTAAACTAGAAAAAGTCAGATAATGCTATCCTGTTCTAGTGATAATTATGTAATAATTGCATTGTTTAAGCTCTAATAGTTCTAGCTCTAATAATTTAAGCTCCACAGTTTTAAACAGCATGGAGACTGTTTTGTTTTTTAAAAAATTCCTAGGAAACTTTCTCAATTTAAATTTATTACTAGGTTCTGATGGAAAATAAATTATAATCTATTCAATTCTGTCTTTGATTCATATTTTAATATTCTATCTTGTTTACTCAAATAAATCTACAAATTTAATTATTTAATAATTTCTTTTTCAAGGACACTCACTGAAATATTCAGTATGCATATTTCTGTGAAAAACTGCCCCCTTTTGAATGCTATTAATTTTATGTATCTTTGCCACTGAATTTTAGCAAAAGACTCATATGGGACAATGATATACGGAGAGAGTTTGAATAAATCAACAACTCAATTTGGTGCTACTTTCATCTATTCCATAAATGAATTCATCCACAGGTCAAAAAAAGCACACATTCTCTTATATTCAGTAACTAATTGTACTACTTTTAGCTGTAATAATTGCAACTAAGCATTTACTTATTAGGTTTTCACACTGGTTATTAATTTTTCACATTGTTATATTTTCTCCATAGCTAATTGCTTCAAGTCAGTAAAATTGGAGCCATTGTACTGTCCCGCTCACTCTCTCACACACATAACTGTGGTTTAGTGAGTTTATTAATAATAATAATAATAATAATAAAGTTGGAAGGGACCTTGGAGGTCATCGAGTCCAACCCCCTGCTCAGGCAGGAAACCCTATACCATTTCAGACAAATGGCTGTCCAGTCTCTTCTTAAAAACCTCCAGTGTTGGAGCATTCACAACTTCTGGAGGCAGGTGGTTCCACTGGTTAATTGTTCTAACTGTCAGGAAGTTTCTCCTCAGTTCCAGGTTGCTTCTCTCCTTGACTAGTTTCCATCCATTACTTCTTGTCCTGCCCTCAGGCGCCTTGGAGAATAGCTTGACTCCCTCTTCTTTGTGGCAACCCCTGAGATATTGGAATACTGCTATCATGTCACCCCTAGTCCTTCTTTTCATTAAACTAGACATACCCAATTCCAGCAAACGTTCCTGATATGCTTTAGCCTCCAGTCCCCTAATCATCTTTGTTGCCCTTCTCTGCACTCTTTCTAGAGTCTCAACATCTTTTTACATCGTGGTGACCAAAACTGGATGCAGTATTCCAAGTGTGGCCTTACCAAGGCATTGTAAAGTGGTATTAATACTTCACGTGATCTTGATTCTATCCCTCTGTTAATGCAGCCCAGCACTGTGTTGGCTTTTTTGGCAGCTGCAGCACACTGCTGGCTCATATTTAAGTGATTGTCCTTTAGGACTCCGAGATCCCTAATAATTCCCTTCACCAAAAAAACTAAGTCCACCCATGAGCAGACCAATGTTAGTCCACAGAGCACTGACCAAAGAATCCACAAGGCACTTGAAAATTTCTCAATCAAAATAAATCCACCAGACAAATTTAAATCCACAACGCAAGAGAATTCACGAGACAAGAAAAGTCCAGAGTTTCCAAGGCACAATCCAAGTCAAGGCAGGATGTCAATCCAAAGCAAAGCAGGAATCACAATGACTAGAAAGCACACAGCTAGGAAACAAACATGTTGTTCCCAGCTACTCAATTCAGGTCATGCTATAGTATTTCTATAGGTTTAGGTTTGGACTTTGACCTGGATGTTCCAAAACACTTAATTTACACTTTGTTATCCATTCTTCTGTTTGGGTTCTCTGCCTTGCCCCATGACTCATTTTGTAGGTCTATAGGTAAATTGTAGGTAAACTGTTCCACTACTGTATATATCTCACCATCCCGAAAACTGAAATTTATACCCCATTTCTGGTCCTAGTCTCTATGACCATGGAAAATAGTTCCATCTATCTTTTCTACAGATTTTCTACCTAGAACTATGCAGGGTACTCCAGATGTGGTCTCATCAGTGCAGAGTAGAGGAGAAGAAGTTCACATGTCTTTGATAGAGTGCTTTTTCTAATGCAACCCTGCATTAGCTCTTCTAGCCACTATCTCACACTTTCGGCTCATGTCAAGTTGCTTTTCAATAACCATAACCAGGTCCTTCACCGAAGTCATGTTTCCAAACTATGAATTCCCCATATTGCACATGTGCCCTATATTTTTGCCTAAGTGATATAATCTTGTACTTCTCCCTGTTGAATTACATCTCATCTCAATCCTCTAACCCAGGGGTGTCAAACTGCCGGCCCGCGGGCCGGATGCGTCATGACGAAACCGCGCCCACCCCATTGCCGTCAATGGGAAAAAAGTCACAATATGTCATGACATGTCACATGACGTTGCGAGTTTGACATCCCTACTCTAACGTATTCAGATTAGATTGCAACCTTAGTCTCTCATCCTTGACCAGACATAGGATATATAATTCTATTTACTATGGAAGATCCTTCTAAACAATGGATTCAAAGTGAAATGATATTACACAAATTTATAAATCAGTGGTATTTTCATCCAAAACATTTTTCTAGAATAAAACAGATTAAAAATGTATTTATTAAAGCAATCCTTCAAATTTGAAAGAATAAATACACTGCTTTGATAAGGGACATTCTCTTTGAACTCCTCTGATAACATATAATGATTATGATTTGGTTAAAATGAAATATAAGATTTTAGTCTGATTAATATTGATCTGAATTTTGGATTTGATTATGTTTTGGAATGGCAACTATGGAAAACTGGAAAAGTTAAAACTAAAGGAGTTGTATTGAGATTGGTGAAATATTAATGATATTTTTATTTGCAATGATTGAAGATTGGATTGATTTATAAAAATGTTTGATAGAGTATAGGAAATAGAATATAGTGGAGAAATTTTAAAATATACATATATATGATAGCTATATGTTTAGCTTAGAAATAATTAGAAATAACTTAAGCTAATGTAAAATAGTTTAAAAACGTAAAGTTATATTCGTCTATAAAATATGTATGTGAAATAGAATAGAATAAGAGATAGAATTTAATTGAGAAATATAAAGTGAATAATTGGAGTAATACGGTCTGTATTATATGGATACCCGAATTGTATACTATATGTCTATGTAATGCCAATTGGAATATGTTAATAGTTAATTAAGCTCGAAATGGGTGGAAATATTATTGATAGTTTTTTTTTGTTTTGTTTTTTGTTTTATTGATAAAATAGAGAGGGAAATTTTAAAGAAGTAACCTAAATTGTTTATGTATGATTATATGTTCTATTTTGTTTTATGGAGTGCCCTATCTCCACGATGAGTCCTAAGCACTTGGCTGTAAAATTAAAAAATTCAATAAAACTTGTTATATAAAATGAAATCTTTGAAAGTATATAATCTCTACAGACTAAAAGACTTTATAGCAATGGTAAACCTCTCAATAAAGATCATATAGAGCCAACAAACAGGTGATAAACTTTTCTGGTATCAACTTCAATCTCTTTTGGGCGATAGAAATATTAAATTTCAGCAATGTGCACTTATACAAATTTTGAGAATATAATATTCCATAATTTAGGACAACAAAAGGACCAATTTAAAAAATTTATAAGTTATTACTACAGTTAGAAACAGGAGAACTACCATATGGATTAAAGGAAGTTTAGGATACTCAGTTTAGTAATCCCATAGAGGAGACAAATTGGCAGCAGCAATGGAAATCAGGCAGATTTACTTCAGATTCCTACAAATCTTGCAGGAATAGTAACATATAAGCCAGTAAAACCTTGCTCACAGATACTGTTTTAGTCACTATTACAAAAAATTGAAATACCGTATTATTTCTACCATATGTCTGCATTCTCTTGAAATTATTTTGCTGTGCAAGAACTAGTTCTATATACTTTGTTTTATTAAAATAAATTTAAATATCTTAATAAATATCATATATATTTTTCTATTAAATATATTTAATAGAAATATTTATTCTATTAACAAGAAATATTTTAAAATCAAAATGATTGCAAATTAGAATAGTTTTTGAGAAATAGCATAAAACATTTCTTACTTTGTATAACAGTATATAGTTAGTCCACAACCACAAACAACCATTCATTCAATGACCATTTACAGTTACAATGGCACTGAAAAAGTGACTTATGACCAGTTTTCACTCTTATGATAATTGCATCATCCCCATCTGGTTAAAATCCAGACGCTTGGCAACTGGCATGCATTTATGACTATTGCACTGTCCCAGGGTCATGTAATCACCATTTGTAACCTTCCCAGCTGGCTTCCGACAAGCAAAGTCAATGGGGAAAGCCAGATTTTATTAACAACCACATGATTCATAGGGAAAACTTACTTAACAACTGCCTAGTTCGATTGTGATCGTAAGCTGAAGACTACCTGTAATATGGCATGGGTCCAGGCTACTTGAGGGACCATCTCATCTCACTTGGGTTGGCCCATCCCACCCATGCCAGGAGAGGAGGCAAGTTCGGGTCCTGTCAGCCCGAGTATTCCAGCTGGCAGGGTCCAGGAGGAGAGCTTTTTCTGCTGTTACACCTGCCCACCCGGAGTGAGATTGGTTCCAACCTGCTCGACCTTCCGTAAGAGCCTGAAGACCTGGCTCTGACAGTTGGCTTGGGGCTCCAATGGTGGACCATCACAGTGTAGGTAGTTGATCAGTTAACAACAGATCCCACCTCACCACCATCCTGCTCCCATGCTCCCTATCTTTTGATGGGTTCCTGTATTTGGCTTTGTGTAGTATTTTATTTATGCTTTTATCTTTCTATATTTTTTATTTTTTATGATTGTAATCTGCCCAGTGTTATAACGGGCAGCAAATAAATAAATAAATAAATAAATAAATAAATAAATAAATAAATAAATAAATAAATAAAGAAAGAAAGAAAGAAAGAAAGAAAGAAAGAAAGAAAGAAAGAAAAAGAAAGAAAGAAAGAAAGAAAGAAAGAAAGAAAGAAAGAAAGAAAGAAAGAAAGAAAGAAAGAAAGAAAGAAAGAAAGAAAGAAAGAAAGAAAGAAAGAAAGAAAGAAAGAAAGAAAGAAAGAAAGAAAGAAAGAAAGAAAGAAAGATATTGGTCATATTGGAGCTATATAAATAAATCTGCGTTAGTGGATACAAGGCCTAACTGTAAACAGTATGGTGAATACTAGAACCTATGATGTAAAGTTGATAAGGAACATTTATTTAGTACTGTGAGGATTCCTTTATTTGTATTTGGAGCTGTTTGATTGATTTCGAGTATTTTAAATCTGCTCTAAATTTCTGTCTTGTTGACCGTTATTCAAATTGTTTACAGAGTATTTAGCTTTAGCTTTGGTCTGCATATGTCAGTGTCATATAAACTGTAACAGTTGCACTATTTTCTCCAATCCTTACTTTGTTGTTTTTGTTGTCTTAAAAATAATTTGTTTCTTGATTACTCCAATGTTGGGTTTGTAATCAAGTACCACAGACTCCAAAACTAATGGTCTGGCTGTCTTGATAAAAAGGAAGAAACTAAAGTCATTTACTGAAAAGCTTATTCTAGAGAAATAGGATTTTGTGGTTAGCTCCAACCTAATTCTAGGTGAGGATAATTATTCCCCTATTCAAGAACAGAAAGTGGCAGTATAACTAATTATCCAGATGGAACTTCTTCACCTGGAAGAATCACAACACCCTGGCACCCTATGTAGAAAAAGTGTTACAATAAAAGATAGATTTTGATGGAAAATACTTCCCCCACCTCCTCTTTGCTACAAAGACAAATGTTTCTGAGGGACAGAAGAAAGGTTCTTTATCTTCCCAAGATCTGGCCACTTCATTCATCAGTTAACAATTATGTTATAATCTGCTTTATTAGATTGTTTAAAGTCTTAAGGACTTTATGAAAAGATGAGGATATACTATAATTCATTTACATAAAGGACTAATACATGCATTTAGGAACTAGGTTTTTTAAAGACACTTCACATGCCTCTCCCCTCCCCTGCCCTCCTCCGCCTGCTGCTGGAGGGCTAGCTCGGTATTCACAGAGGGCTACAGAGCCCCAGAGTATGCCAATTGAAGGACCAGCAGGCTGTGGCTGCTGACGGACACTGTCAGCCCTATGTGCTCACTGGCCTCTGTATGCGGGGGCCGATGGTGTCAGGCAATAGCCGCCACGGCCCCTGCCTCACCTTGCCTTGTCCCGTGGCAACGGCACCGCGGCCCTGCCCCCTACCTTGCCTCGCCTCACCCCACAGGAAGAGCCCCCTGCCCACCACCCCACCTGCCAGAGATCCCCTGGATCTCCCCCAACCCTGCCCGGCCCCCACAGCATCCCCCCGAGCAACATTGAGGTGGCCATGTCCACCCCGGCCACACCCACCCAGTCAGCTGTGACCACTGCAGCCACGCCCACCCAGTGGGCCACACCCACCCAGCCCCCCTGAAGGTACCACAATGCTGATGCAGCCCTCAATGAAATTGAGTTTGACACCTCTGATCTAGAGAAATAAATAAATATATCTGATAACCCTTATCAGGCAGTTGAAGATTGCTATTGTAATTCCCTTCTCTTCTATAAACTAAACATACTGATATCTTTTAACTGGTCCTTATATTTATTAGGTTTGATTTCCAGATCCTCACCATCCTCTGAACTGGTTCCAATTTGTCACTTTTGTCACAATATTCTAAGTTAGGTCTGACCAGGACAGAATTATAGTGCAGTTACTTATTAATTCCCTTGATTTGGACTTATACTCTTGTTAATGTACCCCAAGACGGCATTTATGTTTTTAGCAGCTGCATAACACTTCTGGTTCATATTGTAGTCAACAGTGATATCCAGATGCTTTTATGAGAAACCAGGTTTCTTCCATCTTATACTATACTTTTTAGTTTTTTTCCACTGACATGCAGAATTACACAGTTCACCTTGTGAAATTCCATCATGTTCATTTCAGACCACTGCTCATGCCTATCTGGATCTTCTTTCCACCCTTTGGAATGCTCACCCTAGTGCCGGGGTATAATTAGCAAGAAGGGAATTAATGTTTGTATTTACATTCCTTAGAGAAAAAAAGAATAAGCAGGCACACAATGGGGAACATTCATTGAAAGTAATGTAGTAGCGCTAACAGTCCTGAGCATGCTTGTAATCCCTTCCTCTTCAGTCGTTCCACTTCCATCTTGTAATCCTTTCCTCTCCAATCTTTCTGCTCTGTGAAGAAAGAAAAAAAGGAGGGCCAATTTCTCCTCTATCTGACCTGTTTTTTCCTTCCCCCTCTTATAGAATGGAGAGATTGAAAAGGAAGGGATTACAAGACAGTAAGCAACAAAATGGGGAATACAGAGGCTGTTTGCAGAGTGAATCACAGCCCTGAGAACACTCAGGACTAAAAATGCCATTGCATTTCTTTAAATGAGTATTGCCCATTGTGTACCTGTCTGGTATCTCCAATCTGTCCACTCTGCAAAATAGAAAAGAAAAGCAACAGATCAGGCAAAGGACAACACAAACTAAATGAAATGACAATCATGTGAATGAGGGACACTGCAAAGATCATAAATATAGGCACTTGTTATAAAGTTATTTTTGTCAGTACCATATGATGAAAGCTCTCGAAGCTTACATTGCTTTTATTGCCTTTTTATATTTTAACCGTATTATGAATATTGTCCTTAATGTTGCCAAGTTATTTATTACATGCACATATTAGTAAATCAAAAGATGAAAGAAAACTTTCCAATTTAATAAAATATTTCACTCTAAATCATTTCACTAATGTGTCTTGCATATATCCTTGAAATATGGGAAAAAAACCTGTATATTGTGGGTTTAACAACAGTATTTTTTCAGCCTACATCATGCTTTATCAACCTCTGCTACACAAGTATACAAGATAGTGCAGGCATTGATTTACCTCCTGTATTTCCATTACTGATGAGAAAGAAGAGGTTTTGAATCCAGAGAAAAGTGGGTTGCTGGAGTCATGTGGATAAAACTGCTCAAAAGAGGTAAATTACCATAAGGTGGACAACATTTTCATTCTTCAAGTATAAGTTCACATGATTCCACTTGAACTGCCTGAACAGCAGACTCCCAGTAGAATAAAAATACAAGAAGTTTTGTCATGTAATGGAATAATCTCTAACCTGATTTCTATATAAAATACTAATGCCTTCTACATAAAGTATTATATATACATGAAAAGAAATTTTTACTGCTATTTGGCTGCAAATCACATGAATAAAAAATACCATTATGAAGGTGAGTAGGAAGAGATCTACAATCACAACAAAATAAATCCATAATCCATTTATATATATATTACATGTTGGGTCTATTTGATTATTAGATAAAGACCTCATTTGAAATATTTGTTTATATATTTTCCTTGTTAAATAAGGATGAGAAAGTTTATAACTTTTTATAGACCTATTATGTAAGGAGAGGAGAATTTATCAGGTTATTTTTCTTTTCAGCATCCAGCCAGGGTGGATTTTTTTTTAATGTTTAATGTTGGATGTTTGGGTCATTTATTTATTTATTTTTATTTTTTGTACACATTTTTTCTTTTTTGTGACTGTTGGATGTATGTTTTTTACTGGGTTTTTTCTGTTTTGTATTTTATTCCCATTGATATAATACATATATACATGGAAAATCCAAGTGAAGTGTATATAGATGTGCAATAGTGGCAAATATCTATATATGGATATCTGTATATTGTGTATATGGATTTCCAAATTCAGTTAATTGCATTGTTGTGCTAGATTTATAGGGTTAATATATATTTGATTAAATTTCAATAATTAAACTATTTAATTTGGCTGCCTCACGCAGTGACTACAATTGCTTTGCTCATTGCGGTCATTAATCAATTGCATGATTGATTAGAAAGTGGAGGAGCCCAGAGCCCAATGGCACATGGAAACTTGTCATGGGCCAGAAAGCCTTAACTGGGCTTTCTGCCTCCCCTTCCCACTTTCAGAAGGCTTTAACTGACTAGGCCCAGTGGCATTTGGGCCTCCTTCCTCTTATCCCCACCCAGAAGACCTGGGAGGGCCCTGGAGCAACGGAAGTCCCAGAAACAGCCAATCAAGCCCTAAGCACCATCACCCAATTCAAAAATGCCATCTGGTTTTCAGGCATGGTCAGCACCTCAGAACTGCAAACATTACAGTTTTCCACTTCAAGCTCTCTGACAAGAGGAAATCCAAATTAAGCTGAGGAGTCCAAACCAATTGTCCAAGCTCCCTTCAGGTGAGTGTCACATTATCCTGTAAACATGCCACATTTCACAAACAAACAAAATTGTAAAGTATAATAACCAGTAAATATGACAAAGTACAACCAAAAATATAGTAAAACCAGAAAAAGATATATAAGGTAATGAAGAAGTGAATAACATTTATAGAAACTAAAAATATACCCATAAAATGTTAATATAAAATTAGCTCAATCTTTTAGGGTATTATTAATTATGGTCATATAAACTCTCTAATTATCCATCTTCTACATTTTAATAAAATATATTATTTTTATATAATGATATTTATAATATATGCTTAAATTGTTAATATTTTATTATGTAAACTCCTTAGAGCATTAAATATAAATAAATGAAAAGAAAAATTGATATTATGTGAATATTAATTACAATTTTGAATGCTAATGTTCCAAGCATTATAATTATTTAACTTTTTTCTTTTCTTCTTTCTTTTTCTTTAACTTTATTTATTTCTTCAGAAGTCACATCATAGTTTAATGAGATATATGCAACAAGATATATACAGCAAGAATAAATTTTGCTCAAAAAAAATACCTTGGGAGGTATTACAGAAAAATAGTTAGGACTAAGCTCAGTACCATTATCATTGCATTGACCAGTTACATAGACATATAAAACAAAACAAAATCCTAAGCCTAAGCCTAACCTGCCAGGCTAGCAAAAATGTTTAAAAATATGTCTAGCAATTGTTGGAAATGAAGGCAAAAGCCAGGCACATATTATCATCTTTGGTGGACGTGCCCTAAAGCAAAAAAAAAAAATGGACAAAAATTCATATTTGGTTAGAGCCAGATTAAGAAAACATGTAGATTTTAAGCTGGAACTATTTCTCTTAGGTATAATTTCAGCAAAATATGAGAAAGAAAATGTATACTTAATGGTACTGTGTTTTCCTGAAAGAAAGACACTGTCTTATATTATTTTTGCCTTAGGTCTTAATTTTGGGGATGTCTTATATTTTGCGTGGCACATGCCTCGCCTCGTGGCGGCGGCACCAACAACCCCATCCAGCAGCCCACATGGCTGCCGGCCCACCTCTGCTGCGGCCGCTTGCGGCAGGAGGCCGCATGGCACATCACAACACTGCCGCCACAACAAGGCGAGGCAGGTGGGGGAGGGGGGAGCTTCCCCACATGCCCCACACCCACTTACCAGTACTTCAGGCCTCCCCCGCCAGGCCATTCCTTGATTGGCGACCTTTCACTCCCCTCCCGAGCTGGACTGCCATGCTACGGCGAATGGGATGGATGGGGTAGGCCATTTTGGAGCCAGGGGGAGTGATGGCGAATGGCTTCGCTGCTGCTGTGCACCGCTGGAGGGGCTTTCTTTAAGCTTCGCCTCACAGAACACCTGCCTGGATGTAGCCGCCGCCTCCTTCTCCTCTGCCAACTCTCCCAGCCGCCTGCCTCCACCAGCCCTTTGTTGCCTGTCTCACGGAGAATGGAGAACGCAGCGGCTCTGCGCAGGGATGCAGAGCAGAGAACAGCACTTGCTTGCTGCAATGCATTGCCCCGCATCTCCTTTCTCCCTTCTGGAAACGGCAGCCCTGTTTCCTGCCGCTTCTCCTCCCAGTGCAGCTCCTCCCTCTTCCTGAAAGCATTTCTTTGCTAACCAGCTTTCCAGCTCTGGCGCTTCTGCTGCAGAGAAACGGAGTTTGTGGGACTAAAAAAAGTTCAATCGCGAGAAGTTGGAAGGTCTGACTGAACTTTTTTTAGTCCCACAATCTCCGTTTCCCTGCAGCAGAAGAGAAACACGCAAGTGGCACACAGCGCCAGTGGAGCCGTTCACCATTACTCCCCCCTGGCTCTGAAATGGCGGAGGGGGACCGAGCCTACCCCGCCCATCCCATCCGCCGTAGCATGGCAATCTGGCTCGGTAGGGGAGTGAAAGGTTGCCAATCAAAGAATGGCCTGACGGGGGGCCCTGAAGTACTGGTAAGTGGGTACGGGGCGCATAGGGCAGCTCCACCTCCTACCCACCTGCCTTGCCTTGTTGTGGCGACAGCGGCGCGATGTGCCGCGCTGCCTCCTGCCCCATTGCGGCAGCAAGGTGGGACGGAGTGGGCAGGGTCCTAACAAGGGCTTATTTTTGGGTAGGGGTTATATTAGCCCCCCAAAAAACAATCAGGGTAGGTCTTAGTTTAGGGGAGCGGCTTATTTTCAGGAAAACACAGTATATATATTAACAGCAGCAAGAATTGTTTTTGCGCAGCATTGGAAAAATGAAGAAACACCATCTGAAGATGACATAATTAAGAAAATACTGGAATGTGCAGAAATGGACAGACTTACATTGAAGATTAAAGAAAAAGAAGATACAGAATATTTTCAAATATGAGATGTATTTTACCAGTGGCTGGAAAAACGGGGTAGAGATTAAGATTTTAATATATATTATTAAGCTAAAACCCAGACAACACGCTGTTTATTAAGAACTTATAAACTGTAAACATACAAAAATGAATAATAATAAAAACAAAACAATATGCCTCACAGACACATGAATGAAAGAAAATATATGTCTGCTAATAAATCAATGCATCTGCCACTTTTCATTTGTAACTTTTTAGATATCTATATTTCATGCAACATGAAATATAGCCAATTGATATGTGCCATCCACTTATGATTTTGGGCCCAGCCATTAATTGGCATATTTCTAACAGATTAGCACTTTCCACCATGGAAATGCAGCTTTTGATAGAAAAAATATATATTCTGGTCCTTCCTTATTTTCTAATTTTGAAACAATTGAATCACATCAATAAACTCTAAATACTGCATTTTTAAAAATGTAACTTGTTTAGTTAAATCTCATATAATTATTAAAGAACTCTATCAATATTATATATTATAGTAAAACTGAAGTATTTAGTAACATTAAAAATAGCTGAACCCAACAAAGTCTAACCTTGGATGACATTATGACATTTCATTATCTGTGGCATTGCACCTACCTTGCTGGAAAGTATTTAATGTGATAATATAAATTATTATATTATAAATATAAGCCATAGCATTAGATTTAAAACTGCACTCATTAACACAATACCTCAACAAATTAAAATATCAAATGTCACCTTAACCTATTCATAAAAGACTAATAGAATGTAAAATTACTCTAACAAAACTGAGCTATTTCAATGACAATACTTACAAGGCAGGTAATTTTTTTTATAAAAGCTCTCTAGTTAGTGAAATTGCTACTTACGCATAGCTAGGAATGAAGGAAATACTTTAATATACTCATATCTTTATTTACAAATTATGTGTGTATAAAATTTTGAAGTTTGCCAAAGATACTGCCTTCCTTGCAAGTTACAACTGCTCATTGCTACATCAACCTGCCAACAAAAGTACATATAGTCAAGGCCATGGTTTTCCCAGTTGCAATGTATGGCTGTGAAAGCTGGACCATAAGAAAGGCTGAGCGCAAAAGAATTGAGGCCTTTGAACTATGGTGCTGGAGAAGACTCTTGCAAGTCCCTTGGACTGCAAGGCGATCAAACCGGTCAGTCCTAGAGGAGGTCAACCCTGACTGCTCTTTAGAAGGCCAGATCCTGAAGTTGAAACTCAAGTACTTTGGCCACCTAATGAAAAGGAAGGACTCACTGGAGAAGAGCCTAATGCTGGGAAAGATTGAGGGCAATAGAAGAAGGGGACGACAGAGAATGAGGTGGCTGGATGGAGTCACTGAAGCAGTAGGCGTGAGCTTAAATGGACTCCAGAAGATGGTAGAGGACAGGAAAGCCTGGAGGAACATTGTCCATGGGGTCACGATGGGTCAGACATGACTTCGCAACTAACAAATTGCTAGGTAGAAAACTATCCAATGGTAGTTCTTGATAATATTTATATGTCCCTTTAAGTGTAGATTTACTTAAGTTGGTTTGCAACTAGGTTCTCTAGTTGCAACCCTAGAGAAGCTAATTTGCACAAACTGTACATCCTTGGGGTAAAGTTGGGCTTTGATTACATTTCTGGTATACTGGTCAAAAAGTACTCAAGTTGAACAGTACTGTCCTTACCATCAGCAGGGACAGTGAATTTGGCATAGGGATGACAAAGGCTGATAGCTTAGTTTGCACATTCTCTAACTTACTAAAAGATGTTATATAAAAACCTTGATTGACTAAATCCATAATGGGCAATGAAGGCCAATATCTATGCCATCATCTGATAAAGATCATGAGCAACTTGGAATGGAAGAGAAGTAATTAGTAAAGAGATGAATTAATAAATTAAAGAAAAACATACCATTTGCATGTGAAACTGAGTTTATGGAATTATGTTATTAATGTGAATGAAGGTAATGGTATTTGCACTTCATGGAAAAACTTGAAGTAAGGCACAACAAAGCAAATGGAAAATGAGAGATTGAGGTTCTAGTTGAAGTAAGCAGCTGCCTTTCATACCAGACAGTGCCAAAGGAATGACAAACATTAAGCATATTTAGCATCCATGTAGATAGTCACAGTCTACTAGTTCACGGGTACACGCAAAAATCACAAGTTCTGTGGTTTGAGCAGAGCTCATCTCAGGCAAAGGAAAACATTAGAATACAGCACAGTGAGAACATATAAAATAGCCAGCTCATAAATTTCCAGTTTGATCCCAGTGACTGGAACCATTAACGAAAATGATTAAATCGGGGTTATCAAAAGGTATAGCAGAAAGGTCAGGTCAGAATAGCAAAAAGTTCAGAACTGAGAAACATACTACTTGGATCCAGAAAGAGAGAAGGTGGAATATTCCCAGAAGCAAGGAAGAATATCTTAGTGGGTGAGTCTTTAAGGAGAAAGGAATTCTGTACACTGATTTGAAGAAGGTATGGACTGTGTCAGGAGTACTCAAGAACCAGATTCAGGGATTTCTTAACCAAAAAGGCTGTTGCTGTGACTGCATAGACAAGAAGGAATCCCTTTAGCAATTGGATCAATCAGCTGGCACTCCCCATCCCTCACAAAATGAAAGATACTTTGAAGTTAGATTGCCACTAAGAAGTAACAGTGGACAGAGATAAAAGCTAGTTCTGCTTTCTCATCCTACTACCTCCCCACTATGCTCCCACTAAGAGTTGGGAGCAACATCTAAAGACATTGTACAGAAGTCTAGGAAGGATAAAATTTTCAGGAATCCCCTGATGAATGTAAGTAGCAGTTCCCAGGAAAGCCGTCAAAGTCCAGGTAAAGGTGGGAATCAATAGCAAAAAGATTAGAAGGTTGTAATTTACACTCATGAGCAGACATGAGATCATCTTGATTGATGTGTGAGAGAAAAAAATGCAGCTTTTCATACCGCAGGGTCTTGGACATTAGATGTAATGACCAAACAAGGCCTTAAAGATGTAGATATGTCACTGGCATGGGGATCAGAATATAGGGCAGAGCCCATGAGATGGTTATGTTGATACTGAATTTGAACTTTTGTTTATAGTTTTATGCCAGCTGACAATTGTGTAACTATCATGTTGTTGTTTGAATGTATTTTTTAATTGTTGTTAACCACCAAAAGTCACAATAAGAAGATGGGTAGTAACAAACAAACAAACAAACAGAGTGATTCTTCAGGGAGAATTAAATATGCCAAGGTCTCATAGAGAGATAACACAAAGTAGGTCAGGGAATTCTGGAAATTCAAGGATAGGCACGTCCAGGTGTAGTAGTCTGCTCAGTAAGTGAAAGTAAATAATGACTGTAAATCAGGGTGTATGTGCTGATTATAGTATACTTGAATACCGGTATAAAAATGAATTGTTTAATCAAAGTTTTCAAACATTCTTTAAAAATAAGATCTGTGTGATTTTTCTGCAAGAAGGCTGTCTGGTCCAATAAAGTAAGAATGTGTTAGAAGAAGAGGACATTGAAGAATTGTCCTGGTGGGATTCTGCTTTGCAGAAAAACAACACAGAAATCCAGAATGTCAGGCACCCCACCCACCCCCAATTAATATTAGCAAATAAAAATTAGGATCACCTTCTTTATATTTATTGAATTTGGCACAAAATATTGAATGCACTGCAAGTTGAAATGTGGATTAAGTTTTTTTTCAATATTTATGAAAACTGTAAAGAATCACATGATGATACCACAAGGGTGCATGGCTATATATATCCTGTTTTTGAACAGGCTCCCATAAGGGGAATACTAGCTTGAGAATACTAATATTGCTCTGTGACTGGTGTTCTGTCTGCACAATCATTGGTGGGAAGGATTATAATAACAATTTATGACATAGTGAGTCTTAGACTCTTTAACAACCTCAGTGAGATACCCAGCAGGCAATCTTCAAAGTCTATTGGACAGCAGGCGGATTGCCTGATAATCGGATCATTGCCCTATACTATGCCAGGCTGTATAATAATCTTGTATCGAGGCTATTCCCCCACACACACACACTTCATGGACACAGCAGGCATAATATAATATGAAACAATAGGAAGAGAGATGCTTAGCTGCAATGAAAGTCTATATATAATAATGAAAGCTTAAGTGGACATTCACCTTAAGGAATAAGTAAAAATGAGGACAATGCTATTAAAATGATAGGTGCTGAAAGCGGAATTGGAATGTCGGATGAACAGGCTGGCTGAATAAAATCCTTGTTTGCAGGAACTATCAACATAAAACAACGAATATCATAAATAGAGAGAAATATTTTTGTTAAAGCTAGTTTCAGATTTGATATCTAAGGTACTTAAATCAAACAGTGTTGTTGTTGTTTTATTAAAAAGGAAAGTTTTTAATTATCCTATACTACTTTTATTATTAATATGAGTGCATGTTAAAAACAAGACACATGCTTTAAATAAGGAATTCTAAAAGGAATTTTATAACTAGGTTTTGAAATCTAGGTCAGTTGCCACTGAACTTTTTCCAGTGTCGATGCATTGGTTGCAATCATTTATCAATTTGGCAATACAACTTCCATTGCTTCTTCTAATCTTGGGTAATTTGCCCTACTTAATTCTTTGCTTCCAGATGGACTACATTTGCCACCCAATGAGTTTATTTCACTACAGTAGTCATTTCCTTTTAACAGTAAACTAACACTATTTGAGAGGAATAATCCGCCTCCAAATTCAACATAGAATAAAAAGCTCTTGTTTATCCTGTGTTTTGTACTTTGAATTGAAGCATTATCAATAAGAGTAAGCAATAAAAAAACCACCTCAGGGGCCTGAGAAGAGCAATGTAACCAATTACATTTAATTAAATCAAAGGATGGAAGCAGTAGGGATGAATGAGTTGAAGAATGAATTTGCATTAACACCTAGCAGCCAAACATATAGTCATTGGTTTAGTCTGAAGCTGCATTTCTTGCTATCTCTTCTACTCACTAAAGGGAGCCATTAGCTAAATGATGAGGCATTATTTACTCAGTGATATAAGGGCAGCTTTCCCCACATTTTTACTTCCTAGTATAGGAAAAGAGATCTCTAATCCATGCTTTATTCAGAGTAAAATGAAGAGAATAGGTCATCATCTTTTAAATCTATAGTTGAATATTAAATGATACAAAATTAAAGGAGCAATAGAAAAGAGTCTATGGTATAAAACATGGCAAGAGGAAACTGATACCCAAATTACAGTGCTTGATCAGAGAATATTTTTCTGTATACCCTTGCCATGTTTCAGAAACAGAAAAGGAATAATTAGCACAGCTAAACTTAAGAGATCGAGAAGAAACACACTATCATATAAAATTATATTATATATATATATATACATATATATAGATAGATATAATCATGAAAGATTGTTTTCCCCTACAGTTTATAATATACTAATGTAATAATCAGGAGACAATAGTAAACTACATTCTGGCAACACTAAGCCCCATACTTTGTGAGAAAAATGTGATTCATTAATAGCTCCAACATATTTGTCCTTCATGCTACAAACCTAGCAAAAAACCTATTTTTTTCAAGTGAAAATTAAGCCTATTTTTTTTTCAGAAATGCATGCAAATAGACTGCAAGGTTTTTAAATCACTCTTCTCTGTGACTCCTACTAAAAGGCTGAATTTATAAAATGACTTTCATAGGCAATCAATGCTTATTGTGCCCTGGTGATTTAATGGAAAGAAAGCCAAGGCAGTTCTGTGAAAAATACCTGCTGTACAATAATCTCATGATTTAAGGTTCAAAGAAGAGTGTACCTAACAATAAAATGTTTTTATGAGGAAACTTTATGTGATACCTCAGGTTCTAAAATAGTATGTATATGTTTTGCTAACTTTATGTTCTGAAAGGTTTAAACTAAAGTTTGTCTATGCGTATGAGAGAACTGATACAACAGTTGAAGTATGTCTATAATAAATTGTATGTCTATCCACAAGAGAATTGTTAGTGCTTGAACCATTACATCAATTCTTATAGTGATATATATACAAGGCCTGACGAAGCCTTTTAGTGATCAATAACTCACTCATTAACTATTAATAACTAATACTGAATAGTTGAGCCAAGGAATGAAATGAAAGACCCATATTTAGATCTACTATCAATCCCAGAACCTTACCAGTTAATTTTAGGTCAGACATTGGGCAATGTTATGTAATGTTTCATTGCTGTTACGGGGTTTGGGATTTTGTTATTTTTCTTTTGTTATAATTGCTATTTCATATCTGTGTTATTTCTAAGCTAATTACTGTAGTACTTTTTCAGAATTAAATGACATACACATTGCAAATTTAAATAAAAAACAGATTCTTGCTGTATACACTATCCTTGTAAAGGCTGTACAAATATACTGTATGTCAGGTACCAATTGGATCTGTGTACTTTTAATCTTATTATTCCAGTACGCTATTCCAGTCTCCTAGATCATTACTGTGTCAAGTGCCAGTCACTCAGTATATGAAAAAAACCTCTCTTCTATTATATTTAACCCAGGTTCTGAGACCATGATCAGACGCCATGTCCTGGCCTTGAGCCCTGAGAATCTGAGTACAACTAGAAGCTATTTCAAAATCAAAATAGTTTGTTGCAGCAGCAGCAGCACCTTGGATAAAGAATAATTATCTGGAGATAAAAAAAAAGCCTACTCTTTTACTTTCTTAGTGCTAGGCAATGATAGTTTATTTCTCTCTAGTTTTTTAATTTCATTATTTTACTGTTGCTGTGTTGTGTTTTAAGTTATATATCTGTGATATGTTTAGCTATTATAGTGTTTTTAGCATGTTGCTTTAACTCAATGTTTAAGGTCTGTTGCTTTTTCTTATCCCCATACAACAGTACTCTTCTAATTGATATTTTCCTCCAGTTTTAATGTTGGTATTATCTAAAGTATTATTAACTGTATTGTTTCTGTTGTGTTGGTAAATTTAGTGAATCTCTCTTATCATTTTTAATCTGAAAAGTTGTGATACAAGTTTAAACAAATTAATGTAGGGTTCAAACATGCCTTGAAATCAGAACTTTTCAAAATTATAGTTGTTGGAACCTAGAAAACATTATTCTTTGAATTTAGTTTGGGTCAATGAAAATTTAGAATTAATAGAGATAAGAATATCAAAACTGAGTGAGAGTTTAGTACTGTTGTTCCCATTTCCTTTATGTTCAAGTTCTTTTCCTCTTGAGTCGCGGGGATTTTACATCTGTTAAACCTGATTCACAGTAGTACAGAATGTTTCTGCACCTATTCTAGAACTTTTGATTAAACACTTGGAGAGAGGACAAAAGTCATAACACATTACTTTAATAGTAATAGTATTTAATAGTATTTCTTAAACTTTTTGCTCTCAGGACACCTGCCATGGCCCAGATTTCTAGACTCAGATTCTGAGTCTGAAGCTGATGAAACTGTTCCAAATGAGCCTCTGGAATTTAGCTTCAGGAAGGACAATGCCAGACACCACATGAGGTTGATCAATTACAAACACCACCTGAACAGCTGGATCCATCAGAAGGAGGATCACTTAAGATTTGCCAATCCCTGCACTAGAGAGCAGGAAGGAGAGCAGAACAGAGGAAGTCTATAACATCTTCATCAATTATTTGGATGAGGGGATAGATGGGAAACTCATCAAATTTGCAGACAACACCAAGCTGGCAGGAATAGCCAGCACTCCAGAAGATAGGCTTAAAATTCAGAAGGATCTTGACAGACTTGAACATTGGGCGCTATCTAACAAAATGAAATTCAATGGTGAAAAAAGGAAGGTTCTACACTTAGGCAAGAAAAACCAAATGCACAGGCACAGTATAGGTGGTACCTTGCTCAATAGTAGTAACTGTGAGAGGGATCTCGGAGTCCTAGTGGACAATCACTTAAATATGAGCCAGCAGTGTGCTGCAGCTGCCAAAAAAGCCAAAACAGTGCTAGGCTGCATTAACAGAGGGATAGTATCAAGATCACATGAAGTGTTAATATCACTTTACAATGCCTTGGTAAGGCAACACTTGGAATACTGCATCCAGTTTTGGTCACCACAATGTAGAAAAGATGTTGAGACTCTAGAAAGAGTACAGAGAAGAGTAAAAAAAGATGATCGGGACTGGAGGCTAAAACATATAAAGAACAGTTGCTGGAATTGGGTATGTCTAGTTTAATGAAGAGAAGGACTAGGATGACTTGATAGCAGTGTTCCAATATCTCAGGGGTTGCCACAAAGTAGAGAGAGTCAAGCTATTCTCCAAAGCACCTGAAGACAGGACAAGAAGCAATGGATGGAAACTAATCAAAGAGAGAAGCAACCTAGAACTATGGAGAAATTTCCTGACAGGCAGAACAATTAATCAGTGAAATAACCTGCCTCCAGAAGTTGTGAATGCTCCAACACTGGAAATTTTTTAAGAAGAGACTGGACAACCATTTGTCTGAAATGGTATAGAGTTTCCTGCCTAAGCAGGGGGTTGGACTAGAAGATCTCCCTTCCAACATTATTATTATTATTAGTAGTAGTAGTAGTAGTAGTAGTAGTAGTAGTAGTAGTAGTAGTAGTAGTAGTAGTAGTATTCATCGCACAGTCAGCCAGATGTTCAGACTGGATTTGGCATTTTTGTCTACCTATTGAGTCCTTACCAAGGACCTGGGATAGGCAGATCTGGATGTTTGATGGTGTTACAGATATTGTCACAGGATGGAAGCTGTTCCTAGTAAGGCTGCTTTTTGCAATTGACGTGGTGAATTTTTCAAGGCCAACGGTGTTCAAGTGGTGCTCCAGTTGTTTTGGGATTGCACCCAAGGCGCCTATTACTATTGGTACTACCCTTGCTTGCCTTTGCCATAGTCATTCTATTTCTGTTTGTAGGTCTTTGTATTTTGTTATCTTCTCCAGTTCTTTCTCTTCTATTCTGCTGTCTCCAGGCACTGCCATGTCCACTATCTAGACTTTTTTTGTCTTTCTTATCTTTCTGATGGAAAGATATAAACTGTTCAAGAAACAGACCAAATAAAAGAGGAGGTGGAGTTGCATTATATGTAAGTAATCACTACATCTCTACAGAAATGCCTAAAATCAAGGATGAAAGCCTCCTTGAGTGCATGTGGGTTAATATAAAAAGAAAAAAGAATGACATAGGCCATACTACAGGCCACCCAACCAAGCAGAAGAAATAGATAAAACAATTTGGTAGTCAACTAATGTGTGCAGGAAACACACCACAGTAGTAAGGGGGGACTTTAACTAACCTGACATCGATCAGGAGATAAACTCTGCATCAAGTGGGAGATCAAACAGGTTCCTAATGAGCCTAGCTGACAATTTTGTCAAAAGTTAGAGGAGGGAACTAGGGGGTCAGCCATATTGGACCTAATTCTTACTAACAGAGAAGATATGATAGAGGGGGTTGAAGTTGTAGGAACTTTGGCGAGAGTGACCATGTTATATTAGAATTCAATATAATGCAGACACAAGCAATAGAACAAAATCAAACTAGTATCTTACAGTTTAAAAGATCAGATTTCAACAAACTTAGAGAGAGCTTGGGAAGGATTCCATGGAGGAAAATCTTAAAGGGGAAAACAACTCAAAAAGCTTGGGAAATTTTGAAAAATATGATTGTAAAAATCCAGTCCAAAACAATAACACTGAAAAAGAAAAATAACAAATCGAAGAGGAAATCAGTATGATTGCATAAAGAACTCTCTGATAAACTGAAAGACAAAAAGGACAAGTATAAAAAATGGAAAGAGGGGCAAATAACTAAGGCAGAATACCAGCATATAGCCTGAATCTGCAAAGATGAAGTAAGGAAAGCTAAGGCTCAGAATGAACTAAAATTGCTACAAATGTCAAAAATAATAATAAAATTCCTTTCAACATGTAAAAAACAAGAAAAAAGTCAAGGAAAAAAATCAGTCCTACTAATGGAAGAAGATGGCAAGGAAGTGACAGGCAGTAAGGAGAAAGCAGTGCTCCTTAATTCATTTTTTGCATATGTTTTCAAACAAAAGGAAAAAATAGTCCAACCTACCAAAAATAAAACCGTAAAAGACAGACTAGAAATACAAGTTAAAATAGGCAAGAAGATGGTAAGACAACACCTGGCCACTCTAGACAAATTCAAATCACCAGGACCAGATGGATTACATCCCAGAGTTCTGAAGGAGCTAGCAGACGTGATCACGGAACCACTGAACCATATCTTTCAAAGATCCTGGAGCACCGGGGAACTTCCAGAGGACTGAAAAACAGCTGACATGATTCCCATCTTCAAAAAAGGGGGAAAAACAGATCCAGGAGACTACAGACCAATCAGCCTGACATCAATACCTGGAAAGATCCTGGAAATGGTAATCAAGCAACACATCTGCAAACACCTGGAAGCAAGCAAAGTTATAACAAGACCCAACATGGATTTGTCAAAAACAGGTCATGCCAAGCAAATCTTATTTCATTCTTTTACAAAGTGATTGCATTAGTGAACCAGCAAAAAGCCTTGGACATAGTATACTTGGTGTCAACCTCAGGCTGAAAAGCCCAATTAAGAAAACACCAGAGCCATTAAGTCCTCTAATGTAATCTTTATTGAGCAGAATCATTACGGTAGGATCAAAGTGAAAGCTAGCTCTGAAGAAAAGGTGGGAAGCAAGTAATTAAAATAATGAATCTCCTCCTCTCCTCCCTGACAGTTCAGGTCACATTGTCCAATACATCTCCCAATAATTGTTATGAGAAGAAACTGGTTCGCCAAAACAACTCTTCCACAGCTCCAGCTTTCTCATGATGATAAAAACACCTGTGAGTCCAAGTTTCTACCCTGTTCCCCTCCCCGCTCTGTTGGCAAGCTAGAAGCATGCAGTGGTCCTAAGGCAACAGGGTTCATAGCTTGACACTTGGACTTCAGTAAGGCATTTGACAAAGTAGAACACAACCTACTTTTTGCTAAATTAGAAAAATGTGATAGACATTATCACCACCTGATCAGTAACTGGCTGACAAACTACACTCAACGTGTAGTCCTTATGGAATTACATCTACATGGAGGGAAGTAAGCAGTGGGGTACCACAAGGTTCTGTCTTAGGCCCAATATTCTTCAACATCTTCAAAATGATTTAGAGGAGGGGTTAGAGGAGGAACTTATAAAATTTGTAGATAACACCAAGCTGGCAGGAATAGCCAACATTCCAGAAGATAGGCTCAAGATCCAAAAAGATCTTGACAGACTTGAACAATGGGCCCTATCGAACAAAATGAAATTCAGTGGTGAGAAAAGGAAGGTTTTACACATACGAAAGAAAAATCAAACGCACAGGTATAGAATAGGTGGAACTTAGTGTCAAGCCCTGTGGGCTTGACATGTACAGGAGGGGGGGAACCAAGCAGCCAGCCGCCGAGGCGAGCAGCCGGTCGCCGGACTCGAAGCCAGACGCCGCAGTCAGACGCCGAGGCGAGCAGCCAGGCGCCGGACCCGCAGCCAGACGCCGAGGCACGCAGCCAGTTGCCGGAATCGCCGTGCAGGAGGAACAACTGTCCTGGCCTGCGCGGCAGCCTACCATGCGGCGTGGGAGGCTCTGGGGCACATTGGGGCGGCCCGTTGGACCCTGGCCGGGCCAGCTGGTCGGCGCTGCGTTGGACAATGTCAGCGGCAGCGGCGGCGGGGAGGCTTCCCTGGCGGCATGGGATGCGGAGTGGAGACATTGCCGACAGGCGGGGCGTCCCGCGGAGGCTCCGCAGCCTGCAGCATTTTGCAGCAGCGCCCGGGTCAGCTTACCAGTGCGCGGGAGGGCGGAGCAGCCCAGAGCCGTCGGCGCGGAGACTGGCAGGAGGGAGGCCAGGGGTTGGACTGTGACTTTTCACTCCAAGGAACAGATGCTGGCTTGCAGCTTGGGGCGGAGCTGCGGGGTGGAGGAAACTATGTAAAGTGCTGGGAGCAGAACACTCCCAGCGCTGACTTTATTTTCGCACAGATTAAACCTGTTTGTCACGTTGTTCCTGCATACCTGGTTTTATTTACACGGACGACGAAGGACATCTGACACTTAGCTCAATAGCAGTAAATGTGAGAGGAATCTTGGAGTCCTAGTGGACAATCACTTAAATATGAGCCAGCAGTGTGCTCCAGCTGCAAAAAAACCTAATGCAGTCCTTGGCCTGCATTAACAGAGGGAGAGAATCAACTAATCAAGGAGAGCAGCAACCTAGAACTAAGAGAAATTTCCTGATAGTGATAACAATTAATCAGTAGAACAGCTTGCCTCTAGAAGTTGTGGGTGCTCTACCATTGGAAATTTTTATGAAGAGATTGGACAGTCACTTGTCTGAAATGATTATAGGGTCTCCTGCTTGGGTGGAGGTTAGACTGGAGACCCTTCGGCATCCCTACCAACTCCATTATTCTGTTCTGTTACTCTGTTATTCTTTGATCATGTATATCCATCCCATCAAGCCCAAAGAAAGTCTGGAATAGTATAGGATCTTCTGCCATGGGCAGGGGGTTGGACTAGAAGACCTCCAAGGTCCCTTCCAACCTTATTGTTCTATCTTCTATCTGCAGAAGCTTTGTGCTGCCAAGATTCCCCTCCACTGCTTCTTCAGGTGTACTTTCCACCACAATGTCTGGCAAATAATGTTGATGTTGAGGAACCCTAACAGGCTTGGGGTACCCCCAAGGGTACTAGGACCACACTTTAAAAAACACTGCTTTAGATGATCATGCTCTTCACTGGGATTCTATTTTGACTTTTAAATTCTTAAATTAGAAAAATGAGTATAAGATATTAATAAACTATAATTTTAATACTTATTTTATAAATTCAGTATGATTAAGGCACATTATCAAAAATCTGATGGTTTAGCATAAGGAACATATACATACACTTACTTTAAATATTTCATTTCTATAATGATATCTCTAGAACTTATAGTATTCACACTGACTGAGCTATAATAATAATACAATAATACAAATAAAGGTACTTCACTCCAAGTTTGTAACACAGAACATTTAGCAGATGTTAATTATCCTGACATTGTAGATGCAGGATTAGAAATTGGTTCAAACAGTGTCTTATCTTAATTCTACATATGTACTATGTAGAATTTATAGTACAATCCATCAACATAGTACAAAATCAACTATCAAGGCCTATTAGTGTATGGTAATTGTTTAGCACTTGAAGAAGTGACCCTCAAGTCTTTGTTTTGACCCAATTTCACAAATGGGGCACAGGAATGACCCTCACACAATATAACCAGTGGAGGATCTCAAAAATGTATCTGCCTGTTATGTGAAACCACAGCCTTGCTTACTCAGGCATGTTCACTTAGAAAATGTGAAGGATCATTCAAGCGTCATGTCAGGGTTAAAGGATACTTTATAAAGCCTATAAAACCTCAGGCTCAACACCATGTTTTTCACTAATACATCAAAATATTCTCTCTACTAGTGCAAGCATTATTCAGCAATCCTGTATGATTACATATTGTAAAAGCTATTATTTTATGTATAAAATAAATATATATACTATATATATTTTATACATACACCTATCTGGAAGATCTCAAATGCATTTGTTAACATAGCACAGATATCTGATATTATGGTGCATGTTAAAAAAAAGATTGTATATAAGCATTGTTTCATACACAAGCAAACTGTTGTAATACTAAAATGCCATCAGTATTTATTTTGAAGCTGTGTGGATTTAGTTTATACTGATGACATACTATATTGTGTTTTTAAGTAGAATCCTGGTAACCTTTGAACTACAACCCCTAAAGGAAATGGCCAAGGTTAGATGTAAGTGACATGCAAGCCTATTTTCTCCTCTTTCCTTTAAGGCCAACAATGTATAATAATTTATATTTGAAAAAGATGTAAGTGTTGTTTCAAATTATAACTAAGCTCTGAAGATACTAAAGTTACATAATAGTTTTGCAAAATTCAGCTAAGATAACATACATGAACATGCAATTATTTTGTCAAATTCAAATTATTAAAATTGGTTTTTTATCCTATTTTAAGCTACTTGTACCATCAAAATAATTGAGAATTTAGGTGAAATATCTTATGAATGGCTTAACCTGTGTATATTCCTTGTATGCCTTGGGGTTTAAATATGCCCCCCTTGTTGTTTAATTTGTACATTAGCCCTCTTGTGGTTAATATAATTAAATTAAATGTGATTAAATTAGAGCACCACCCTTTGAAATTAGACAACAGGCATATTGCAACCTTGCTGTACAGCAATGTAGTACTTCTATCACTAACATTCATTGGACTGAAAAAAGCCCTAAGTTCCCTAGCCAATTATTGTTCTGGTAGTTAAGATCAGTTGAATTTCTAAAATAAAGTTCCTAATTGTCACAAAGTGATTTCAAATGCATACCTGGCAACTACATATCCATTAAGAACAGATAAAAATCTTCAAAAATGACTATTATTTATGGTGCAAACTGAATTTTAAGCAACTCTGGGCAGGTAAACAAAGCTAAACCCATTGTATATCAAAATTATGTCATCCACAATGCACAAAAACAGCAATTAGAGAAAAAAAGCTAAATTTTAAATTACTAAACTGAATAAGGAAGCACGTAGCAGAATTATTGATAATCACTAATAAAACATTTAAAACTAAATACAGGTCTATTGAAAGTAATAAATCAGAAATACTCAGTAAGAATTTGGTTTGATTACTAGAAAGGCATTTTGCCTTCTTTGATATTTCTTATGGTATGATGGAATCACTAGAACTGCAATGTGTCCTACATGGGGCTATTCTTGAAGAGTATTTGAAAGCTATAGTTAGCAGAAACTGCAGCACCGCAGAGAGTCCTAGGGCCCCAAGAATGGCCCATGTAACACCACTGTTGCATCAATTGCCCTAGTTGCCGGTTTGCTTCTCGGTCCAGTTCAAGATATTGGTTACATATGTACTAAGCCCTAGAACTTTACAAGAAAGTGGGAAAAATCTAAATAAGATTTACATTGCATGGTTGCAGTATATTGGCAGACTTACAGTACCAATATACTATAATTTATTTCTTCAGGAAGCTACTATTAGCACAAGTAGGTTCATTAATAAACTTTGAACCAGAAGCAACTTTTAAATAATGACTGAAGAGTATGGTAAGACCTTGCTTCTAGCAGAGTATTTTTCTGATGCTCTTTTTGAAATTGGAAACATTTTTCAATGCAAGCTTCACACATATACAATTACATTTTGGTCCATCAAGGAAAACTAACAAACTAACATTTCGAGTCTCTCTAGTTACTGCAGTATCAGCCATCAAAGTTCTCCAAACTAATTAGAAATATTTGCCAGCTAAGGAAATAATCCAGTTCTGAACTCAATTATATGAATATATATGCCATTTTATAAAATTCATACAAAACATAGAAATGAAAGGAGAAACAGACATCAAAGAAATATATAAATATATAATATATTTATATAATATATAAATATATAAATTTAGAAAAAGACAAAATTACTATTAACTTAATATGTTAATTTTGTGATGTCTACCCTCCTTACATACAAACTGTGTACTTCTATATGGAAATAGATGTACATTGGCATAGTGAACCATGTAGAAGAAATAAGAATTCTTCTCAACAGAGTGTTCAAAACCAGTCTTACATGTTAGCTAAATGTAACATGAAATTCATTGTTAAAAGATTTTTCCAATCTTCTAATAGGTCTAATTTAAGATGCCAAATCATTTCTTAAAGAGTAATTTGTTAAAAATGGGCAAGTCAGTTTCATGTCACATTTCACTTTGAAGAGTATTATATTTAAAATATACATTTCAACTTTCAGAACTCTCTCCTCATTCAAGAAAAAATCAGGGAACAGAAAGCCAAAGTCAAAGCCAAAGCAGAAAAAAGAGAAAAAAGAATCTTATGAATTACCACTGTATTTACTGAAAATATTACTGCAGACAACAGTATTAGTGTATACTACTAATAATGTTCAGAGTATGTTTGAAAGAAGTAAGTTTAACCTTCAATCATATGACTTGATGAAAGAAACTGCAATAATAAAGTGCTTGACTTATGGCCACAATTGAGCCCGGAATTTAGGTTGTATGTTATGGTCGTAAATCGAGTCACCATGTGTCCCTATCACTCAGCAACCCCATAGCTGCCCTACCCTAGCCCTTGTCAGGGGAAAAACTTGTTAAAGAGAAACAAGAGACAAAACACAACAAAATTCTCACTTTAGGGTCCAGAGGTTTATTTCAATTTAACACGCAAATTCAAGACTTACATTTCTACAACTTATTGCAATAAGGACCAAATGGACTAGCAGTCATTAAGTATGACGGCTGGGCCAGGAGGCAACACCCAAATCTTTGAAGCAGACTTTATACCTTAACACTGTGCCCACCTCTAGCATTTTGGTGCCACCCAGTAGCCATCTCATTTCCCTCCCAGTTCCCTTTTCTTGTTAAACACATCATCATATTTTTCGGAACCCTCCCTCGGGTCACCTCCCTATTCCTGGAACTGACCATTAGGTTAGGTCCTTATTCTTCTACTGTTGTCCTGCTTACCGGGCTACTTCCCTGTTCTTTCCTGACCTTGTTCTAACCACAACTGTCCTCATTACCATTCCTACGCGTGTCATTGCAAAAGTTGTACCCTTACATAGGGCTCAGTTCCCCTTTTCTCCTACGTTCTTGTTCAATGTTCTGTTTTTCTTAAGAATTTGTGCTGACCACAAACAGTCATCTTTTCCTATGGAAAGTCAACAGCAAGTGAAAGCCAAGTGCTAGTTAGCAAGTTCAAATTTTTAAAATATGCTTAATTAATTAAATCACTCATAAAATAGGTATTAAATATATTTTTCCTTTCACACCCTATAGTGGGGCACGCATTAGAGGAAGTGCTGGATCTGGCCTGAAGTAGAAGCTTGAGTTTTCAGAAGTCTTAACCAGCTGCCACTGCCCAGGCCTCTATGTCAGCCCTAGCATCACTGCTGCCACTGAGGAATGCTGCCCAACTTCCCACGCCCGCCTATCTTCCTCCTGATCTAGATCACCCTGCACAGTGGCTCTCAGGTGCAGCACCAGACCTGAGCCTCAAGTAGAGGCCTAGAGCCTTCAGGAGTCTCATTCAGCTGCCACCACCGCAGGCTTCTTACATCAACTGTTGCACCAGTGCTGCCCTTCAGAAATGTCACCTCATGCCCTTCTTCAAGGTGCACAAGCCTTGGAGAACAGCACAATTGCCCCCAATGTTCCTCTAGATCTGCTGTGCACCATTTACCTTTAGGCATTTTTCTCCTGCTGTTAAGAGGGCCGTCAGAACGGGCTCCAAAGGTAAGCGGCACATATATCTTGTTTACATGTTCTGTCAATTTCAGACCCAAGCTTGACCATAAAATTTGTCAACTGCCTCCTTTTCTGCATCAGTGGTTAAAGCATAAATTTGGAAAAGCTTCATAGGAGACAGAGTTGCTAGTGGATTAATTGCTAAAAATATCGTGACATTCCATTACAATATGGCAAAGATGGGAAAATCAGATTCTCCACTCCACAGGAAAATGTACTACAGCACCTATCAGACAGGCAGAAAATTGCAACAATTCTCAGGTATGATGGGAAATGAACGGACTTAGAAATACTCCACAACCCATTTTTCCATTCTACCTGTGAAACATATGCAGAAGCCTGATACCAGGCAGGCAGGCCAGAGAGATCTCTAGCTGAATGCTGTCCTACTGATATACTTCTCTGTATATGAAAAAGGTTGTTAATGTTTAAGTATATAATGATGATTCTTAAAGGATGCATGCAACTACTAAATGATAGATTTCTCTCTCTCTCTCTCTCTCTCTCTCTCTCTCTCTCTGTGTGTGTGTGTGTGTGTGTCTGTCTGTCTGTGTCTGTGTCTGTGTCTGTCTGTCTTTAGGTCAGTCTTGACTCCTGGCAATTACTTAGACAAGTCCATGCAGCTTTCTTGGCAACACTGTCTAAAGTGGTCTGCTACTGCCTTCTTCCTAATGCTGAGAAAGTGTGTCTGGTCAGAGTTACCCAGCAGGCTTTGTATCTAAGGCAGGGCTAAAACTCATAGTTTCCTTGTTTCTATTCGTGTGCTTTTAACCCCTTCACCAAACTGGTTCTTTACTGAATGTAATATTCCTAATTTCCACTTAGAAATTTATATAAATGTTCTTTTATATAACTATTCTATAGAACTAGAACTAAGGAGAAATTTCCTGACAGTGAGAACAACCAACCAGTGGAATGGCTTCCCTTCAAAAGTTGAGGGTGCTCCAACAATGGAGACTTTTAAGAAGAGCCTGGATAGCCACTTGTCTGGAATAGTAAAGGTTCTGCTTGAGCAGGGGGTTGGACTAGAAGATCTCCAAGGTCCCTTCCAAGTCTGGTGTTCTATGTTCTATGATCTTAAAATTATGAATCTCTTGCATTTGTTCACATACACATTTACAATCTATCTCAAACAAATTTTTGCTAAGAATAACGTCCTATGTTTTAATTGGATGAATATGTTTTCATACTTGAAAAGCAGAATAAGAAATTCTGAGATATTCAACCTATAATTTATGTCTATGTTTTCAAGAGACTGAGAAACTGCTCCAGGTCCAAAACTTTACAGAGTTCTTGAACATGACTAAAAACACTTGGGTATGAGACATAATATAAAAAAGAAGAAAGCAACATAAAACACAACAAATAAATTTTGGAGGAAAATATTTTAAAGGAATGTGAGCAGAATTTTATTGTCCACAATAAAGTCAGAATTTGAAAATCTAAATCATAATTTTAATCCACTAAATATGTAGATATATATTTTTCCTTTTCTTTATAGTAACCCACAGTCCTTGAAAAGATATTCTGAAGGGTTCCTAAATGATCTTGATCAGTTTTTGCAAATAGATGGTAAAGAAAATATCCCCATTCTGCTAAGGGAAGCAATTCAACGAGCAGATATTGTCGTAATAACTAATATGTTATAAATAATAGTACAATAATGATATAGATAATATATCTAAAATGTATTATTGTTAGAAGAAAATCTCTCAAATTTATCAAAGCAATTTTACAGTATATTATTCTTTATTACATTTTAAAATGTAAAAAATGTTCATGATATTTAGGCAAGCTAGCCATTAACAATCAAAGAAAATCAAATTCATAATGTATCATTTTAGTAAATACTCATTTGTAAATTAGTATGTGAACAAATATAAGACATTTATAATTTGGGGGCAGAAAAATGTATATACATTCAAAAACCTCAGAAAACAAACATTCATAAGATTATATATTCAACAATATGGTCAATTTTCTCTGTTTTAGCAATCAGAAACGCATGCACATTTAAGTGCATTTCAACCTCCTGAGTGTTGAGCACCACAAGGTCTTTAATTGCTTGGCTATTTAAACTCTTCCTCACTGAAATATAAATATAAAGAGTTCTGTAATTGTACTGCCCCCTGCCGCTGACTTTATTTTAGGACAATAACGTTTTCCTGGAAAGAGAGTTTTTATTAATTGAATTGATTCAAAGATTGTTCATCTTAAAATTATGTGTATCTAACTTAAGAAATTCAAATGTTCAATACTTCTCCCACTTGGTGGAATTTATATTTCACTTATCACTGTTTGCTTATTGAGTGAGAAATGTATTACCATTTTCCTGAAGGAAAAGGGGGATATAAATCTAAAAAATAATGTTTAACAATATGAACATCCTAATTAGGGTATCCAACGTTGTATGTTTTGGAAGAAAAATATTTACACTGTTTCACAGTGTAAGTGCTTCATTTTTATACATGCTCATTGTATCCACAGATCTGTTGCTAAAAAGCATAATTAAAAAATAAATTCCTTTTCAAATATTTACAACAGTACAACTTATCATTGGGCTTAATGTCATTACAGGAGACCTCTTTAGACAGCTATATTATATCACCTTAATTGTAAAGCTAGAAGTAACATTTCACTTCTCTCCTTCCCGCTCCCCTGACCATACCATTTCATATTCATCTTTGCTGCTAAATTTCTAGGATATTGGAGCCAGTAGCAAAAGTTGGACTTTGCAGAAGCAGAATAGGAAGAGAATTGACCCCTTTGAAGTTTGAAGAAGAGTCCTGAAAATACCATGGACAATCAAGAAAAAAATGGATTATTGAACAGATCGATCCAGAATTGAGCAAGCAAAATTATCCTACTTCAGACATATTATGCAAAAACCTATTTCCTTGAAGAAAGCTCTGATGCTGGCATTGGTGGAAGGACAGAAGAGAAGAGGACTAACAGAAGCAAGCTGAATGGACTCAGTTACAGTCGCAATGAGTGCCCAGCTGGAAGACCTGAAGGACCATGGACAGATCGTCTTGGAGAAAATCTGAGAGTCAGCCACAATGTGATGGCACATAATCAATCAATGGAGTCAGAAATATCTACTAACAAAATAAATAAACTGAATGACATTTTATTGTAGAAACAGATTTGCATCATCTAACCCTTTCCAAGAATCTTTTAGAGCAGAGATGGGGAACTATGGCCCCTTTATGATTTGTGGACTTTAACTCCCAGAATTCCTGAGCCACCATGGGAGTTGAAGTCCACAATTCATAAAAGGGCCATAATTCGCCACTCCTTATTTAGAGGGAGCTGCAGTTACAAGGTCCAATCCTAGTTGAATGCTTTGTGTTTGCAGAATACTAGATTCAGTTACTAACTGGTATCCTAAGAACAATGGATTGGTATAGCAGACAAGACCTAGAAAATGAGGCAATACGTGTTTCATTGCTGTTATAAACTGAGAATTTCCTTCTTAGGAAATTTCTTTCTTAGCTTCACCCCCATGATATGCAGCATGAGATAATTAAATTGGCTTAATCAGCAAGACTATTGTAAATCCATTCTGAAGCAATTTATCGACAATACTAGGCACAAACATTCATAAGAATTTTGAATTGTTTTCTTTGCATAAAATATTCCTCAATACATTATTAATATTAACTAAACTAAAATATAAAACAGAGAGAGAAATAACCCTCTGCATCCCAACTTACGTTTTTAATTTTGCATCCAAATTATTCAGTTATACAAACATTTACTGTTATTGTTATGGCAGCCTCTGCCACTTATAAGAAAGAATACAGATTTTTTTTTATTCTTCCACAGGGAAACAGTTGCTCCAGCTATATTAATGCAATCAACAATTTTGAATTGTCTTCTGGGGGTAAGCCATGTAACTTTGTAAATTTTGGGGCCATTTGGATGCTTGAATCACGATCAGCTAGAACTACCTTGAGTATATCATCAGCATAGCAATGGTTGTCCACCACTCCCAGAAAGCATCCACAAAGATTTGCTATATTAACAATAAATAGCCATTGGTAATTTGCATATATTAATGCATTTAAGCATGTGAACATTTCAAATTGCCCTTAGCGTAGCACTGAAGCCACACATTTTTTTAAAGATGCAAAAATGCAGCTGGCAACACAATGCCAGACTCATTTTAAACTATACAGGTGGTAACAGTACTAAAGCAGAGCTTGTCAAGCATGAGGTTCATCCCAGCCAACTCTCTATTATACTTACAATTGAAAGGCCTACTATGGAAAAACCAGCCCTGCATGCAACAAATGCATTACATATACAATGGTACTTAAAAGTTCGTGAACCTCTTTGAACTTCTAATATTTCTGCATAAATTGATAGTAAGTATCCAGAATTACTGTTCTTTATATAGGGAGGACCTCATTTATTCACATACACCACACACACACCCCTATTGTTTCCCACTGATTGAAACAATTAGATTGACTCTAATTTCCCCTTAAATGAACTGGTAATCTTATAGTCAAACATACTTGTGCCATATATCCAATATGTAATTTTGGAACATTTTCCTAAATAAATAAATGAGCAAGCATAATGTTTTTGACTCCTTTATTTTATTGGGTTCTTTTTAGTTTTAGGACTTGTGCAGAGCAGATCAGATTTTAGGGCAAATATTTGCATATTTATTAAAGAACAAAATAAATATTAAAAATAATATAAATAAATAATAGTATAAGTAGGATAAAATCATTTCAATAAAAAATAAATATAATCAAATAATATAAAGATAAGCCATGTTTCATGCTTTGGTTTCTTTCATGAGGAATACACATACAAATATACAGATTAACAGTTGGTAAAATATAAAACTTAAACTTGAAAGTAGTTTATTCAAATTTAATATAATGCTGCCAGCTAGTGGCAGCATCTTATTTTGAGCTAATGAGCTAGTTTACTACTGAGCTGCTTTTGAAGTTAGACTATTTAGCTAGTAAGCTGCCCAAGATAAGCTATATGGATGCAAATTTTATATTAATCTACATTAAACTACTGAAAAATGAAAGAAACCAACATTTATGATTAAAATTATTTGGATTTTGTGGTTTAAGAATTAATATTTTAATATTAATATTATTGCTTCTATTAGGGTAAACAGTAGAGCAAGATTCCAATTGTTTTATGTGTGCAATCAAATATTTCTCCATGTATACTTGTTCAGATTTTTCAGCACCCAATTTTGAAGAGCTTTTCAAATGCAAGTCTCACTCTCAGGGAGAATGTGTGATACAGATAGTCCTCAGTTAATGACCACACATTCAACAACTATTACAAAATTACAAAGATGTTCAGCATTTATGACTGGTCCTTGACGTTCTGGCCATCCCAGCACCCTGTGGTCACATTATCATGATCCAGGAGCTTGGCAACCAGCTCACACTTACAACAGTTGCAGTGTCCTGCTGTCATGTGATCACCTATTCTGATCTCCTGCTGGCTTCCCACAAGCAAAATCAATGGGAAGGCTGGCAGGGAAGGTTGTTAATTGTTCCTGTAATTCAGTCCTGCTTCCTACCACTTTTTCTTCTATGGAGCACCCACCCACCTGCAGACCTCCGGCCCACACTCTATAGCATCTGCTGGCAGCCACCAGCATAACTTTCTGCACCCAGCACCATGCGGCGCCATAGTAGCCACTGGTGCACCCTCTCACACCTGGCAGCAGCCACCCTCACCCTGTCTATACTTGCCACAACTTAACTGCCCATTAGCCTGCTTGAGAGCTGTCTGGGACTTGCAACTTTCTGCCAGCTTCCCCATTGGATTTGCTAGATAGAAGCCAGCCTAAATTTGTGAGGAGATCCTTGCATAAAGATCCACAATCCTCACTTAACAGTGGCAACAGGGACAGATGGGTTTGCCATTGGTAAGCAATGTAGTCATATGATATTGTGGTTTACAACCACATGCTTTGTGATAGAAATTTTGGTCCCAATACACACAGAGATATACAGATGCACAAAATAATTAATAACGCTACCAGTTTTTCAACCTCTGCATTCATTGTTTTCCAATCTGAAATGCTATTAGCTAACTATACAGTATGCTCGAGTAGGGTTCTCTCAATTAATCTTGATATTAGTGTTTTTGCAATATATAAATCACATAGAGAGAGCAAATTTAGTGTAGTAGTTAAGTGGCCTTCTAATAGTCTAGAACAGGGGTAGGCAACCTTGGCTCTTTTATGACTCGTGGACTTCAACTCCCAGAATTCCTGAGCCAGCCAACCCTGGTCTAGAAACTGGAGTTGTGGGTGGCTGGATGACTTTAGGCCAGGGTCGTCAAACTGCCGGCCCACAGGCCAGATGCATCATAGCGAAACCACGCCCACCCCATTGCCAGCAATGGCAAAGAAGTTGCGATACGTCGTGACATGTCATGTGACGTTGCGAGTTTGACACCCCTGCTTTAGGCTAATCACTATCTTTTAGCTCTAAGAATGCAGTGGCAAATCACTTCTAAAAATGTTGCCAAGAAAATTGCAGGGACTTGTCTAGGCAATTGCTAGGAATTGAGACTGACTTAAAGGCAGACACACAAAAAAATTCTCATAGTCCTCCTTTCTTTTGCCAATCTGTGAATTAACTTTTTCTACCTAACAGTATTTCAATAACAGATTTGCTAAGCACACTTTAGGCAAACTGTATTATAAAGCCTGAGGCACTCAGAGAGGATGAAAGCTTACAAGTTAAAACTGAATTGTACCAAGCTTTTTGCTATGTTATTAACTATCATGTAGATTCTGTTATCTGAGGTCAAAAGTTAGTTTGTAAAATTGATTTTTTTTCTGTACTTAAAATGTTAATGCACAATGAAGTATAACCCAATGTTGATTTTAAAAAAGACATATTTTAAATGAAATTGGCTATATTTAAGAATGGTTTCATGTTACTATTAATGGAAGCAGAGTATCAGTTTTTTCTTAGTCTTATTTATCTAGCAAACAGTTTTTTAATTTGTATCTGGGTTTAAAAAAACACAGTAAAATGTCCTATAAATATAATATTAATAATATTTCCAGTACTTCTACATATCAATATGTTCCATTTTATTCTTCAGAAATTTCTGTAACTGTAAAGACTCATAAATCAAAGTAAGACTTTTACATATAATATCCCAGACTCAAACACTTTGTTTTCTTTACCTTTTAAACATCTTGTATTGTTTTATACTCCTTCATGGATTACTGCCTTGTCATGGCGAAGGGGCTTGCATAACTCAATGAAGTTATGAGCTATGCCGTGCAGGGCCACCCAAGACGGACAGGTCATAGCAGAGTTTTGACAAAATGTGATCCACTGGAGAAGGAAATGGCAACCCACTCCAGTATCTTTGCCATGAAAACCCCATGGACAGTACTAAAAGGCAAAAAGATATGACGCTGGAAGATGAGCCCCTCAGGTCGGAAGGTGTCCAGTATGCTACTGGGGAAGAGCAGAAGGCTAGTACTAGTAGCGCCAGAAAGAGTGAAGTGACTGGGCCAAAGCCGAAAGGACGCTCAGCTGTGGATGCATCTGGTGGTGAAAGGAAAGTCCGATGCTGTAAAGATTTTTTCTCCATAGGAACCTGGAACGTAAGATCCATGAATCAAGGCAAACTGGATGTGGTCAAACAAGAGATGACAAGACTGAACATCGACATCTTAGGAATCAGCGAACTAAAATGGACAGGAATGAGTGAATTTAATTCAGAGGACCATCAGGTATACTACTGCGGGCAAGAATCCCTCAGAAGAAATGGAGTAGCCTTCATAGTCAATAAAAGAGTAGGAAAAGCAATACTGGGATACAATCCCCAAAATGACAGAATGATCTCAGTGCGAATCCAAGGCAAGCCATTCAATATCACAGTAATCCAAGTCTATGCCCCAACCACTGGTGCTGAAGAGGATGAAATTGACCGGTTCTATGAAGCCCTACAGCACCTTATAGAATCAACACCAAAAAATGATGTCCTTATCATCATGGGGGATTGGAATGCTAAAGTAGGAAGCCAAAAGATAAACGGAATAACAGGCAAGTTTGGCCTTGGAGTACAAAATGAAGCAGGGCACAGGCTGATAGAATTTTGTCAAGAGAATACGATGGTCATAGCAAACACTCTTTTCCAACAACCCAAGAGACGGCTCTACACATGGACATCACCAGACGGTCAACACAGAAATCAGATTGACTATGTGCTCTGCAGCCAAAGATGGAGAAGCTCTATACAGTCAGTAAAAACAAGACCAGGAGCTGACTGTGGCTCAGATCATGAGCTTCTCGTTGCAAAATTTAGGCTTAAATTGAAGAAAGTAGGGAAAAACACTAGGCCACTCAGGTATGAACTAAATCATATCCCTGATGAATATACAGTAGAGGTGACAAATAGATTTAAGGAATTAGATCTGATAGACAGAGTGCCTGAAGAACTATGGACGGAGGTTCGCAACATTGTACAAGAGGTAGCAACTAAAACCATCCCAAAGAAAAGAAATGCAAGAAAGCAAAATGGCTGTCTGAGGAAGCTTTGCAAATAGCTGAGGAAAGAAGGGAAGCGAAAGGCAAGGGAGAAAGAGAAAGATACACCCAATTGAATGCAGAATTCCAGAGAATAGCTAGAAGAGATAAGAATGCCTTCTTAAATGAACAGTGCAAAGAAATAGAAGAAACAATAGAATAGGGAGAACCAGAGATCTCTTCAAGAAAATTGGAGATATGAAGGGAACGTTCATGCAAAGATGGGCATGATAAAGGACCAAAATGGCAGGGACCTAACAGAGGCAGAAGAGATTAAGAAGAGGTGGCAAAATACACAGAAGAACTATACAAGAACGAGCTTAGCATCCCTGATAACCACGATGGGGTGGTCACTGACCTCGAGCCAGACATCCTAGAATGTGAAGTGAAATGGGCCTTAGGAAAGCTGAGCAACAACAAAGCTAGTGGAGGTGACAGTATTCCAGCTGAGCTATTCAAAATCTTAAAACACATGCAGTAAAAGTGCTACACTCAATTTGCCAGCAAATTTGGAAAACTCAACAGTGGCCACAGGATTGGAAAAGGTCAGTTTACATTCCAATTCCAAAGAAAGGCAATGCCAAAGAATGTTCAAACTATCGCACCATTGCACTCATTTCACATGCAAGTAAAGTTATGCTTAAAATCCTACAAGCTAGATTCCAGCAGTATGTGGATCAAGAACTTCCAGAAGTACAGGCAGGATTTCGAAGAGGCAGAGGAACTAGAGATCAAATTGCCAACATACGCTGGATTATGGAGAAAGCTAGGGAGTTCCAGAAAAACATCTACTTCTGCTTCATTGACTATGCTAAAGCCTTTGATTGTGTGGATCACAACAAATTGTGGCAAGTTCTTAAAGAGATGGGAGTACCAGACCATCTTATTTGTCTCTTGAGAAACCTATATGCAGGTCAAGAAGCAACAGTGAGAACTGGACACGGAACCACTGATTGGTTCAAAATTGGGAAAGGAGTCCGGCAAGGCTGTATTCTGTCGCCCTGCCTATTTAACTTATATGCAGAGCACATCATGAGAAAGGCAGGGCTAGATGAATCAAAAGTTGGAATTAAGATTGCCGGGAGAAATATCAACAACCTAAGATATGCAGATGATACCACTCTAATGGCAGAAAGTGAAGAGGAACTAAAGAGCCTCTTGATGCGGGTGAAGAAGGAGAGTGCAAAAGTTGGCTTGAAACTCAACATTAAGAAAACCAAAATCATGGCATCCAGCCCTCTCAATTCCTGGCAAATAGATGGGGAAGAAATGGAGGTAGTGACAGATTTTATCTTCCTGGGCTGTAAGATCACCACAGATGGGGACTGCAGCCAAGAAATTAAAAGACGCTTGCTCCTGGGGAGGAAAGGTATGGCAAATTTAGACAGCATACTAAAAAGCAGAGACATCACCCTGCCAACAAATGTACGTATAGTCAAGGCCATGGTTTTCCCAGTTGCAATGTATGGCTGTGAAAGTTGGACCATAAGAAAGGCTGAACGCAAACGAATTGAGGCCTTTGAACTATGGTGCTGGAGAAGACTCCTGCGAGTCCCTTGGACTGCAAGGCGATCAAACCGGTCAGTCCTAGAGGAGATCAACCCTGACTGCTCCTTAGAAGGCCAGATACTGAAGTTGAAACTCAAGTACTTTGGCCACCTAATGAGAAGGAAGGACTCACTGGAGAAGAGCCTAATGCTGGGAAAGATTGAGGGCAATAGAAGAAGGGGACGACAGAGAATGAGGTGGCTGGATGGAGTCACTGAAGCAGTAGGCGTGAGCTTAAATGGACTCCAGAAGATGGTAGAGGACAGGAAGGCCTGGAGGAACGTTGTCCATGGGGTCGCGATGGGTCGGACACGACTTTGCAACTAACAACAACATTGTTTTATAATGTCAGGTTTGCAATACAAAAGAGGGTTCTCTTTAATAAATCAAAAGCATTTAAAAAGAATAGCTTTGTGTCACTAGTTAAAAAAGATGAATCTTTTTATTATGCTAGAGCACGGGTCGGCAACCCGCGGCTCCGGAGCCGCATGCGGCTCTTTGAGGCCTTACCTGCGGCTCCGGAGCCTCCTCCGCCATTTTGGCGAGCGCATGCGCGCATGCGCGGGCGGGTGCGGGGGGTGTGCGCGCGCAGGTGCGCATGCGCGAACGGCACGCGCATGCGCGAACGGCGCGCGCATGCGCGGGTGCGAGGGTGCGCATGCGCGGGTGCGAGGGGCACGCGCGCATGCGCGAACGGGGCCGCGCGCATGCGCGGGTGCGCGCGCATGCGCGAACGCGCGGCTCCCAGCGTTTTTTTTTTTTAAGCTAAATGGGTCCGTGCGGCTCATCCGACGTTTCAGATGGCCGACCCATGTGCTAGAGATAGGTGGGTTCAAGAGAACCTAGCGATCCCCTTCTCTAGTCTACTCGTTTTTCTCTCCCAGCAGCACCTGATTTGAAATGAGAGAATTGACTGGGAGCCATCCTCAAATTTGATACCAACAAGGCTGATCCCTCCAAATTTTCTGCCTCTTATTTGCCCCTTCCCGTACCCCAAGAAAGAAAAAGTGGCATACTGTAATCAAAGCCAGGCTATCACGGACAAGTTTGAAGGAGTTGTACTTATCCCTGCCTTTTCTGTTCGCTTTGTTCCTCCCTTATGGTTTCCAGGAGTGGGACAAAACATGCCCCAGAAATGGAATGCCTAGAGATTTTGTCTCTATTGTGGACACAATTGGAATGGAATGGAATGGAATGGAATGGAATGGAATGGAATAGAATAGAATAGAATAGAACAGAATAGAATAGAATATTGTCTTTATTGTCACTTTGAATGTACACTAATCGGCATACATTAAAATGAAATTTCATTGCATACAGCTCTCAAAGGGTCACCACCTCCGATATACACTACATATATGTGTGTGTGTGTGTGTGTGTGTGTGTGTCTGTGTGTGTGTCTGTGTGTGTGCGCGTGTGACAAAAATAAATAAATAAATAAATACAAAATTATGCATATACCCACATATATTGTATGACACAGAGAAACAACAGTCTAGTTTGAGTTATGTATATATGTGCATAGTGAGAAAAACGAATCTTGTGAGTTTACCAGACGGATGGCATAGGGAACAAAGCTATTACAGAATCGGGTAGTCCTGCTAGAAATACTTCAAAACCTCCTCCCAGAGGGAAGCAACAGAAACAGACTGTAAAGTGGGAGTGTGGGGTTAAATTTCAGGTAAATTTAATTTAGTCCCAACAAGCCCCTAGACTTTGGGGTGTTAAAGTTAAACTTGTTTGGATTACTTGGCTAGGTCAAATAGTTGAGTTTTAAAGATTGCACCATAGATTCTTCTCCTATGATCCAGTTAAGCATATTGTCTGAATAAGGACAATGACATCTACTGAAAGAGGAACTGCAATAAGTACTGGGTGTTCAACAGATGGGAAACTGCATAGAGAACTACTGAGGAAAAGATAAGATAATTGGGTTGGAATATCTGAAAGCAACACCAAAAATATGCACTGATACACCAATGGCAAAAAACAGAGAATAAGAGTTGAATGAATATTTCAGGATATTCCAACAGTCAAATCCTCTAATATACTGTATATCCCTCTATACTGAAATAACTTGAAGGAAACCTAACTCTTAATAGGATTGTATTGTGACAGGGGTAATTGGCTCTCTGAATGGCATACTCTTTCTATAATAAACAATATCAGAAATGAATAAATTGAAAGAGAAGTAAAACCTTTCTTGATAATTATATTTTCTACATTAAACTGAGATTCAGTGTTACTTTGCCTGCAGTCATTGTTAATCTTGATCTCAGAGATAATTGGTATTATACATATGTAGATTCTCTAATGTAATAATGATACTTAAGGAAGCTAATTATGTGTCAAAAGAAATATCTGAATAAACGGGCCTAGAAAGCCAAATGGATGCAAACTGCTATGTCAAAATATTTAATTTGATGAATAAATTGGAATTATTTGTTATTATATTTAGTTCTAAATCAGATTGAAAAAATGAAGCAAATTTATTTATTTATTTATTTATACTTGTGAGGTGATATGAAGATCCAGTAAGTCTGTTAGTCATGAGCTGCATTTCATGGAATATTCTCCCCCCACCCCTTAGAAATGAATGGTCTCAACCTACTTTCATTTTATAAATTAAGACACTTTTGTTCCAGTGTGTTTATTCAGTCCTTAGATTAGTTTTAAGGATGCTCTGGTGTTTATTACTGACTTTTAATGATGTTACCTTAACTATTTACGCTGAGCTTTTGGTATAGTTTTTTGGCTTTTGCATCCTACTTTAGTATACCCCACCAGATTCTGTTGGGATTGGAACGGGTTATAAATCTGTAAAATCAATTTGCAGCTAGTCCTTGACCTACAGCCATTCAATTAGCAACTATTCAACTTACAACACTACTGAAAAAAGTGACTTGGGCACAACTCACTAAAGGAACAAAAATTCTGGTCCCAACTGTGGTTATAAATCGAAGACAACCTGTACCTCAAATGCTGTATCTATTAATATATTATACAACTTGGGGTTTTTTGGTTTTTTTAAATACAGGGAATTACTGCCGTTTGGTTCCACATACTTATGCGAGAAGGCATTTTCTTCATCAACATGTATAAAAACTAAGGAAAGGAATTGTCTTCAGCTGGAATCTGACTTAATTCTGTCAGTAAGCACTCTCCCGCCATGAGTGCAAAGATTAATGGCAGAGAAGCAGGCATAAGTTTCCTATTAAAAGTGTGGTAAGTGGGTATACTTTATCACTGTTTTCCTTTTTTTGGGGGGGGGGGTCATTAAGTTTTTGACACCTTGCTAAGCCACTGGTGGTACTCGAATATTGTCATGTCCTAAAGGTGGTACAGTCTGTGAAAAGGTTGAAAAGCCCTGTTCTAAGATACCTACTCCAACCCCATTCCTCTTTTCAACTCAGATTTTGTTTAACAGATCATTGTCTAGGCTGCAGGTCTTCCTCCTGTTTCCCAAAGTTGTTCTTGCAATCCATTGCAATATATAAATATGTGATATTATAATCAGTTTTCAAGGCTCCATATGAAGCAGATATTTCAACTAAGATCATCACAAAAGGAAGAAAAATGTTTCAAATGCAATTAAAGTCATAGCTATTCAATATAAGCATTTATTAAATTATTTGTTACATCTTGTGCTTGCTATTGCTATATTTTAAAAAAAAGAATGATAAAACATTCCGTTTACTATATACCTTCTTTGTGTTCACTTTTAAATAAGTTGTGCTAAACATTAATTTTACCATATTTTGTTTAAGACATGCAGATTTTTACATGTATAGAATTGTATAGGTTTATATTTAATTTGGTTTTATAGTCCTGTTATAGTGCCTGGCTTCCACACAATACCTTATTTCTTATTAGCACTTAAGTTACTTTCTCTTCTTTGTCTGATTTTAGTTCAGGTTTTTCTTCTGAGATATTCACATTGAAAAAATACCTTGGCACAGATTTTTGTACTGAGATATATGCTAGATTTTATTAATGAAACAACCATAATCAAGAACCAAAGTCTTTACTTACAAACATTTCCTGTGTTGTCAAAACTTGTCAGAACATCTTCAACATTTAATAATCTTCTTTTGCATCTAAGAAAAAAAATAATCACCACCATTATCAGTGCAAAAAAGGACAATGTCATATGTACAGCCATCAATTTTTTTTAAGTCTTACCACTAGAGGGAGAAAAGGAAAAAGTCCGTATCCTATTACTCTATGATCAAATTATAATTCATTCACCACTGAAATGTAAGGGGAAGGTTCCCTTTGTGAAAGGGTAGAACCTGAAGATAAAATGAACCATTTTAATAGGCAATAGACTGGTGTTCTCATTTCTTCATCTAAGTTTTTTCCACCTCCTTTCTGTTCTGGGCTCCTTCCCTCATTTCCTCTTTCCTTGCACTTTTCCTCATCCATTTGTGGTTTGTGTACCACAGCTGCTGATTCACATTGGTTCTTTTTGTTATTATAAGGCACAACCATATCAAGACTTCAGAATACAAAACAAAACTGTAACTATTATTCCAACTGAACCATTTCTAATGTTTTCATTAGAAATGGTTGCACATGCAAAATCTCTCACTCAGTGACAAATAGATTCTTGATTTCTTACCTTTCTTCTACTCTCAATGCAAGATCAGCAATACATCATTATTAATACAAGTCACCATAGCAACTATATCTATAATGCAAAGTAGATATGATCAAACCTTCATCTCTTTCTGGAACACAGATGTGTATCAGCAAATAAGAACTATGTAAAATTGAGCTGTTTCCATGAATAATATGCATGGCAAGCTGGAACTGTTCACTCAGATGTATATTTTCAAATGAACAGTAAAATGTAGTCAATGTTCATTGTCCTACATTTTGTTAGATGTTAAGAATTCAAAATCTACACAGTACATAAAATAGCTCAGTCTTAATCTCCTTAAGATTCTGTGGGAAGAATCCAGAGAAAGAAATATTTTGGGAAATATTAAAAAGGCAGAATAGAGACTTCCGGTTTTGCGCGGTAGCAACCAGTTGCGGGCTTGCGGATTCTCCGCACCCCCACAGCTAATTTCGCTCTGCCTGGGGACCCTAAATGGGTCTAAGTCGCCCCGGAGAGGTGACAAAGAAAGAAGGGTGCTCCAGCGATTCTGGAACGGTGGCGGCCGTTCTGTTCGACTTGGGGAAAGCCTTCTAACCCAACAGGAGAAAGGCTGGCCGTATTGCATCGACCAGCCCAAGCTACTAGCAACTGAAGTCCAAAAGCACTAACCAGCACAACTGTGAACAGTGTGCTTGAAACTGGGTGAGGAATTCGATCTTCTCTTTTCTATTCTACATTTAATTTCCTGGAAAAGATCCCCAAGAAGCAAAATACCTCCGAAAGGGAAGGAGGGGGATTTCTGTCCCACCCTTATACTAACAGAAGCAGCGAATTAATCTTTTTATGGAGGATCAAAATATATGAAATTGAAAAACAAATAGTTGCTGACACCTAGTGGTGGATGAAGACTATGACAGCTATGACTTTAATATAAGACTTGGCAAAACCTGGGAAAAGCTAATCTGTGTTTGTGATCTTCAAAGTTTTAACAACAAAGAACAGCTGTGACAAAAAAAAACAATAATCTGGGCTGTAGACAAAGAGAGAATTATAAATTTCAGGGGAAAAAATCTTTTTTGAACTATTTGGATTACAAATATCTATTTAATTGGGACTCTAAAGCTATTTGCAGAGAAAAGAAAGAAAGAGAAAAACTCAAATTCTTGGCCATCATGGATCAGAGACATGTAGAAAGAACATATCAAGAAAACATAAATATTTCACAGGAGGAGATATATAGTATACTGCAATTAATTCAAACAACAATGACTTTAAACCACAAAGAAATCCAAAATAACTTTGAAAATATCAATCAATCTATTTCCAAGTTAACTCTACAACAACAAAAATTCCCAGAAAACAACAACAGAGAAGGAGCAGATAAAACAGATAAATGGATGTAGAATTGAGAATACAGACTTAAAGATGGAACTTAACAAAACAAGGAAACATGATTTAATCCTAGTGGAAAAAAATTCACAAGAATTGGAAAAAACAACGTATCCCTTAAGACTATAAAATAAATCTGAGGACAAGAAAACAGATTGGATAAAATGGACTGCATAGATGTCAGGAACATCGGAGAGAAAGGAAATGATAAGAGAAGTGGAGAGAAAGAAAAAGAAAAATATTTTCAACAAACGTAGAAAGGCAGAAGCCCCATACAAAGACACTTCACCTGATTTACTTTTTATATCTACAGCAACATTTACTAACATATGGGGGGAAAAATTGATTCAGCAAAATACATTGATTAAGAAAGATACTGGCCAAAGGAAAAAGACTAAAGTGGAAACCAAGAAAATAGATGATGGGACTTACCAGAGAGAATACTTAAAAAAGAAACATTTGTTTGAATATGGTTAAAGAAATAGAAAAGTTTTGGAATATATATGTCATCCTAAGAGGGATGAATTCCCTAAATAATATAGTATGCTTTTTTCCCTTTTTTTGTTCTCTTTCTTGATATGAGTAATATATAAAAGTTGAAATGACTTAAAAGAAATGTTTTAAATACTTAAATGTGATTGAATTTAAGAAAATTATAATGGATAAAAAATGTTTTGAATAAGAGTTAAAGGACTAGATGACTAGATGTATTAAATGGAATGTTTAAAGATTAAACATATTTTTAATTACGGTTAAAAAGAATAAGAAATTTAGGAAATAAATATATATTAGCTTAGGAGAGATATATATTTTAAGTAGTATGTTATTTTTTATGTTTCTTTACTCTTGCTCTCCTTTTTTTTCATTGTTTTATCTATTCCTTAAGAAATGTAAAAGTGTGAGATAGTTCATATGGAAAAATAGAGTTAAATTTTTAAATGTAATTAATTTTAACCAGTAAGAATATCTAGAATTTGGTGGGAGAAACAAATTAAAATAAGGACTGTAACAGGATCTATGATAAGGAAACCAGAATGATTGGATAGAAAAGAAATACATTGATGTGATTATTATTTTTAGGAATATTGGGAAAAATATATATTTAATTGTTATCTATCAAAACAATAAGAATTGTATTAACTCAAATGTTTGCAAAAGAGGATATTTTGGGAAAAGAGGAAATCAACTAAAACCATTATGTGGATTATGGATTATAGAAATCAATTGTTAATGATTGTTTTACAAATGTAACCCAGACAACACACTGTTCACCAATTATTGTGATTTGTTTTTTAAAAAAATCAATAACATATATTACAAAAAAAAAAAAAAAAGGCAGAATATATTTCCCCAAAGGAATAATGGAGAAGATCTTTTAAAAGGCAGAAACTTCACCACCACCACCACCCCAGCCAGACAACTCAGCAGAAACCAGCTTTTAGAAATGGAGATGTAATAATCCATTCAGGAAGGTTGGAGCCTTCCAGCTAGAAACTGAAGAAATTAGGAAGACAAAGACCCTTAAAATCTACATATCCCACCCAAACAGGAAACATAATAGGATTAACCCACCACCATCAGAATACCAGAAAGGCACACTCAGACTTAGGTCAAAGTACATGACATAGGAAATACAAAGCCTCTAACAGGAACAGGAAACAACCTCAAGAGCCCCAGAAGGTATAAAAACCCCTCCCTGCTACATGTGGTCACCTTTTTTTCCAGAGCCATCTTTCTGTCAGGCTCTCCTTTTCAATAAACTACAACCTTCTTTCTAAAGCAGTCTCCATGTTGTTTATTCCCGGCTTGAACTGGACCCTGATGAAGATTTTTCCTTCAACAATTAAAAACATCCTAAGTGGGGGAAAAAAAAACCCATTAACACAAGAACAAAAAACAGGAGTCATCTACAACATGCAGTGTAAAGACTGTAACAGCCACAATGTAGGACAGACAGGCAGAAAATTAGCAGAGGGCATCCATGAATAGCAACTATCAGACAGATAAAAACTCTTTAATCTCACAATACATAGATAGATTCAGCCATAGTTTCAACTGGGAAACTGAGTATCCTAAACCAACCTAAACCTAAAAATGCTAGGAATTCCTGACAGTTTTGCATTCAGACAAATCAGCCAACAATAAACTCATAGAGATAAACCACATTTACATGTCATTCAAAAGAGACAATTAAAAAAGCTAAGAAGGAAATAAAAAGACCAGAACTGTTCCTCACCAGCAAACAATATCCAAATAAGCAGGGATTCACATTAGACAATCAATCTAGCAGAAAACAATATGCTAATCAAGCAGAACACAAACGACTCCGATGCTCAAGCTTGAGCTACATATATTCTCTTCTGGATTTTCTCCATATTGATCTGTCCGTAAACTGGTCTTTCAAGTGTTCCATTGGTTTACCCATCACCACTATAAGTGAAACATCTGCTGCTGGTCATCCTCTTCTCCTCTTTCCTTCCACCTTTCTCTCAGAGACGTAGGTCTTCACATAATATTTCTTATTATTTGTGCCCTAGTGAGAAAACTAGGTTGATTTTTATCTATGTGTTTTTTTGATATAAATAAAAAGTGGTTTACCATTGCCTTCTCATGGGCACTATTAATTGATGCCTTTTCCATTGCCACTGTGACCTTTTGTCTCCAGCATCTTCCTATATTGCTGCTTCCCAATATAAATGCCTGGTTTCTTTAACTGGCAGTTGGGATGACCTTCATGCTTTGGATGATCTTGCTGAGAATATATTCTCTAGATATATATGCCTAATATGTTTCACTAATCCCTTCCAGAATACCCACCACCACCACCACAATGAGGCATCACAGCAGGACTTGGGATGGGCAACCAATAATAGATGCTGCTTTAAAAAGATTTCAAATAATTAAATTGTTTAAATTCTTTGTACAATCACATTAAGTTCCATGGTTGTCTTCCTTCCCCATCGCCACTATCATCCTACCACAGTCCTTGTTTTGATTGTGCTTTGAGTATCAGTTTTCCTGAAGTGTAAAGTACACATTTAATTATGCATATTTTTCATTTGCCTTAAAACTGGTTCAGAAAAATAGAATATGTAACATGCAATTCAAGGTGCTGATTATGTTTTTTAAAGTCATAAATGGCTTGAAACTATAGTACTTAAAAGACTGCCTGCTCCCACATAAATCAGTTCAGATCAGAAGAGATTTTCTACTTTCTGTGAGGCCAGGCTAGTATCCACAGTGAAGTTTCAGAGAATTCCTATAATTCTCTATAGTTCATCTAAAAACAATTTTCTCAGCTTCAACATATAAGATGAAAAACTTGGTATTTTTCTTTGGCTTTCATTGCCTTTACATAGTAACTCTAGTACTGCTCCTTCCACTGATTGATATTTTGGATTTTATATTGAAGTTATTGTCTCTCTTACTGTTTCCTTTCCTGTACAGGTAGTCCTCACTTAAGGACTGCTCTGTTTAGCAATTGTTTAAGGTTATGATCGCATTGAAAAATAACTTTATGACTGGTCCCTGCACTTTCAACCATTGCTGCATCCGTGCAGTCACCTGATCAAAATTCAGGTACTTCGCAACTGGCAGACATTTAAACAGTTGCAGCATCCCAAGGTCACATGATCACCATTTATGCACTTCAGACTTCCACTAAGTAGAATCAATAGAAAACTGGAGGTAAAATGGCAAGTTGTGGTTTCATTTAATGACTATGCAGCAGAGGTGAGTTTGTAAATCTATTGTAGTCACATGATGTCTTGCTTAACAGCCATTGTTATGTATTGAATATATATAAAGTTGTGTTAATCCCTGCTAAAGTGAAACTAACTTAATTCCAACTGCTTGTGAAGCTAAAATGAAACTAACCTTTAGATGACCCTGACTGTTAACTCCAACTGTTTTGGAGGGAAACTTTGAACATTCATATTTGGGTGGGCTTTTCAAGTATTGTGATTGGTTAAGGCCCTGTGGGTTCAGAGTATAAATTACAGGCAATTGCCTGCAGTTCTCCAGTTCTAGTTTGAGTCAATAAATGATGTTGTAACTATGCTGGTCCGCTCCCTGCTTACTGAAACCCACTACACAATAGTGGCGACGAAGGTGGGATGCTGCAGAGGAGAGAGCTGCTGCTAACCAAGAGACTGAAATCACGGGGTGATAGGCTGGGTAAAGAGCCCGGCAGGCCTAGTTCTCACCACCACCACCCCCGCCTACCAGTAAGCCACACTGGAGGCACGCTGAAATCACTGGGTATGTCAGACCAGGTAAAGAACCCTGGTGGGACCATGCTCCCCGCCCTGCCTGCCAGTAAGACACACTGGAGGCACAGACATACCTGAGGGATCTGTCCCCAGGACTCCTAAGTGCAGCACAGCTCCAAACGCAGCAGTGCAGGCATTAACCAGCACCACAGGGGCCTCCCCAAAATGGCTAAATTGGGAAGGCTCAACGAGTTCAATATTACTCATCCAGAACAGTGGAGCTCATACGTCTCCCGAGTAGACAACTATCTCCGGGCTAACCAGATCACAGACGATGGCCTGAAGGCGGCAACCTTACTATGTGTCTGCGGACAAGCCACGTTTGATATCGCTGAAAACCTGATAGCACCGGCACGTATAGAGACTGTGGCCTACGCAGACCTCAAGAAAAAATTAAGGGAACATTTTGAGCCTAAACTCTCAGTAATCGCCATGCGCCATGCATTCGAGCAACGTGAGCAGAGATCCGGGGAATCTGCAGCAGAGTTTGTGGCAGCCCTTCGCCAAGCTTCGCACCAATGCAAGTTCCCTGACCTGGAAGACCGTCTCAGAGACAGGCTCGTTTGCGGTCTGCATAATAGGGAATTACAGCAGCGCCTATTCGCCATGGAGAAACTGACTTTCCAAGACGCATTGAAGGAAGTCATGGCAGATGAGGCTGCCGGAGGGGCAATGAAGACTCTCCGGCCACCTAAAACACAAACCAGCCCCACAGCGATCCACCAAGAGACCGCAGAAGGCTCAGGGGAGGCCAGTGAGAGTGAAGAAATTGATTGTTTGCGGAGAGAGCCACCCAGACGGCCACGCTCCACAGAGCAAGCAATTTCCCCACAGAGCTGCACAAGCTGCGGGGGACAGCATGAAAGAGCAGAGTGCAGATTCCGCATAGCAGTATGCCATGCCTGTGGAAAGCAAGGGCACATTGCCAGAGTTTGCAGAGGTCGTCAGCGGGAAATGAAACCTGCGACACAGCAGCACAAGGAAAAATGGCCCCCAGAACAGAACAGAGTTGAATACTGCTCGGGAAGGCATAGCATCCAACGCACAGGGGCCCAACGTTCCATCAAAGAAAAGATAAGACTCCAACTAAGACTGCAAGGAGTCCCATGCTCCATGGAGCTAGATACTGGATCAGCCCTGTCCATTATCTCCTCCAGGACTTTCGACCACATTTGCAAACATAGCCGATCGCGGGTCCCGCTCAAATAATCGAGCTTAGTGCTAATGGACTTCCAAAATTGCCGTGTTCCCATAAGGGGGGAAGCTACCATTAGAGTACAATTCAGAGAGTTCGAGGGTCCCCTCAGCGTAGTGGTCATAGAGGGACCGCGCACCAGCCTCATAGGACTGGACTGGTTCGAGGCCCTGGGCATCAGGGTGACGGGCACCCATCGAACACAAATAGCTGATCTAGCAGCAGTATGCCAACAATATGCTGATGTATTCAGCACAGAGCTACGACAATACAAAGGGGCACCCATTTCACTCAACCTTGATCCAGCAGTAACTCCAATCCGATTAAAACCGCACAGGGTTCCCTTTGCATTGAAGCCTAAAATTGATGCGAAACTAGACAAGCTGGTACAGCAGGGAGTGCTCCAACCTGTGGACTGTAGCCAGTGGGAGACTCCAATAGTGACCCCAGTTAAGCCTAACAGGGACGTTCGCATCTGCGCAGATTACAAGTGCACCATAAACAAGGCACTACAGCAGCATGCTTACCCTGTACCAGTAGTGAGCCACATCCTCGCCTCGCTCCAGGGAGGCTGAATCTTCGCTAAGTTAGACCTCGCCCAGGCCTACCAGCAGCTACCGGTAGATGACGCTACCGCAGAAGCACAAACAATCATCACACACAGAGGTGCATTCCGAGTGCGCCACTTGCAGTTTGGAGTAAGCGTAGCACCAGGGTTGTTCCAAAGTATTATGGAATGAACACTGAAGAACATTCCCGGCATCTGCCCATATTTTGATGACGTCCTGATCGCGGGGGAATCAGCGGCAGTCCTAGCGGAACGTCTCCATGCAGTACTCCAGCGTTTCCGCAAGGCAGGCCTAAAACTCAAGAAGGAAAAGTGCCAGATCGACGTGGAATCCACAGAACCAGTCAGTTCCTAGGACTATTAGTAAATTTAATGAGGATGCTAAATAAAATTGTAGAGACTGCTAATGATTGTTGATAGTGAATAGGAGAGGATCAGTGCACTTAGACACGGATAAGAACAACCATGAATAGTTTCAACAAACTGAAGTATCAACAGGTTCCGGGGGGGGGGGGGGACAACCTATTTATAACTGATTAAGTTTTCAGTGGTGCAAGTTCTATTTCTGTTTTGGTCTATAATGTAACAGGAATGACTAAATGACATCACATCAAACGTTTGTGATCCATTTAATGTCTAAATGCCTCATTTCTGACCCTGTGGGATCATCTTCTTAAGGAAATTAGCAGCAAGGACAAAAGGTAATGGAACTTTATTTTAAAATTCCATAATTGGGAGAAGCACACCACAGGCATATTTTTCTTTTCTTGTTATACTCTTGTCCCCTTTATAGCATTTTATTCAAGTTTAAATATATTCTTTGCATATAGGTAAGACTTAAAGATAATAGGACAGTGCAAACAAAGGAGGAAATTATACAAACAATACCAGAGAGTACATCTTGGTAGGCTTTAGTGGTCACAAGACTGAGCTATTAACAGCAATTAAGGACAGTCCTAGACAAAACTATTCACAATACTTATTGAATTACAAGGACTTAACAAACCTTAAAAGTGTAAACAGGAAGAAATTCAGACAATGCATGCTTATAGGCAGGTGAAGGTCAATCGTAACCAAGCTCTGAGAAACTTAACCTCTTAAGAATCTCTTCAGAGGTGGAGAAAAGATCCAGTAATGCTGACAACCCATTAGAATTACAATGGAAAATCAAGAAGGGAAATTCAAGGATAGAATAACAAGGAAAAAAATATGAGATTAGCTTGTTGTTGTTTTTTTCTAAACCCTAAGATACCTATTAGCAAAGGTAGCACATAAGTAGCACAGCAATGAAAAAAGAAGTAAAACAGGAAAATGAGAAAAGCTTCTTAAAGCTGCAGTATCAAGAACAAATTATAACGGTGTAAAAAGGCACAGTAATTGTGAAAACTTGCGAAAACATTTTGAAAATATATAGTTTCTATAACCTCATTTTTTGATAGTTTAAACTTGGAACATTTCAAGCCTTACTTAAATTTACCCATTTAGTTGGTGTTCTGGAAGGAGATGTTTTTAGCTGTGCATCTTTTATAAAATGGCATATTCTCTATAATATCAATGTAGACATTGCATACATCACAATTTTTCTTGGAAAAAAGTAGAGCTCTGCTAATGCCTATGAATATGAGTTCAATTTTTGAAGTATAGGGGAAGAAGAGAGAGATCTTAAATAGCTTCTGCTGTTTAAATACATTTAAGGAGGAATAAACAGACAGGAAATACATGTTAATGTGTGGTTTTTTATTTAAAATTTAAATTTTATTTAAAATTATTTAAAATTTTGTCTTGCTTCACTTTACTTTTTGGGTTTGCTCAGTCCTGGCTGAGGAAGATGTAGGAACTACCTGCTACAGTAAAATCTTCCCCACTTGCTACATTAGTTGATTCAGTGTCTGAATTAACTAGTTCCTCTCAGTTACAACTTTTTTGTGACACTAGAAAAATGGTGATTGGCCTATGGTCAGCAGAATTCCAAGAGTTTAGCTACTGTTTAAATCCTGGTGTTGTAACACAAGGTTTCCTCTTATAGCATTGGGAGTAGAAATAGCCAAACGTGTTGCCGCACTTCACTACAGGCAAAGTCTGATTCATGACTCTTCAATACATTCATCATCATCATCATCATCATCATCATCATCATAAAGTTGGAAGGGACCTTGGAGGTCATCGAGTCCAACCCCCTGCTCAGGCAGGAAACCCTATACCATTTCGGACAAATGGCTGTCCAGTCTCTTCTTAAAAACTTCCAGTGTTGGAGTTTTCACCACTTCTGGAGGTAGGTTGTTCCACTGGTTAATTGTTCTAACTGTCAGGAAGTTTCTCCTCAGTTCCAGGTTGCTTCTCTCCTTGACTAGTTTCCATCCATTGCTTCTTGTCCTGCCCTCAGGTGCCTTGGAGAATAGCTTGACTCCCTCTTCTTTGTGGCAACCCTGAGATATTGGAATACTGCTATCATGTCACCCCTAGTCCTTCTTTTCATTAAACTAGACATACCCAATTTCAGCAAACGTTCCTTATATGTTTTAGCCTCCAGTCCCCTAATCATCTTTGTTGCCCTTCTCTGCACTCTTTCTAGAGTCTCAACATCTTTTTTACATCGTGGTGACCAAAACTGGATGCAGTATTCCAAGTGTGGCCTTACCAAGGCATTGTAAAGTGGTATTAATACTTCACGTGATCTTGATTCTATCCCTCTGTTAATGCAGCCCAGCACTGTGTTGGCTTTTTTGGCAGCTGCAGCACACTGCTGGCTCATATTTAAGCGATTGTCCACTAGGACTCCGAGATCCCTCTCACAGTTACTACTATTGAGCAAGGTACCCCCTATACTATACCTGTACATTTGGTTTTTCTTGCCTAAATGTAGAACCTTACTTTTTTCACCATTGAATTTCATTTTGTTAGATAGCGCCCAGTGTTCAAGTCTGTCCAGTATCTTAAGCCTGTCTTCTGGAGTGTTGGCTATTCCTGCCAGCTTGGTGTCGTCCGCAAATTTGATGAGTTCCCCATCTATCCCCTCGTCCAAATCGTTGATAAAGATGTTGAAGAGCACTGGGCCCAGAACAGAGCCCTGGGGCACCCCACTGCACACTTCCCTCCATGTAGATGCGGTTCCATTGAGGACCACACGCTGAGTACGGCCGGTCAGCCAGCTACGAATCCATCTGGTGGTGATGCTGTCCAACCCACATTTTTCTATCTTATCGAGTAGTAGGTTGTGATCTACTTTATCAAATGCCTTACTGAAGTCCAAGTAAATTATATCCACAGCATTCCTCTGATCCACTAATTTTGTCACTTGGTCAAAGAATGCAATAAGGTTTGTCTGGCATGATCTGTTTTTGACAAACCCATGTTGGCTTTCAGTAGTGATTTTGTTTGCCTCTAGGTGTTCGCTGATTCGTTGTTTGATTATCTTTTCCAGAATCTTCCCAGGTATTGAGGTCTGGCTGATAGGTCTGTAATTTCCTGGATCGATTTTTTTCCCTTTTTTGAAGATGGGAACTACATCAGCTCTTTTCCAGTCCTCTGGTAGTTCCCCAGTGCTCCAAGATCTTTGAAAAATATAGTTCAGTGGTTCTGAGATCACATCTACCAGTTCCTTGAGAACCTTGGCAGAGCTCTACTTTTTCCCAAGAAAAATTGTGATGTATGCAATGTCTACATTCATATTATAGAGAATATGCCATTTTATAAAAGATGCACAGCTAAAAACATCTCCTTCCAGAACACCAACTAAATGGGTAAATTTAAGTAAGGCTTGAAATGTTCCAAGTCTAAACTATCAAACCTGAGAACTGCTCTTTCCTGTTTAACTAGCTTCTGAACTTATAGTGAAGGAGAAAAACTCAATGGCATTGAAGCACAAATTCTTTTATTACTAAGTCTGGTATTGGAAACCAAGAAGCAAAGACATTAAGAGGAGTGGGGTTACAAGCCCTCTATATAGACTTATACAAATAATTACTTTAATTTGATTAGTTGCATTACAATTACAATTAATTAATACCAGTGCAAAGTCTCATTATGAATCAATATCAATATGAGATTGACTCATTATGAATCAATATGAGATTAACTTTACTGATTGGGTAAATCTATATGCACATAAAATAAACAGAAAGGGGTGATTAAGTGAAATAATATTTCCAGAATATAATAGTTTTTCAAAGGGCTTTATAATTGTAATTAAATTACAATTTAATTTCATCCAAACCTTTATCAAAAAATAACCTTGCTTTCCAGTACTAACATTAATTGTAAATTAAATGTTAATTATCAGCCTATAGTTTCCTGGTGTTGTCCCTTTCACTGGGTCTTTTGCCAGTAATTAATCAATCGCTGATGTCTCTTAATGCAATACTTCATTAAACTGTTCAGCTATAATTGGATGTAAGCTAGTCAGATATTTGAGCCAAAAGCCATGCAATTTTTAAATCTTCACTCAATTTTCAACTATTTCTGCTGTTATTGTTAATTCTTCCATTTGATTTTTACCAAACTTCATCTTCAAATTCTTTTATCTGTCCGGCATTTTTATACTCTTTTTGAGTTTCTCATATATCTTTCCAAAACTGTATTGTTTCCTTTTTGTTTAGTTTTCCATTTTCAGAATTTCTACTTCCATTCTCTACCTTGATAGAATTGTCTTTGGTCTGATTGAAATATCTGATTTTGCTTAAATTTGATTATTCATGCCTCATAAGCATTCAATTAACTAATGCTATTATCTGTTGTTTTATGATTTACAAAGTTTCTTCAACTTTTCTGGTGCTAAGCCAATATTTTTTATTAGGTTTATCTTGATCCTTACATTCTTCCATTGTTGCTCTTTCATCTATTCATTCATTCATTCATTCATTCATTCAGTTTCTATATTCTTTAAATTACTTGCATCTAATCTTAATTTAAGGAGCCGTGGTGGTGCAGTGGTTAGAATGCAGTATTGCAGGTTAATTCTTCTGATTGCCAGCAGTTCGCTTCTCACCAGCTCAAGCCTTCCATCCTTCCAAAGTCACTAAAATGAGAACCCAGATTGTTGGGACCAACATGCTGACTCTAAACTGCTTAGAGAGGGCTGTAAAGCACCATAAAGCAGTATATAAGTCTAAGTGCTATTGTTATTTCTTTATCTTGGCCTCCAATCTGATCCTCCACTTTGGGATTGATCTTTTGGCTTTCTCATTTTGATAACTAGTTCTTCTGTAACCACCACTGCTGTACTATAGGCAAACTAATTGGTCTGTTCAATAGATGTTATATTAATTTTAATTATTTTAATCCTTGCAACCACCTTCTTTGCAGAGATAGCATTTGCTATTTGTAGCTGTCTTCTTGATTTTGGGTTTGTTCTTAAGGCTTGGTCTTGTGCCATCAAAATTAGTCCCTCTGTGCCTTTCTTCAACTTTCCTGCTTTTAGCCATTGACATATCTTGCTACCGGTTCTGCCTGCAATTTTATTTTTATGTACTTGCCATGTAATAATTTGCCATGCCACGTGTCTTCAGTACCCTGTAAGCCTTCATTGGTATACTAGCTTCAGCGTGGTGGCCAAATGGTTAAGAAGCTGGGCTTGTTGAATGGAAGGTTGGCAATTTGAGGCCTAAAGACTACATGATGGAATGAGCTTCCATTACTTGCCCCAGCTCCTGCCAACCTAGCAGTTCGAAAGCAGGTAAATGCAAGTAGATAAATAGGTATCACTTTGGTGAGAAGATAACAGTGTCCTGTGCACATTCAGTGTATAGTCATGCTGGCCACATGACCACAGAAGCGTCTGCAGACAATGTTGACTCTTCAGTTGTGAATCAGAGATGAGTGCCGCCCCCTAGAGTTGGGCATGACTGGAAACTTTTATCTTTTTATCTTCAGTGCATCTTCTTCACTGCCCTTCAGATATTCTTCCAATGCCCTTTTTTCTTCTTCAACTGTCTGGTGTACTTTCAACATTCCACGCCTGCCTATTTTTCTTAGTAAGTAGAGACTTTTAACATCAATGCATAAATGAAGGGCATGATTCATTGTCGTTGTATTTGTGATCTTCCTAGCCAAGGCTTTTAGTTCTTATTGAGTCTAATTTGGCATTTTTGTCCACATATTGACTCCCTCCCAAGGATTATTATTATTATTAAAAAGTCTATTTCAATATTGTAATTCTATTTCTTACCTCAGTGGATTGTATATCCCCAAAACCCCCAACATTTGCTTTACATTTCAAGCAATGCAACTTAAAGATGCACCATGAATAAAGCCCACAATTATTAAAATTAAAGCAGATAATATTTTAAAAGTTACATTACAAAATTTTCAAACTGTTTTTCTCAAAGCATCCAGCATTAGAAAGAGTGATGTTAAACATGAAAAAAGTCCCAAAATTACATTTGGTTGCATCAAAAGATACATGAAAAAATATCATTATTGCATACTTTAAAACCTGGGTATTTTGCTCAATTTTCTCACCTCAATTTATCCACATAAAACAACATTTTTCAAGTAACAAGGCACAAAATTCCCTTTGGGCAGCAATTAATAAATTAAAGGTTATTCTGTTCTGCAGGACTACTTTTGATAGGGAAGTTATTTCACCCTGCAGAGTCTCTATAGAGTCCAAGATTGTATGAAAAAAAGTTCAAATTTTGCTGATATTTCTTTTGAATTTCTGTCAGAGCGAACCTGAGGTGTTAAGAGTCTTAAAAATTTATGGAAACTCGATGTTCACATTTTTACAATAGAAAGTCTTCCAGAAATTGTTCCCCAGGTTCTATTGACAAAACTATCTAAATTTAAATTTTTATTTATCAAATTTATTTGTCGTCCATCTCATGATTTAAGGCAACTCTTTTGGGCTCTTGGCTTAATCTGAAATAAGACATTGGGATACAATAATTTAAGTCCATGTTTTTATCTGTCCTGAAGGTAAGGTTTTCTAAGTCTATTTTCTACAACCATAAAATAAATGGGGTGTTTTTATTCATAGTATCAAAAAGTCTCTAAGGGCCTCTGCCATTGCTCTACCAGGCTAGCAGTTTACCATCTCCACTGCTGCTCCACTGCCAGTTCACCCATGCCAATGCTCCACTGTCCTGGGCTATACTCACTCTTCACCGTTGTTGTCTGTTGGGTTGCAAACTCATCCAGGTCTCTGGATATACCACTGCTCAGCTCGTCACTCAGCTGCCTGGTACTCAGCTACTCTTGCAGTTTCCCAGTCCTCCAAATGCTACTGCTCAGCCTTTTTTTTTTTTGCTTCTTTTTTCTTCTTTTTTCTTTTCTTTTCTGCATCTTTTCCCTTCTCCCATCCTCCTTCTCCCTCTTCTTCTGCTCCCTCTTCTCCACTTCCTCTCCTTCCCTTCTTTCTTCACTGAGTAGAATAAATTTTTATTGCCACAACGCCACATTTCCTCCATCATTGCCACTATCTTCAGTTTCCCTTAGCTTCCTGCTCTGCTAGAATGGAGGACAACCTGACTATGAAGATAGGATTCTGTAAAATTACAGAATTAGTCCACTCCTTTGGATTTATATTATGCATTTACATTAATGCATAATTAATATTATTATGTAATAATAACCTAATGGCTGCTTTACTTTAGAAAAAAAAAGATTTGCTTTCTTCCTCTGCAACTTTTCTGTTCCAATTCACTATGTAAAACTACTTTTATCTTGGTATTTTTAAATATAAACTTACATTTTTATCCTACTCTCCTGATGATTTTGAAACACTGAATGAAGTTTATCAACAGTTAAAAACAACACTGTGACATTATTTAAAAGATCAAAAAAATTACAAGAAGCTTATAAAGAGCAAGTAGTCAGATACAGTAGGTTACCTTATTATCAGGTACAATCACATGTGAAGGTTTATTGATTTATTGCTAAAAGCCTATGCACAGGAATCTTCTCAACTAATGGCCAGCACTTGGTTAGAGTTAGATAACAGTAAAGAGCAATCAAGTGGGTTGGATTTAGTTCACTTGTGGCTACGAAAGGACTCCAAACTGATAGGGCAACAGATAATTTACCCTAGAAATAGACAGTGTACATGAAATTAAACAAAGTCCAATTCAACTTAAAACTTTAACTGATGATAGAGTTTTGAATCTAGCCTTGGCTGAAATAATTCAATTTTGTCATTAAGAATAAAAACTTAAAAAAGGAAAATAAACAACATGCAAGCACAGAAAATATTTGCAGAACTGGAATAATATTTACCTTAATGATATAATATAGTCAGGATAATAGATACTTTTGTACTGAACCCAAGACCTTGAGTCATCTTCTGTCATGTTACTGTCCTCAGTTATTGAGAAGAGACCAAATGAAGCAAATCGTCTTATTGATATTTGCTGAAGGCCGGCATTCTCCAAGGGCTTTTGCTTCAAAACCTTTAATGAAAAACATCATGTCTCAAACTAAGGAAGCTGCAACAGGATAACCATTGTCCATGTTTTAATAAACTTGAAAACATACTGTAAAAAAATCAGTTAGCATTAGTTAGAAAATGTGTTGATGAGAGAATAATTCGATTTTCCAGAATCTGTATCATTTGACATTTCTTTTGAGGAGCAATGTGATGCTTGTTTTGTTAGATGATGTCTTTCATGATCTGTGAAACATACAGTATATAACAGAATAAAAGAGTTAGAAGGGACCTTGGGGGTATCTAGTCCAACCCCCTGCTCAAGCAGGAAACCCTATACCATTTCAGACAAACAGTTGTCCAATCTCTTCTAGAGCTATTTACAACTTATATTTCATACAACATTCTATGAGTGCTGCTCCATATATTATAGCATGCCTTGCAACAGGGAGCAACATCTGGCAAGAAGGAAGAAAAGCACCAATTTGGTGAATGATTAATGTGCTAGCCTAGAAACCAAAAGACGACTTCCGGTTCCGGTTTGCAACGCAGGCGGTCGTGCGAAGAGTCTGCTCTCTTCGCCAGCCGGTTTCCCCCCGCCGGTAGACCCTGGACAGGGTCGAAAGTCGCCCTGGAGGGGCGACCACCGCTGAGGACACTCGTTGACGGCGGAGGGAGCGGCAGCTCCCTCTGCGGTCCGAGACAGCTCCTTTGGGCCGTCGGGGAAAAGATCGGCCATTAACATGGCCGATCATCTAGCTGCTCCAGCCGAAAGTCACAAGAACATCTAAGCGAAAAGAACCACCGTGGGTGATCCGGGTGAGACCTTTCCTTCCCTCTTGGTACCCTATTTACCTCCCTGTGAAAAGCTTCTGGAATTATTTCCCTATTTTAAGAGAGCGGTGTTCGTATATTTGGGGAAATGAGCTTTGAGAAAAAGAATTAATTTTATTGACTATTTGAGTTGCTGGATTTGGGGATTCTGAAATTTTTTTTCCTGTGAAGATGGATTTTCTTTCTCTTTGCTAGCTTGTCTTTAATCTAAGCGGAAGCCTTTAGGGAGGGGGTGGAGCTTTTTTTCCCTCCCCCCCCCTTCTGAACATTATTATTTTAAAACTTTTTTTCTGCAGTCTGGGCGGCTTCTTGTGGCTTGAAGTTGCAACAAAGTATCGTTTTAAGCCGAGACTTTCACTCCCTTTTGCCAGGTGTGTATTCAGACTAAACTTGGCGTGACGCCCAGACACTTGGCTCTACGCCCAGACATTCCTATCTGATGTTGAAACCAGCTAGAAGGTTTTCATTTTTTTCCCCTTTCCTTTCTCCTATTAGTTTAACTGGACTTTACAGTACAAATTATATATTTTAGACATATGGACTTTCTCTCTTTTTTGGATTATTAATATAATAATTGACCTGCAAGGCACCTTTTTTATTATATTATATATTATATTATATTATTATTATTATTATTATCTGGATTTCCTTCTTGTTTGGCTTGACTTTTTTGCTTTGTTTTTATTTCTGTTTGGATGTTACATTTTATAATATCCCTATTATAGAATTTTTATTGCTGTATCTTCCAAGCTGAATTTTTACCAAAAAATTAAGATTATTTTATTATTGAAATGGAATTTTACCTACAACTGGGCTATGGACTCACACTAGAAAAAATTTTGGAATTTAAAGATTTTATTACTATTTTGGATTACAAATTGGATATTTTTTTATAATATTCACTTTGGTCTTTTTTTGCTTTTTTCTTCCTGTCTGGCCTTTTTTGCTTTTTACTATTCCTTTTGGATGTTATACCTTATAATAATATCTCTACTTTAGAATTTTTAGTGTTGTATTTACCTTCTAAGCTGAATCTTCACCAAAAAACTAAGACTATTCTACTGTTGAAATGGAATTTTACCCACAGCTTGACTATGGACTTTTACTAGAAAAAGTTTTGGAACTTAAAGAACAATTTAGAATGAACGTGAAAGAGGATGCTCCAGAGTTAAAAATTGAATCCCAAACTTTGACTGACCAATTTATAGACCAAGGAACAACAGAGGAAGAACAGATCAACCCTAAAGAGGCCGGCATGCAACTACATCCACAACTTAACGAGATGGAGGAAATATATTTACAATCTATTGGTGATCGGATGCTGAGAAGAATACATGAATTTAATGAACGTGTGAATGCTAGAATAAATGCTTTTATTACAAAGCTTCAAACTGACTTTCAGATTTCAACTGACTACTTTACAATTCAAACAACACCAGAAGAGGAACCAAACAACACAGAGGAAGATATTACATCTCATATACAAGTTATGGAGAATCTCGATGACCAAAGGCGGATTCTAACTAAAACACCTACAATCCCAAAAGCAACAGGAATTGATTTCCAAATACGAGGCATCGAAAACGGTGACAACAGGGATAAACAACGAATAACTACCATACTGAATAAGACTGATTATGTAGTGCAGACAACATTGGAAAAAAAAGAAGAGGACTACGATCAGACTCAGTTGTGGAGAAATATGTACAATCAAATATTAAGATTTGATGATTTAGAGGCGCTTTTGTGGAAACCTGCTTGGCACAAAAAGAAAGCTGGAATTAGGTTTAAAAATGAGAGTTAAAATTTTACCTGATGGGTTAAAAAGGCTTTTAGAGATTTTGACTGAGTTAACTACTGAGATGAAAATTATTGATTTGACTATGGTTGGGATGTAATTTGATTATGGTTGGGAAATGTAATACAGAAAAGATGGTAAACAAAAAGTTAATAGATGAAGAAATAGAATATAGACCGAAATGAAATAAGAAGGTGTCTGGTGGAATAATATGTTTTCTTTTTAAGGTATAATGATTTTGATAAGATTAAACTTTAGGTAAGGAGTTAAAAAGGGATTCTAAAGGTATGGATTGATTTATAAAATATATATTTGAAATAGAGTAGAATAAGAGATAGAATTTAATTGGGAAGTATAAATAGAATGGTTGGAATAATATGTATATTTTAGAAACAATTTATATTTTACGAAATAAGGGAAATTGGATACCCGAAGTGTAAACTATGTGTTTATTTAAGGCTAAATTGGAATATGGTAATTGTAAGTTAGTTAAGCTTGAAAACAGGAATTGATCGGATATAGGTGAAATACTATTGATAGTTTTTTTTTCTTTGATTGATAAAATAGAGAGGGAACTTTTAAAGAATTAATTTGAACTATATATGTATGATTATGTTTCTTACTTTCTTCTATGGAGTACCCTATCCCCACGATGAGTCTCAAGCACTTTGTTGTAAAACCAAAAAAATCAATAAAACTTGTTTTTTTTTTTAAAAGAAAGAAACTAAAAAAAAGAAAGAAACCAAAAGACCATGAGTTTTACTCCCATCTTAGGCATGAAAACCCTCTGTGTGACTTTGGCTAGTCATTTTCTCTTAGCCCAACCCACCATACAAAATTGTTGTTAGATATATTTGCCCCCTTGAGATACTTATAAAAGGAATAAAAACAGGATGAAAAAAATCTAAACAAATAAACTACAGGATGAGAATCAGCTATTATACTGACCAGTATTTGCTTTATGAAACAAGTACACAAACATACAATACCTTTCCATTGTTTGCACATAATAGCACAAAATACTATTATGTATTATATATTATATATACTATTATATACATATACATATACGTATATTTTTAATGACTGCAAAAATGCGAATCCCGGGCATATCTGTTCAATAACACAGTTCTCGATTTCCGGGAGAAATATAAACCAGCTATTTATTGTTAAAAAAGTTTAAAACAATAAAAACAACTATTTACAATATTAAAACAACTTAGCTTTCGCTTGTCCCCTGCCAGCGTCTTCAGAGTGAAGTTTCGGGGGTGGAGATTACTTTTATAGACCTTGCTAGCCTAATTGCTTACTCATTGACCGTGTGATAGGGCCATCCATCCTGGCTGACCGTAATTGCCTTAATTGTCCCGCCTCCTCTTTTTTGCACTCCAGTTCTCCAACCTTCCTCCCTCCCATCCTTGTCAATCCCCTCCTTCCTGGCGCTGTTGCCGTTGGTATGCTTTCTAGCCGCTCCCCCGTGCTCGTTCTGGGCCGCACATCCAGATCCGGTGTCTTAGATGCCTTTCCATTGCTGCTCCCCTCCTTTCCATCCCATTTGTCTGCCCGTTGTTCTTGTCTTCCACTATCTATCCCTATTAGTCCTATTTCCTCCAGTTTCCTTCCACGCCTGGATGTGCGTGCGCACAGCCGTATCCCGTCCCTCTGCCCCGTCTGCCTACGATCAGCTGGGCTGTCTGCCGGCTCGCTCCTGAATTCACTCCCTCTCATCCTTGCAGATCCTGTCCTTCCTAATGTTGTTACTGTTGGTGCGTTTGCCAACTGCAATTTAATTTAATATTGTAAATAGTTGTTTTTATTGTTTTAAACTTTTTTAACAATAAACAGCTGGTTTATATTTCTCCCGGAGATCGAGGACTGTGTTATTGAATAGATAGATAGATAGATAGATAGATAGATAGATAGATAGATAGATAGATAGATAGATAGATAGATAGATAGATAGATAGATAGATAGATAGATAGATAGATGATAGATAGATAGATAGATAGATAGATAGATAGATAGATAGATAGATAGATAGATAAATAGATAGATAGATAGATTAGATAGATAGATTAGATAGATAGATAGATAGATAGATAGATAGATAGATAGATATTATTATTATTATTATTATTATTATTATTATTATTATTATATTATTATTATTATTATTATTATTATTATTATTATTATTATTATTATTATTATTATTATTATTATTATTTCAAACTGCTAAGTTAATTCTAGTCATTCTAGAAAGCAAGTAGGGTGTGATAGCAAGTTTCAGAGCAGGAAATCCCCTGACACAGAATCGCCATTCAGTCCTGAAGCTGAGTTGGTCCAGTTCATCTGTCAGTCAGATCCATTTTCTTCGGGGCTTATCAAATATGAAAAGAATAACGCAGACACTACCAGGGTCTCCCTGAAAAGATGTGAGAACTGTATGGAGAAAATAACAGCAAGAGAATAACGTCGGTTCAATTCCTTTGCCCTGAAGGCCAGTTATTAGCTTACAAGCCGTTGGGGGCGTCATTCGAGATCAGCTTTACCGCCTCATCAGTCAAACAGGCAGCAATAACTTATTCAAACGAAGCGAAGCGAAATCATTGCCCGTCTGCATGCTAGAGAAATGGCAGGTGATGCGACGGGGTTCCTGGGGGCAAACAAACGGCTCTAGCCGTTGAGTTTTCGTACCTGTCTGAGAAGCGTCCAGCGGGCTTTGGCGGTTGCCTGCTTGCTCCTTTTCCCGGCGTCTCCCTCTTCGTTTTCCGCCTGAGCCCTGTCAGCTGGAGTAGAAGAGCTCGGGAAGGGTTCTGCAGCCATGCTAATGCCAGTTCTCCCTTTTTCCTCTGCTCTAAACTCAAACTTAAACGAGCGCGCCAAAAAATAAATCGTGAGAGATGGGGTGGGGGGGAGGGAGTCCAGAAAGAATAACCCTAAACTTACTCAGGGACCGGCCGCCTCCCTAGAAAGTAGCGACCGAGGCACAAGAAACAGTCGTCAGGGATGGGAAGCTTTTGCCCGAACCTTATACAGCAAGAGTTGCTAAAACCTCCCATTTAGCAACTAGGAGCATGAGAAGAGGACGGAATCATCTTTGATGCGGGCAAGGAAGGATGTTTGACAAGCACGGCTACGTGAAAGAATGCAGTTAGTAAAGGATTATTTCTTGCTGCAGAGCTAATCTCATCTCTTTTATTGCAATGGTAGCGGAAAGTATTGCCCGATTTTTAACAGAATTGTTTTTTTAACGGAACGTTAAAAAACAAACATACAATTCAGATCATGATCTCGAATCAGGAGCCGCGTTGCAGTGCCCCAGACCAAAATGGAGATTTCGTATTTTATTTGCGGGCACAGGAAATCGCCATGTTGATAAAGGGCAAAGCGAAGACTCCGGAAAACCGCTGCCTTCTGCCATCTTGGTTGTGGGCAAGCATTGCGTTCCTAGCATATCGGGGTATACGCAGATGAAGGTTTCAGTCGCCGGCTTAACAGGTCATCGTCGCTCGCCTTTTCTGTTGCTGCTTGACTGTGATCGAAGTTGTCGCGTTCCCTGAGTTTCATTCTGGGTTGTTAAATTCCTCCTTATAGAGTGATGAAAAGGTAAAAAGTTGGTCGTAATATTCCTATTGATTTGATTAATATATTCCAGTGACTAGAGAGAACTGCTGCTTTGCTTTAAAACAGTTTGAAGCGAGAAATCAAGCCAAAAGGCTGGCTTTCTCCCGTATCTACGAATTAAAATGTTATGATAAAGTACAAAATGATAATTTCAATTGTAAGGGCAAAAAAGTTGAGACTAAGTATGCATTTCTAAAGTGCTGTACTGCACAATGAACTGCTATAGTAAGGTATGTGTATTAGAGTCCACTAAATTCCTCGAGGCTTAACTTTGAATAAGCATACAATACTAGGTTGTTAGCTGGGTTATACCCTGCTATCTTATGAAATGCCTTTTTTTCCTTGAGGGTCTTGCTAAATCCTCGAATCCAATACATTCTTGATTTTATAGAATGGAAAGGCATTTTTTGCAATTTGTTGGATCAGTATTTATTTATTTGTACACACATGTACCAAATTTGTACACACATGTACCCCCTTCGCAACCACTTTTGTGCAGTGGTTAACGAGTTTGCCTAGAAACCAGGAGATGGTGAATTCTAGTCCTGCCTTAAAGGCTGGCTGTGTGATTTTGGGCCAATCATTCTCTCGTAGCCCAACTGGTGCAGAATGCGGTTGTGCAGGCAGTTCTTGGGGTCCCTAGGGTGGCACATATTACACTGCTGTTCTGCGAGCTGCAGTGGCAGCTGGTTTGCTTCTGAATTGCAATTCAAGATGTTGGTTATCACTTTTAAACTCCTTCATGGTATGGGCCAGGCTATCTGAGCAACCGTCACATTCAATGGATTGGCTCGCCCTACTCATGCCAGTAGACAGGGCATGCTACGTACCCCATCAGTCAAGGAATTTCGGCTGGTGGCATCTAGGAGAGGAGCCTTTTCTGCTGTGGCTATTGCCCTTTGCAATATTATGTCCCCCTGAGATCTGCATCCACCCTTCTGAATTTCCATAAAACCAGTTGGCCTGTGGCCCCAGTGGGGGTGCATTACGCTGGAGATGGCTGATGGATTAAGACAAGACCCCACATCTTCCCCGTTTGCATTGTACTCCCTTCCTCCCATCTTTTTAATTGTAAATTATTGCTATTATTACGAGTATTTATTGCTTCAATGTTGTATTGGCTTTTAATAAGCTGCCCAGAATTACTTCTGGATGAGATGGGTAGCAAATAAGTCAAATAAATTAAATAATAAAATAATACAGATATATAGATACACACACACACACACACACACACAAATCTTTACATTGATTCACTCTGATTGACTTTGTGTATTTATCTACATATCCTTTTCACAGCTGAAGATGTTCCAGTAACATTGGTCGAGAACATTAATGCATAACATTACATTAAAGTATGACATCCCCAGCCCAATGCAGAAGCAGGTTCTACCCAACAGTCCATGCTCTTTTTCAGAAGTGAATTGTTGTCACAAGTGTGCTGAGTGGTCAGTGTGCCACAAATCAAGGTAAGTCTTGAAGTGAGGTCCTACACTGCTACTATTGGCCACCTGGTGGCTACTGCAAACATACCCTTGTGTGATCAATGCTTGTTAAATTTCAGGGGCATTCACATTTTAGCAATGGGAGAATCATAGAGAAAGTGGATGTCTTAGACCTCTTCTCACACCTTGGCCCATCTTTTGATTGGGATGAAGACAGGTATTGTTGTTGTTGTTGTTATATACTTTCCTATCAGCCTTGCAAGTAACAAGAAGCAGATCTAGAAGTACTACCTCTATCTTTATTGTAAGGTTACATTAACAGAATCTTGCAAGTCTGAAATGCAGACCTCCCGTCTCTCACTTTTACTCTCCTGAAAAAAAGGGTGTTCCTTCTAAGGTGTTTTCAGCACCCCTCCTCTTTTAGATTCAAATCACATTTATGAGATTGTTGTCATGGTTGTGGCTCTTCCTCCTGTCTTCCAAGGTCATTCCCACATACCATTATACTTGTAGAGCAGGGGTCTTCAAACTTGGCCCTTTTATGACTTGTGGACTTCAACTCCCAGAATGCTGGCTGAGGAATTCTGGGAGTTGAAGTCCACAAGTCATAAAAGGGCCAAGTTTGAAGACCCCTGTTCTAGAGAGTGCCTCACTTGATGTCGTTCTCCTAATCCTGGTGTGAGAAAGATACGGATTCAACACTCTGTGCTATCTTTCTGGCAATTAAAAGTTTTTTTAAAAATAAATAGTTTCTATAATATAATCCCATGGCCATATAGTATAGCCTTTCCTCAAGAGACAGACTAATCTCACAAAGGTTAAACAAAGAAGACTATGGAGCAGTCGGAAACAGCAGAAGGTGAGGAGTCTGATCTAGGACCTCCTCCCAGTACTACGATATGTAGGGTTGAGTGAAGAGAAGAACAGAGAATGTCTGCACAGCTCTGTCCAAGACGAGCATTTTCACCAGTGACTGGTTGCATCTGCTGGGGATCTATTTTACAGCCATCCACTGGAAAGCAATCCTTTGTTGGAAATAACCACTCCATTTACCAGAACCTCTGTCTATTGTGTCCTGAACTATTGTCTGTAAAAATTCTGTGTTTTTGACCCCAGATCAGCTGATGACCTACAATGTTTCTGTAATTTCTGTACTCTGCCCTGACAGGCTTCTGCCTGCTGCTCGGCACTTTGCTTATTGGGATCTTGTCTGTAGGTTTTTAAGGGATTTGGTACTATTGAAGACTGTGTGTGTGTTAATACATGCCCAGCCTGCCACTGCTATAATTGCTCAACCAAAGTAAAGCCTTACACTGTACTCCTTAATGTGTGTGTCCGTATGTCAGGCCTGGGACAGGACAGCAAAATTCTTCACAAACATTTAAAAAGGTAAGGGCTTTCAAAAGCACGTTGTTGTTTTTATATTCCTAGCCCCCAGTCAATGCCTCTTACCTTAGGGCAGGGGTCTTCAAACTTGGCCCTTTTATGACTTGTGGACTTCAACTCCCAGAATTCTTCAGCTAGGCACGCTGGCTGACGAATTCTGGAGTTGACGTCTACAATTCATAAAAGGGCCAAGTTTGAAGACCCCTGCCTTAGGGATACCATGATTTCCATTTAGTTTTAACCGGACCTTAGCCAAAAGTGGTTCCTGTTCTAGTACAGAGAAGGATCTAAACAGCCGGGAATAGATACCAAGAGTATGTAAAACCTCACTTAGATAAACAAGAATCAAAAGCTGGAAATGTTGTGGACATTTTAATAATCAGATTAAAGATAGACAAATGAGTATCTGAGTTGTGAGTATTGTAGAACAAATATTATAACAATTATATAAAGTTAAATAGTTGATATAAAGAATCAATCTAGCCATTGATGACCTGCAGCATTCCTTTTCACTAGTACCATTGTGACATTACAGTATTGGAAACATTGGGCCAGTTAATTCCTTGAACCTGTGAGGTTCCTTGGTTGTTCAGCAAATAAGACTCTTGGCATTTACTCCTTAAGTTCTTGGTACAAGTCTTCTGCCACCCTTAAGGAGATTCAATAAAATTATATTGGGATTTTTGGTTGTGAAATAGTGACCTATCTTTTGATGAATGGAAATGAGGAGCCAATTTGATGTAGTGGTTAGAGACTAAAAATCAGGAGTCTGAGTTTAGTCCCACCTTAAGCTCAAAGCTAGCTGTGTGACCTTGAGCTGGTCATTATCTCAGCCCTGGAAAGGACGCAATGGCAAACCACTCCAAAATTTTGCCAAGAAAACTGTAGGGACTTGTCCAGGCAGTCACCAGGAATAAACAGTGAGTTGAAGGTATAGCAACATCTTTTGACAATATTAAGTATCCTTAAAGTGTTATTTTTTTTATGTGAGTACTGTTTTTAGAAACCAGTAAGGCTAAAAAGTCTCAGGTTTGTTTATAATTTCTCTTCCGTTAAATTTTATAATTTCTTTTTTCTCTTCCAGGTCTGAACCAATAGAATTGAAGACTATACATTTAAAAGTGAAACATCTACTGGCTGCAACTAGTTTACTTGGATTTGCTATTACTTTGGATTCTAACAGTTCTCAAAATAAGAATGAAGAATCAATCAAGATAAATATTTTGTCATCATGTATTCAGGCATTAAATATTTTCCTTCTTTTTTGGAAGGCAGTATTGGTCATCTCATGAACTGCTTTAAATATTCCTCCACTTCATCTGTAAGATTTTATAGTCAAATAAAGCAACAAGTATTTTTCTTTACAACATGTTTTAGAAATGTATGCATTGTTCCTTATTCCCAGGGAAGCATTCACTCATGGAGGTTTTTTTCCTGCAAGGTGAGTTATTTGAATAAATCATTCAGGCCAATAAATATCTTGGCCCTTACACTGCCTTTTTCCTTATGTTAGTGACTCACTAAAGTTATTAAGGCAGAAAATACATTTTCAAATATGCTTATAAGGGCATGATACTTACTTTTTGGGCTTCTGTTCTGGATTCAGTTGTAATTGGACAATGAGATGGACAACACAAAAATTTAACAAATAATTTAAAAATTGGGTTCTGCTATTCCAGCTCTGTTTAAAAAACTGTTTATTCACTGGAAATTCAAGGCAGACTACAGTTCAATTGAATAAAGATATTTTTCATTTCTGCCAAAGACAATTTCTAAATTCTGTAGTCAGAAATTTAATTCAAATAGCAGCATTTTGTGTTGATAGAATGAAAATGTTGAAGTAAGAACTGGGGGAATATCAAAAGGGATCTCTATAAAGTTTCCATCTTCTATGGAGTTTATAGAAATAAAAAGCATGGAACTAAGCGGGACTAATCCAATTTAAATGTTAGATCAGAAAGAGACTGATCATGGGAACAAGGAGGATGAATGTGTGTTGGATATATTCACCACCTTAAATTATTTGTAACAATAATAACAGTGGGATACAGACAAATAAAATACAGTAGCGTTACTATTACTAAACAATTGCTTAACATTGCTAAGATCTTTTCAGCTATACAGTAGTTTATATAATTTTTTGCCATAATTTCTTTACATTTTTAATTTACAATTTATTTTGTTGTCTAATGTAGATAGATTAAGTCTTACCATTTGGCAGTGTATTAGAAGAATAGATAAACCTCTTTGCAGATTATAACATGCATTACTATTGTAGCATGTGCAAATGATGTTATCATACACATTACGTTTATTTTAGAATACTTCAACCCAATTGATTGGTCCTTAAATTTGTATACAAGTATTAAAATATTATAAATTGTCCATAGATCAAAGGTTCCATATCATTTTTAATGGACAGAGTTCCTTGCCATGAGGAAACAAATTGAGTATTGTTCATATTTAGCTCTCATATCGTGAGACTATCTGTGTGGAAAAACGGAGAAAGCCTTTAATTTTAGGAACAAATTAAACATTGACTTTGCTAATACAATTCATAGTCACATTCTTACATTATCAATAGCAGTCAGTGGTAGCTCTGGACAGCATTGAGATCATAGGAAGAGAATGATTAATTCTTTCAGAATTAGGAAGGGGTAAAACACCTCCAAATCTGCTATTTGCGATTCAAAGGAAGTTGTCATATTACTGATAAAGAAGACTCATTCAATTAAAAAAATATTCCTATAGCTTTCCAACCTATTTGGTTATTAACTAAATTTTCTGGAACAGGATATACAAAATTATTAAGGATATCTTAGTTGGTATATAATTTCAGATTGTATACTGTAAAATAAATCCTACTTATTAACATTTAGCATTTCATATCTTTTACTAGGATCTTCTGAAATCGGAGCAAAAGAACTGGAGAGTTTGTTCAGCAAACTACACAGATTTGAGAGAGAAAATTAAACAAAAATTGGAAAAACACTATGACAGTCATTCATTAGGATTAAATAGCCTGATGGTAAGTATTATAAAAGTTGCTAATTTGTTTATGTTACTGATTCAAATAATATTTTGAAAATAATTTAAAGAGATGTCCCTATGATAATACTTGTCTTGTTAGTGTCTGCATTTACCTAGCTTCTTTAAACCTTCGAAGTTATTTATGTGCATTACATCCATATTATCCTTACCAAAAATCTATAACATATTATTATTAACCCAATTCTACACATTGAGAGACTGAAGGAGAATAATTTGCATTGGTCTATTTACTGAGTGCATTGGAAAAATGAAATTGAGATTTAATACATCTCTTCAAACCAGGATTTAAAACCAATGTGACAAAGATTTTTTTCATCAAAATAAAACAATTTTGTGATGTGTCCATCATGATTATTCCAGAGTTTGAATATCCATTTATATTTATTGAAGTTTAATGGCTTGCATTTCACTAGGAAGTAATTTTTTTTGCCTGTTTGGTTTTTAAGACATTTCATAATTATACTGTACATTTGTATTCCATTTGTTTCTGCCAAGTTCTGAATATATGAAGAGCAAATGTGATACTTATTGGTTGACTCTGAACCAGTTTTGTGCTCTCAACACAATCTTTTTATATGATTGTTCTTGTATGGAAAAATGGGAGAAGGGACCTAGAGCTTCTGAATGAACAAGTTATAAATCTAATAAATAACATGGAAGCTTGCATTATATTTATATATGAAGGAATTTCAGAGTTAATTATACCAAGAATATAGAAATATTTGTAAACAATTTGGATGATCTTAGAAAATTAACCAGAGTCAGATGTACCCATACCTTGAAACACTGGGTGTGTTGCATAACTGATAAGTAAAAACAAACTCCAGAAGAAGGCAATGGCAAACAGCTTTCATATTTTTGCCAAGGAAGCCACATAGTTGTGTCCATAATATTGTTAGGAATCAAGCTTAGCTTAATCAAAATAGTAAATATTCATGGTCCTGGACTTTATCTCACTCTCTAATAACTGAGAAGTGTTTAAGCATAAATGTATTAGTAGCAGCTAGATATATGTATTAGTTCCTACAATAAAATAAATGTTTTAGATGGGAGAAATACTATATTCCAGTGTCCAGTTCATCCACTGGCAGGGATATGAGAAGCAAATGAAATACATTTGATAGCTGGATACAAATCGAACAAACAATGGTCATGGTATATATGTTTCAATGGGTACAAAGTGAGGTGATGCCTGTGTACATCCATGTATGCCTTAAGTCAGGGCGCCTAGGATAATAGACAATAGAGTGGGTTTGATTAACACTCTGCAACTCTAGTTAATCCTTGCTTACCAACCACTCATTCAGTGGTCAATTGAAATTATAGTAGCCTGCAGTCTTCAAAGTTGTGGCCATTGCAGTGTCCCAGTGATCATATGACTTGATCAACCATTGCACATTTATGACAGTTGCAGTGTCCTACAGTGATGTGATCACCATTTGCGAACTAGACAACCAGCTTCCAACAAGCAAGTCAATGGAAGTCGCCACTTGCGTTCATGTGATATTACACTTAACAACCACAGGCATGTGATATGATGGCACCATCACATAACATTTAACTTTAGGATCACATCACTTAGTGATGGAATTTCCTGTGCCAATTGCAGTCAGTTGGGGACTACCTGTATTACCATAAAGATTATTACTGAATTGAGAGAGATGAAAAGGCTATTGACTGAAATGGGATGATAGTGGAATAAAAATCAAGTGTTCAGAATGGTATAAACCAGTATTTCCCAACTTTGGCCTCTTTGAGATGGGTAGACTTCAACTTCCAGAATGCTGATGGGGGAATTCTAAGAGCTGAGGTCCACCCATCTCAAAGTGGTCAAGGTTGAGAATCAGTGGTATAAACAAAGACTTTCTTTGAGTTACTAGATCTTTACAGCAGCTTTCTTCAAATCATATGAGGAAAGATTAAGGGAACTATATATATGTAGCCTAACAAAGAGAGGAATTAGGAGTGACATGATAGCTGTCTTGCGGTACATGAGGGGCTGCCAAAGAGAGGTGGGGGTCAATTTATTTTCCAAAACTCCTGAGGGCAGGATAAGAAGCAATGAGTGGAAGCTCATTGAAGAGGCATCCAACCTGGAACTAAGGAGAAACTTAGTGACAGTGAAAACAATTAATCAATGGAACAGCTTCCCCCCCCCCCCCCACACACACACACACCAGAATTGTGGGTGTGCCATCGCTGGAAGTTTTCAAGAAAGTATTGGACAACCAATTGTCAGGGATGATATAAGATCTGCCATGGGCAGGTGGTTGGACTAGAAGACCTCTAAGGTCCCTTCCAGCCCTATAATTCTATGATTCTAATACTACATCTCCCAGAATACTCACCTGGCAGTAACTAAGGATTCTGAGACTTATAGTCCTAGTACATATGGAAGACAGCTTGAAGAGAAGTGCTAAATTTTATAGTTCTTATGTTACATGAGGAATATGAAGGAGCATATTTTTCTTCTAATTCCATGGATCTCAAAAAAGCTCAGTTTATTGTACAGGAATTTGACAAAATGTAATTACAGATAATGACATAATTCTACATTCTTTGTAATGGATCCATCTTTATGTTAATGTTAAACAGATAAAGTTTGGAAACTATATTTACTTTGAAGAAAATGGCTGCATATTTCGTTCAAAGCTAGGAGAAGTAGGTACGATTATTATATTATTAAATTTAATTTTTTTTAGTCTCTGCGTATGTAACGTTAATAAATTAAAAGAAACTTTCAATGAGGTCTTATTAAAACAGTGTGTTACATTAGGCAAGGAAAAGTATATGTTATTCTTAGCAAAATTGGTTAGAATCACAACCAGTCAGAGAGAAGCTTGAGCAGGAGGCCACGTATCTTAGGTCTCATACTACAAGATGTAAGAACTTGCATTTGGGCGTTAGTTATTTTTATTTTAAAATTATGTTTCATTCAGAATTTATGTAAGTAACTTGAGCCTTCACTTAAACCAATTCCATTAACTCCAGGAATCAAACTCCCATTTGCAAGGGAATGTTTTTAAGGGGTAAATTTCACTCAAAGTAGTTTTTTAAAAGTAAACATAAATGTCCATGCAATTCTGTCTTTTAGGTTTGTAATTTTATTGAGCAATAAACTATAGGAGATCCCTTTAAAACATTATAGAACAATATTTTGCAACTTTAAGATCTCTGCACTTTCCTTAGCCAGCCAGTCATATAAGCACATACCATATATACACATACATACATATGGTGGCCATTTTATTTTTTAAAAAATAAAGAGCATGGGACAAAATATACTTAAAATAACCTATTGGTTTTGTGTTATATTTTTAAAAAGTGGTGTCATATCTCTTCCATAACTTTGCCAATATATTTGGATGTGATTAGGGAGTAAAATACATTCAAACTCAGTTTCTTTGTTCTCATTTTTTGCACAAAATTTAAGGTAGAATTTTTGAAATAAAAAGTATATGACCACAGTCTTGCTGGTTTCACTGTAATTAAGGTCCATCTATCCATCAATCAGTTGATTAATGGAGAAAATTGATGTGGTTGCTAAAAATCAATACCATCTTGGCACTCAATCAATCAACCCACGTCCATTAAAGCAGTGACAATTAAATTAGTCACAAATTCATACCATTGAATTTGATTAACTTTAGCACAATCAAGGCCTGTATAGACAAGACTAATCCCAAAACTTTATATCTATAAACACATTCAGCTGTATATCAAAACAACAGATGATTCTTTGCATTCTCCCATTTTAACATTACTGTTTTATATATTGTAGATGAAGAGAACTACGAAGCATTACTTAGCACAGAAGCTCTACCTTTTGAAAATTCTTTTATTCAGCAAATCCGAATTTCCCCAGACCATGGATATATGGCTGCTGGAATTAAAAGTGCAAGCTCTGAAGAATGTGCTTGTATTATTGTGAAACTACATCCAATATCAAAAGTGGAATGTATTATCCCAAATGCATTTAGTTTTGGTAAGCATTTAGTAAAAAGGGAATGGGCATCCTGGTGAAAGTATCTTAGGTACATGGGTAAATAACCTGGAAACCATGTGGAAGTGCTGAATCAAGCCTGAATCAAGTCTAAACTCTTCTTGGAGTAGCCTTTGTCTTATAGTCTTGCCAAGTGATTTGCATAACCCTAGAATAAATCTGTTGTGCTAGATCAGGGCTTTTCAACCTTTTCACCCATTGTACCACTTTTAGGATATGGCAACATCTGAGTACCACCACTCGCCTAGCAAGGTGTCAAAAACTTGATGACCCAAAAAAAAAAAGGAAAAAAGTGATAAAGTACAGGTAGTCCTCGACTTACAACAGTTCGCTTAGTGACTCTTCGAAGTTACAATGGCACTGAAAAAAGTGCCCCTGAAGCCACAGCCGAGCAAGACACCTGCCTGCCCGCCTGGCGGCGCTCTTCCTCCTGTCCGAGGTTTCCATTGTTGTGAGCATTTCTGTTGAGGATTGGCACCGGAGGTGGGGTGGGGGGTATTTGGTTTTTATTCCCCCCGTCTGCTGGGTGGTTGCAGCAGGTTTTGGTCACTTCACATGACCCTGGGACACAGTGACCGTCATAAATATGAATCAGTTGCCAAGCATCTATCTGAATGTAAATCACAAGACCCTGGAGATGCTGCAACATTCCAGCTGATCGGCGCTTCTTCTGGACTCAGCAGAAGCTTCAGGATCAGTGCTGCTTTCCAGCTGATTGGTGCTTCTTCAGGGCTTAGCAGAAGCACCAGGATCAGCACCAAGCTCCAGCTGGAGCCTGGCGCTGATCCTGGCGCTTCCACTGAGCCCTGACAGCCCCGAAGAAGCGCCGATCAGCTGGAAAGCGGCACTGATCCTGGGCGCTTCCGCTGAGCCCTGACAGCCCTGCAGCTCCAGCCATCTCTCGCTCAGGCTTGTGCGGTTCTGCCACCGGTTCAGCTCATTCCCCTCCCCCGCTACCACTTTTCTAGGATGGTCACGTACCACCTGCCAGGTGCCAATGTACCACAGGTGGTACCCGTACCACTGGTTGAAAAGCCCTGTGCTAGACTAATGCAGCCTTCATAAACCTGGTTCTTTGCATATGTGTAAGTCTTTAATTTTCATACTTCGCAACAAATTGATGACGACTGTTACAATATACTAAATCAATATACTAAATGGTTGTGGTTTCATAATTTTTAGATTTGCCAAATATCCTGAACTTGGGGTGGGATGGGGTATAAGATAGGGCAAATGGGAAAACAAGTACAGTATCCCAATGCAAGTTCCACACTTTTTATACATGTATCTTGATTTCAGAATACATAAGAGCAGGAGCTTGTGTCACAAAGCTCATTTCATTATTCTCATGAAACTCTCAGATTCTGCAGATATTTCTAAATCTGGATATGTATAATCCTATATCAAGCAGCCCCCTATTTCACTAATTTTAATGAATCATTCCCCATAATAAAACCCACACTTTGATTTTGTGTTGAAATTAAGAGCAGCTGAAATTTTCTTCTTCCAAACAATGGAAACAAATTAAACTTGCTTAAAATGGCATTTTTCAAAGGATATTGGTATTTCTATTTGCTAAGGTATTAAGTATTCCTGTAAAAAATACCAAAAGGCCAGTACAGAAGGGTGTTAAAACAGAGTAAAGTTCTAATGTAAATATAATAAAACACACCTTTCACATACGTTCGCACACACTTTGAGGTTTTTTTGCTTTTTTGTATTCTGCCTGTCCGGAATTCAAGGAACTATATATAATACTCACCAGTTTTGTGCCATTAATAACAAACCTGTGAATTGGGTTGGATAGAAATGTAGTAACTGGCATAATTTCATCTACTGAATTTTCATGGCTGAGTGAAAACTTAAACCTTGATCTTCCTAATCCTAATCCAACATTCAAATTGTCTTATTATTTGGATTTCAGTCCCCTTTATTAAATATTGAAAATGTTGTCCTAAACTGAAACATATATACATATTGGGAAGGACATTTTAAAGAGAAATCATATGCAAAAACTACAAGCAGTAACAATTATTGTAAAGCTTAAATGTGGGGGAAAGCATTGTGACAGTTGGTACTAGAGATATCACAGATGTTAATAGGCCATCAGAGTAATGGAATTCATACAACTCTAAGCTGTAATGAATGTGCTAGATATTGGGCATCCTTTTTATTTTCACAGTGGTAAAATACTGTTGTTGGGGCACTAGAAGAAATAGAAAGACTGACAGTTGCAGTCCAGAAAGAAACGCATCCTGCACAGTGGTACTTACGGCACACTGATTCTGCAGGAATTTTTTTTTTTTTTCCTAAACCTGCATTAATCTCTTATTGTTTTTCATCTTAAATTTAATCTTAATCAGTGGTTAAATCTAGAATTGTGCATGCATGTAATTTTTCACATGTTCATTTCCAATTTATTATTTTATATTGGATTTATTAAATACAATAGCCTTATGGTTCCTAATCATATCGTATGTTAGCAAAAAGTAAACTTTCTTTTTTGTCTAGAATGGGCTACACATGACGTTCTGTTCTATACCATCCAAAAGAATCTTCAGTGTCATACTGTATACTTGTCTGATTTTAATAAAAAGCATTCTGGACTGGTGTATACAGAAAGTGATGCAAGGTAAGTCAGATATAGTTAACTGCTTTCTCTATGTATAATTCTGTATTAAACCTGATCAATATAGATAGGGAAAATATCCAGAAAGAAACTGCTATTTTTTGATAATAGTCAAAAGAAAACTGACTAGAAAAGTTTTATGTAGCAACTCAGTAAATGCAAAAAATTCTCACTGAAGGGAAAATTCCCTGACTTACACCTTTATAATACTTTATTCACATATGGAATAATTGTGAAACAGCACCAATATATTTCTGACTACGTTAAAAATATATTTTTCTTGTTCTCTTTGCAATATTGGTGCTGTTTCACCAATATTGCAAAGAGAACAGGAAAAATATATGGTCATATTTTGCTTTGAAGTAACAGTCAGGAGAGCAGAATGGAATTATTTGGTTTATCCCAAAGCTATTGCCCATATTGTCTTTTGTGGCAAATTCATTAGTGCAACAATAGAAAAATTTAGGTTACGTTGCTGCCACATGCTCCATTTAAAAAGCATTGTGGATTGATGCTAATAAAGTTGAGTGTATCAGTTGGATTAGCCTGGTAAGAATGTGTTGCAAATTCAGGTATATAAATAATGCATACATAATAATAATAATACAACAACAACATATTCATGTATATAAATAATAAAACTGGTGTGATGGATTAGTCTGAAACCCATTTCTAGCTAAATAATCTTGGGGTCAATTTGTTCAAGCAGCTGAGTGTAGGAAGTAGGCTAGCTTCTTTTCTGTGCCACCTTAGGTGCCTGGTTCCCAGTGTTATGTAGTAATATTATTAGCTGTTTGTGACTTATTGAGATAGGAATCCAGCCAACTCTGTCTTATTGAACAAATCATAATTAAGCAAACTATGGTTTAAACACAATGTGAGGTAATTCCAAAGCAATAGATTTTTAAAAGGTTAGTTCATTAATTGGGACTTGAAATAGAATCAGACTATTTTTTAAAAACGATGCCTCATTTTTCCCTGTGAAAAGAACAAAAAACTGTAGCTTACATTTATCAGGATTAAAAACATGATTAGAGGGCAGAAAGGGGCATTTCGGATCCAGCCTTCCCCCAGATGAAATCATTTCAGTACAACCACTGTAACTGTTAAGATTACGAGTGCCAGCAGTTCTATACCCTATCTGGCTGTGCCCTATTACAGAATACTTTAAAGCATCCCTTCTCCACAATTTGCTTTCATCCTTGTTGAGGAACACCTAAACAATTGTGCATCCTGCCTCATGCATGGAGGCAAACCTTGGTTCTTACCAAATTTTGAGCTGCTCCAAAACAAGGATCCCAAAGATGCTTTTTCATGAGGCAACTGGACTTCCTTGTTTTTCTTTGAAGACGTTTCGCTTCTCATCCAAGAAGCTTCTTGGATGAGAAGCGAAACGTCTTCAAAGAAAAACAAGAAAGTCCAGTTGCCTCGTGAAAAAGCATCTTTGGGATAATTATGACCTGGATGACTGAGAATCTCCGTAGACATTTCCTGATAAAGGAGAATATTTGTAGCTCAGGGTTAAATATGAGGGGTTCTTGGTGCTCTCTGAGCTTGGTTGTTTTCTTGCAAGTATTTCATTACCCAAACCAGATAACATTATCAGCATTGATTATGTTACTTAGTTTGCGGATTGAAACATGTGCAAGAAAACAAAACTCAGAGAGCACCAAGGACCTCTCACTAGTTGAAGTTACTTGTGTTGCCCTTTGTTGAAGTGCAACATCTCAAAACAGGCTGAAGTTCATGTATTATCTTAAGCAAGAAGGTGTTTTGTTGTATTTTAATTGAATATTTGTGGCCCGGGCAAAAGCCACCCAAAGAATTATGACATCATGACATGTTATTTTATTTTATTGTCTCTGTGTTGTTTGTTTGAAGGTACTTCGTGGATCTCTACCGCACAAAGGATACACATTTTATTACTATAAATAGTAATAGCAAGACCACCTCTGAAGTATGGTTGGTAGATTGTCGTCGCCCTTTTAAATCTCCTGTTCTTGTGCAAAAACGAACCAAAAATATCATTTATCATGTTGAGCATCGAAACAATGAGCTATATATTCTTACTACATATGGAAACCCTGTGGTGTACAAGGTATGGGAACTAGAAAGCTTGGCTCAGACGAACAACCACATTATATATTTTAATAATTTATTATCAGCCCAAATCAGTTCATTCCTGATCCAGTGCAGGTTAGATAGATGTTTTTCAGTTATCTAAGACTGGCCCAGAGACACCCATCTAGCTTCCATGTCTAAGGGAATCTATGTATAACCATTCCTAGTCCAACAACAATCATCACACCACACTGGCTCCTTTATTTTAATTTCCAAAGGGAAAAAAAAACACCTGTAGTTGGTTTCATAGTCAAACCTTGCATATAATATTCGTGTTTCCTATATATGCTTTTAAAATGCACCCAATTATCGCATTGCATTTGTAAGATCATTTTATTTAAATTCTTCATGCAAAAACAGAAACTTTGAGATATATATGGTTTGGGTAAATCTATCAAAGTAATCATTACATTTGTTTTTACTGTATAGCTTGTTTCTAAAACAAAAATTCTATCATTTCTCTCCATAATGCTCATATCCGTATGACCTCCGTTTCATCTTTTTATTATCTTTCCTGCTGAGATGTGCAGGAGCTTTGAAAAATACCGAAAAACTGTGGAAAAGAAATACAGCATTGCTTAGCTGGATATTTTTTTGATTTCTGACTGGTACTTAAGCCAACATTGAAAAATATGTATTACTGTTGGTTATTTTATTCCTCAAAATTTAGCAAGCATAGACATAAACCTACTAAGAAGATGGTATAAAAGAGAGCATAAGTTCATTTTCTTCTGAAAATATGAAAATTACTTATCTTATTTCCTTATTTTCTAAGCTAAGGTAGTTCCTTCTCCAGAATATCCTAAACTATCCAAGCTGGTAATAAACTAATTACTCAAGTTATTGAATGCTTATGGAAGCATTTTCTTACAGGAAAATTGAAATTTGATTGAAAATGCTTAAATGTTGGAAATTTTCATTTTTTCATATATGTATGCAGACTCTTCTTTGTTTTACAGCTGATGAAAGCTCCAGTTGGTTCATGTAGTTTGGAGAATTGGCAGCCCATTTACATAGTACATGAAAATGCCAAATTAATCGACTTAGATATGTTCAGAGATCACTGCATTATCTTTCTAAAACTCGGTGGTGAGCTCTATTTGGATATTATTTCTCTTGTATCAAATACAGTTGAAAATGTTAAGGTAAATATTTAAATTACTACATGTATTACTTTTAATAGTAATAATTTTCAAAATGAATTCTTTTGTTAACTTCAGGGTAAGATAAATAGTATTTATCCAAAGGTTTTCAGAGAAGAAGGATTTTAATAAAAATAAATTGTCCTTTACACATGCTGCTAATTAGAGGGCGCTGATTCATAAAGTAAGGCAGTTATCCCACATTGCATTTTTAAACATTAAGTATCTAACTTCTGAAATTAGAACTATCATAATCTTCAACACAGGACACTTTGGGAACTAACCTATTGGTGTTTTGGATGGGGTGTAGACATAATAGGCTGAGGATATTTGTGCCATTAATATGGTTATTATTTTCTTCATGCTTTCCCCTGGCTTGGATCATTTACCAACTACCATTAGACTATCAACATCATGATTGTTGAGTAGCAATGAAGATTCCAAGCATGCTTTGAGGATTGTTATTAGTATGGCTAAATTACAGTATCTACAGTTTCTGCAGTTATCGTTTGTCAGAATATTTTGCTGCTTGAGCAAAAAATATCACATTTCCTCAGCACCAGTCCTAAAGAATAGCTACTTTGCAAAATGGGACTATACCATCAGCTTCCCTAGTTCCTTAGATTCTGATGTAGTGATGACATAAAAAACATATCCATATCCTTATCAAATCCATAGCATATTTTCTGTTAGTTCATTCCTACTTGCCGACACAGAGCAAGCAGATTGTGGCTTGCAACTTTGACAATTGACAGTCTTAGTTAACAGACCTATTTCTCAATTATAATTTGGAGAAATTAATCTTACCCAATACTCATCAAATTTTACAGCAAAAACAAAATAATTGTATATTATACATACATTAAACATAAGAGAAAACCTTGGTGGGCTTTGATTTATAAAAACTTTACTCAATAAATTGTAGACATTTTGCATACGATTATAGACAAATCATGAAAAAACATTTTAATTAACAAAGCATTTTGTTAACACCTGGATCAATTAAAATTCATTATATTTCTTTGTCTAGACTCTAGAGCATCATCTTACTTAGCCAGGTTTTCTGTAACTTTAAACATCAAAGGGCTCTTTTGAAAACACAGGTTAACTCCTGCCTTACTATTCCATTATCTGCAAATATTTTAAATTTCACTTAGCATGATTGCAATAAGATGGTAAACTTATACACTCTCTACTTTGCTAATTGTAGCAGTCAAGTTAAATATAGTGCCCATTTTATAAGGTTTTTTTTAGTCTTTTTAGATTGATCCTCTTCAGGTTTTAATCAATTACACAGAGTGCAGTTTTTCTGTGTAAAGCTTTTTGACTCTGACTGCCTCAATTTCCAAAAGCCTTTATCAACCCAGTAACCAGAACTTCTTAAAAGAAAGTAAGCAGTGGGTAAGAGACCCTGCTGCTCTCAGAGAATGAATCTTGATTCCTTTCATTTCTAGGAGTGTTAAGTCTTAAAACATAATAGCCCTGAGTTTCCGAATATAGCTGTGCCAAAAAAATAATTTTGTTCTTCACAATGGCTAACGCTGGGAACAGAGTCAGAGGCAAGGATTGTAAGTGGCTGAGCACCCCAAAGCCAATGCAAGGCCTCAGTGCAATAACAGACACTGACTTGGCTGGGTTTCAAGTTGGATAGAGTGAACAAGCAGACAGAGGGGCAGGAAGAAAGATTTTTAAAACTTTTATGATAACCTAGAAGAGTGCAAGGAGAAATCTTGTAAGAGATAAATCATGCATTTTAAATACATTTTGGGTGCCCAAATATCACTTTGGGTGACATTGCCTAATATTTTGCCACCTCTGATTATTTCAAAATAGTATTTTTAATTCCATTTGCGTTATTTATTTGAATGTCATTAAGCAGCTTTTAGGGAGAATAATTGAATTGTTGCACTCGTTATAGTGGGGTCCTGCCATCAACCCAGCTTTTTTTCTGGGGCAAGTGAAGCACCTCTTGGCCAGTAAGAAGTTCTATTATCGGGCTGGAAACTATAGCATATAGTTCAACAAAAAAATATATATCAAAAGACACGGGAAATATTAATAATTTCTGTTGTTTTCTAGCTACCTGCTTGGGCCTGTTCGCTAGAATTGGAACCTAATTCCGACTCTAGTGCCAACACTTGCTATTTTTGGCTCATGTCTCCTCTTCAGTCTCCAGTTCGTTTTGCATATTCATTGATGGAAAAGAGCCTTATTGAATTTACTGAGCAAGAAGTACCAATTACAGCATATTGTAAAACTGTACGTCTAGAAGCTAAGAGCAAGGTAAGCTCTTGTCTTCTTAGCCTCTTGTAAACAAGATTTGGAAGGAAATTTTTTTAAAAAATCCCTACTAGATGCCCTAATCAGTAGAGCTATTGCTATTTCTCTGCTGTCTGAAGTGTTAATATTTCTTTTGTAAGACCTACATTTAAGAAACATGAAGGCAAAGTTGTTACGCTTTTTCCCAATAAGCCTTACTTGAAATGAAATGGTCTTGTTTTCCATACTGTCAGGAGAAAAAAATTCCCCAAATAAAGCAAGTGTTAACATATACAAATCTTAAATCTGTGTGATAATAATCTTTCACTGAATCTCTTCATGAGTTTTTATGAAATAAGAAAAATAATGGTGCAATCTGTTGTATTTTTCAGTCATATAGCAGAGAATTCCTAGCAGACATTTACGTTTTTATTTTTTGCTGCTACATTTAGTGTGAAGAGTGTAAAGCTGTTCAGATCACAATGCAGAAGGTGCAGGAGGAATGTGCTACTATCATGTTTTATAAACTTCTCATGAGTTGTACTTAAAGAGCTTTATATTCTATATTGGTAAACAAATCCTGTAGCAATCCCAAGTTTCTTTTTATTTTCTGAGAGTTTTGTACAAAATGTCAAAGAATTGCTAGGATAAATGAAACATGTCAAATATATAAATTGAACTTTTCTTTTGATTTTATAATTTGCAAATTTCTAAATACGCTTTATTGTGAAATGTTTCCTCATTTGCAGGATGAAACTTGGGTGCCAATTACAGTTTTTTATAAAAACAATTCTACACAGCTGCACAAGATGCCACTTTTGGTTCATGTCTATGGAGCTTATGGAATAGATTTGAACATGACATTTAAAGCAGAGAATCTAATGTTAATCAAGGATGGGTGGATATTAGCTTTTTGTCATGTTAGGTAAGTCTGTAATATTATAAAAACTGATGTGCTTGTTAATATTTCACTGTTAATATGTTTGTGCCTGATGGTGTTATTGTTTAAAATTTTAGCTTTCTCCTTCAGCCACAACACTTTTTATTCCATTCACAATTTTTTCCATAAATGTTTTTGCCAGTTATTTGTAATGTACATTGTTGCTGATAATTTCAGGTATACTATTTGCTAATAATGTAATGTTCTTTGTATGAATTCTAACTTCATCAGAACACAGTTTAGTTCTATGGTTTAGTACCATGTTTAAAAGTTTTTTGATATCTGTCATTCAACTCTTAGCATGTCTTTAATTTCTAAGAAATATTATAATGTACATTCACACATGTACATATAATGTACATTTTATATTCAGCTAAGCACAGAAATTGTAAAGGATATATTTCCTATCTTTTAAATACTATTTAAATATCAAGTATAACAAGTAAATTCTATTTTTACCTTCTCTACTTTTTACTGAAAAAAACTATACTGTCCCAGTGGTTAGTATCATGTAGTAAACTTTCAGCTATTTTACTTGATTCTAAATAGTTCAACTGAAGGAAAATAATTCCAAAGCAAATGTTATCCACATGTATTTTAAAATTTAAAAACTACATAATGTTTTAACAAAACATTTTCATATTAGCATGCTTAGAATATTTCAGAATGCCTAATCCTTAATCCAATGTAAAAGAAATACTAGAATGTAATAATTTTAATGTATTAAAAATAAGATTATCTATGCCCTGCCCTAAAACTGTACTTCAAAATTTAAATAGTTTTTTTTAATAAAATTCTGTATGTGCTTTTAAAATATTGAATGTATTCATTCCTTTAATCACTTCTATCCAAATGTTACTAGTGGTTTACTCTATTTTATAACTGATCATGTATATCACCAAAAATATATCAGCACCTTTGGATCCAGCTTGGAGAAATCCCAAAACATGATCTGTTAACATTGTAGTCACAAAGTTATGGTTAGAAGACCCAATAAGCATGAGAATTTGCACTGAGCAAAGGGGGAAAGCTGTATAAAATTCCACCTGGCACATTTACTTCTCTGGTTCTACTTAATATCTAATAGTTCTTCATGTTTTTCATGTTCTCTTGAGTTTGTGCATTACTTAAACAATTGCAACCAGCCTACCATCCATTGAGGACCTGTATACTGCACGAACCAGAAAGAGACTGAAAAAATATCGAAAAACCCTTCACATCCTGGACATAAACTATTTCAACTTCTTCCTTCAGGATGCTGCTATAGGGCATTGCATGCCAAAACAACTAGACACAAAGATAGTTTTTACCCCCATGTCATAACTCTGCTAAACACCGCACTGTTTTATGCCTAAAGATATTTATCCATGTAGTAGGGCTGTATTGCTATTATCTTTCTCATTTTCTCATCTTTCTCATCTTCTTATCTTTCCTATTACCTTCTCCTTATGATTGATCACTTGTTGTTTGTATCTTATGATTTATGATCTGTGACTTATCACTTTATTGTTTGTATGTACACTGAGAGCTTATGCATCGGAGATAAATTCCTTTTGTGTCCAATCACACTTGGCCAGTAAAGAATATTCTATTCAATAAATATTCTTTCATACTTCTTTCTGTAATGTTCATCACAAAAAGAAGCAGTGTGATGAGCTTGTTTGCAAGAATGTGTGTTCACCATCAGCAATATGTTGAGAATTGCAAGATCCATGGCTTTTTTGGTACTGATACTAAGGGATATAATTTCTTATCCAAGAAAAAATCAAAAACAGTTGCTGTGTTGTCCTTCATTTGCAGAAACAGAGAATGCAAGCCAATCTGATTATTATTCCTTTAGCTTAATGTTTTTTTAAAAAAATATTAACACTTAAAACAGACATTTCTGATCAAATCATATATGTATTTAATATTCTTGGATAAATATTAGGATGGGAATAAAATGCCTCAGATTTTTTGTTGTTGTTACTCTTATTTTAATTGTCAGGGGTGGAGGAGAATTAGGCTTGAGATGGCATAAAGATGGTTGTATGATGAAAAAACATAATGGTATCCAAGACCTCCAGGCCTGCATCAAGTTATTGCATGAACTTGGATATTCTCAGCCTATGCAAACAGCCTTAATGAGCACAAGTGCTGGAGGAGTTCTTGCAGGGGCCATCTGCAATATTGCACCTCATCTTATCAGAGCTGTGGTTTTACAGGTAAGATAACTAATATTTGATTTAAGTCCATTATAGTGCTTTTTTCCAGGTTAATATTCAAAGACTTTTTTCAATAAACTATTGAAGTATAAATAAATACAATAAAGTATAAATCATAGTAATAAATAATAATAATAATAATAATAATAATGTTGGAAGGGGCCTTGGAGGTCATCTAGTCCAACCCCCTGCTCAAGCAGGAAACCCTATACCATTTCAGACAAATGGCTGTCCAGTCTCTTCTTAAAAACTTCCAGTGTTGGAGCATTCACCGCTTCTGGAGGCAGGTTGTTCCACTGGTTAATTGTTCTAACTGTCAGGAAATTTCTCCTTAGTTCTAGGTTGCTTCTCTCCTTGATTAGTTTCCATCCGTTGCTTCTTGTCCTGCCTTCCGGCGCTTTGGAGAATAGCTTGACTCCCTCTTCTTTGTGGCAGCCCCTGAGATATTGGAACACTGCTATCATGTCCCCCCTCGTTCTATTGATAATAGAACAATCTCTGACATCAGGAATATCTTTAAAAATGTCTCTTCTATTTTAAGTGACAGATAAGCCATATCAAGATGCAGGAACACTCAAGTACATGTGTCTAGTGCTGTTTAAAATTAAAACTAATAGTGTGTATCTGAAAAGTAATTAGAAAGCTATGCAGATTTTTCATTATAGACATAATATTGTATCAAAATATCCATTGTAATATAGTGGTCCACTCTTTTCCAATCTGGTTGCTACAATTATTGTTAAGGTTCATCGCACATTCAGCCAGATGTTCAGACGGTTTGGCATTTTTATCTACGTATCGAGTCCTTTTCAAGGACCTGGGATAGGCAGATGTAGATGTTTGATGGTATTACAGATATTGTCTATATGGATGTATTACTCGGAACAGGATAGAAACTACCAAATAAAGCTGCCTTTTGCAATTGACTGATGGTGAATTTGTCAATGTTTGACAGTGTTCAAGTGATGCTCCAGTTGTTTTGGGATTGCACCCAAGGCATCTATTACTATTGGGACTACCTTTGCTTGCTTCTGCCATAGTCATTCTATTTCTGTTTCCAGGTCTTTGTATTTTGTGATCTTCTCCAGTTCTTTCGCTTCTATTCTACTGTCTCCAGTTACTGCCACGTCCACTATCCAGACTTTTTTGTCTTTCTTATCAACAATTGTTAAGTCTGGGGTGTTATGTGGCAGGTGCCTGACTATTTAAAGTCCCAAAGCAATTTAGCTTCTTCATTTTCTATGACTTTCTCTATTTTATGATCCCACCAGTTCTTGCTTGCAGGCAAATATTTCTTGCAGATCTTCCGATGCACCATTGTTGCTACTTTGTCATGCCATTGCTTGTAGCCAGTCTGTGTGATCTTCTTGCAGCAGCTAACCAGGATTCCACTGTTTCTTCAACTTCTTTGCACAGGGAGCATTTGCTGTCTGTTGATGTCTTCTCAATTCTGGCTCTGTATACAATTGTCCTTAAGACCTGGCCTTGTGCAGTCAGAATTAGCCCCTCTGTCTCTTTCTTCAACTTTCCTGCTCTTGGCCATTGCCAACTCTTGTTGTTAAAGTTTCTGGGCACTCTCTGAAGCAAATTAATAGAATAGCAGAGTTGGAAGAGACCTTGGAGGTCTTTCTAGTCCAATCGCTTGCTCAAGGAGGAAACCCTATACCAATTCAGACAAAGGGAAGTACTTAAAGTGATGCTGTTACAAAGTTCAGGCTTTGGTTGTAAATCACATTCCCTGACATGATATATTTTAATTAGTCTGCAATGTTCAGATCAGGTTAAAGTACATCAGCCATAGTGTGACTCAGTTTGATAAAAATGTTGTTTACTAGAATCAAAACATCATAAAATTGATTATTGTCTATCAGTGTGAAGCTGTTGTTCCTTCTTTTACCCACAGTAATTTCAAACCATTAATTTTCTTTTCTGAACTTCATGGCCTTGAAGCTGAGCAGTGGTTGCTTGTTGACATAACCCTCTAATCCTGAGAATCATTGCCTCTCACATCAAGTTATTAAACTTCTCCTTTTTCTTCTCTTTATCTATCTATCTCTATCTGTCTACACACACACACACACACACACACACACAGTATATAAAACAAAACAAAGTTTAGGTTTTGCCTTCCAGTAGTATCCTATGTTTGGCTCAGTAGGTAACAAGATGGATTGCATCAGCTTTCTTCTGAAGCTAATACTTTCTCTATAATCTATTACAATTCCCCATTTCTTTCATGGTTATATCCAGAAAAAGGACCAGCTTGACATTTGACATTGACAGGTTTGACATTCTCCACCACCTACTGAGACTCTTGCCATTATGAAATGGTGGCCTGCTAAACCATCTGCCCCTGCTGTTTTCCTCCTCTTGTTTCTTTCTATTAAGCCCTAAGCAATTTGGCAATGATAAGGAGCAAACTGGGCATGGAAGTAATGGGAAGACAAATCATTAGCAGAAACAGTGAAGGAAGTTGTCCAAGTGCCCTCAACATCTAGAATTGGCAGTATTGAGCTTAACCAGATTTTCAAGGAGAAAATAGCTCCTTCAAATTTGAGGAAATAAAGAATTAAGAGTGTGAGATACAATACTAAGAGATTAAGCTGATAAAAGAAGTGAAGTGATGCTGGTCTAGGACAGGCAGAATCATCTGTAGTTGAATCAATTCATGGGTCAGGACAATTGAACATTACAGCAAGTGAGGAATAAAAGTAAATTTGTATATCTGCAATAACCAAATATGGTTTGTTTGATTTTTGTTTATCAGGTAATGTGTACATACTATGTTCTGAAACTATAACTTATAGCTTAGCATATTATGCAGATGTTTTACTCGTGGTTAAAAACACTTTGGCTTAGCTGATTATTATTCTAGTCTTTATGTATGATTAAAGAAGTTGCCTTTTTTCTTGTATCTTTAACTGCTAATATCCCAAAGTTCTATCTTTAACTTCTCACAAATTAAATATACTAGAAAATACCAGGCTTATCTCTGGTATCTGCTTCACTCGTGTTAAACTTGTATAAGAAAAAATGTTTTTATTTTCTTCATAGGCACCTTTTCTGGATATTTTAAATACAATGCTGGACCCTTATCTCCCCTTAACTATTGAGGAACAAGAAGAATGGGGAGATCCAGTGGGAGATGAGGCTTGCAAAGAATATATTAAAAGTTATTGTCCATACCAAAACATTAAGCCACAGGTACTATTGCATTTTGTGCTGGTTAAATATTATTGCATTGTACATAACTAAAATGTTAAATTTAGGGAATTGTTCAGACAATTTGATGAAATCACTCAAAATGAAGAGAAACTAAAATGAAGCATAATGAAGCATATAACTTGTATTTCTAAAAAGCAGATTTCAATAAGCAACAATAAGTAGGATTCAGTGGCAAGAGTATCTAATAGGAAAAGGAAGTCAGAAAGGGTGGGAATTCTTAAAGGAGAAGATACCAAAAGCACAGTTACAAACAGTTTCAGTAGTGGAGAGGAGGGAATGGAGGAGAGAAGAAGCCAATGTAGGCGATTAAAAAAAACCAGTTATGGATCCTCCACTGTTCGGCCTTTTGATTAATTATTTACATGAAGAGGAAAGGTCAAGTTTGCCAATGATATAGAATTAGGCAGAGTACCTAAAGATGGAATACCTAATACCCTGGAAAATATAAACAAAATTCATAATAGTCTAGAGAAATCAGAGAGACAAGCAGAAATTAATTGATAAATAAAAATGACAGTAAAATTTAACAGAGACAAATGGAAAGCTTATCACTCATAAAAAAGAAATGAAATGTACGGGTACAGGATATCTGATTTGGTAATGCTATCTAGATCACTGTAGCCAAAATACAATGGACTACAATGCTGCGGTCAGAGTACAGTCTAATCAACAGAGATAGCAATGACAATGCAGGCAAAACTGATAGAAGGGGATTTAAGGGGGCTGTATAACTCTGCGCAAACAGGTAACTTTCCCATATCAATTGTGAATAGGTATGGCTGCACCATAAGCTTAACACTGTCTGGCTTTACCCTCGGATAACCGACTTGCTCGGTTATCTATTTCCAAATGAAGAAATAGTAGCAGCTAGGACAGAGCTAAAATCAGAGCCAAAGTTTTATTTTAATTTCTTTCTAGTCTCAGATAAAAAGTTTATGGAGGACTTTCAATAGAAGACAAGTGGCAGCTGTTTATCAAGTCAGAGATAAGATCTTCCCATAATTGTCAGCTATAGCTACAGTCTAGATAGATTAATTAACTCTGTTTAATACTTCTTTCCTGCTGACATGGTAAAGCAACTTCCACCAAGTTAAAAATTAATGCCTGCACAGATTGGTATCAATAATTTCATCCTGCTAACTCAGACATTTTCTTCCCTGCTCTCACTTTTTTTTTCTTTTTAGAATTATCCTTCTCTTTTTATCACAGCTTCTGAAAAGGATCAACGAGTTCCCATGGCAGGATTGTTAAGATACATCAATAAACTTAGAAAAGCTCTACAAGATCATGCTGAAACCAACAATTCAGATTATAAAGGTAGCACTAATAATTTCTAGATCACATTGGGATATGGTTAATAAAACAATTGCACACGTTTGCCCAATCCACCAGAAAGAAGCAAATGGAAGTAGTCATGATATGTATGTTTTCCATAAAACTCTAGGATGGTGCCATGTAACCTCCATACTGTATAGGGAGGCCGAGGGGCAGATTGGCTGGATTTCTTTCCTGAATATTATCGCAGAGGTAAAAATTGATAAAATGACAAAGATTGAACTGAGCCAAAAAAATCCAAGGAGGACTTTCAAAACTACTGGTCCTCCAAATTGTAGGATGCATGGAAAACACCCAGAAGCAGGCATCATTTCGGAGCGGCTACAGTTCATTGTAACCATTCCCAAAATTATGCCTGCTTCCCAGATGGTACCACTCAGTATCTATGTAGGAAGGCCACATGGCGGAGTGGCAGCTTCTCAAAGGAGATCTATAGACAAGATAAGTGCACTAAGCCATGATGGGAAGTAGGGAGATGGATGTGGGACCCAGTGGGGTGGGATGGAGGCCAAGATGGGCAGGGGGGCTGCTGCAACGTCCCTCTGGTCATGAGGGCGGGCAGATTGCAGGCACCTGAATTTTGTTCATGTGACTGTAGGAACAGTGTAGCAGCCTCAGCTTCAGTCAGGGGTCATAAGTCCCTTTGCTCAGCGCCATCATAATTTTGAACGGTTACTAAACGAACGTTCAAAGGACTACCTGTAGTAGTTATTGAGAAACCTTATCCTCTGAATCACATTTTTGGCCTCAAAACATATCTGAAACACTCTCCTGTTGTAAAATTGAATTGGAATAAATAGGTAGAGGACACTAGTAAATTATTTCCTTCATACCACCAGTCAGTAAGTGTTCAAAGAGCTATAGAAAAATAACCAGAGGTGCTTTTCAAAAGGCAACTGGACTTTCTTGGTTTTTTCTTTGAAAATGTTTTGCTTTTAATCCAAGAAGTTTCTTCAGTTCTGAAGAAGGATAAGAAGCTAAACATTTTTTTTTTAAAAAAGAAGAAAGTTTGGTTGCCTTTTGACAAATCATGATCTGGATGATTGAGAATCTCCATAAACATAGCAAAATACTTTTCTTTCAGTGTTACCAGTGTGCATGGTTATTTATGTTTCAGAATAGCATCTTTCCTGTCCCTTTAATGTAGATAGCATTTGATATATTTTGGTTTCAGGAACTCAGATGCCTAATATTATCTTAGATGTTCAACCAGGAGGCAGCCATTGTTCTCCAACATATGAGGATTCTTTAAAACAGGTAGGGATATCCTTTACAATGGATAGAGTCACAAATTAATAATATAACCTGTGAAGATAATTGTTGGTCCTCTTGAGATATCTTTTCCTTTCCACCTACTAAACCATAATCCCCCCCCCTTAGGATGTGTAGCTCTTTTTTTATAAACAGGAACTCGTTCTAGTCATGGAGAAAGGATTCTAGGTTTCACCAATATAAAAATTTATCACAACCCACTAAGTGAAATACATGAAATACTTTTGAAATAAACATTTTTTGGAAAATGTTATTCCCTATCCAGTGTTGTACACATCAAATTATCACCAATAGCACTAATCATTACCAGGAAAAGGGATGGGATAGCTGGGATGGAGGAGGAAAGATGCACACAGATTAGACTCATTCATTTTCCTTCTCACGAAACTGTGAATTGGTTAAATCATTTTGACTTTGAGATGCTGGATGGAATTCAGCCTCTTGGATCATATAATAGTGACCCAGGAAGATCTTCCCACTAACTGGCTGGTAGTAACAGTTTATGAGGTCTTCTCTACAAGTATATCAGGATTGTACTTTGCACTTTATATAGTGCAAAAATCCAGAATCTGTCATTTTGGGTAGAAAGCATCCTTCTGCCTATAAAAGCTTTATATTCAGTAGAAAAATTATGCTGTTGAAAAGATACCACAATGGTCTATGTTGATTTCTCCCCAACAGCAGTCTTCTTTGTTTCTTGAAAAATCTGTTGAGGTGGTTGATGGAATGTCTAGAAGAGCAAGGGAAATAATGCTGGGGATTCTCAAGGAGATGAGAAATTGTGTCCAAACTGTAACTTGCAGTCTTTTATAGATTTCAGTATGTAAAAACACAGCTTATGTAAATAATACATCATTCTTTCTTTCTTGTTGTGTTTAAATATTTTTAAAGTGTAGATGTGAACTTTTTTACCTACTATAGAAGACACACATGCTCACATGAAAGTACTTCAACCACAGCTATGATAGAAAGAAGCAAAGCAATTTTGAAAGCATTTTGTGACACCAGCTTCAGCGTTGCTGCTGTTGTTCTGGTCACAAGCTGTGTTATACTTGACAGTAATGCTCAATTCACAGAAAGCTTTCCTGATATCAGTGAAAAGCCCATTACAGTAGCTGCCATTTTCTAAAGAGAATTCGGCAGGAAGAACTCTGATTACTCTTCAGACTGCAGACAAACCCCCATGATTATCCCAGTGTTACAGGAGTACGAACAGCACTTCAAGACCATCAATTGAGATGGAAAGAGCTGCTGAAAATACAGCTCTAAAGTGTGCAAAAAGTTATGAGTACTGTGTTCTTTACTAACTATTTTTAATTGTTTTAGGTTGCAACACAGCTAGCATTTCTATATAGTGAACTTGGACTCGACAAGCAGGAGTAAAGCCAGGCTGGAATTTTTGTCCTTTACGCAAAGGAGAGAAAAATGATTTGGCTAAATATTCAGAATTACTTGCCCGTGTGATTTCTCTAGAACTTTTATTTTGAAACTAAATTTATCCTGTGTTTTCCTGAAGAAAAAGCAAGACACTTCTCCAGGTTCAGACGGTTTTGTTAACCTCAATAAAATCATTGTTTGAATTTGTCTTCCTTTCCTATATTGAAATATATGCAGATGTCTCATAAGCAATAATCAGAAAGCAGAAAATACAACCAAAGTAAGGGACTAAAAATCGGCAGTTAAAACTGATCAATTTAAAACAATGCTTGAATAAAATTATTTTCATCATTTATCGAAAAACAGCCAGTGAAGGCTAAGTTCTTTTTAGGAAAGTTATTTGAAAATGTATGGCAAACAACTGAAAAAGCCATTTCTCTGCTGTTGAGTAAAATGCAAGGAACTATTATCTATACTAAAATAGGGTTTGCAGAGAGAAGAAATAAAAACTCCTTGATCTTATTACTCTTTGATTTGAAGATCAAATACACACCATGAAATGAACCTGGAAAGAAGCTGACAAGTGCAGGATTGAAGTGGTATGTTCCAGTGCCCTCTATTCTTCAAGAATCCTAATACCTGCAGTCTGGACCAGTCCAAATTAGCAGATTGCCCTGAAGGTCAGGTTTATCTAGCACAGTGATGGCAAACCTTTTAGAGACTGAGTGCCCAAACTGCAACCCAAAACCCACTTATGCATCGTCGAGTGCCGGGCGGGTGTGGCCCATTGGGTGGGCATGGCTACGGTGGTAATGGCAGACTGGGTGGGACTAAAAAGTTCAATCAATGCCAACTTTGCAAGATCTTTTTTTCCCCCGCGAGAAGTTGAAATTGACTGAACCTTTTTTTTTTTTTGCACACGGCGGCGGAGGCCTAAAGCGAAAAGGTTTTATAAAACCCAGCTGAAGGCCTAGGACTGGGGCAACGGCGCGCGTGCCCACAGAGAGGGCTCTGAGTGCCGCCTCTGGCACCCGTGCCATAGGTTCGCCACCACTGATCTAGCATATTATAGAATCCAAGGTAGTATGAATATTATATGAGAATTTATTATTTTGAAGTTTAAAGTTACCATCATATCTTTATCCCCTCATTAGATAAGAAACAAAATATATGGTACATATTTAATAGAAACGCAGAATGGGAGAATTGGGGGAACTATAAAAGCCACCTAGAATGTTTCAAAGGGCTTACAATTAATAGGAAAGTAATTTTACAAACAACCATTTAAACTAAGTGCAGTAAACAGTACATTGTAACTACTAGAGAGTTAATTTTCACACTTTTTAGGTAATTCTAACTCCCATTAGAATTAGATCAAGCCTATAGAAATCTATGAATAAGCTGGCATATCTTTTGTAAAGAAATAACGTAATCATAAACTAATGGATTTGGATTAAATAATGACACTTAACAGTACATGTAAAGTAAATTAAAGACACTGGAATAGCATGCCTTTTCTGCAATGAAGCATTTCTCTTTGAAGTTGTCCATCCCATGGAATGGTTTGCTTGCCCTATATTCCAATATAAGTCCTTCACCTTTTTGCGTTTCAATTTTTTTCATATTTACAACTTTCCCAGTATTACTAAAAATAGTGCTTAGCTTTACACTAGCTTCTGAAGGAATGCCAGGAACCAAAGATTGCAGATTTGTTACGGTTCCCACTCCAAAATTTAGAACCATCATAAACACTTGATCCAACCCCTCAAGTTCTCTTACATAAACAAAGACATTGGTATCATTCCATATGTAACATGTCCATCCCCTGTGAATGGGAAGCTCACTGGACCGAAGAGAATTGAGTTGTCGGTACAAGTTGAGTGTGGAATTTGGGTGATTTTGTTGAATCTGTAATAAAGGAAAATCATTATTTAGCAATTTATTAAATGCTGAAACCTTATTCATTTGTTGTTACATAAACTTCACTGGGGTCTTGGTAAGGTTCTATAATCAAACATATAGTGTAACTTGACTATAGGTAGTCCTCGATTTACAACAGTTCATTTAGTGACCGTTTGAAGTTACAACAGCACTGAAAAAAGTGACTTGTGACCATTTTTCACACTTATGATCATTGCTGCATCCTCATGGTCACGTGATTTAAATTCAGATGCCTGACAACTGATTCATATTTATGACGGTTACAATGTCCCGGGATCATGTGATCCCCTTTTGTGACTTTCGGACAAGCAAAGTCAATGGGGAAGCCAGGTTCACTTAACAACTGTGTTACTAATTTAACAAGTGCAGTGATTCACTTAACAAATGTGGCAAGAAAAGTCATAAAATGGGGCAAAACTCACTTAACAAATTTCTCACTTAGCAACATAAATTCTGGGCTCAATTGTGGTCCTAAGTTAAGGACTACTTGTATATCCTTCCTATCCTGTATTTTAGCAAACCTTCTGTATTTTCTACTTTAGAATATAAATTACTTTGGAACACACACTGTGTTGGCCCTTGGCTGTAATAATAAATTGTGTGTGTGTGTGTGTGGAACACACACTGTTTTTGTACCACTGTAAGACATCCTATAGTTGGATAATGCATTAATTTAAAAAATCCCACTTTATCTTCTATTAATTCTCCCTAAAGTTTCTATATCAAGTTTTTTTTAACTATACTGTACTGTATTTCAGACATCAGAGGATATTTTAGTTTTTAATAACAAACAAATGTTTGGCTTACTAAGTTTTTTTATATTCTTTAACTCTACCAAAACCAGGTAGTATAGATACTATTCAGGATTTCCTATTTATTTATTGCCTGTTTTCATACTACAGATAAAGTTGAATAAAATAAATGCATAAAAGCACACCATTATTGCACACTTTGGGACTAATGCAATATTTCTGCAGAGTTTATTGGATATTCTAGAGACAAGTGTTCTGCTGGAGGCCCTCAATACCATAACAAAGCATTCCATACTGTACCATCTGGAGTGTTCTGAGATAGTTGAGCCAAAACTATTTTGGGGGCATGTTGGGATGGGTATATGTAGATGTTCAGATTTTATACTCACTTTCACATTTACATTTTGATAGTCAGGATTTACTGCTATCCATGTTGAGTTGCTCTCACTAAAGCCAGCATGAAGGCTATCATCCCATTGCATTGGTGCTTTTTCTAGAAAAAGTGCCTAAAAAGAGGAGGAACCATTCAGTACTAAATTGAATGTGCATTTATCCATTATGTACATTTATATCTTACTTACTGTATAGTCATATATCAAAGGAGGTTACATAAATATTAATAAAATACATTAAAACAATATAAAACGGGGTGGGTAAGAGACCAAGAGTCCTTGATAGAAATTTAGGACTGAGAATTCCAGTGAATGGCAGCAGTGGGAGAGGAACAAGTTGGTAGTTTTGTAGGAGAACATGTAGAACAGCAGCTTTCCTTTCTCTTCTCCCTGGGATCCAGAGCTGGGTTCTCAAGGTTGATGTGTGTGGATTCCATTGTGGTTGCTGGCAACCAGCGTGAGAAGTTCTATATTGGCAAGGCTGACTTTTTGCAGTGGGATTGATGAGATTGAACAAGGCTAGTCTTGTGTATCAATCTTGGGAACTGACATGGGGAAGGGTTTTGTCTGTCAGGCCTATTAGATGTGAGATTCAGATGAGACCAGGATGCAGGGGGGAAGGGGGGAGGGGGCTGGAATAGAATGAAGTGGGGTTTGGTAGTGTGGATGATGTGAGATGGAGGCACTGCTCAGGCCTGGGTGCTGAATGATTTACAGAAGAAATATAACCTGGTTGGCAGCTTTTATATCCTATTTGCTAGTGTTGGGTTACATAAGTTCCTTCAGCTTGGAGTGTGGAGAGGGAATTGGTGAATGGAGGAAAATGTGAGCATTTCAGTGGTGACATGGGGAGTAATTATGGCAGATGGGGCAGCGGCCTCATTGTTTAAGACAAACCCTACAATAGCCAGCCATGTTAGCTGTTGATCATGGGGGATAAAGTCCTGAACAGCTGAAGGGCAGAAGACTGAGGAAAGGCCCTTTTCATTACTAGATTTTACCTCCTCTATAACAAACCTCTCAAGAGACTAAAAAGTAGAATTTTTAACTCACAGTTCCTGAAGTTGCATCTTCCATCCCTATTTCTTCGCCATAATAACTTACAGGTGTTCCAGGAAGGGTTAAAAGAAGCATATTTATGACATTTATATATTCTTTCCCAATCCGAGAGGATATTCTAGCAGTGTTGGAATCTCCAACCTAAAATTAAATAACCCATTATTTCATTCCTAGGGTACAATCTTGTATTATTTATGGAAACTCAAATTATATAAACTATTCATGTAGCAGGTTTAGAATTCATTATCACTTGATGGGGTAAAATTGGCTAAGACATGCTAAACCAGTGGTCCCCAACCTTTGTGGCTTGGCAGCCCAGCGGAGGGAAGGAGAGAGGAACCAGGCCGTGTGAGCAGCAGGTTAGCGCATATGCATGCGCACAACTCAAGTTGCACAGGTTGACTTGCGCAGCCCAATTGTGAATAGGTCATGGCCCAGTAGTGGGCCGAGGTTTGGGGGTTGGGGACCCCTGTGCTAAACCATAAGTACAATCATTAGCAGATCCATGTCACCTTTTTTCCCTTTCTCTACCATTACACCGGATATAACTTTTTAAACTACTACTACTACTACTACTATTATTATTGTTGTTGTTGTTGTTGTTGTTGTTGTTGTAATTAATATACAATAAAATCATACATATTGTGCTTTTCAAACACAATTTCATAATTATATTTTTAAGAAAGCAGACAATATTGCCTTACAATATATGTTTGGGGTAAAATATTTCCAGAAGGAACCAACTCAGTAAAACTGAAGTAGACTGTATCTTGCTCTCTCTTATCTTAGTTTGCAGTTAATATTTGAATTTTCTGATTTCCAAGGAAGTTTGCATGCTTATAAAAATGATCTGCACCATAAAATATTTAAATAGTTACATCCTCTATGAAAAAAATTCCTCGAGTACTGATATAATGGTTAAAGTGTTGCTCTGACAGAGGAATTCTTAGCTCAGAATGGGACAACTCGGCACGGCCAACTCACCACAGCACAAATCACTGTGGGACAATTCAACAATTCATTTTAAGTATTTAAAATAATTAAAAAGTTATTTTATTTTTTTGTCATTCACATTTCATTCTGTCCCTCCTTTTTCATCCTTTCTTTAATGATTCTATCCCAGGATCTCTTTGACATTAGGATAACTCTTGTCCTGCAGCGAGTTGTTCCGTGGCAAGTTGGCTGTGCCGAGTTGTCCTAGATCCCTCTCAGCTATGAGACCTTACTGAGGTTTGGGCCAGATCACTCTCCTCTACACAACTGTTTAGGGAATAAAATTAAGGGACACTCTTCTCCATCATTCACCACATAGAGATCCCAAAATTATACAAACAATAAATCTGCGACAACTTATTTTTTTGAATTGCTTTCCACTGAAAGGGCTTTTGCTGTATAGATGGTAGGACATAAATTGTCCCCAAATTACCGAGCAGAGTCAGATGACACTGAATTATCAAAGCTACAAACTACATGCTAAATTGTCTCATTACATTACACAAAGGCACAACATAGAAAACAAGCAAAGAAAGATTGCCTTATACAATATACAATATCGTATATACAATATACAATATATGACCCCCAAAAATTGTTGGGTGCAACTCTCGGCATCTCCCCAAAATTCTTGCCGAATTGTTGGTTAGCTTTAATGTGATAGAGGCATTGACAGGGAAACATGTAATATAATACATGGGAAAATATATCTGGTGTGCACATAGACACAAATATATGCATACTCCATATAATTTAGGCATATTTATTTTGATTTAAAGTAACTTTCTGTGAGATGGGCAGTCAAATAAATTTGATTAATACATAAATAAAACTTTAGTTTTGCTTTGGCACTTTTTCCCTATGTCCTCTTTATCTTGGACTGTTTGTTTTAGAAAGGATTATGTATCCTTAGTATGAATAAATATTAACAGTTGCTTGGTTAAAAAGACAGAAAAGATTATACTGCAAACTAAAAATTTCAAAAGTCCTCCAAACCAAAAACTTACCATCCAATTTGGCCATTTTCCTTGTGGCATATTCTTCATCCACAAAGCTATACTTTCAGAAATAACATTTCCTGAAACTGATTCCATGTTCTTGAGGTAGAAATTAACAGGAAAATCAGCTTCTTGAATAAATGATGTCCCATAATACATCATAGTATCTTCAGTGTTGTTCTCCATTGTTTCTGTAGCCATAAATCTGCAAAGGAGGAGAGTTTGCATTCTTATGAAAATGATCTGCGTGATAAAGTACTTAAATAGTTACACCCTCTATGTCAAAAAAGTTCCCTGAGTTAAAGTTATAATGGTTAGAGTATTGCTCTGATTTATATTCTTTATATTCTGATTTATATTATTTGCAGTCATCTGGTCACTAGCACTCTGAAGGCTGATCGTTAGCTGCTAACAACCAGATGACTGCAACGAATATAAATTCTTCCATACCCCACCATTCAATCAGAACTGAAGAAGCTTCTTGGATGAGAAGCAAAATATTTTCAAGGGGAAAAAACCAAGAAATTTCAGTTGCCCTTTAAAAAGCACCTTTGGGACAATCATGTCCTGGATGATAGAGAATCTTCATAGACAGTCAAAGGAAGCAGACAGGACAGCATCTGCTGCCAGCCGGACAGATGCTGGGTCAAGATCCTGACAGAAAGCATGTCACCAATGTCTGTCACAGATGATGAGCCACATGCCTGTATCTGCCAGCCCTTTTCCTCCAGCTTCCGGCCAAAAGCAGCTACCATCACTAGCTTAATTGCCTTTGGTTCTAACCTCTGAATCAGCACAGGAGGCTTCTTAAGAATTTAGCTTAACTAACTCCAAAAAGGAAACAGTTTGGACAAGTAGCTAATTCCCTAAAGAGGTAGAGCCTCTATGTTCTCACTGGAAAAACATGGTATCAATCAGTTATCCTGCTAAAATATGTGTTCCTATTGACTGTGAATTAAAACTGAAATGAATATCAGCAACAATTTTGGACCTGGCAAAATTTAAAAATCAGGTAGAACGAGACTTGAAATTGTAATAAAACATGTTATAAAAATAAGTAATGAGATACTAAGTTCAACATGCAATGACTAGCTGGCTGAATATTTATTCATTTAAATGTGTTTTCCTTTCAAAGAAGGTATAATAGGTGAATACTGTAGGATTTGAGATAATTGCTGTATATATATATTTTTGCTGGGTAGGCAGCAAGTATGCCACTTAAGTTACAATGTAAGCTCTGCTGAAATCATAGTTTAAAATATCAAATGCTGCTGAGACTATAGAATTTGCTTTCTATAACTTTAGACACTCAGCTCCAGTGAGCATGGTGATTGATAGTCAAGAGTTTATGGGAGATGTACTCCAATGCTTGAAAGGCCAAAATTACCAGACAACCCAGCCCACCTTCTTATAATGTTTCCCCTAGCACTGCACTTTGCTACTAACATTATCAACCAATTTCATGGGTATGAAAGGTGATTTTCCCACAGTCAACAGCAAACAGCCTGACACAGGTCTGGCCGTTGCCCAAACACAGAGCAGATGGAAACTGTCCCTTCCAACAGAGGGAGGTTTCTGTTCCGTAACACAAACCAGACAGGAGAGTGGCAGACGAATTTGAATATCAATTGCAGTATAAATAGAACTCATATTTGATATACAACAGTCACTGGTATTCTGTTTTGTTTCTTAGTTTTTCTATAAGAAACAGAAATTCTGGCATCCCTGTGTGGCTGCTTATCTGTTCAGTTTGCTGAGGAGAAACTTGACACTTGGGAACGTTACAGCTTTGAGTAATACAAGATAAATAAGGTCAGGCTAACAGATAAAAAATGAATAGGCTTACCTGTATCTACCAGGTTCACTGCTGAACTTATTCATGGTATGCCGAAAAGTGCGAACTATATCATGCAAGCCGACTTGGGTAGTGGTGTAGTCATGATATAGTTCAGCATAAGCTGTGATGTTTTCCTGACAAAACAATGGGATATTGTAATTATTCCTGTGATAATAGCCTCAAAGAAGTGATCGCAAGGTGGATTTGGCACACACACTCATATTTTTTTTCAATTCCCAAAACTCAGAGAGCTTTATACTGTATTGTGAGCACTTTTAAAACTGAAAGTCCAAATAGACACTATCAGGGCCACTTGTCTTTCACAGCAGACTATCAGGGCCACTATCAGGGCCATTGTCTTTTACAGCAGATTCATAGAGTGTGGGTGGGCCAATGGGGCCACAGGTGGGCTGGCAGGCTAAGCATGTGCAGGCCACAAGGGCCATGGGGCAGGCCAGTGGGGACCCTTGGGTATTTCTGAGCACAAATAGGCCTTGGAATCACTTTGGGATCTCGTACTCCATAGCGGAGCTTCTTGTGAGAAAAAGCAGCAGAAGCAACTTGCAACCTTCTCTACTTGTTTCATCATTGGCTTTGCTTGTGGGAAGCTGGCAGAGAAGGTTGCAAATGGCAATCACATGACTGCAGTTTGCTGCCATGCTGTAATGGCAAACTAGGCCTTGAACACCTGAATCGCAATAGTATGACTGCAGGGATGCTGCAACAGCTGCAACTTCACGGACCGGTTGTAAGACTCCTTTGTTCATCACCATTGTAATCACTGAACGAGCGGTCGTAACTGAAGGACTGCCTGTACTTTTATAGCTCGAAAGTGGGACTCTTCCCAGTGTGGGAAGTGACATTCCTGTAGTAGACCACCAATGACCCTAAAGTGCCCAAGAACTACTCTTCCTAGATGAACAGTATCTTCTGGTGGGTTCAGAAAATCCCACTTGACAATCCTGCTTGTGAAAGTTTAGTTTGAGAATTTTCCAGGAATATATTCTGAAAGAAATCTCATAAGAACCAAAAAATGTCTTACAAAATGCAGCATATGATATACCCAGAGTTGCAGCAAACCTGTTTATATCTCCTATATTGTGCAAGAAATGCAAGTTGGATGCTATGTTTATAAGCTAGATGACTTTGTGCCTCCAAATAGTTTTGGGCCGGACTCTTTAATCTTAAGGTTCTCTAGAATTTTTAGCTTTTAATCTATAAATCTGTGAAGCTGAGCCTCTGTGTTGGTCCTTCCACTGAAAGACAATAATGCTTTTGCTGTGGCTCTTCAAAATCATAAACAAAGATTATAAGAATACAAAAGAGGCCTCCTGGACTTGACTAAAATGCTTGTTCTTATTTAGCAATTTGTTTCCAACACTGACAAAGTAAAAACCTTCATGGACTCCCCAGGAGTCAAGCTTGGCCTGACAGAGATATGATCTTATTTATCAACTGGAAACAACCCATTTCTTGCTATTTGTCTCCCAGGATATATTCAAAAACACGCATCTGTGCCCAGAGTATTCATAGGTTGGGGGGGGGGGCATGAAAATCAAATAAAAAATAAATGCATGTATATCAATGCATATATTTATCTAGAAATCTATCTGTAGCCTTTCCTGATTCTATTGTCTAAATTCCTTCTTGGTAGAACTTTGTTATTTAAATCTTCCCACCCTAATATTGTACAGCTCTTGCTGATTTTGACTGTTTCTGTGTCACCAATTAATCTATGTTCCTGTCATCACAAATCACCCACGATCCTCTAACAGAAGCAATGAAGCTTCTTGGATGGGAAGCGAGACGTCTTCAAGGAAAAACTAAGAAAGTCCAGTTGCCTTTTGAAAAAGCACCTTTGAGACAATCATGACCTGGAGGACCGAGAATCTCCATAGACGTTTACCAACCTCTAGTTTATGATTTGCACATATGTTCCCCCAAACACACTCCAATCACTCTTAATATATTGCAAGTCACTGTATTATATTGACAGAAGCCTAACAACTGATAAAGAATTATATAGCACCCAGCAAATGCAAGAAAATCTAAGCATTGGTTCCTTATGGAAAGACGAAGCTGAAAAACTGTTACCGGTGGGAGACTTTTATTCACTTGCGGCTCATCTCTCAGATGTGTTGCTTCTAAGAGGAATTTAACAGTATTGATGGTAAATCCATCAACTCCTTTGCCAAGCCAAAACTGAATAATATCCTAAATAAAAAGCAAAAGAAGAATTAGTGGGTTTGCTCATTTCCACATTGCCATGCTTACAACAAGAACATTTCTTATTGTGTTCTAAATATCCAATGTTGCAATTTTTAGCTTTCTTTCATTTGTGTTCTCGTTCTTTTCTTAGATTCAGGGAACAAGCCTCAGTGCTTCTTGGCACATTTTGTACAACATTCTGTATTGGCCACTGTGCTGAGCTGAGATTTAAGAACATCTATTTCACAGGCTTTTTGTCTGTATTTCGAGCCAGTGCTGACTCTTGGCAACTTCCTGGAAAAGCTTGTGCAGTTTTCATGACAAGATTTTCAAACATGGTTTGAAAAAGCCTTTTTCCTAGGGATTAGAGAAAGTGATTGGCCTAAAGTCACCCAGCTGGCTTCATGTCTAAGGCAGGACTGGAACTCCCAGTCTCCAAATTGCCTTTAAGCAATATGCCAAAATGGCTTTTATTTCACTCATTGGTCCCTTCTAATTTTAAACTCTATTCCACCAGAAAAGAACTTGTGAAACTAGCTTTCTTAAAGTACACTACTTTAGGTTGCAGGGAAGAAGTTTCTGCATTTGGAAAATTAGCATCAAAACAGCCTCTTTGTAATAGAGAGAGCCCATAGAAAGTACCTCTGTTTGAATCAATAGCCTTGCTGAATTGGACCGAGGCCATCATAGCCCACCATTATTATGACTAACCAGATGCTTCAGTGCTGATTGAAAGCAGGAGATGGAGACATACCTGTCTCTCATCATTGTTCCTCTACACTGGTATGTAGAGACATGCTGTCCCATTCTGAAAGCAATCATTTCTTTTTCCAGACTCATGCGGCTATGAATCTAGTGCATTGCATGCAGAGAACATCTTGGTCCCTGAGCAGGTTAGATTCATCATTGAACATTCAACAGTGGACCAATTTATAATTTAACAACATCCAGCAGAGAAATACTTCAGTCTATCAAAAAGTGTTCTTTATGTTGCTTTCATTGATTTTAGGCTGGCCTTTGATTCCATACTACATGGAAGGCTCTGGAGGAAACTAACTGCCACATTGATTGATTATTGTCTCCTTAAACTGATAGGGAGCAAGATGGCTCAGCAGTTGAAGACACAGAGCTTGTCGGCTGGAAAGCCGACAGCCCATGTTTGAGATCTGAGTGCTGCGCAACAGGGTGAGCTCCCATTACTTGCCCCAGTTCCTGCCAACCTAGCAGTTCAAAAACATGCAAATGTGAGTAGATAAATAGATACCACTTCAGCGAGAAGATTACGGTGTTGCGAATTTTCATGCTGGGCACATGATGATGGAAATGTCTCTCAGGCAATGCAGGCTCCCTCGGCTGAGAATCAGAGATGAGCACTACCCCCTTGAGTCAGTCATGACTGGACAGGGGAAACCTTTAAACCTTAAACCTAAACTGATAATAGATCTCCATCATGGCATAACCACCTCTTAAGTAAAGGACAATCTCAATGGCAATTTAATTGTAGTATTCTCAAAAAACAGCTTTAAATCTCCAATTAACGAGAGACTTACTGAGCCTGTTAAAACCTTTAAGTATCTAGGTGTTCATTTTCAATCTTCTACTACTGGATTAATTAGGCAAGTGAGTTTAACACAAGAGCTCAAGAAGCGTCCCTTGAGATTACCAAATATACATGTCAAATGGCAGCAACTACATCCTTGCAGTAAGTAGATTGAAGCAGCTAAAAAGCTAAAGATCTGAGTTTGATCCTATATAGTATGCTCACTTGTGCTTGTGCATCTTGTGCTTCTATAAAGACAGATTTGAAAACATCCAATTAAAATTCCTAAAAACTATCAGACATGCTCCTCATTCGACTCTTAATGTTCTCAAATGGCTAGAACAAGGCTGCATCTCCTTTGGGTCTTGCTTGAGACCTTCGATACTTGTCACAGAAAATCCTTTGGGGAACTTCTTTGATCCCTCTTACTTTATGGAGTTCTTGGTGCTCGCTGAGCTTGATTGTTTGCGTGCAGATGTTTCATTACCCAATAACTTGCCCCAGTAATGTTACCTAGTCAGATAATGAAACATCTACAAGCAAAGATTCTAATTCAGAGAGCAGCAAGAACCCCATGGTTCAACCCTGAGCCTCAGATATTCTTTTCTATTAGATCCAACTTACTTCGTTAGATAATTCCTTTTCCCCCAAATAAACTATAATTTTGCATACTGTGGTCTGGGGTTGTGGCAATATCCATTCTTGGCCTCAATAAAACTGTGGGCAAATTTAAGCAGAGGATTTGGGACCACGACATCCAATCTGATAAAGCCACTGTTTCGTAAGAAGCTGCTTCTCAAGCAGGTAATGGTAACAACCTATTGAGGAAAGAAGACCAAAGCTTTGGAGTGGTCTTCAATTACCTTCCTCCCTGTCCTTCCAAATTGTATTGTTTGATTGGAAGCCATCTGAAAATCTTAACAATAAAAATATTATCGATACTTACATGCATTTCTTCCTGAACATTAGGATTACGAAAATTTAAATCCGGCTGTTCTTTTCCAAACTGATGAAAATAACATTGGTTCCTCACAATATCATACTGCCAACTGGAATTTCCCAGTACGCTCACCTGATTGCATAAGAAATACAATATATTCTTAACATGTTGTTTAATCTGATTCCCATGAAACCTTCAGTATCCAAATATAAAAATAAGGAATGGATTTGCTTTTCTTTAAATAGTCATGTTTACACCAAACAGCAATTTCATACAGCAATCAGAAGAGCTACATCAAATGCTGCTGGTTCTTGGCTCATAAAAAAAAATAGTCTATTTTTACTGTATGTGGAACAGATTACCACAGAATAAGCAATGTTAAAATGCTAAAAACTGACACTTGATTTTCAGGCTTTTTTTATTATTATAGCTATCTACACTGAATATATATATTTTTATGTTTCAGTGTGTGAATTATGCTTACGTCTTTCTGATTTCACTGTGAGGATATTATATCATTATAAGCAATACCATCATGTGGAGTATTGGCCATTTTTCTTTGTGTAATAGTGGTGGATTTTGAAATGAGGAAATTGGGCTTTCCTGGAAACTATTGGTTGTTTTTTTTAAATCTAGGAGTACCTCATCTACTTCTAAGAAATGTATCAAGCAATCATTCTTCAGTCTCAAGCTCAAGTCCCAGGATTGACCTTGGCTCGTGATTTAACACCAAGGCAAAGAAATACAAGATCCTATGCCCCCTGGGAGGAAATTACAACAGGAACTTCACTTGCCATGTGCTCCTCCAGATGAATGAGAGAATTGGCAGTGAATTAAAAAAATCATTAAAAATGTAATTTAAAAATAATAATAATTCAGCTTTCTATGGGAAAACTAACCAAAATCAACAATTAAAGCTTGTAATTTTAAATCATAAAGATAAATGAGGGAAGTGGACAGACTCCTATCACACAAAGTCTTCCTCCTCCTCCTCCTTCTTAAAAATTAAACACAAGACCACCCAATTCTTGCAGAACTCCCAACACACTTTTTCTGTCTCTTCAAAAGAAATAACCTCTTCGCAAGCTAGTCTTAAAAGTTTGACTCATCCCATTTGGGGAACCTTGTTATCTACAACTAGACAGACTGGTCAATTGTTCTGATTTCTGATGATTCCTTTAATCTGCACCATATATTCTGATGATGTGTTCATCTTCCATGTGTATTCTGTATGGGTGGAGAGAAGAGCAGCCCCTGCTCCAAGAACTATGCGCATTCTAATTGCACTTCCAATGTCCACATGTTTAGAGGAACATCCTGTTAAAAATCATATTTGTGTAGGTATTTATATGCAAACTCCCTATCTCTCTGAGAACCCAGAGCATGCAAGATACCTGACAGAGTGCAGTGTCAACACACTAACTGAGGTATGTATGTACCTCAATTGCTTCCTACCATTTTGCTGACTTCAAACGTTCCCCATGGGAAGGAGGTAGGTATGACTCCTCACTATTTGCCATTTTCTCTCTTCTTTGATTCATTTACATCATAATTGCTTTACTTTTATTACAATGTTGTCCGTTATGTCATGCTAATGAAGAGGATCACATAAATTATTATTATGTAACAACTATAAATAAACAGATCGCATGGTGAAATCTGCTTAAATGTTAAGAAGAGGAAGAGTTAAGTACTGATAACTTTTTCTGGCTCAAGATCAATGACTATGATGAAAATTAAAAAAGCCAGTAATAGCCAAAATGGATACCACAGAGCAAACATCAGGAAAATGAAATGGACTCAATTGTGGGTCTAAACTGATCTACAAAAAAAATGATGTAGATTTATGATTAGGGGACTGGAGGCTAAAACATATAAGGAACGGTTGCTAGAATTGGGTATGTCTACTTAAATGAAAAGAAGAACTAGGGGGGACATGATAGCAGTGTTCCAATATCTAAGGGTTGCCACACAAAAAAAAGGGGGGGCAGCCTATTCTTCAAAGCACCTGAAGGCAGAATAAGAAGAAATGGATGGAAAATAATCAAGGAGCGAAGCAATCTAGAACTAAGGAGAAATTTCCCAACAGTTAGAACAATTAACCAGTAGAACAACTTGCCTTCAGAAGTTGTGAATGCTCCAACATTGGAAGTTTTTAAGAAGAGATTGGACAGCCATTTGTCTGAAATGGTATAGGGTTTCCTGCCTCCAAGGTCCCTTCCAACTATTCTATTCTATTCTATTCTATTCTATTCTATTCTATTCTATTCTATTCTATTCTATTCTATTCTATTCTATTCTATTCTATTCTATTCTATTCCTGATACTACAAACTACAGCATACTCTGACATTAAACAATGTTGTAAAAGGAAATATTATAGGAAAATGGAACAATGCTTTTCAAAACTGTCATTCCTGAACTTCCCATTCTCAAAGTAGTGAAACTACGTTCTGACAAATTAGCATTCTAGAACGCAAAAAAGAATGATTTAACAATGGGTTGATTTATTTTCTTCTGATGTCATGGCTAGCGGAGAGAGGAGACTGCTGTGATGTGAAGGCACTGGGGCTGAGATATCTACAGATGAAGGGGCATCTCACAAAGAATTAGTCATGAGACATGGGTTGTTGCCTGCTGAGTGGTTTGCACAGAGATAGAAGGAACATAACAAGAAAGGCACAAAAAGCATTAAGAGCAAGTAAAGTAAGAAAAATAGCAACGCTAATGCTTCACTAAGCAAACCACTTAGTGACAATATGCATTTTTTGAAAGGTAAATTACTTCAAAAGTAGCTGAACTCTGCATTTTTCTTCTTTGGAAAGTTTGTAGATCAATGCTTGTAATGACTAAAAATGTCACTGCAGATGTGTCTTCTGAAAAGCCATTCCATCTGGCTTACTTATATTACACAGCAGTGCACTCTTTGCCTACAAGTAGAATTCAAGTCACTTATTTCTCGCCTTAATGATTGGGCTATTAATTGATAATGTATTCTACTGAAAACTGTAGACTTTTTCTAAATAATCATTTTCTTGGAGCAAGACGAACTCTTTAATGTTTCACCATTGGTTAGTTCTATTTGGTATATGGTAAAGCAGTTAGGTACTTTGTCTGTTTTAGATATAATCAATGTAAGTGTTTTTACTTCAACTGTGATCGAATTAGCAAAGCTGAACTGATAAAAGCAAACAGACTGTTTCCATGATTGTTTATTTATTGTTGAGACATAAAAGAGAATATTGTTTCCTAGTAATTAGTGCATATCAGCATATAGCAATACATAACAGTTCTGTGGTGCATATTTTTCCTGAATTTTTCCTTCCTGCAATTATAACAAGCTTATTTATTAACTATTTAATCAAAGCCATTATCATCCCCAGTGATCTTTAGTGTGTGGGTGCCAGTGCAATCTTGACTCCACGCAACTGCCTGGACAAGTCTGCAGTTTTCTTGCCAAAGTTTTTCAGAACTGATTTGCCATTGTCTCCTTCCTAGGGCTAAGACAGAGTAACTGGCCCAAGGTCACTTAGCTGGCTTCATGCCTAATATGGGTCTAGAACACGCTGCCTTTTGGTTTTTAGCCTGGTATCTTTAAGTACTAGAGTATACAAAAAACTGGTTTGTTTCTAATTACTATTTTATTTACGTTGCTTCGTCGAAAATCATATTATCCTGATTTTCTTCACAAATAGGGGTTCAAACTGAATTTGAAAAATCTGAAATGGAGGGCAAAAATACCCCATTTGTAAGTTCTGTATTTGAAGCTAATATTTGAACCCAATACATTGCCAACCCCAGATCTGTTACAGCACCTAAATATTACTTTTCTATATGATTGCCAGGCTATCAAAACTTTATACTCACCCAGTTATTTGGAGGAGTGGTGATCCCACTGACATGAGCACAGTCATGCCAGATGTAATAATCTGTATATTTTCCAGTCCTATTCCGACTAAGCTGAAACCACTTGTGCTTGTCACTAGTATGATTGGGTATTAGGTCCATTATCACTTTTAAACCTTTCAATTCATGATACAAAGAATAGTATGTCAACCAGCCAAGCAATATAAACATGCACTGTGTTTCAGAAAGAAGTAAAGTATTTTAATTTTAAAAGCAAAGATGCACAATAGCAAATTGAGATCAACAAACCCCTTATACAAGTGTGCTGCAGAGATTACTGAGCTAATCCATGTGAGGCACCTGAAGAAACTTGAGATTAGAAATAAGTGTAAATGATGTTAGTAAGAATTGTAAGCATCCTTTCAAAAAGATTTGTTATGTTACTAGTCCTGGGGAGAACTGGAATTAATTATCATTAATTCTTGCAGTTTAACATGTTAATACAATAGGCCTTTCATTCCTCCATCCTTCTGCTAAAAAAAACCCCAGTCTAGAAAACAGAAAGACTTTTAGAATGGCAGGATGTGGGCACTACAAATAATATTAAAAAAAAAAAAAGATGGTAGAGGCAGATAATAACTCGTTATGCCAGTAGAAACCTTTCCTCACAATATGGGCTTTTTGCATCCAATCCTATATCATAAGTTATAGCATTGATCAAATCACAGGAGAAACATGAAAAATTGCTCAGGTTGAACTTTAACTGTTTATATAATAAAGAAGTCTCCTTTGAGTCAAACTCTGTCCCTAGTGATTATGAACACATCCATGACGTGTTATGGAAATGATTTGCTACTTGAAAGTAAAACTTTCACTCCTTGTATTCCAAGTCATTCTTCCAAGTATTAATTGAATGGAAACCAGCTTAGGATTTTTGAGATGTGGCAAGGGGAACCGAGTGTAGCCAACTTTATATACAGTTAGGTGTAAAAGAATGGAAAATGGTACTTCTCTCTTAACAATAAAGCCAACCTTTATCATGTATTGCTGCAATCAGATCTTCAAAATCCTTCATGCTTCCAAAGATAGGATCTATGTCTTGAAAATCCTCTATTCCATACCCAGAATCTTTTATAGGTGATTTATAAAAAGATGTGATCCAGACTGTTTTTATATTAAGATACTGTATATGATCTAATTTTTCTTGGATACCTAATCAAGAAAAAAGTGAAACAATACTGTAAATCTCAAGTCAAAGCTCTTCTAAAGAATTGAATCATTACTGGTAGATAGAAGATGCAATTAGACTGGGGAAATTAGATTCCCAGATTGTGTCATGGCTTATAGAATACTAAATAGTCACAATTGTTTGGTTACATTCATACATCAAACCACAAAGAAGTAACCTTTCAGCCTAACATGTATGAAGTTAGCATTGTTCTTACTACTTAATTATAAAAATCAATTATAGTAACCCAGAATAATTCTGTAGGAAAATAAGATGTAACAGTGGTTCAGACTGCTTAGAAATACTGGATGGGGAAGTTAAAACAACTTGAGGAAACCACCCCTGCCAATTTCTACAGTGGTGGTACTGATCAAGATGAACAAGCAGCTGTTTTAACTGTAATCCACCTTGCATTGCCACGAGAACTAAGTTGAAAGAGGTTCTTAAAGGATATCACACCTCCTTAATGCCCTCTAGTGAAATGTGAAAATAGATACTATACTGTGTCATTATTTCAGATTCTTTGAGCCTTCCCTTACTCTGCCTACATATCTCACACACTTCGGGTTATTTTCCTCAACACACTTAGATAAAATGTAAGATTAATTTTAAGGTAATTGAACTAATATAGCATAAACTGACATTTGTTCACTGGATATGAACTGAAACAAGAAGTGGGATGCCCCAAATACTCAAGGGATTGATGCAATATTACAAAATATGCAACCTCAAGATATTGCTGAACCACAACTCCTAGTACCTCTAGGGGCTTTGGTCAGTAGTAAAGGATGTTGGGAAATACAGTTTAGTAATAGAGAGACCCATGTTGTGAACATATGACCTGTAAGATTTCTATGCTGTTTTCAACCTAGCATTTGAGAATCTGAAAACAGTGCTAGGCTGCATTAACAGAGGGATAGAATCAAGATCACGTGAAATATTAATACCACTTTACAATGCCTTGGTAAGGCCACACTTGGAATACTGCATTCAGTTTTGGTCACCACGATGTAAAAAAGATGTTGAGACTCTAGGAAGTGTACAGAGAAGAGCAACAAAGATGATCAGAGGATTGGAGGCTAAAACATATAAGGAATGGTTGCTGGAATTGGGTATGTCTAGTTTAATGAAGAGAAGGATGAGGGGGGACATGATAGCAGTGTTCCAATATCTGAGGGGCTGCCACAAAGAAGAGGGAGTCAAGCTATTCTCCAAAGTGCCTGAAGGCAGGACAAGAAGCAACAGATGGAAACTAATCAAGGAGAGAAGCAACCTAGAACTAAGGAGAAACTTCCTGACAGTTAGAACAATTAACCAGTGCAACAACCTGCCTCCAGAAGCGGTGAATGCTCCAATACTGGAAGTTTTTAAGAAGAGACTGGACAGCCATTTGTCTGAAATGGTATAGGGTTTCCTGCCTGAGCAGGGGGTTGGACTAGATGACCTCCAAGGTCCCTTCCAACTTTATTATTATTATTACTTGGTTACCTATCTTAAGATGAATATTTTTCACAAGTTATTTCCAATTAACCTTTATTAGAAAGCAGGAATGCACAACTTTCCTGGGCTGAGATCCATATTTAGATTTCAGATGGCCTGATGGAAGTTGCTTTTCACAAAATTAACAGATGGGCCCCAGACAAAAGTTAAATTTGATTTCATTTACATTTATATTGAATTAGCATTAAATATAAGGACCACTCTCCAGTTACGTGCGAGTAATTTCCCCCTTCTTATCTTAAAACTTTGGAATCACCCTCAAGCCTTTGGGAAGCTTTGAGTGTGCAAGTTTGGTCCTTTGTTTTAAAGGCATTTTCTGCAAAAATTTCTTACTGTAGAACTTCTTTTTCCTCCAAGTTGGGAATTTGACAAGATAGTTAGATAAAAGAGCTCTAAAACTCAGTTCCTTTTAAAAACATACAATACAGCAAAGCTGCCATCCCTCAAACAGTTGGATGTACCCACCTTTGAGATCACCATTCCCATCTTTGTCAGTGTCTTTAAATGACCGGGGATAGATCTGATAAATTGAGCTGGCTTGCCACCAATCAAGGCATTTGGGGGACACGGCAATAATTGTGACCGTAGCTGCCACAAGCACCAATGAAGCTGCAATGATCAACCAGAAGAGTATTTCTCTGGTAATCCTGTAGCGTGCCTGCCTGGAGTACTGAAGGAGCACCTCTCTGGGCATTCCTGCATAAGGTTGCTGAGTTAATCCTTCCTGTGCTTCTGCTTCCATGATGAGAGGACCAGCCCTTGGTAACCCTTCTTCAGCTGCTTCTTTGAGATCTACCTCCTCATCCTGAAGAAAGCCATTGTTGTCCAAGCCTTCTTTCTCTTTCAGCTCAAGAGAGATTACTGTATTTTCTTCAGCCATTCCTTTTGTTCAGTGCTGTCTCCTCTTGCTCGGATGTCTCATGTAGCTGAGAAGTGGTTGAATACCTTCAATCAGTGAAATACATTCTTGTCATTTGTCCCTGGTTTATAAATAAACCTGACCAACCAGTCCAAAGTCTGACTAAGATTAAGTGTCAAGTGCTCCAGCTCCTTTGAACAAAAGTCTTTTCTTTATAGCCTGGTAAAATGTTGCAAGAGAACAAAGATCTAAATGGACTTCAAAAGAAAAAATTGCAGGGCTTCTGAAAAGGTGTTCTTTTTTTTTTCTTTCAGCAATGGATCTTTGCCCTTAACCCTTTGATGTTGGGAAGATGTTCCATAAACAAGCTTCCTGTCACTGCAGTAGCATCATGTTAATCCATTGAAATTGAAACTGAATTTTAAAGGCTATTTTATTTTTAACTACTAGATGACTGAATTTGTTTATAAATTTATAAGGCTGCTCAGTTCAAAATGACCTCGCATGGTTAACACAAGAAGCTTAGGTAATGTAACTACTTAGACTAAACATCTAAAAGGAAGGAGAAAAAATTTGGCAAAAGTCAAAGTTGATTTACTTCAATGAAGCTAATGAGGATTTTTTTTTTTAAAAAAAGAATAATTTTTATTAATCCATTTTCAAACCAACATACATAAAATAAAATAAACACGAACAAGCACCAAAGGGAAGGAAAAAACATTACTACAAATGAACACATAAAGAAAAGAACAAAAAATCTATAAATACAGCTACATCCCAAGTTCACCTGATTTTTAAGTCTTTAAAGAGAAAAACTAAATTTTCAGTTTTCACCAAGCCTATCCTAGATTTCTTTTCTAAAGGGAAAGATAATATATAAAAACAGATGAAGAACAAGATGGGAAATCTGACCAACAATAAAACTTGCAAGGGGAATCAAGAATCAAGTCTTTGAGGCTTTCTAAAGGCTATTAAGTTGGGAATCACCCAAATCTCTTGAAGAACTTTATTCCAGAGGACAGGCACACTGCTGTGCACACTGCAATGTTGTAAATGCCCTTCAATCTTTCACACTTCCTATATTCAGTTTTCATATTTTGAATCTATAAACAACCGCACATAAATAGTAATATGCATTCAAATTTGCAGAAGAATGTATTTTTGTATTATGTAGTGGTTGTCTGTGTCAACGCTGTAACATTGGATGTTCCTGCTCTGACAACTGATGAAAATTGCAACCATTTTTACTTTGCTTTTAACATGTTTTTTCTTCTGTTTAGAAATTAGGTGTTGAAGGGGGGATGGGGTGAATGCTTGAGCTCAGCTAGCCATAATAACAATGCAGCTCCGTGGGAACTCAAGGACACAAACCGTAATGTTTTGGTGGGCTGAGGAGCTGGGAGAGCCCGAGCTCCTGGCTAATTGGAGAATGTGATTTATGACTGCTTTGTGGGGGTGGGACTTGCAATTTGTAACTTTGTATCTGGGGGAAGGGAATCTAGTTTTGGGTTCAACTATCTAGTGCCGATACTTTGTTTCCTGAATAAAATGTTCTTTAAGGAAGAATTCTTGCCTTGAAGTTCTTTAATGGGTTTCATCTATCGGAACCATGACACTCAGCTTTTGTTCATTCAAGGATTCATTGAAACATAGAATTTGACCAGGAATGCCTAAGCCTTTGACACAAGCAACCTAAAATCAATTCATTTTTAAGTCATTTAAAGTCATTTTCAATGACTTAACTTGGCAAAATTAACAAATCTCATGAGAATGCAGCATTCTTACATGATATCCTGTCTGATAATAGGGAAGTCCCCGCATTTAATGAATTTGCAAGATTTGGAACATTTATTATTTTTGAAAAAATGGAGAGGGAATGCTCAGTCCATTATGAAAGAGAATGTCATTGCATGAAACTCATATCTGACATGATGGGGATTGGATCATGGTAGAAAAGTACCCTAGCAGGAGTCATGTATAATTTGTAGAAAATTTGAATTCAGAATTTCTCAAAACCCTCCTTTTTATGACTTATAAGATTGTAAATGTGAAAGGAAGGCAAGGCACTCTCTAATAAGTTACAAGGCCCTAAAATCTGAGTTGAGTCTTGGGTACATGTCTGAATTCTCTTCCCAAAACTGCTGCTTACCCCAAAATTCTCTTTTCCCATACCTGCACAACTTATATCCCTCTAAGAAGTTAAATATGGGCCTCCTACTTGTTAATATATAAAACTCAATAAATATTTAATCTTTGCAGCCAGGTTTGGTTGGGAACATTGTAACTTCTTTGGCCATCATAATATATCTGTATCATCATATTGATATACATCAAACTTTTGTATATTCAGAAATCTGCCATACCTGGGTTAGAGATTTGAGTTCATTTGAATATTACTTGACTTGGTTACCCTGCAATATCTCTGTTACATTGACACTGTTGGATACATAATAGCAACTAACTCCATTGTGGCTACAGTATTTGATTTACCCAAAGTGGGTCCATTGTATACAAGATTTGTCTTTACTTTTTTCTCCTTCAAGTTGTCTCTCCCTATGAAATGATGTTTTCTTCCAGGAGCTTGTCCACTTGCTCTAGATTTGGTTGAGTGACTCACTTGGCTTACACCTTTAAGATTTAAATCTGCAAGAAGTATTATTACAATCACTAAAAATGGAGACAACCGTATTTTATGCTGGTTTTGGTTATTGTGTTTGTGTTTGTATGTGTAAGTATCATTTAGGATTTTCTGAGTCTTCATTTATGAATCACATTTATAAATGGGGAAATCAACTAAGGACTCCTGGCATATTATAATAGTAAAAAAAAAACCACCATCTATAAGAACAAATATAAAAAATTAAAATGTCTACAGTAAAAATAAGTTGATGTTTAAAATAAACTATTCCAGCTGTAACAGTCATCAATCCCCAACATAATCCAAACAAGAATAATAACATCAATAAATAAGAATCCAAAGTAAAACAATGGTGACAATTATATATTCAATAATCTAACATTTTCTGGAACGCCATAACTGAACAAGCAAGTCTAGTTTCTTGGGGGAGATGATTCCACACAGCTGGGAGGGCAAGGGAAAAACTGTCCCTTGGCTCCAGTTCTCTTCCGTTCACTTTTCAAGGAGAAGTAAACCAAACAGATTTTAGCTTCCAACCAGACTGTCCATAAGTTTTCCTACATTATAGAAGATAGCCATAATTTTGAAGATGTCCATGTTTTATATAAAAATAACTGTTAAATAAGAAAAATGGGAGTTTTGATTTCATTCTTGATTTTGAGCTTCACTGTATTCCTTCCCTAATCCCTTAAAACTTACTTGTCATGAGTAACAAAAGCAACATCACCAGACATCAAGGGCTTTTGCTCTCATGTTGAACATACAGATTTCTTGGAGCTAAAGAAGAAACCCAACTAAGTAGGTCTGATGCAGCAAAGGTCTTCTTTTTTGCACCCTGGCCTGGCCAGACTTCCATAAAACAGGATTCAAGAGCCACTGGTTTGGACATTTGTGACAAGGATTATAGCTGGTTTGGGTAATGAAATGCCTGCAAGAAAACAATTAAGCTCAAAGAGCACCAAGGACCTTCGACGTCTAGCTCAATTTTACAGCATATTGTTTGCATGCAGGAGGAGATACCTGGCACCTACAATTGGAAAGATCATTGTAGCAAGGCTTGAAGAGCTTTGCCTAGCATTCCAGACAGCTGCTGCCAAATAGCCAATGGTTATGCTTACACGTTTGCCCTTAGTTAACTTATCCATGATTATTTAATACAATTTCTTAGATTCACACTGACGTCCTGAACCGTAAACTAACCAAACAGGTTGACAAGCTGAAATACAGTTTGGTTTTTAGTTCGAAAGTAACTCTGATAGATGGACTGATTGGAAGCTACACCTATTCCCTTGATGTTATTTTGTGAAAATAATATACAGGTAGTCCTTGACTTCTGACCATTCATTTAGCAACCATTCAAAGTTACGATCATACTGAATAAAGGGACGTACCTAAAGTTATGGCTGTTGCAACACCTTTGTAGTCACATGGTCAAAATTCCAGGGCTTGTCAGCCTGCACACACTTATGACCACAGGGGAGCTTCATCTCTCCCTTCACCTGTCTCACCTTATCTATGCCCTTTTGGCTCCCTGCCAGTCTGCACTCTGCTGACCCAGCTGACCTTCACTGTCTTCTTGCTCTTGCTGCTGAAGAGGTGTGCCTAGCTTTTTGCAGCTGGGCTTCAGCTGCAAAAAAAGAGAAAGAAAGCCAAAAGCCGCCCCAGAGCTGCAATGTGCCAAAATGCCCTTTTGGAAAAACCTCTTGGAGCATGGCGTGCCCAGCCTGGCTCAGGAGCTCAATGCAAATGGGCATTCTGACACAGTGTGGCTTAAGGCTTTCTTTTCCTTTTTTCCCCTTTTCTTTCTTGATGTAACATCCCCAAACAGCCCAGCAGACGGGTTGGCATGCCTGGTCAGCAATGGGAGCAAGAAGGGGCAGCAGTGTGCAGGGTAGTGAGAGCAACTAAAGCTGAGACAGGGCTGGGGTAGCTGTGACTTCCCAGGGTATTAAAGCAGACCCTGGGACCGCTTGTCACCTCACCCCACAAGACATGATGCAGGACAGCCAAAGGGCAGAGATGGGGGGAGGATGAATAGGGGTAGTTGGAGGTAGCCCCTTACATTAGTGAGGCTCAGGGACCAGAATGGCTTGGATTAGGGTAGGTTATTCACTTAAGAACCCGTGATTCTTGGTTGATGGGATTGCCATTATTAAGCAATGTAATCAATGATGTCTTACTTTATGACTGTATCACTTACCGATGGAAATTCCATTCCCAATTGTGGTCATAAGGTGAGAACTACTTGTACTCCTAAATGTCTTAAATTGGTAAGACATTCAGAAAGTGGCCTAGCCTGGGGCTTGTATGCTAATGTATTTCGTGCGGGAACTTCTGTTGTAGCAAAGTATATTAAAAAGTGAATGCAGTCCATATTTGAAGTTCAGAAATGTATTACCAACCTTGACATAATTTGTTGTAAGATTCTCTAGTTTTTCCTACTTAGATATTGCCTAGGGGGCTTATATATTTAATATAAAGTGCTTTCAGAAACTATTCAGACCTCCTTCACTTTTGTCAATTTTGTTATGCTGCAGCCTGATTCTACAGTTGTCGAAATTCATTTTTTTCTCATTAATCTACACTCAGCACTCCATAATGACAAAGTGAAAACAGAATTTTAGAAATGTCTGTAAATTTATTAAAAATAAAAAACTGAAATATCACGTTGGCATAAGTATTCAGACCCTTCACTCAGTACTTTGTTGAAGAATCTTTGGCAGCAATTACAGCCTCAAGTCTTTTGGGGTATGATGTGATAAGCTTTGTACACCTGGATTGGGGGATTTTCTGCCATTCTTCCTTACAAATCCTCTCAAGCTGTCAGGTTGGATGGTGACCATTGGTGGACACCATTTTCAGGTCCCTTCAGAGATGTTCAATAGGGTTCAAGTTGGGGCTCTGGCTGGGCCACTCTAGGACATTCACATTTGTCTCTAAGCCACTCCTATGTTGTCTTGGCTGTGTGCTTAGGATCATTGTCATGTTGGAAAATGAACCTTTGGCCCAGTCTAAGGTCCTGAGTGCTGTGGAAGAAGTTTTCATTGAGGATATCCCTGTATTTTGCTCCATTCAGCTTTCCCTCAACCCTGAGCAGTCTCCCAGTCCCTGCTGCTGAAAAACACACCCACAGCATGATGCTGCCACCACGCTTCACTGTTGGGATGATATTGAGCAGGTGATGAGCGGTGCCTGGTTTCCTCCAGACATAACATTTAGAATTGAGATGAAACAATTCAATCTTGGTTCCATCAGACCAGAAAATCTTCTTCCTCACAGTGAGAGTCCTTCAGGTGCTCTTTTGCAAACTCCAAGTGGGCTTTCATGTGTTTTGCACCGAGGAGAGGCTTCCGTCTAGCCACTCTGCCATAAAGCCCAGATCAGTGGACAGCTCCAGTGGTTATCCTTCTGGAACTCTGTCCCATCTCCACACAGGATCTCTGGAACTCAGTCAGTGACCATCAGGTTCTTGGTCACCTTTCTTACTAAGCCCCGTGATTGCTCAATTTGACTGGGTGACCAGCTGTTGGAAGTCTTGGTTGTGCCAAACTTCTTCCATTTGAGAATTATGGAGGCCACTGTGGTCTTAGGAACCTTCAGTGCAGCACAAATTTTATTGTAGCCTTTCCCAGATCTGTGCCTTGCAATAATCCAGTCTCTGAGCTCTGCAGGCAGTTCCTTTGACCTCATGGCTTTTGCTCTGCTACAGTATGCATTGTCAGCTATGAAGCCTCCTATATAGGTGTGTGCCTTTCCAAATCATGTCCAATTTAATTTACTACAGGTCGACTCCAATCAAGGTGTAGAAACATGTCAGCAACGATCAAGAGAAATGGGAGGCACCCGAGCTAAATTTCAAGTGTTGTTGCAAAGGGTCTGAATACTTATGCCAATGTGATATTTCATTTTTTTATCTTTTTAATAAAATTACAGACATTTCTAAACCTCTGTTTTCACTTTGTCATTATGGGGTATTGAGTGTAGATTAATGAGAAAAAAATGAATTTCAACAACTGTAGAATCAGGCTGAAAACTCATCCATGACTCATTTAGAAAGTAAAGCTGCATTTACTTTCCAAGTGAGTCACAGGTTAAGACTTTTCTTGACATATGCACTTTTGTAGGTGTAATGGTATATGAGAAAGTCATTAGAAGACTGGGCCAGGAGATACTGTCAAGGGAACTATTAAGAGAAGAGAAAGCATAGCTGGCAGCTGAATAGTGGGTGGAACAAGAGGCCCAGAAAAGAACCTTTCTAATTTCTCAGGCTGTAAAGGAGACAGTAGCCAGGGGTGGGGGAGAATTGACTTTCAGACTTTACTATAAAATAGAATTAGCTCATCTGGTTGTGATTCCTATCTGGGTTTCTCTGCAAGTCCTACAGTAGGATGGACTAAAATCTGATTTATATTCGTGATAGTAGAAGAGATTGCAAAATGGGTTGTATTATTTCAGGCTGCAGGTACGGATCATAGGCGTTAATGCTTTCTTGACAAGCAGAAAACAGCATCCTGAATAAAACAAGTGTTTTTCCTTTTTTTCTTCTATTCATTTTTATCTGATTTTTGAAGACTGCCTGGACAAGTCCCGCAGTTTTGACAGAAAGTGACTGGCCTAAGGTCACTCAGCTGGCTTTGTGCCTAAGGTGGGACTGTTAACTCCTGGTTACTAGCCTGATGTCTTAACCACAACACGAAACTGGCTCTAGTTTCACCTATTCTTTTGCTTTAAAATGCAAAGGAAAGGGCCATTCTGCAGCTAAAATGGAAGGAGTTAACAGACTTGGTGAGTTGCATCCAGGTTTCCAGAAATAAAATTATAGAATGGTGGAAGAAATATACAACATAAAATGTATGGTTAATTCCTATGAATGAATGAATGAACATTAACTCTTTTTCTACTTCCCAACAGACAAAAAATATTAGAACTTGTCTGAAGAGGGCTGGGACTCTTCTAGATAACCTGAAGAGAACAGGGCCACTTGTTAATAGAGGGGGATGTTTTAAGGTAGGTTTGAACATGGGCCAGAGCCAGGGACTTTGAAGAAAAATATCCCACAAAGAAGCAGCTGGGCAGCACATCACATGACCCAGAGTATCATATACACAGCCCATCCTGGGCTTTCCAGGGCACATACAAAGTCCTCTGGCTGTTGCTGGTAGGAGAACTGGATCCAGAAGCTGCATGATTTCTTTACCTTGTTAAGTTTGTGAGTTTCCTCTTTGGAACATCTTCCAATCAGTTTCATACTTTTCATTATTTGTGTTTTCGGGTTTTTGGGTGAATGGAGTGGCTTATTGTAGTGAGTTTTTGTACCTTATTCTTTGAAAGCCATCCTGAGTTGTTAGAAATGGTGCCTATATAAATCAAATAACTGAACAAGCAAACCACATTAAGCACCATTCTACTGAAGACACATGGGGGATGCAAGTATAATAAATAATTCCTCGACATACTTAAATGACTGTCATCAAAGTAAACTGTGGCTGCTGTTAAAGATGACCTCTATTTATAGTAGGGAACCAGTGGCTATTTAGGGAATATTGTTTAATACTGAACTGGAAAAACTTAACTGTAGTTAGATACCATAGGTTTGGTTACCATTCCTATTAAGAATTTTCCTAGTAAACAGGTGTCACTTCTTAACCAGATTTTGCCACCCCAGCCAAGCCCCTGTAACTGGAACAGCTACAGCAGAATGCTTTCCTCTGCTTTTGTTGATTTGGGCTTGGATTATTCCCACACCTTCAAGCTTCTTCTGATGGAACGTTTCTTGAAGCCACCTCAGGCTGAGTTTGGCTGCCCCAAGGTTTTGCCCCCCTCAGTAGAACTTCTTTCCACCTTGGCCACCAATTTGGCCTCAGACCAAAAGGGCTGTTCATTTCACTGCAGCGCTCTACTACCAGATGTGCACCAAATACAAGAGAGCGATTTTCTCCAACCTATCTCCACATATTCTTTCCCAGAAGAGGAATTATGATAGTTAAAATTCAGCATATCTAATTGAGTGCCCAGTTGTTTTCTGTTCTACAATTATTTCATTGGTTTGTTATCTTTATTTGTTTAGCTGAAGATTTTGAAGTGACCAGATGGAGCTGCATAGGTAAAATAGACACATCACACTGCAGGTGAGAATCTCTTACCATTTGGGTGTTCAATATAATAGCAGCTTAAAGCAGAGATTAACACTTAAGAAGAAAAGCAAATAAAAAGCTCCACAGATCAAGAATTGTAAACTGCATTCAGAAACTTTAGATGCTACCCGTGATTAAAAACTATGTAAAACAAGGTCCTCCAGCTACATGGCTGGAGACCAATACTGGCCATTCATCTGATCTTTGGAAATAACTCACAGATCTGGATACAGAAGATATTCCATATCCACAGCATCTTGAAAAAGAGCTCAAAGTGGAGATGTCTACGATACAGTCCTCTACTAGCCAAACCCAATAAATCAGGTATACTTACATTCTAACTAAATGGGGTAAGAAGTCCCTCACCATTGTATATCTAACAACCCTTGCCCTTTTCTTTTTTAAAGTTTGTGTTATGTATGCAAATGACTCTCACTTCCAATCCTGACCATTAGACTAAGTATTTGGAATAACCTTTGAGTATAGTTACTGGATAGGAATGAGCTATTGATGAGCTGCTGTTTTAGTTAAGTGTTTGCAAAGTCTCTAGACATTTCAGCTGCTCAGAATATGAATTAGTTAAAGGATCTTGTTTGCAACTGCCTAATTATCTGTGTTCTGATAAGGTAACTTCATCAATTTAGTAATCATTTTCATGGACATTTTGTGAATTGACAAAGGAAGAAATAATGGTTTCCAGCAATACGAATATGAAAGTATTATCATTTGTATTACAGAAAAACAGATTTCAGTATCATGTTATTTTTCAGAGCCACTAGCCTGCTATATGTTTAGTAGGCACTTGGGATTCATGCCGTGTTATCTATGTCACTAACAACAATATTAAAAGAAATATTGGAGCTTCTGTTCCTTTGACAATACATACCATATGCAGGATTCAAATATAACATTAAATGGAATGAGTATTCCATTCTATTTTTAGAATTGATTTGTTAAAATATTCGGAGTGTAAAATTCAACACCACAAATAAAAAACAAGAACAATTATGATACAAACAGTATGTTTATACTTATGAACAGATTGACATGCACCAGATTCACACATTTACAGACACCCAAGGCATCAAAGAATGTTACAGCTTCATCAAATGGAGGTTACATGGTTTTCTATGTAAACAGGATCTTTAAAAGATCAGTCTTCCCCAATTGGAATTGCCTGAATGTTTTGGACTAAGTTCACAACATTATAATGGTTGTTTTGCTGATAGGGAAGGAATTGTAATCAAACACATCCAAAAGTTGATTGCTTGGACAAAGCTGGACTAGATGTTAAAGTGATATTTACAGACCATAAAGAGCACAAGAAAGCAGCTGTAAAACATGAGGAAGCTATAGTGCCAGAGAGTAATGTTGGTAACAGATTAAGTTCTTTACAATGCCAAAATGAATCCTATTCAGTCAAAATCTTACATAAATCTGTCATTTACAGATCACCATCTCATCTATTTAGAATCCATAAAAAATCTTATTGTGTTAACTTGATTGAATATAAAGTTGATCTAGCTTCAATCTCCCTCTATGATCTCTCTTACAAGACTTCAGTATAAAAGTTATATGGCAATTTTAAAATTAAAGAACCCAAATATTTGTTGATCTGATCAGATTTGTTTTTTCCATCAATATCAAAATCTAAAACAAATCACACGAGAGGTAAGCCAGAACCTAACAGTTAGAATGGCAAATGTTTCACTTTATCCAGTACTAAATGATGGCTATTTGAAATCTACAACAGTTCATCAAAGAAATCTTTGTGGTTTTTATTAATATAAACAAAAGGAAACTACTTACACTGGTATTGGAGGAACAAACCCACCAATCTCACACCATAAGATGTTGCACACAACCTTTTCTGCATAGATCATATGAATTTTTAAGTGGGTTTGCACAGCTGCAGGTTCATCAGAATTACACCTTTATTTAGCATGAAAACCAAATTTGATATTCTAAGGCTTTTTTGTTAACTTTTAAATAAAATATGTACAATAGTAGACTACATAATCAAGTTATTTTGTTACACTGATTCCTGTTGATGGGAGTCATTAGTTCCTCCAGTCCCCATAGCATGTTACTAGTAGCTTAAAACCAATTCAGCTGGCAGTGATAGTAACAGCATTAAGTAGAAAAGCTTAATTTGGAAATAAGCTAAGATGTAACTTAAGATCAACTTTCAGTAGAACTGAGAGTCTACCCCAGGGGTGTCAAACTGGCGGCCCACGGGCCAGATGAGTCAAGCACAGGCCACGCCCACCCCAGCTCCGCAAAGGCAAAAAGTCGTGATATGTCACGTGACGTGATCGAGTTTTGACACCTGTGGTCTACAAGTAAGACAAACACATCCCACTATGGCTGGCAGAACTTTGTTCTATAGAGACAGGTCAGCTGGGACTACTGCCATAAAATAAAGCCCAGCTTTATTCATCTAATGCAGACATCTCAAACTCGCGACGTCACGTGACGTCGCGCGACGTATCGGAGTTTTTTCCCCATTGCCAGCAATGGGGTGGGCGTGGTTTCGTGACACGTCCGGCCCGCGGGCCGGCAGTTTGACACCCCTGATCTAATGCATCAAACTTGAGTCAAAGCCTCTTGTAGCACATATTTCAAGTAATCCAGTACTTTGCAGGAAATAGCAAAGTAGCTATTAATTTAAACAGTGTTGCCATATGCAGTTTCAGGGCAATAAGTATGAGTCTATTATAAATATATTTGACAGATTTAATTCCTACATTAAATTGCAAACAGTATCAAATTATTGTTATAGTAACTGCTTTTACTAAATAGTTTTGGTTGCACTTCATATTACACATTTCCTCATTGACTTGATCTACAAGATTCTGGCAATAAAAGTTTACAAAAGAGTGACTATTTGAAGTAGGACATCTTAGTGAATAGATTAACTCTACTGTAGTGGCATCACCCATCCATATCTACTGGTTTGGATCTGTAGCATTTCTTTAGTGAATGGAAAGGCTCTTCCCACTCATGGAAATGACTAGATTTAGCAAAAATTCCTACTGGAGAGAGGGAAGGTTCCCAATTCCCACTTCTTACAGCCCTTGGCATTATCTCCCTTTATATTTTGAAGCATTACCTGACCCCTCAAAAATGGGAGCAGACTCAAGGAAAGGAAAACTGATAAATACGACCGTATTTCCTTCAGTACAACAATCTCATGACTAGTAATCTAGATTTCTCATTCCGGTATGAATACTTACAGCACACTATTATTCTATACTTTTGAAAATTTTAACTGGAAAAGGAACAAGTTTACATTCCTAGATATGGCAGTGTAAACTCTGGTTTCTATGATATTCAATAGGTATAAAAAGACTGGTTCTGACATGCAATAAAAAATCTTAAGCTGCATGTTGATGAAAATGAAAATGGATCTAGCTTAGTTAATAGTATCTGGTCAACCATACCGCTTCTAAGGGTAATGCACTGAAATAGTGATAATTTAGTTCTCTATTCATTGTTTCACTATTAGAAACTCTTCAGTCCTATTATTATTAGAAATATGGTTAACTCAATAATTTGAATATCACATTTTTGAGAATTGCTCAGTAGAATTGTTATTAGTATGAGTTGAGTCATTCCATCAATGTGTTATAAAGCCATGTTATCTTCTGAACATTCAATCCATATTAAATTCTTTTGCACGGTTTTCGATTCAATGAAATGTACAGATTTTAATTTGTGGACTACATCTATTTGCCCATTACTGATCTTATCAACCTGTACATTACTGATGCATGATTGCTATTTGAACCCAAGCATTGCAATAAAGGCCCAAGTTCATTACTTCTTATAGATCATGATCACAATACACGTACAATATGGAATTTCCTATTACAGAATTGAATATTTTTTTCTTTATTTTCCCACAAAATAGGGCCTCTCACCATTTTAGCAATCCTTTATTGAAGATAACAAGTTGGTTATGTTCACTGTATTGTATGAAACATCACAATATCATACTGGGAAGGTACTATCAGTACAGGATTAGACCAGAGCAGACAGTCTGAACAATAAACCATGTTGCATTCTTCGTTCCCTAGCTTTTAACAACCCCCAAAGGAAAATGAAACAAAAAAACAATAGGGACAAATACCTGTTAACATCATCATTTAAAACACCTTTTAACTTACGAGACTAAAATCTAATGAATAAATAAAATATATTGTGGCAATAATCCTTTCTAGACCACCCCACTGCCAAAAAAACTTAATAAAACAAAATAAAAACATAACCAAATGTTTGGGGAACCTGGCCATAGACACCAGGTTATAAGAGTGTACAAGGATTTACACTCAAGTGTAGGTAAGGGGAGGGGGAGGAGGGTTACAGAAAAATACCATGAATTTTATTTCACACAAAACCAGTTGATGACTGTCATTAGCTTAAACTACACACAAGGGCAATTACATCCTCGTTTGAAACACAGTTTAAACAAATAGGAAAATGTTTACAAGGCATCCACAGCATGTAAGTCATGTACAGATGGATACATTCATTATTTCCCCTCCCCAATAGCTTTTATTTATTTATTTTTAGATAAATACTCTTCTCACTTTCAGCATTAACTGGACTCAATACATGCACAACTCAAAAGAATTAAGGAAAAAAAATAAGGTTATTGCAAAAATAGAATTAAACTAAGAATCTTCAAGTACCTTACATGACGGCCACTCTGTACCATGCCCATTGCTTATAAAATGAAAGGTCACTGAACCCATGAAAATATCTCTAATATTTTCTTAGATTTAAAATAGATAATTTTAGCTGTATTTATAGTAATCTCAAAGTGATAATTTGAACTTTGTAAATAATGCAAACAATTAAAAATTATACCCATATTACACAAGACCTCTCTTTTAAGCTGAGAGAAATCAAAGGAAAAAAACTATAGAAAACCACATTTAGAACAAAATCACAATTTACATTATAATAAAGGCAAATATTCAGCATTTAAAAAAACTCGCAGCAATGAGTGAGATGTCAAAGCAAATTACAACTAACCATAAATTAAGTTGTTTGGTTTAAAAAGATGTAGCAAGAGTTTAAAGATGTGTTATACACATGCGTAAAATTTGTATTTGTTTAGATGCCTAAAATCTCCTTATATTATTGCCAAATACACTTTATCTCAAGCAAGCAATAGGCAACATATCACAATTTGGACACTGTAGGGAAATCCTAACAGTCTGGTAATACAGGTAAAACTGGAAAAATAAAAAAAATACACATCCTATAGCATATTGCCCAACTGAATGATTTCCAAAGCCCAGAGCTGTAAAGGATTTCCATCTTGGTAAGGTGAAATAAGTGTCTTGTTACAATTATTTGCACTCAGGTGTGCAGGTATTGTAAGTTTTGTTAAACATAGTGTCTTCAGGGTACAACTACAATCCCATGGTACTTTATGTACATTTAGTGAAGTGCTCCAAGCATTATTCCTTGGTTTTTAGGGCTCTGGCTCCATATTGATGTAACCAATATGCCCAAGGCTGGTAAAAATACTGTAGTATAGGCAATGCTAAGAGTGGCAATATCAGAAAACACAAATATGAACAAATGATGGAAAATCCTAATAATTTCTTTCTGCCCATTTCACAAAATGTTGGAAATTCATCAGAATTTTTCCCTTGTATTGAAGAAAACTGATTAAAAGTTTTTCCCCCTTTTTTCAGATTCAAAAGCATTTTAGTAGATCTGTAAGGCTACCACGGATCTTCTAGATCGCCAGCACCCTACAGGAAAAGAAGAGGAAAACTGTTAGTGCTATATTGACCTTAAAAAAACTAATATCCATATTATTCTGAGTTATTACATAGAGAAAGCATGCACAGATGAGCAAGTAGTCATACTAGATTCTATCTTCAGAGACTCAATCATTATTTTTCTACTCTCCCAGGCTTGTAATTTTAATGGCAGGCTCAAAAGATTATATGGTCAAGGAAAAAAACTAAACCACTGTAATCCTTATGACCAATCAAGTTTGTCTGAGTTTTCTGCTAGCTTGCTAGTTAAAATAAACTGCAGAAGGAGGGGTGAAATTGTTTTACCACAAATGAACGTTTTAAAAATGACAATGAAGGTAGGATTACATTCATAAAGTTAATTAAAAAATCAATTCACATTTTGGTAGTTATTTTCATTTCTATATTTTTCAGTGCGTATACATAATATAAGGAAATAAGAAAAAACCTAAGGCAGAAAGTATTCACTAAATTTGTGGAAAAAATTGTTTATTGATTCTATTTATAGAATTTACTATATTAGGACAGAATAGCAATAAAGGCTATTAAAGTACCATTATTACTTAAAGAAAGTCAATATGCATTCAGATTATTCCACATGTTTTTATTTGATTGTAAACAATAACTAATAAACACTAATTGTCAGTACATTTTAGGCATTAGATACATAGTGCTATTAAGTGCATCCTGGATACATTAAGAAAACTGGGTACAATTATAATGTCCATACTACAGTCTAGCATAACACAGGACAACTTAAATGACTAAAATTAACATGCCTTAACTTAAACAGGCAAATGTGTCTTTGACATGAATTATCCACAAGTCAAATACAAACGTGCAATATCTACATCATTGTCAGTCATAGAAAGTGAATTATAATCAACAAACTATAAATGATGGCTAAATATAGCAATCTTAGGCTTCTTCAAAATTTTAAGTAATGTCTCCTCCTAGCATAATGGCCAAGGTGATATTCCTTTTAGATATCAAACTCTAATCCAACACCACTGATATTTAAATTCATCAAATCTCTTGACCATTAAACTAAGAACACAGATGTGCTCTTTTCCACGTAGGCAGAAGGCAAGCAGTGACAGTGCTATTAAAACTATATTTTATAATAGCTAAAGTTCCCAGAAAGAATGCCCTACATACACAGAATGCCTCCTATGCATGTAGCCAGTACATACAAAAGTTTAAAAATCTAACTTTCTAAGACGTAACAAATATGGAGAAAGCAAGACATTATAAGAACTAAACAATCAGCAACTGTGAGGAAAATGAAGGCATTGTATCATTTCATCATATTATTCATCACTCATTTCTGAATCTTCATTGGGGCTCTGCGTTTCAGCAAGCTGGTGCTCACATTTTGCTTTAGAGTCTGTCTCTTGATTATTTGATCCATCTGAAGTTGAGGTTGTAGCTGATTCAGCAGAACATTCTTCTCTTTGAATTTTAGCTAGCCTGTAACTAATGAGCACGTCTTCCAGAAGGTGGCGGTAGTTTCCCCTATGAGTAATTCTCACTTGCCTGAGAGCTTCTGCCAATTTTCCCTGTGTTTCACCTTCTGCAGCTTTGCCATGGTCCTTATTTAAGATTGAATACCCCAGAATCAGTAGTTAAACTAGGATATTTCTAAAATCTTTAATACATTTGACAAACTATTAAAAATTATAAGTGCTGGTTTCTACTAAGCCAACTTTCAAGCAAACTTAAGTCTTCCTTTGCAAAAAGTTGTTTGAGAGTTAGGATTTTAAAAAAGTATTTTCATATTAAGTTCACCAATAGATATGAAATTAGATGACTGGACATAATTTATAATTTAGATGTTCAAAATAAAGACATTAATGTATAACTTATATTTTTACTGTTCTATATATAATAATATATAAATACTTATAATACATAAGTTATATATTATGTTTTAAGACATATAAGTATACTAAACAATTTGTGAACAGCTTAAGTAAAATGAATTACCTTTTAAGTTTTCGCCAATCGACTTAAAACTGCCAATGGAAAGTTTGCTGCCACCTATACTGATTAGAATATTATGTACTACTTTCTAAGTATATTCTAAGCAAACTCATACCACAAGCATGAGCAAATGGGCTTATCTCCAAACAAATTCAAGAGCCAAATATGAAAGAAAAATATAAGAAAAATCCTAAGTAGTTCCAAGCATGATTCTGTATGCTTTTAAGGTCTGAGATAATTTAGGGCTAGCCCCCACCTCCAAAACCACCAAGTCTTCACACAACACATAAAATATGGAATTATGTCATGTGGTATACTAATGTAATCTAAGATAACTTTTCAAAGAGTCTAATCCAGTGTTTATCATGGGCCCCGTTTAAATACCTTTTATGGCCATGGACCATGGCCACACACTACCAAGACTTAACTCAAGATTTAAATCATAACATTTCTTCAAGCCTTCACGGACCCCTGTGATGACATCATGCCTCCCCCCCCCGCAGACCGCAGGTAGAGAACCACCGGTCTAGCCAACTTCTTATTCAAATCAAACAATCAAAAGCATTATGTCTTTATATATCAGATATTTGAGGGGGGGGGAGAGAAATAGTTAGAGGACTGCTTCCCTCGTGTCCTACTTGTGGATTCCCAAAGACATATAGTTGCATGCAAAAGAGCATATCGATATACTTTTGTCCTAATCTAAGGTCCTTTTGCAGATTATCAAGAATATGTGTTAATACATACAGCAGAAAGCAAATTATCTTGTAAGAAACTTTAAATGAATAAAATAAATCCCAAGTGAATTATGTAAAAAGGATGTTGTAATAAGCTGCGTTTCTGTATTACTATATCCTCCTTTTAAAGTATGTTCTTCAAATTTGCCCAGTCCTGAGAAACTGGTGATAGTTTAGGTACTGGGATATAAATGATTTTTTTCTTTGAAATTCATTCTGTCATCTTTACTTAAGCTATACTCAAGATTCTAACCAAGCAAGACACTGTAACAGTAGTTTTTACTGTATAAAAATGGAAGTATCATAAATCATATAGAAAGAATAAGGACTATTTTAAAAGCAAAGAAAGAAGTATTCCTAAGGAATGCTTCCTGCTACCCAGCCTCATCCTAAGAGTTTCTACCAAGCTCAATGAAATACTCTTTTATACTTGACAGGTACTGACTAGAAAAAGTTTAGAAGAAAAACTAGGAAGAAAGTTTGCAGTTCTTGCCTACACAACCCTCTTATTTATAGTACTTATCTGGAGCAGCCAACCTTCTCCAGCATGTCAACTGCATCATTTCACATCCCGATTCTAAATAATGCCATTAACACCAAACTTCAAAAGCACTCAGTATTGAAGTACCAGTAAATTTGGAAACACAGAACATTAAAATATAAATGTATAATTGCAGAAGGTACATTTGGTGGACATATTTAATGTGACTGAAGCTACTTTTGCCTAGGATAGCCAAGACCACCAGAAGAGAGATCACAGCTCTGGTGGCCCCACAAAATCAAACAATACCATGAGTGACAAGGTACAGGTTTTCTCAGTGGTGGTTTCCAACTGAAAAGTACTCCCTAGAAAGGTATGTCTAGGACAGGGGTAGGCAACCTTGGCTCTTTTATGATTCGTGGACTTCAACTCCCAGAATTCCTGAGCCAGCGTGGCTGGCTCAGGAATTCTGGGAGTTGAAGTCCATGAGTCATAAAAGAGCCAAGGTTGCCTACCCCTGGTCTAGGATGTTATTATTTTACTCTCAATTCATAAAGACTTTTACTGTTATCCCACACTGATGCTACCATGCAATGTTAAAATTGATCTTATTTCTATTTTCCTTCCTGCTGTCTAGTTTGTTGTTTTTCAATACATGCATGTCTGTACCAATGTTTTTAATACTTATTTCAAAGCATCCACTTGATACTGACTCTAAGCAGCATTAGAAAAACTGTGCACATAAGGTCTCAGATTCAATTCATGGAAAGTCCAGGTAATACTAGGAAAGATACTTTTATGCCAAATTTGAATGACTGCTGCCATGCAGTCAATTGCCAGATTTGATATAAAGGTGGGGCCTATGATCCCTGTTAGAAAAAAAATGAAACAAACTGCAAAAACATGGTATGTAAAATAAGTAAAAATAGAAGGCCAATCTTCTTTCATTAAAACTGAACTAACTAAAGCGGACCTGTTTTCTTCTGACATGCAATACTGATACCACAATTACCAAGACCCAGGCTGTTGTTCAGGATATGAACAATTTGTATTTTACATCTGATGTGATGTTTAGTATTGCAATACTCACCTGTAACATAAGCTCCAAAATTTCACAAAGTTGCACAATATTGATATATAGCAGCAAATTAGGAGAATTAGAATTCATAGAAACAAGCTAACAAAAACAAGATTTCTAAGATATGAGTACTATTTTGTATCAATTAGAATAACTGAATAAAACACAATTTGAGGACTTGACTTGGTATTATTAGAGAAAATATATTAATATATATTATGTTATGGGGGAATATTTAGCAATATAGAAATATTTATAAAATGCTTGTGTTATAGAGTGATACCAATCTTCATTCTACACTGAAATGAAAGTAAACTGTAGGTCAATTTAGCAACAAAGGCAAAACTTTTAATACTCAAGAAAGCAATTTTAGATAGGGACACTATATTATTTAAGTGTGGGTTAAAATGCACACAGAGACTAGATTTTAAAGACTTTGTATTAAACTAAGAAACCTGCAGTTCTTTCCAATTTTCATTGGTTCAGCACTACTTCTTCAACTGTGGCAATTTGCAAGAAACAGAATACAGGAAAATTCAAAAGGCTTTTCTCCAAACCATACTGTTTGACAACACATAAAAGCAGATTCAGAAACTACCAAATGAGCCCAAAATAATATCATATAGATGAGAAGTTAAATTACAAGAAAGAAATCTCTATTGCTGATTTTTAAACTTAAGGGAGAAAATAAGTTTCAGATTCAATTTCAAGCACCTCTAACAATTCTACCTATAACCTTGGAGAGTCATTGCTAATTAATATAGACAAAATCTGTACTAGATATATGAAACAGTACATATAGTTTTGATTTACACATTGTACTAGATTGGTTTATAGTATGTAGCTAAAGCCACAATGGTTTGACTCATATAATGCTATAATTGGCTTCATATGTTATACTAAATAGATCTAAATAACTTATATTTATAGGTTATTGTGATGTGTGAACCTACCATTTGTTCTGGTGTGCTATAGAGAAGAAAAAAAGCCTCTGCACATTTCTACATGAAAGTAGACATCCTAAACACATTCTCTTAGGATGTTGTTCCACTTATATAACAAATGACTGATTGAATATTAAAAAACTTTTACATTTTAATTTTGCTGAGTTCAACAACAAAACTCCTCCACTCATGGCTCATTTTAATTAAGCTGTTCAGTCTAATAGCTTTTTACAAGACTTTAAAAATATATATACTTCACTGTGCTTTTTTACCACTTTAGTAATCTACTTATTAAATTATTTCAAATCTACATATAATATTTTGTTGAATGTAAGGATTTAGCAGAGTATTTAGCAATATCTCCAATTCTGGCAACTTCTAAACATGTAGTCTTCAATTTCCAAAATTCTCAATAATGATGGCACTAGCTGGGAATTCTGGTCACTGGAAAATCCACACACCTGAAATTCTCACTGCTGGAAAACAGTATCTACAGAAAAGGCTGATGGTAGCAACCAAAATCACACATACATACATAACACTCCAAGTTGTCTTTGGGTTCAGACTATTTTGCTGAAGCTTTAAACATCAAATGGCTCAAAACAAAACTCCCTATCAGTTAGAAATGTTAAATATTAAATAAGTGAACAATATAAGGGGAGCTTACTGAACTTTGAAAGGAGTTATGAATGGTGACTGACTGGGCCCAAACCTGAAGCAAGAAATTCAAATGTTCAGAACAAATTATATACAGAATCTCAAGATTAAAGGTCTGCGATACTGCAAGACACTATAAACTACAATGGAACCCAGAAGGTTTCTGCTAGATCCATACTGATGCTATAATTTTAATGTAAACCTCTCCCTTGGCTTCAGATAGTTTGACAATGTTTGGGAAGCGGTAGAGCATATAATTTGTATCTCACTAAAGATGGGACTGTAGCTATACTATCCAGAACATTCAGAAGGATTATTTTGAACTTAAGTCATAACAGTTGTAGTTGATTCTACTTAGCAGAGGCTAGCTAGGTTTGAAAGATAAACAAATCATCCAAGACTGAATGATCTAGTTAATGTTTACAGATCAAACACATATCAAGCCTTGTCTGCATTCCCTCATTATTCCCAAACAGAAACCAGAGTTTCACAGTTTAATAAATGTGCCCTCAATAATTATTCCCCCCTCACTCTCATTGAAAAAATTAATCAGCATCTAGCATGAAGACAAAGAAGATTAAATACTTATTTAGCAAAGTAGCCCTTAACATGTAATGTATCACAAATACATTACAAAAATGAAATAAAGCCCGAAAGAAATGTTATATGGCTGTCTTGTGGTCTGAATGATGCTACAACATTTATATTAAAATATCTGAAGTACAAATCATTTATGGTCAATTTTTACCTTTAAGGAATTTCATTAGCATATTGAAGTACTTGTAAACTCAAATATAAAACATTCCCCATAAAGAAAGATTAGTTTAACTGCATCAGGGAAATCTAGCAATCAAAGATGAAGTACTTACCCCCTCATTCTCTCTGTGTGGGTTCAGCCTGTTATAAACAGCTTCAATAATATTTCTCCTATACAAAGACAACATTTTAAAGTTAGATTTTGAATAGTTTACATAAAACAAATATTTTCTTAACAAACTAGTTGGCTACATGACTGTATGAAACCCCCACAATTCAGAGGAAAAAAGTCCTATAGTATCAGATGATGAAGAGCAACAGCAGGAGTGTTATTGCAAGCATGGCCCTCCTTGCAGGATCCCCAAAAATATCTTGGTTACCACAGCAGGAAGCAGAATATTCTTTTACAGATCTTGGTATTTTATTTTATTTTACTTTATTTAGGCATTTATATGGCTATTTAACTCAAACTATGAGACTCCAGGCAGCACACAATAGACAAAGAAGCATCACACATTAAAATGCATTAAAACATAGTAAACAATAACATAATAAATTGAATTGAAAACTTCAACAACTCACCACTGTGACTCTGCTCAACCTGACCCCAAAGCCTGGAGGAACCGCCAGGACTTTACCCACCTTCCTAGAAGCCTGTAGGGTTGGGGGCAATCGTATGTCCTGGGGAGGATCACTCCAAACAGCAGAGGTCGCCCGAGAAGACAAACCTCCTGGGTCTCATGCAATGGTATTTTTTCAATGAAGGGATCTGAAGTGTACCTTTCTTGTTAGAACTTATGAGATGGGCAAACATTCTTGAGAGCAGACAGCCCCATAAATAATCCATTCCTGTATCAAAGCTGTGTAGGGCTTTATAGAGGATAATCAGCATACTGAATTGCACCAAGAAGCCTATTGAGAGTCAGTGCAGCTTGTGGAATAGAGGTGTTATGTGGGCATAAGAGATATCCTTAAACGGTATGGTAGATGGTAGTCTGGAGATGTACTTATTTACTCATTTTAATGCTTAAATAACTATGATATTACATAGAGTATATAGATACTATGCACTCTTATTTTAGTGCTAATCTTCACATCTGATATGACCAAGGCAAAAACATTCTGAAAATAGCCAGCTGTTTTATATAGTTTATGGAGACTAAAGAAATACAAATGAATGGGACATTTTGGCAGAAGGGGCGTTGTCTTACCTGAACGCCTTTTCTCAGCATGACGATGGAGAATCCACAACAGATGGGTTGAGCTTGTCTTCCTGCCCAGAGACTAAGTCAATCAACCTTTGCCACGCCTCTCTCCTTGGGCCAGGAGACCCAGTCTCGACGAAAGCACAGCTGATGATGACATTCCAATGTGGTGGCTCAAATACCCCTGACACAGGACCTGACGGACCTTAACGGGAGGGGAGTGGATTCTCCATCGTCATGCTGAGAAAAGGCGTTCAGGTAAGACAACACCCCTTCTCCAGCATGACAATGGAGAATCCACAACAGATGGGACATACCAAAGCCTCACTGTCCCGATGGGTGGGAAGCAGTCTGGGCCTGTGTCCCGCTATCTGGTACTACTCGCTGGAGAACTCTCTACCAAATGAGGTATCTGCCGAGGCGAACCTATCTAGTTTATAATGCCTCACAAAAGGGGAAGGCGACGACCACATCGCTGCCTTATATATTTCCTCGATGGACGCCTGTGTCGCCCACGCCACTGAGGTTGCAGCACTGCGAGTCGAGTGCGCAGTGATCCGACTGGGAACTGGCAAGGAGTGTGTCTGGTACGCCCCTGCTATGCAAGCCCTAATCCATCTGCCAATGGTAGAGGCAGATACCTTCTGGCGCATTGAAGAGGGCTGGAATGAAACAAAGAGGGCTTCAGATTTGCGAAAGGGTGCGGTTCGCTTAATGTAATGACGTAAGGCGACCTTAAGCGTCAGGAACCACAGAGAGCAGGTTCTGACGGGCTCAAATGGAGGTGAAGTGAGGGCCTGTAGGACCCTGGACAGATCCCAAGAGGGATATCTGTGAACCACGGGCAGTCTGGTGTTGGTTGCTCCCTTAACAAAGGAGCGCACCATGGGATGCTAAGCCAAGGGCTCTGAATTGCCATATGTAAGCACTATGGACAGAGCAGCCACTTGTCTGCGGATTGTATTGGGCGCCAAGCCCTTCTTGAGCCCTTCCAAGAAATAATCCAAAATCCTTGGAATAGTGATCATCGATGGACTCAACTGTTGCTTCGCACACCAGACACAGAAATTCTTCCATGTGGAATCATAAATCCTGTTAGTTGTGGGCCTTCTTGAAGCCTGAATCACAGCAATGACGTCTGACGAGTAGGACTCTTGCGTCAGGAGCCGCTGTTCAAATGCCAGGCGACTAACTGAAGCTACTGGGGCTCTGGGTGTTGTAGAATCCTCTGGCTGAGGGAGATTCGATCTGGGGGTATCCTCCATGGAGGAGAGATCGAAAGACCCACGAGGTCGGCAAACCATGGCTGTCTTGGCCAGTGTGGAGCAACTAGTATCACCTCTGCTTGTTCCTGCAGTATCTTTCGGATAACTGCCTGGATCAGCGGGAGAGGAGGGAACGCATATAGCAGACCCCCGGGCCACGGAGGGCATCTGCCCTTTCCGCCCCTGGAGATGGGAACCGGGAGAAGAACTTCGGGAGCTGGGAATTCGCCAGAGTAGCGAACAAATCCAGTACTGGATGACCGAACCTCTCCGATATCTCCCTGAAGAGATTTGGATGCAGGCGCCACTCGGAGTGATCCACTGTTGCCCTGCTCAAGAAATCTGCCTGCCAATTCGCCTCTCCCGAGATGTGCTCGGCCCTGAGGGAGGAGAGGTTGGTCTCTGCCCAGGTTCCCAACAACTGAGCCTCGGCTATAAGGGACCTGGAACGGGTACCCCCTTGCCGGTTTACATGGGCTTTCGCCGACACGTTGTCCGTGAGGACTAGAATGTGTTGTCTTGCCACTGTGTTGCGGAAGTGGTGTAGAGCCAGATGTATAGCTCTGAGCTCCAACCAGTTTATGTTGTGCTTCAGATCTGACCGGGACCACCGGCCCTGAGCCAACTGTGATTGTAGGTGCGCTCCCCAGCCGAACATCCGAAGTCAGGATGAGCCTGATGGGTTCCTTGAACAAGGTCCCCTTGGTCACCGCTGGGGAGACCCACCAATGGAGGGATTTTAGGGTCTGAGACGGAACCCGTACCTTTTGGCTGGAGGAACTGGTGCCGAGTTTCTGGAACGGAAGCAAGAACCATTGCAGGTTCCTGGAGTGTAGTCTGGCCCAAGGCACTATCGCTATGCAGGAAATCATCCTTCCCAACAACTGGGAAAGCATCGCCAGGGTGACTACACGCTCCCTTTGGACCTGGATGACCAGGGACCGGATGTTGTCCTGACGTTCCCAAGAAAGGTAGACCTCGCATTTCCTTGTATCTATTACCGCGCCCATGTGAAGGAGGCGGGTGGAGGGAACTGTCTGACTCTTCTGGAAATTTACTGAAAACCCGTGGTCTTGAAGGGTCTTGACAGACAATGTCAGGTCCGATTGAGCCGACTGAACCGAGGAGGATTGAATGAGGATGTTGTCCAGGTAACACTGGATACGTACCGGAACGGACCTCAAATGCGCCGCCAGCGCCGCCAGGAACTTTGTGAACACCCTGGGGGCCGATGATAGGCCGAAGGGTAGGACCCTGTACTGAAAGTGGTGGCCTGCATAACAGAACCTGAGGAATTCCCGGTGTCCGGGAAGGATGGGAATATGTAGGTATGCCTCCGTGAGGTCGATGGACGTCAGGAGGTCCCCCTTTCTGATGGCGGCCAATATAGATTGGAGCGTTTGCATCTTGAACCTCTTGTGTGCCAAGTGAGTGTTTAATCCCTTTAAATCGAGGATTGCCCTCCATCCTCCTGAGGTCTTGGGAACTACAAACAGAATGGAATAGAACCCCTGTCCCTTTTGCCCTGCTGTTACCGGTTCTATGGCCCGTATCTCCAGAAGATGTCGGATGGCCTCCGTCATGAGACCTTTTTTGACCGGATTTTTGGGCAATAGGCAAGAGACGAAATGCCTCGGGGGGTTGGATATGAATTCCAGAGACAGGCCGAATCTGATGGAGTTGAGGACCCAGAGGTCCGTGGTGGTGGCCTCCCATTTGTGTGCGAAGAGAGCCAACCTGCCACCTATGGGAGAAGTCTCCCTGCAGTCACTTGGACCGTCTGAAGGGACAGCCTCCTGCGTCCCGAAAGAGCCGCTTGGTCTGAAACTGCTGTCTAGGTCTGTCCCTATTACTGGACCTGTCAAATTGACGGTCTGGTCTGTGAGGAAAGGAACGGGAGAACTGAGCAAACATCGACCCTGACCCTGAACGAAAGGACTGTCCACCGGTGTAGGCCTCCTATCTGCTCTTCTGAAAAGGTGGGACATGACCTTGCGTTTATCCTTGTTTTCTGTCAGATAAGGATTTAGGGCTTCTCCAAATAGCTGTCCGCCGCAGTACGGGGCAGCAGCTAAACGCCACGTGGACCTGATATCTGCTCGCCATTGTTTAAGCCACAAGAGTCTGCGAGCGGTGACATTGGATGCAATTGCTCGAGACGAAAATCTGACAGCATGTAGTGATGCGTCTGCCGTGTATTCTGAGGCAGCCACTAATTTGTTCAAATCGTGGTGCATCCATACCTCTTCTGGCGGGATTCTAGCCTGCAGCTGATGAAGCCAAAGAATGGAGGTTCTGACGAAGAAGGAGGCGGAGGTAGCTGCTCTTACCGCCCATGCTGAGGCTTGGTGTGTTCTGCGGAAGGTAAGTTCCAACTTCTTGTCTTCTGCCTTCAAAGCCTCTGCCATGTCTCCTGACACCGTGGAGGAAGAGAATAATGGCGTTAAGGGTTCATCTACAACAGGAACATCTAATACCTCTGATAGCGCAGGATACACGTTAAACAGCTTCTTATCTGCCCCCCCCCCAGGGAGGGGAAGGTGCCCGGCGTTCCCCATTGATTCTGAACTGTGTCAAAGAACGGGGGGGGGGGGGGGAACAGGGAATGTGCTGTTGGGTAAAGGTGGGTTCTGAAAACACCGTACTGGTGCCCTGACTGGGGGAGGGCCTGTCCTGGGAAACCCATTCAGACCCAATCTTAGCGGGGCTACGGGCCTTGTGAAGCAGGGATTTAAAGAGAGCCAGATTAAAGAGGCATATGAAAGGAGGAGGATCAGGGGACAGGTCCTCATCCTCCGACAGTCCTTGCTCCATCTGTTCGTACTCCCCTGTGAGCGAAATTCTGCTCCTGGAAAGACCGAGAAGGTGAAATCGCCCCCTGGAGTCCGGCTGCTTCCACCTGGGAAAAGAAGGATGGGGCCTCTGATATTAGCGACACGGAACTGGATCTCTGGTGAAGTGTTGAGGCTATGCCTTGGGCGACAGCCTGAGAAATCAGGACCTGCAACTGCTCCGGTGATAACATCCCCTGAGGTTCTGAGGGCCGAAGTCCTGCCGCTGTTGGCGTAAATATAGCCTCTGGTGTCAGGGGTGCGACCCTCGTTGCAGCTGGAGGGATTTGAAAGCCAGGCCCTTCGCTGAAAGGTATCATCTCCACCTGCTCTGCCCTGGGAAAGCAAAATTGACCTGATTCCCCTTCTGGAGACAAGACCCCTGGGGCAGTCGAAGTTGAAGGAGTGTGTTGTGGTCCAAAGACCAAAGCCTCCATGGGAACAGGAGATGCCAGCCCAGATCCAGCCTTACCCTGTCGCTTTTGCGCTTTGGAGAATTGCTTCTCTAAGGCCTGGTGCCTCCTGCTGGCCTCTTTCTCAGCCGCCTTAGATGATTTCTTGGCAGCAATAGCCTTGGCCTTGAGTTTCCCAGTAGCCTCCTGTTTGGAGGACATGGACTTCCTTTTCTTGGGAGTGCTGGGGGCATCTTGAGGAGTCTGAGATGCCAAGTTGTCTGCCATTGCAATCAGAGATATCTCAGTGGTGTGCTGAGAGGGATCTCAACAGAGATATCTCAGTGGTGTGCTGAGAGGGAACTCAATAGTAAGAAGCAGAATACTGATAGTGGCAGGACCGGTCAATGGAATAAACAGTGTACTCAAGGATTAAAAGTGGCTGCAGGACCAAATTAATGGTACTGCCCTCGCACATGCAATGCTCCTGATGGCAGCAGGACCAGTAACAGCACGGTCAGTGCTCTGGTCAGTTCAACTGTGGCGGCAAGACCAAATCAATCGGCAGCACACTAGTAACAATTGGTGGTGGCAAGACCAATTTAATGGTACGGCCAGCACACTTGCACCTTCAGAATAGTATTGAGGCCTTCTGCGAGGCCAAGATGGCAGCTTTGCCTCTGCTTGTGTCTGCTTGCAGGCCTATTCACCCTTAAGGCTGAATTGCTCCGAATGAGGGAGCAGAGAGACTGAATTAAATCCAAGACGACCAGTTAGACTGAATCAGATACTTAATGCAGTAATTTGTCAAGAGATTAAATGGACAATGATCTTTTTTGCTTTCGTTGCCTGGATCTGATAGCTGTTTTATCGTGCTTCGCGGCCTTCAAAAATGGCCGCCACTAAGGAATTGCTTAGATCTAGAGCCTTATAGTAAGTGCGGCCGGATTTAAAAGTCCGTCGCTTCACACGCTGATGACCTGTTGCCAAAACCAGTTCAAACGGCAATGCTAGATTTGTCCCCTTGAGAAACCAAACGATCTGAAACCAGGCAGAAAATAAATGCTTCCTCCCCGAGCTGAAGCACATGCGGTGCCCAAAATGGCGACCGCTGCTTGTCGAAAGTGAAAGTACTCGGGGCTTCAGCCGATGCCCAGAACGGCCAGAAATGAACTTCTCTAAACAGCCTTGAAAAAAGCACTACAAATGGTGAGAAATGGGCGCGCTCCCAAACCGAGTGCAAAAACGAGAAAAGGGAAACAAATAAGGAGATCGTCCCACGCAGCATCCAATGGCACTCACAATGAACCGTCTGTCCGAAAAGGGCGAGATTTGAGGCTTCCGTTGAAGCCTGCAAATCCTTTGCTGAAACAGGTGGTTTAGCGCTACGCTGTTAACAGCACAGCGACAGGAAATTCCACAACAGATGGGGGGGAAATAAAAGAATAAGAAAAAATACAACCTGATCACTTTCTTGCCTAAAGACTGAGCCAAGCTTTACCACGTCTCATTCGGGCGAAGACTAAGTCGAGACTGGGTCTCCTGGCCCAAGGAGAGAGGCGTGGCAAAGGTTGATTGACTTAGTCTCTGGGCAGGAAGACAAGCTCAACCCATCTGTTGTGGATTCTCCATTGTCATGCTGGAGAAGCATTAGTTATTGAATTTCTCTATAAGTATCACTGGAAAAATGTGCAATATATTATTCTGGCAAGCATCATAGACAAACGAAAAATACCTTGGATTTCAATCCTTGTGCAAAGGTTTTGTATTAAATCAAAAAAGTACAATTTACATCAAAGTCTTTTGTATACTAAAGTGCATCCTAGCAAACCTTTGTTAGAAAATTGAGATAATGCAGAACTCTGTGGTCCTGGACTGCATCAACTCCACCCAAAGTAAAGGTAATTTACTCAGGCCACCGCTTTTTTAGAGTATGCATTTTGTTAATTTTAAAAAAACCTAAAATATTTTGTATCTACTTGCATAAAAATAACAATTAATGGGGAAAGTCCCGTTGAGATTATATTTTAACACATTCAAAAAGTTGGGACTGACCAAACCAACTGAATAAAAATTCAAGCTATAATACATGAACGGTGAACAAACAAAAAAACCCCTGCAAAAATTAAACAAATTATTCACAAGCCATTCTGTCCAGAGTCAAACATTATTACTAAAGCATGTATAACATTTTTGAATTAAATCTTAACTTATATCTTTATCATATTTCAGTGTTTTCCTATATTTTTAGTCTCCAAAGACTCTTCAAGTGTTAAGGACGCCATGAAAATACATTAAAATGCAAGTACTCCTCCAGTTATGACAATAATTGGGACCAGAATTTCTGTTACTAAGCACTGTGATCATAAAGCATGACATCCCACTAGTTCACGGATTTGCAACCCGCGGCTCCGGAGCCGCATGTGGCTCTTTGAGCCTTCTCCTGCGGCTCCCAGCCTCCTCTGCCATTTGCAGAGAGAGAGACAGAGACAGAGAGAGGCACTTGTCCTTCTCTCTCTCTCTCTCTCTCTCTCTGTGTGTAAAAAAGAGAGTGGCCTCACGTTCTCTGACGAGCTGACAAGCTTATTGGGCAGGGCTCCTCCCTTTGCTGCGTCTCTGCAGGAAACAGGAAGCACAGGAGAGCCAGCCCAATAATGTGTGTCAGCTTGTTGGAGATCAGCCTGAAGCCAGCTTGCCAGGTGAGCAGAAGATCGGAGAGAGGGAGAGAGGGGGGAGAGAGGGAGAGAGAAAAAGAGAGGGAGAGAGAAAAAGAGAGAGGGAGAGAGAGAAAAAGAGAGAGGGAGAGAGAAAGAGAGACAGAGAGGAAAGAGAAAGAGGGAGAAAGAGAGAGGGGAGAGAAAGAGAGAGGAAAGAGAGAGGGAGAGGAAAGAGAGAGAGGGAGAGAGAGAGGAAAGAGAAAGAGAGGAGAGAGAGGGGAAAGCGAGAGAGAGAGAGAGAACTCATGCACAGCAGCCTCTATTTCTTTTTAATTAAACTCTTTAATCAAGCTCCCCACCCCTCGTGTGCGCACGCGCATGCACGCGCAAGTTTTGTGGCTCCCAGTGTTTTCTTTTCTCTGGGAAACGGGACCAAGTGGCTCTTTGAGTGTTTAAGGTTGCAGACCCCTGCACTAGTTGTTAGGCGAGGATCCATCCTCATCCAAGCCATTCCAGCTTGGTTTCTCCTAGCTCTGAGCCTCAGTAAGGTAAGGTACTACTTTCCTCTTCAACTCCCCTCAACCTGCTTATTCTCACCCCCACCTCCAATCTCTGCCCTTTTGGTCATCCTGTACAGTGGTACTCTTCAGTGATGGTGGCAGCTCTGGGATTGAAACAGAAAGATGGTACTTCAGCCCTGGTGCTACCCACCACTGAGTGCCACCTCAAGCTGCACATTTTGGCCAGCCATCCCAACACAAAGCACGAGCCACTCCCACCACCCTGCAATCTGCAGGCTCTGCCATGCCCAGTTGACTTTTGTCATTTTCATCCCGCTGCTTAGAAGGTGCACCTGGCCTGGCCCTATGCCAGGTAGCTGTTGGCTGTTACAGGCCTTCTTCCAGAGGCCACTTGCATCATTCTCCACATAGCACACGCTGTGCTCATAATGCTTTGGAAAGCTTTCAGAAAGCTTCTGAGATCTTCCAAAGCATTACAAAACAAGGCATGCAATTTGGAGGATGATGGATATGGCCTTCTCGTGCAGTTTCAGAAGGCCTCAAAAGTCTTCTGAAGCATCACAAGAATGTCATTCACTACTTGGAGAAAGTACATGCTATTTTGGAGAATCACAGAAGCAGCCTCAGGAATAAGGCCTGGTTCAGCCAGCAGCTGCCTCACATAGGGCCGGGTTGGGTGTGCATCAGCAGCAAGAGGAAGATGGTGATGGTCAGCTAGATGTACCAGGGCAGTGGAGATGACTGGCGCTTTGCACTATGGCACAATTGGGGCTGGCCATGGTGCAGGGCTTGTGGTGGCACTCCTCAGTGGCAGTGGGGCTGGGACTGAAATAGGGGCCAAGGCGCAGTTGGCTGAGACAGAAGACCTTGGGCTTCTGCGTCAGCCCCTATGCTTCTGCCGACGCCAAGTGCTGCTGTGTGGGGCAATCAAAAGGGCAGAGAGAGAGAGAGAGAGGGACCCAGGCAGGTGGGAGAATTGTTAAGTAGGTGGGCTGCCAAGCACCCAAATTTTTATCATGCAACTGCAGGGCACTATAATGGCCATAACTTTGGGGACTGAGCATTAAGTGCCATTCATTTGATGCTGCTGAAACTTTGAACGGCCAAACAAATTATCATTAAGCCAGCACTATCTCTAAAGCAAATTCACAGAATTATCTAGCCTGAAACATTTTAGGATGCAACTGAAAAAATGGTTAAAACTGAACAGTTCCAGACAGCAACTTTACATAAAGTTAACAGCTCTTGTCATCTTGTTCCCAATGTATTATACTATATGCAAAAACACAGGGAGAGCATTCAGTAATGTAGTTACACATTTGTCATTCTGAAATACAATTCGTAGAATTTCAGCTATTTCTACTGAATGACCAGATCTATCCTGAAGGTCTCTGGGTAGATTTAGCAGATTATTTCACTGAGCTGCAGAACTAATAAAAAGTGTTGTTGGTCTTGGAGAAAAGATCAGAGAAAAATATTTGTTAATTGTAAACAGTAACTGAGGCATGAAAGAATACATTTAAATCTACAGCAAGTTATAATGATCATACTAATATTTAAACTCAATAAATATATATGCCTGCAAAAAAACCACAAATTTATTTCTGTTCTATATACTCAAAGAGTTTTGTGTATTTTTACTTACTTGCCAGCTAGACCACCTCCTGGTGGCAAGTTTGGGATATTCTCTGCAGACAAAATGCGCATAACTTGAGCAAGGTCAGGCATTCCTTCTTCACCCGACTTCTCCATAATTTCTAGTTAAAAAAAATTTATTAAATTATTAAAACAAAAAACATATCCAATAAATCCCACATTTGATCATAAAAATATCCAGCATAAACACAATTCAGGACAGATATACTGATGATATAATTTACAGTGTTTCAATATATATATATACACATATATAGATTTTATTTAAAAAAATAAAAAGCAAAAACAACAGAGAGTTTTTAAATGTCAGCATCAGTCTCTTTAATGTTGATTTTGAACCAAACTATAGAGATCACAAGATGACTGCAATATATTATCTCTAAAGTGAGAAAGTATTTGTTTTTGTTTTACTACTTGGAACCAACTCCTGGTACATTTAATAAAGACATGAATTTATCCCAGAGCAACTCAAAATAAAAAAAGAATAAAATGACTGCTAAACTTCTGCTACTACCCAGGAAGAGTATTAAAAACCTTAATCCTTTTAATAAAAATTGGTTAGACAGAAAAGTTGTTATCAGAGTCCTGGTTTTTTTGCTACCATAGACTAATCCAGCTTTCCTCTTTTAATATATATATTACTATTTCATGGTTTACACTACAAAAAAAAAAGTCCATATAATTTTTCAAGACTGAAAAAGGCCTGTTTCCACAATCTGAATTATCTCAAATGAATGTCAGGATTTTCTCAAATCTTATGCTTCACCAAAATTCAATTATGATGAAATACATTTGATTACAATGGAATCATGATCTCTTTCATAACTGTAGCAATAAAATATATGCTGTGAAAAAAAATGTTTTAATGTACCATAGAGATTTTGTTTTTGAAAAATAAAATGATAGAAGTCAGATACCGTTTTGATTATTTTGATTTAATTTATTTTATTTAGTCTCCAAACAGAAAACTACTATTGGACCAATATTCATACACAACTACTCAGAAGTAAATCCTACTGTTCAGCAGAGCTTACTTCAACTATTAAAGTTGCTGCTCCAAACAATCCATGATTCTAAAAAGAAGCTATACGGAATTGTTTTCAAATACTCAAGTCTTTAAATTTTTGAGTTCCAGTTTTTGCTTTTATCAGTAGCCTGTAACAGATGGCTTATCCTACACCTTCAGGGCTAGGTATTTTTTTGCAAATGCTATCATGCCTGGATTTTTGATCTATCCAATTTTATATCTAAAACAAAAGTACAGTTTATATAAAAATGCTGCTCTATAATTTACAATCCTTTTGATAATGAATTTCTTCTCCCTTTTCCGTTCAAACATTCTTCAACATTTCTCCTTCCTTTCCTTCCTCCTGTCCGTCTTAGGTGCCCAGCTCTGCCAGTAAGGAGTAGAGTTAGGCAGCAATTTCCACTAACCAAATGAGACCCTCAGAACTCTCTCCCCATCTACAAGCCCTCATACATTTAGGATATATGTTCAGGAGAACTCTCCTCCAGGGCAGTACAGAGAACTGAAGGACAAGGACAAAGTCAAGTTATATTAACAGATGTATACTTTACAATTCTCCTTTATATCTCCATAATCCCTTTCTACCTTCCCAAAGAGTATCTTTCTCCATTACCTTTGCACAAACTACTTTAAGATAAACTAATATAATCTTACTTATAACTAAGTTAGATGGCCAGAGGTTGAAAGAATATTAAACGGAAAAAGAAAATCGTTTCTAAGTTTTTGGAGGTTTTTTTATTGTATATGTGCTTTGAAGATCTTTTTCCAATTTATGTCATACCAAAAGGCTTCTATATATAGTCTTTCTAAATGTAACATGACATCCCATTACCAATCCATCTCAACTATATGAACCTTAAAAAGCCTCACACTGGAAACAAAGATAACCAGAAGAAACTACTTTATTAAAAAGCCAATTTTGTTTTTTTAAGACAAAAGCGAATGTTGTTTTTTTAATCACTCTGTCATTCTCATCCTCCAATTTAAAAACCAGGTAAACAAAACTTTATAGCGTGAAAAGAATACATAAACCTTAAGTTAAAAGTGGATCAGATAGAGAAACTTCCACAACCAAAAAGAAATGTATTCAATATTTTTGCTTGTTCTTGAAAACAAGCATTTATTTTCAGTGCAAAATAAAGGAATATTTTCTTTGTTCTTTCATCTGGTTAAGTGTACAATTGTACAAAAACTCATAAAATATGTTCTAATGTTCAGAAATCGACTTTGCAAATTTACTAATGGAAATACATTTTCGATTATTATGTTTCACAAAAAGGTTTAGATAACTACTCCATAATTTTATTTCTAATGCTCCATAGCTGATGTAAAATGGCAAGGTGCCGTTTTATTTAATCAAATTTTAAGTTGCATAATTAAGAAAACCACAGACTTTGTCAAAGGGCAGAGTTTGGATATTTATTAGATTCAGGAGAAATGTGAAAATGAAAGAAAGGAGAAAGGAAAAATAAGACTTGTGTTCTTCTGTATTCTCTTCAGTTTTCTTTATATTCTTCTATTCTTGAAATAAATATTCCTTCAATATTCTAACTCTCATTTCTTGTCAAGTATAAGTCACTTAAAGTTGTTACAGTTCATCCAACGTACAGGACATTGAATGACTTGGGCAATTCCTGTGGGGAAAAAAATCAAAAGCAGCACACATAGTTTTGAAAAAAAGATGGGTAACTTATTTTGTTGAATACTTTGGTTTAACTTAATTCATGAAATTGCATACAGAATTTGTTTTTTATTAGTTACTGCATATAATTCTGGGTATATTTTGAACACCCTATCTCTTAAAATTACTAGAGTTTATTCCAAGATAAAAAAAAACCAAAAGGTCAAATGGATAGTTATTGAAATACCTAAGCAATCTTTTTAAATTAACATTACAGGTTCTGTTAAGTTCCTGAAACAAAAACTTCTGATTCTAATACAGCATGTGCAATATTTAAATCTTGTGAAATTTTTAAACAGTTTATTGTTTTGAGCCCAATGGAATATAGATCCATCTAAACTAGCATTGAGGGGTCATGAAAGTGGTTTCTCTAGGAAAGTTCACTAGTGTAGTACACAAATGCACAGCTTCCATCTCCCCAAATGTCTATAGCGTCTCCAGAGTCTCTCTAAAATTGTTGCATCTGCAATGCTTAATGTAACAGAAAGATATTTATTAAATATACCTGCAGTAATCTTATTATAATTGAAGTCAATAAAATTTAATTTAAATTAAAGTAAATTTAACTATTATCAGGGCCAGAACTCCATTTTGAAGAGCAATCTTTGATATGTCACTCAGACCAAGGTTAGGCATATGACTACCTAATGAACTCCACCAACATTACATTCAGTTACTTAGTATTCAAGAGGGTGTACTTGTGATTTTAAAGACCTACAGGCTACAAAAAACTCAGGTGTCACGAGCAGAATAGAAGAACAAGAGTTTATCCTAGGCAATATCCTTCAAATAATAAATCTTGGTCTTACAATAGAAGCTCCTTTACTCAAATAGATTAATATCAGAAACAATAGTTCCCCATTGCCACTAAACTGGGGAAAAACCAGCCTGCAGGCTTGCTAGATAAAATGTATGCTTCTTTATTATAATGGTTTAATGCATAGGACTTTCATGCCAATAATCTTGAGCATGTTATCGAGGCTTCAATTTCTTAAGACACAAGATACAGAAAATGATAACTACAGAAAGTGAAATTTTACTTAGTTCTATTTATCTTCTTTTTAACTAAGTTTATGAAAAATGTGATATATAAGTGAGTACTATAACCAGTTCCACTGTCAAATTTAGCTACTCAGTGTACCATGTCACATAAATCAAGCCTACAATTGTTTTATAATAATCATGACTTCAATAAAGCTGTTAAGTAAAGAATTTATAGTGAAAACAGACAGCTGATATATGTGGCATATGTTAAATGGGTCACTGTAGAGTTTCATTCTTTCCAAAGTTGAGAATATCTGAAAATACTTTTTTTTTGGTAGGGAAATCTATAGTTATTATAAAATAATGCTGTTTGTAAATAGTTTTCCAATGCAAAAACTGATCTGAACAACAGATCATTTACTTAGTATGCAAGTAATATTAGAAAAAATGACCTATCTCACAGGGACAGAAAAGTTGCATGAATAAAGTCATTTCAGCAAATGCATATTTCTTATTGTTTTGTATTTATTTTAATCAATTTGTATGTCCACCCAACCTGCAGTCACAAATCTGAGTGGCTAACACTAGATTAAAAACAAATACTGTAAATGTTAACAAAAGAAAAAAACAAAAACATATCAATAGCCAACCAGAATAACTCTGTTAACCTTTACTGAAATGAATTGGTTCATCTAAAACCCAGAACAGCAGGCAAGGGGCCAATTTGATTTGGGGGCAAAAGGTTTCACAACAGATAAGAACTGCCTCTGGGCTCCCACCCTCTTAGTTTCACCTGCAATGGAAATTTAAAGTAACCTCTTCCTAGTGGATCAAACAGAAATACATGGCTTCTATTTGAAGAGCTTTATAGGTAAATTTCTATTAGACATAGAAACCTAGTGGAATCCAATGAAATGCCTATAAGATGGTTATTTTTTTACAATAGTTCTCACCTACTCAGATAGCCAGTTACATTCAGTACCAATGGTGGTTTCCAAACACACTCAAGTTGAGCACATACCGAGTTTCCCTGAAAATAAGATCCGGTCTTATTTTTATTTTTTTTGCCTACAAATGAGGCATCAGGTCTTATTTTGGAGGGAGTGTTTTCCACGGTCTCACCTCGCGGCACCGACAGCCCCATTCAGCTGTCCGGCGGCAGCAGCCACCTCCTTCTCCTCCAACTCTCCCGTGGCTTGCGCAGTGACTGGGCAGCACAAGCATCCCCCGCTGCCTCCCTCCGCCAGCCCTCCGTCACCGCCACTGGAGAGAACGGAGGACGGGAAGTGGAGCAGCTCTGCGCAGTGATACAGGGCAGAGAAGAGCACTTGCTTGCTGCCCTGCATCACTCCGCGTCTCCCTTCTCTGTTCTCGAAATGGCAGCCCTGTTTCCTGCTGCTTCTCCTCCCGAAAGCAAAAAAAATCAACACTAACCTGCTTTCCAGCTCTGGCGTGTTTCTCTCCTGCTGCAAGGAAACGGAGTTCGTGGGATTAAAAAAAGTTTAGTCAGACCTTCCAACTTCTCGCAAAAAAAAAAGATCTCGCGAGAAGTTGGAAGGCCTGACTGAACTTTTTTTAGTACCATGAACTCCATTTCAGCAACAGAGCCTTTCGCCATCACTCCCCCTGGCTCCAGAACAGCAGAGGGGGACCAGGCCTACCCCGCCCATCCTCCATAGGTTATCATGGCAGTCCGGCTCAGGAGGGGAGTGAAAGGGAGCAAGGAATGGCCTGGCTGGGGGGGGGGGCCTGAAGGAAGTGGGTGTGGGGCACGTAGGGGAACTCCACCCTCTCCCCCACCTGCCTCGCGTCATGCCGCAAGCGGCTGCAGAAGTGGGCCAGCAGCTATGTGGGCTCCTGCTGGATAGGGCTGTTGGTGCCGCCGCCGCAAGGCAGGTGTCACGAAAAATACAAGACACCGCCCGAAAATAAGACCTAATGCCTCTTTTGGAGGCAAAAATAATATAAGACCGGGTCTTACTTTTGGGGAAACACGGTAGATACAAGTTGCAAAGCACCTGAATGTGATCATGTTACTATGAGGATGCTGCAATGGTCAAGGGCCAGTTGTAAAGTTACCTTTTCAGCACTGTCTTAACTTTGAATGGTTGCTAAACAGGGAAGTTGATAATGGAGAACTATATGTATTGTGATCAAATGAACTTGCAACTATCACATGAATATAATCTAGGCTTCCAGCTTATGATTACAACATTGTAGCATCCCATAGTCATATGGTTACCATTTGCAGCTTTCTTTGCCAGCTTCCTTCAAGCAAAGTCAATGGGAAAGTCTGCAGGTCACAAATGGCTATGCAATGTCCTTGCTTAATGACTCATGGTGATTTGTTTAATGATGGCAACAAGGAAGTGCCGGAAGTGCACTGGTCCCAATTGCCATTGTTAACTAAGGATTATCTGTATAGGCTTGAATATGGTAAATTAAAAAGCAGTTTAGGAATTAAGAATGGATAATTTTTGAGAGGATGACTCAAAAACATTCAAATGAGATTTCACTAATATATATATGATTTTTAATTATATCCAAAGCTGAGAAGCAGTTAATTATTTCCTTCGACAGCATTCCTCATTTTAAATTAAAACAACTGTTACAAGTTAAATTGCTAATATAAGTTACATGTAAGAAGTAGAGTCATGATTAAGTGAAATTAATGAACACCTAAACAGGCACACTGTCTCCCTAATATAGTATGTGTGAAAGATCAATTCATATGGAGAACAGTTTCTATGGCAGGCTTTCCCCTGATGTCCTCAAGTATACTATACTATAGCACTCAACATCTCTAACTAGTACTGCCAGTGGTAGATGGTTGTAGTCCAACACTCCTGAAGGACACTAAGTTAGATAAGAGCTTGTTTAAGTCTCAAATACCCCATACTATGGGGAAGATCAAAGACAGAACTCTTTAGCCAATAATCTTCTTGCCCATGAAGAATGAAATATTACACTGGGAATTAGAGTCAAGTGAGATGAAGGTAAACAAAAAGGGCAGAACTGAGAAGATAACAAGCATCCACTTAAACTAAAAAAATGAGGTGGCATAAGACAGAAAAGTAGAAGGGAATAGGCTATGCTTAAGAAAAGCTTTACAATGAGCATGAATTAAAGTAAGTGAAATGCAATATGGAATGAAAACAAAGAGCTGCAATATCACACCAGTCTGTTGAGTGAAAGGAAGCCTAGAAATGCCGTAGAATATATAAAACACCAAATTGTGATTGGATCTTATAAGAATCTGTCCTGTCTTGTACCAATCTCCGCTGGTATGACCACTTTTTGCTCTCTTTGTACATCAATAGCACAAAGAAGTTTCTATAAGCATAACAGACTATGTTTCTGTTCCCATCCTGACATTTATATACTGAACACAATGATCTGTTCAGAAAAAGCTATGATCCCAAAACCCCTGCATTCATCTATATTAAAATGATCAAAGTTGTGGCAAAGAACCACATGCAGCCTTCTAAGTAAATCAGAACTTTCCGAAGGGTGCGGCTCATGTCACCTGCATGCCACCTCCATTCTTGTGCTCACATTCTCCCCATCCACATCAGAGCTCCCTAAACTGTGGCATGAATTCTGGGATGCCTCAAAAGATTTATGCCACTGCAATTAAGTACCGGAAGCAGGACTAGATTATTGATAAAAATGATTGGGGCATATGTCGAAGAAGTGAGATTCTTGTATGTACCTTCACCAGAAGTAAGGGAATGCGTTCTCATATCACAGTATTATTTCAAGTAGACAAGGAGAGAAACTCTTGCTGAAACACTGCTACAAGACACCATAAGCATTAATTGTGAATTATATGGACCCTTTACAGTCGGGGTTCAGGCCTGGTGGGACCAAAACAGCAATGACTGCATTATTGGATGATGTCTAGCAAGAGTAAGGCAGGGATGGTACATCCCTCCTTGCTATTCTTGACTTCTCAGCATCTTTCAATAAGGATTACGGTATCCCTCTGGATCGGCTTTGGGGTTGAGAAGGATAGCATAGTATTATGTTGATTCACCTCCTTTCTTCAGGGTTGGTTCCAATCAGTGTTAATAAAGGAAAGGTTCAGCTGACAGCTGATTATGTGGGTCACTGTTTTGTGCTCTCTCCTCTTCTGTTTTAACATCTACATGAAACAACTGGATGAAGTCATCCATCAGTTCAGGGAGTTATTGTGAATATGCTGGTGATATTCTGCTCTATAGCTCCACTCTGATTTGTCAAAGTGCTGCCATGAAGGTCCTATTTTGTGTGTGGAGGCTGTGGAGGTCTGGATGGGGAACAAGAGGTTTCAACACAACCCTAGTAAGCAAGAGGCTTTGGGATATCCCTGGTTCTGAAGAAGCTTCATCTCTTGTTCTAGATGGGGTTGCACTATACCAAATAGATTCTGTGTGTAATTTGGGGAATTCCTGGATCCATGGCTCCTGCCCAAAGAATAAGTAGCAGTCTTGGCTATGAGGGGTTTTGTTGTTCCTGGACCAGGAGGGCTTGCTCATTCTCTCGCATGCATTAGTCACCTCCTGTTTGATTTACTATGTGTTCTACATGGGGCTGCCCCTGAAAAGTATTCAGAAGTTTCAGCTGGTGCAAAATGCAGCAACATGAGCAATTATGGGTGCAAACACACTTGGCACGTGAGACCTCTGCTCCATGAACTGCATAGCTTCTGGCATCCTTCCAGGTGCAATTTAAGATATTGGTGGTTACCTTTAAAGATCTTCATGGGCCAGATTACCTATCGGACCATCTCTCCCTAGCGGTGTCTACTTGTCCTTTGAGATCTGGCAGGAGAGGCATGTTCCAGATCCTGTCCATGAGACAGTGCTAGCTGGTGGAACCCAGAGAGCATTTCCTACAGTGGTGCCTATCCTGTGGAACATCGTTCTCCCAGAGATTGCCCCAACTGTTCATCTTTTGCAAGGCAGGAAAACTTGCCTTTGCCCTGGGGAAAGCTTGGGGACCTAACAGTATACAGAATGTAAGCTCATTTTTTGATATTGTGTTAAAATAACATAGCAGCCAAGAAAATTCTTTTTGCTGTTTTAAAACTTGGTTTTTTATAATGTTTTATTCTGTTTTAATTATTAGCTGCTTAACTGTTGAGTATATGAGATGGGCAGATGTATAAATTTATTAAATAAATAATAAAATATGCATTTGTATTTGAGGGATGGCTCTTGCTTCCTTTGTCATCCTGGAGACACAAGTAACCTGGGCAGTCTGGCATAACCTTGCAGAATGGATCAAAACTTCTGCTCTCTTTCTTTCCTGCATTCACTGTTCTTTTTCTTTATCCTAAAAGCCACATTGCTGCCAAGCCAACTTCCTGGAGTCCAGGAGCAGGGAGAAGGGAGAAATAAGAATATGGAAGGGGAGCAGGGAGAAATGAGGCACAGGACATTACTCTTAGGATCTCTTCCAGAAATGCCATCCACTCTACTTTGCATCCTAGACATACCAACTATTAATTTTATTGATGTGCAAGACTGAATCACAGATCAGTTTACTTCTCTTCTAGCAAGTAGGTACAGCAAGTATGGCGAACTTCTCAAGTTAAATGGCTGAGTCTGCAAAATACACTGAACTCTGCCTAAAAGAGGACACTGGTTACTTCTAATAAGAAACAAGTGGGGCCTTCGTCTTGCTAATTTTGTACTTTTTCATTTTTTAATAAAATGTTTTCCTAACAGATATAACTAATCACATTAATTCAATGAAATTAAAACTTCAAAGTAAAAAAATATGTTAACGAAGATATGACACTATTAAATCATTCAGTTAAGTGCTGCCAATTTGCTTAATTTCCCAACTGTGAATTTCTCAAATAAGGATGAACCCCAATATATGGATGAGTTTACAGATATGATTTCTAATTTACAGATACAATTTCATATATACAATTTCTCTTGAATCTCAATTGTAGTTCTTTCCCTACATCATTTGCTATGGAAATTGACAATGTTGCAAAGGAAATAAAGGAAATGAGTGCAATTTCAATGTGATATTACTCTGGAGCTTAAATTGGAAATTCACATTTCTACAAGCTTCATTTAGAGAATGCTTCCTCATTTGGAAGAGTAGTAGTACTTCCATACAATCAGAAAATTACATTACAAATAAAAAATCTTAAAGTTAAATTACTTTTTCACTGCATTTGTACTGCGAATTTAATAAAGAATGTCTACAGAAAATAAAAAACAGCACAAAATACTATTTAAAAAAAGTTAATATCTATCAAAAAAGGGTTGAGCTATTGCCCAATACTGTTTATAATATGAACTGGTTTACTATTCCAGCATCTTTCTATACACCGTATAAACATGAAACTGTTGTTCTATTAATCGCATGACTTATTAATATTTTTGCCTGGAAATGAATGTAATATTCTCTTCAAAAACATGTTTCAGAGACAAATGTAACAGCAAAATTCCTTAGTTTAAGTTGTATATATACAGTTCTAACACCACCAGGAATCTCCCAATTAACTAAAAAAAGAAATAATACCATGAAAAAAAAATAATTCCGTAATAACATTATTAATTCCTCTTATAAGGAAAAAAAAGCTTTGTGCCACAATACTAAAAATAACACATGAAGATAACATGCATTATTTTCTTCTCAATGAGAATTTGGAAAATAAACTCCACAAGGTAATAAAACAGAGTTTACAATAGACCATTAACTCAGACAATGCCAAGGACATTGCAAGGGAAATACTAAAACATTAGAAAATTTAAATAAAACACTTAAATAGACCAAATCTTCAAACATATTGTAATAATTTTAAAATACAATGTAATAACTGGTTCAACAGAAGAAAAATAGAGTTTGATTCCTTAAACATCTCCTATTCTTTCAGCACTTGCCTTAGAATATGAAAAGAGTTACTTAATGATATGTGAAGTGTGTGATTAAGAACCACCATACCATTAGCTCTGAAAAGTGCAGCATTAAAATACGCTTGATAACCCAGATTCTAACTAAAACATATCCTGTCATTAATATTTTTCTTCTTCTGTAACCCAAAACCTTCCTAATAATGACACATCAAACTATGCAGTTCACCAGCCAATATGTAACAACTAGCTTGGTATTTGAAAAACTCATCTTATATTCCCCACCCAGACAATATATGAGACAAAAGGTCTGATAATTTTTTTCAATAATTGCATCCTTATTAGCTTATCGTTTTATACATTTCATCAGTAATTATTTTGTGTGTGAAAACAGAAAATTTGTTACTTTTAAGATTACAGCTGTTCTGTTTACTCTGTATTATTCTGTTTATATTCTAAGCAATTGCTATTTCACCAGTAGTTTGTTACTTTAATGTTATTTTAATATAGTTTTGTTTTCATTTTGAACAAATAATTGCAAAAGTCTATTATTTATTATTTTGCTTTTTACATTTTTGAACTGCCCACCTCTCTCAAGAGTTCTAGTTTTAGTTCTATCTGAACTAAAATACTCATGTCAACAGGCAAATATCCTCAGTTGAAAATAATACATTACTATCACATCAACTTACCATTCTACCTGCCACCAGTATGCATTAGCCACTTTTTTTAAGAAGGTAACATATAACATTTCAAAACACAGCATGCAGAAAACATAATCACTACAGATACTATGGGGCAGAATGTGGTACTGGCTAGGATTATGGGATTATCTTTTTTGCAAACTCCCTTCAGAGGTTTACCTCAGGTAAAACTTTTATGGAAACTCATACTGTCATAATAGTTGCAGGCCAACATTCTAAACAAAATCTAAAACATATTATGTTTTCTTAAATTAAAAAATAAGTTTCAGAATGATGGGATTCCTCCAAGTTTCTGTGTACATTCTGCTAATTCACACACTGTGTCAAATATTCAGAATTACTTTCATTTTTTTCAGTCACATCACTGCTAGTATTATATTTATCCAGCTAAAATTTTAGGAGAGTCGACTATATACAAGGGCCATTCAGAAATAAATCTCAGTTTGAGCATGTGTGCGAAATAGGTGGGGATAGCGATGCCTGTCCTATGGCACTGTGCACAGTAGTTCAGTAGGCAGTGAGGAGTGGAAGGAGAAGTTTTTGTTGCAGTTGACTCGTCCGCTAGATCAATTGAAAATGAACCCTGCCATTGAAAATCCTGCCAAATGTGAAGATGCCAAAGGAGTACTACTGCTAGTGAAGTTCATGGAGCGTGGTTCAACCATCAATTCAGAAGTCTACTGTGAAACATTACGAAAACTCAGACGAGCCATCCATAACAAGCGTGGGAGCATGCTGACTTCCGGTGTGGTGTTGGTTCACAATAATGCTCGCCCGCACAGCACTAGATGCACCCAAGAACTTTTGAAGCAGTTTTGTTGGGATGTTTTTGATTAGCCCACAAAGCCCAGATTTGGCGCTGAGCAACTACTACAAAGGAATTTCAAACCTTGTAAGACGTACAAGTGCCTCGATTTGAATGGCGATTATGTCAAAAAGTAATGTTATAGTTTTCTAATGTGTTTACTAAAGGTTCTGTATCTGCAAGTGTCTACCATTGATAACCAAACAGAGGCTTATTTCCGAATTGCCCTCATATGTCATTAAAACATTTCAGCCAGCTTACTGGTAATAATTGTTACCTGTGCTGAAACATATGATAGGAAAACAAACATGTCATCTCTAAAAATTCACCTCCAAAAATGAATGGCAACTGTGTATGTGTGTGTGTATACACATATATATTACATACATACATACATACATACAGTACATACTTATATACTTGTATTCTATGTTCAGGGCATTGATGAGGTGAGTAAATGAAATTGAGGACTAAGTTGTTGGACATGTTTATGTCCAGAAGGGTCTCTCAAATTCTCATAATGGATACCGCAGACTAACACTGATCACAGATGCCAACCCGCATTGGTCTAGTGTGGCAGATTATGGTCTATTCCTTCCACGTACCAATACGACCTCAAAAACAGCCCTCACACCCTGGAGGCCCTCAGGCATTTACCCACAGCAGCGGGAAGACCTGCCCAAAGGCAGAGGGTGCTAAGAGTCACCAGGTTAAATCAAGCTGCCTCTGGACTTTGGACATAGGAATGGTCAACATTCAAACAATGAAAATGGATACTTGACTAGAAGAGCTGCTGATTGAACTCAACAATATGCATTGGGATATCATTGGATTATGTGAAACACAACGAAAAGATGAAAATTTAGTTGAACTTGATAGGACTGGGCATTTACTCTACAACTAGAGGTACCAAAGATGGACGATGTGGCGGAGTTGGTTTTCTCATCAACCAAACACTGAAAGACCCTGTAGTAAAATTTGAAAATATATCAGACAGAGTAGGCCAAAGCATCATCCAATTGAACAAACAATACAAGCTTCAAATCATCCAAGTTTACACACCAAAATAAGCTATAGTAATGATGAGGCCGAAGAGTTTTACGACAATGTGGTCCGCCTTCAAGACAAAGAATAATGCCAATACAAAATACTAATGGGTGACTTATGCAAGGGTAGGAAGAAAGCGACTGGCCCGTATGGAAGTGGTGAATAAGATAATAGAGGTGATAGACTAGTAGATTTTGCTGAAAGACAGGAACTTTATATCATGAACTCATTTTACAAGAAAAAAGCTAGCAGAAAATGGACATGGAAGAGTCCATCTGGGTACACAAGCAAAATTGACTGTATGGTGATAAAACCATATTCTGCAACTGTATTGTGCAATTCAATTGTTTTAACGTTGGAAGTGACCAATAGAATGGTATGAACTAAAGTGAAGATAGACTGTCAAAAAGAACCTATGAAAATGATAAAGATGTCACGAAAAACAAAAATAAAGAGTGATAGGCTTTTAGAGGAGAACAGCGATTTTGAGATTAATCTGCTTTGCTCTATTGCAAGATTTGGAAGAGATGAACATTACGGACCAAAATGAACAAATAGTCAAAAACATCCTTGAATCTGCTACATCTATAGCACTGCCGGAAAAACACTTGGTACAGTCAAAAATCTCTGACGAAACTATTGATTTAACGAAAAAATGACGGACAATGAAGAATAACAGAAGTTTCACTAATAAACTGGAGTACATTGAACTTTGCAAAATCATAAGAAAATGAAGCCAAGAAGAAACGTTTAACGTGAAGCTTGTGAAAAAGGCAACTGAAGAAAACAAAGGGATTAATAGAAAAAAATGCAAACTTATAAATATAGGAAAGGTTTCTGTATTAAAACACGAAGATGGCTCTGTGTGTAGAACAAGACAGGAAATGTTAGAAATAATTGGAAAATTCTGTTCAGAGCTATACAAAGATCAAGATCACTCAAAAGTAACATCCAGGACTTTCAGTTAGGCGTCACAGTGTGACGGGTGCAGGAAGACGGGGCTCCGTCTTCCACGTTTGATTTGGCCCCGTTGGGGACCCTAAAAAGAGTCAAAAGTTGCCCCGTAGAGGCGACGGAGGGGACCCTCGTCGATCACGGAGGGGTGGTGGCCCTTCTGCTGTATCTGAGGAAGTCCTCCAAACCGGCGGGGGAAAGACTGGCTACATTCATGTGGCCAGTCAGAAGCTGCTGACAACCGAAGATAAGCACTAACTAGCAATTTTTGAGCAACGTGGAGGGAACTGGGTGAGACTTTATCCTCTTTTTATGACCTTAATACTACTGCCCAAAGCAAAGAATCCTCCCCGATGAGAGAGGGAAGAGAAGTTTTTGCCCCGTTCCCTCAGGAAAAGAAAAGCGGCAAATTAATTGCTTTGGGGGAAAATAGAGAAAACTACAAGATCAATTTGGAATTAATACAGATATATAGCTTTGAAATTTTGGGGACTAAAAGTACCTTTGAGACTTTTTTTTAGAAAAGATATTTGAAAGTCTGTAAAATAGGTTTGGATTTGGAAAGCTGGAAGATGGTGTCAACGACATCTAGTGGCGAATCACGGCACTACAATTTATTCTGCTTAAAGGAAACTTGGCTTGAGGCCCGGACTTAGATAAGACTCTTTGTTGTTCCTGGAAACTTTCACTTTTGCAGACTGCAGCTGGAAAAAGGGAAAAAAACTCTTGGGCTGCTTATCTGTGTTTGAGACTCTATTGGACTATAAAGACTACATACAAAAACAAAACAGGTGTTTCATACTTAGCCTCAAATGGTAAAAAACCATCTTTAACACTTGTCTCCGAAGCCCCCAGCTTGATATACCAACAAGAAAATGTTAATGAATCTCAGAAAGAAATTCTTTCTATGTTGAAATCAATCCAAGAGACAATTGTTTTATTTCATGATGAGACTAAAAATAATGCAAATGAGATAAAAGAACAATTTTCTAACCTAAACTTACAAATCCAGACAATGACTACGAAGAAGGAACTAGTAACCCAGAAAACAGAAGAAAAATTAGAAGAAACGGCTCCAAAGATGGAGGACCTAAAGGAAGGAATTAACAGACAGACAAATGAAAAATTAGAAGATGCAGTGATAACAATGGAAATGGAAAAGATATCTTACTTGTCAAGATCTCAGAACACATTTGAGGATAAGTAAGAAGAGCTGATCGAACGGATGATAAAGCTGTTAGGAGAAATGCTGAATATTGACAAACAAGAAATGAAAAGAAAAACGGAAGGAGAAGGATGGAGGCTGTTTAATGAATATAAATGGGTTCAGCATCCTTCCAAAAACAATCAAATTTTCTTCCTCATTCCAAACAATATATACAAAAACAGAGGAGGAATTACTTGATGATTCAAATGCACTGACTTGGAAAGTTATTTGGCAAAGGAAGAAAGCTAGAGTAAGACTGAAGAAAATCGAGGTTTTGACCTATTAGATGGGATATTATTCTATTAAATAGATATTTGAATATGGCTAAGAAAATAGATAACTGTTAGAAATAAAAGTATTATTTTAATTAGAAGGATAGGATTTGTAACTAGAATATTATACTTTGTTATGAGATGGGAAATATGAAAATTCTAAAAGGGTTTGAATAAGGGAATCTTTTGGTTACCCAAATATAATTTATTATGAGAAAATTATAAGTGATAGAGATATTTTGAACATTGATCGGAAATTAAATTTTTTTAAAAAGCAGGAAAAACAGGATATTGATTGAAAAAATGGATTTTAAGTGCAAATGCAATTGAGATATGTTCTGGCTAAAAAAGATATTATAAACTGACACTATCAATATTATGTATAATACCAGAAAAATGTGATGAAGATGTCTATATTTAATTGTATATGTATTAACAGTAACAAGAATTGTATTTGCCCAGTGTGGAAAAATGCATACCACCGGAAGAAGAGAGGATCAAGGAAGCACTGGATGGTGTAGTATTGGAATTAGACTGAGAAAGTTAATATGTACCACTGAATTACCAATGGACCCAGACAACACGTTGTTTATTAAGTACTCATGATTGTAAAATTAGAAAATTAATAAAATATGTATTAAAAAAAGTAACAAAATCCACAAAAGAGAAAATGCCAGGTATCCTAGTGGAGGAAGTATCAAGTTACGTAAAATCAATGAAAAATGGCAAAGCTCCAGGAAATGACTGTGTTACAGTTGAAATGCTGAAAGCTGGTAGTCACAGTTTACACAAGATACTAGCAAAACTTTACTCAAGATGCCTCAGAGAAGAAAAAATACCCGATGCATGGAAAAATGCTGAAGTGATTCTTATACACAAGAAAGATGATTTAAAGAACTATCGTGTAATAAGCCTTCCTTCAGTCATCTACAAGGCTTTCACCAAGATAATAGCAAAAAGAATATTGAGAACATTAAATAACGCACAGCCAAAGAAGCAAGAAGGGTTCAGAAGTGGCTACAGCACAATGGATGACATCCAGGTTGTTCAGCAAGTCATTGAAAAGCACAAAAAATACACCATGCCTCTGTGCATGGCTTTCATTGACTACGAAAAGGCGTTTGACTCAGTATTCCAGCAAGCAATAATTAATGCACTGCTCAACCAAGGCATAGACACTGCTTACATAAACTTACTATAATCAATATATGAAAAAACAAAGGTGACAATTTGCCTTAATGAACTTAAAGTGGAAACCAACATAGAACGAGGTGTACGACAAAGCGATACAATGTCACCTATCCTTTTCTCGGCCTGTCTTGAAGAAGTATTTCACAAACAAGACTGGGCAAAAGATGGAATAAAAATCAATGGTGCCTATTTAAATCACTTAAATAGATGCAGATTGATGTTGTTCTCTTCTCACAAGACCCAGAAGAGCTACAAAGACACATACAAGAGCTGCATGAAGAAGAACCATTTGGCTTAAAAATAAACCTGAAAAAGAGCCAGGTTATGTTTAATAAATTCACTAAAGAAAGAAAAAAAGTTATATCTGGAAAAGAACTAGACAAAGTAGACAGGGCGTTGTCTTACCTGAACGCCTTTTCTCAGCATGACGATGGAGAATCCACCAATGGGTTTTGCTTGTCTTCTGCCCGTGTAGACTAAGTCAGCCAAAGTTGCCACGCCCCTCTTCCTGGGTCCTCCCCCCAGTCTCGACTGAGGCGAAGCTATTGGCTATGATTCAATTGTATTAGTTCAACCCTTTCCCCACACAGGACCTGACTGGCCCTAAGGGTGGGAGTGGATTCTCCATCGTCATGCTGGGAAAAGGCGTTCAGGTAAGACAACGCCCCTTCTCCAGCATGACGAGTGGAGAATCCACCAATGGGACGTACCAAAGCCTCACTGTCCCTGTGGGTGGGAAGCCGTCTGGGCCTGTGTCCCACTCTCTGACACTACACATTGGAGGACCCTTCTGCCAAATGAGGCCTCCGCCGATGCAAACTTGTCTAACTTGTAGTGTCTTATAAAAGGTGAAGGCGACGCTGTCGCCGCCCTACATATTTCCTCAATCGATGCTTGAGTTGCCCATGCTGCTGATGTTGCAGCGCTGCGGGTGGAATGGGCAGTGATCTGTCTAGGAACTGCTAGGGATTGTCCCTTATATGCCTCTGTTATGCAATTCCAGATCCACTTGCCGATTGTGGACGCTGTGACCCTTCGGCCCCTTGAGTGTGACTGGAAGGCAACAAACAGGGCCTCAGATTTGCGGAAGGTGCAGTTCACCTTATATATTGCCTTAAGGCCCTGCGAACATCTAAGGTGTGCCATTTGCGCTCCAATTCACGGGAGGGCTGAGGACAAAAATCTGGTAGCACCACCTCTTGTGTTCTGTGGAATAGGGAATTGACCTTGGGAACAAATGAAGGGTCCAGGCATAGGACCATCCTGTCTGTGTGGAAGGTGCATAGATCCTCCCTAACTGATAGTGCTGCCAACTCTGAAATGCGTCTTAAGGGTCAGATACTGCAAGGTGCAGGTCCGAATAGGTTCAAATGGGGGAACTGTAATGGCCTGTAGGACCTTAGATAGGTCCCAGGATGGATATCTGTGGACCACGGGTGGTCTGTTGTTTGTTGCGCCCTTTAAGAAGGATCGCACCACCGGATGCTTGGCCAGTGGTTCAGAGTTACCATATGTGAGAATAGTGGACAGGGCGGCCACCTGTCTACGAATTGTGTTAAGTGCTAAGCCCCTTTCCAGGCCCTCCCACAGATAGTCTAAGACCCTTGGAATGGTAATTTTAAAAGGGTCTAGCTGCTGCCTTGTGCACCAGTTGCAATACTTTTTCCATGTGGAGTCGTAAATTCTGTTGGTCGTAGGTCTTCTTGAGGCCTGTATTGTCTTGATGACCCCTTCTAGGAGGCTTCGTTCAAGTGCCAAGCAGCTAGTTGAAGCCACTGTGGCTCTGGATGTTGTAAGGTCCCCTGACTGAGATTCTGTCGTGGGGAATCCTCCATGGAGGAGATCCAGAAAGACTTACGAGGTCAGCAAACCACGGCCGTCTCGGCCAGTGTGGTGCAATGAGTATCACCTCTGCTTGTTCCTGCAATATCTTTCTGATGGTTGCTTGCATCAGGGGGAGGGGTGGAAATGCGTATAGCAACCCCTTCGGCCAGTGGCCCTGGAGCGTATCTGCTCTCTCTGCTCCCGGTGACAGGAAGCGGGAGAAGAACCTCGGGAGCTGGGCATTCTTGGGGCTGGTGAATAGGTCCAGCACTGGGTGACCGAACTTCTCTGATGCTTCTCTGAAGAGAGCAGGATGCAGGCCCCACTCCAAGTGGTCTACTGTTGCTCTGCTCAGAAAATCCGCCTGCTGGTTTGCTTCTCCTGATATGTGTTCGGCTCTGATGGATGCTAGGTTGCGCTCTGCCCATGCTCCCAGTAATTGAGCCTTGGTCATGAGGGATTTGGACCGTGTGCCCCCGTCTGTTGACGTGGGCCTTTGCCGCTACATTGTCTGTGAGAACTAGGATGTGCTGGTTCGCCACTGTGTTGTGAAAGTGACGGAGGGCCAGGTGTATGGCCCTGAGCTCTAGCCAGTTTATGTTGTGTCTTAGATCCTTGCTTGACCACTGGCCCTGTGCCAGTTGTGTTTTTAGGTACGCTCCCCAACCGAATAGGCTGGCATCCGTGGTGAGGATGACTCTGGGAGGCTCTTTGAACATGTGTCCCCTTTTTATTGCTGGGGATGACCACCACTGGAGCGATTTTAGGACCCTATGTGGCACCCTTACCCTTTGGTTGGAGGAGCCGATTCCCCTTTTCTGAAACGGAAGCAGGAACCACTGTAGGTCTCTGGAGTGTAATCGTGCCCAGGGCACGATTGCTAGACACGAAATCATCTTTCCCAACAATTGGGACAGTGTGGCCAGTGTGGTAAATTGTTTCTTTCGAATCAGTTTGACTAGAGCTTGAATGCCGCTTTGGCATTCTCGAGAGAGGTAGACTTCGCATTTTTGTGTGTCTATCATGGCTCCCAGATGAAGAAGGCGGGTCGATGGGACCATCTGACTCTTTTTGAAATTTACTGAGAACCCGTGTTCCTGAAGGACTTTTATGGTCAGTGTCAGATCTGACTGTGCCGATTGAACTGACGAGGATTGGATGAGAATGTCGTCCAGGTATCACTGGATGCGTACGGGAATTGTTCGTAGATGTGCTGCGAGTGTTGCCAGTACTTTCGTGAATACTCTGGGAGCCAAAGAAAGTCCATAAGGGCCCTGTACTGAAAATGCTGGCCTGCATGATAGAACCTGAGAAACCTTCGTTGTTCCGGAATTATTGGAATGTGAAGGTAAGCTTCTGTCAGGTCTATGGATGTCAGAAGGTCTCCCCTTCTGACGCCTGCTAGTATTGACTGTAGAGTTTGCATTTTGAACCTTTTGTATGTCAGGTCAGTGTTCAGACTTTTTAAGTCTAGAATTGCTCTCCATCCCCCCGAACTCTTTGGAACTATGAACAGGATGGAGTAGAACCCCTGTCCCTGCTGTTCCTTCTGCACCAGTTCTATAGCCTGGATGTCCAGGAGGTGCTGTATGGCCTTGAGGAGGCTCCTTTTGTTTGGATCCTTGGGTAATTGGCAAGGGATGAAGCGGTTCGGGGGTTTGGAGGTGAATTCCAGTGAGAGGCCGAATCTGATGGTATTTAGGACCCAAAGGTCCCTGGTGGTGGCCTGCCATTTGTTTGCAAAAAGAGCCAGCCTGCCACCAATGGGGGAGTTCTCCCCGCCGTCATTTGGATTTTCTAAAGGGGCGACCCCCCACTCCTCGAAAGGGCCACTTTGACTGGAATTGCTGTCTGAATTTGTCCCTGATACCTGTTCTGTCGCCCTGTCTGTCTGATCTGGGCTGATGGGTATGGGAAAATGAAGTAGGTTCTGGACCTGTTTCTGATCGAAAGGGTTGTCTGCGAGGGAAGGAGGAGACTCTCCTCTCCGTCCTCTTCGATAGGTGTGCCAGGACCTTGCGTTTGTCCTTCTTTTCTATCAAATAAGGGTTGAGGGCCTCGCCCAAAAGAAGGCCGCTCTTGTATGGTGCGGCCGCCAATCGTCACTTTGCCTTAATGTCGGCTCGCCACTGTCTGAGCCACAGTAATCTGCGAGCTGCGGTGTTGGACGCTATAGCCCTGGCACAGTAGTTTGCTGCGTGCAATGATGAATCTGCCATAAATTCTGCGGCCGCCACTAACCTTCTTAGATCACGGTGAGTTCTCTCCTCCTCTGAGGGGATCCTCGCCTGGAGTTGCCGCAGCCAGAGCAACGAAGTCCTGGCAAAAAATGAGTTAGAAATGGCTGCCTTGATTGCCCACGCTGATGCCTGGTGGGATCTGTGGAAGGTGAGCTCCGTCTTTTTATCCTCTGACTTTAGGGCCTCCGCCGCATCCCCAGAAACCGTGGATAGTGAAACAAGGGCTGCTAGAGGTTCGTCTACTGTCGGGACCTCTATTACCTCCGATAAGGCCGGGTCTATGTTGAACAGTTTCTTGTCTGTTGCTCCCATGGGAAGGAAGACCCCCGGAGCCCCCAGATTGTTCTGAATTGAATTGAAGAAAGGAGGGGGACAGGGAATGAATTGTTGCGTGTAAGTGGGCTGTGAAAACACCCTGCTATTGGTATCCTGGCATGCTGAGGGTCCCGCTTGAGAGAGCCTCGGTCTCTTAATCTTTGCGGTGCTGCTGGCCTTGTGGAGTAGGGATTTGAATAGAGAGGGGTTGAAGAGACCCATGAATGGTGGAGGATCTGGGGATATATCATCATCCTCTGACAGACCTTGATCTGTTTGCTCGTAGTCCTCCGCGGGGGACTTCCTGCTTCTGGAGGAACGAGAAGGTGAAATAGATTCCTGGTATGCTGAGGCTTCCTCCTGTGAACAGTAGGACTGACCTCTCGAAGCTACAGACCCGGCTCTGGACCTATGATGTCTTGAAGAGGCCACGGCCTGAACAACTGCCTGAGATATCAGGGATTGTAATTGTTGCGATAACAAGGCTTCCTGATTGGTTTACGTACTGGGCCCTGCTGCTGCGGGTGCATCAGGTGCCCCAGGGCTTTTGGGCCTTTCACTTAGGGGGGATCCCCCTGATTGTACTGTGTCAGCCTCTGTTTCCAGAGGTTCCTGACTAGGCTGCTGCGGGCCAAATATTTCCTCCTCCGTGTAAGCAGGTGGAACTAGGTCGTCTCCTACTGTATTTTGCCTCCTTTCGGCTTTAGAGAATTGCCTTTCCAAGGCCTGATGACGGCGCTTGGCCTCCTTATCTGCTGCCTTGGAGGATCTTTTGCCAGATATTGCTTTGGCCTTAATTCTGTCTGCCGCCTCCTGGTTGGAGGATCTTGGCCTCTTGCGCCTGGGCGGGCTAATGGAGGAGTCCTGTGCTGTTTGGGCAGCATTGGTGTCTGCCATTGGCAGAAGAGATATCTCAGCGCAAGACTGAGAGAAATCTCTATTAAGAGGCACGTTGATGGCCAATATAGACCAGAGAACAATCTGGTATCGCTTGGAAAAAAAAGTTCCTTTGTTGGTGTCAATTAATAATACAGGCACCCGTCGTGCTCTTGTATCAGCCTCTGTTGTGCTGGCAGGAGAAATTCACCTTTGCAGCAGCCAAGTAAATTGTCCTCTCTCTCTCTCTTTTTTTTTTTATTGGTAGGCCCCCTACTGGCCTGTAGTGGCTAGGTAGGAGCTGAGATGTTTTATTCCGATGCAGGAGTTGTATTCAGTGAAGGCGGGACGACACACGCTTCCCTGTCGTCCCCCTCCGCCTTTCCACCGCTCCTGACCCTATTTTGCTAATTCTTGGAAGGAGCTATTTAAATTGCTTGAAGGTTTTCCTTAAGGGAGGTTCATATGAAAAAGCAGGCGCGGTTTAAAAACTTTCTTCCCCCCCCCCGGCTCCGGAGGCCACGTGCGTCCCAAAATGGCACCGGCCTCTTTGTTCAGCCTCCGCGGTTCACTTGTGCGCTCGGGGATCCCTGCGAGCCTATTAGTGCTCCGCTGATCAGCTGGGCTTCGGAGAATCTGCGCGAAGCCCTAGTGACTGTCCGCCGAGCAGCTGTGCCTGGGGGAAGCCACGGGAGTCCTCTGCGCTCTCCGCGGGTCAGCTGGACTGCGGGGAAACCGCGCGGAGTCCCTATCGGTTCTCCGCCGATCAGTTGGCCTGGGGAAGCCTCACGGAGTTGTTCCACTCAGCTGGGAAGCCTGCAAAAGTTTGTAAGGCTACTGTTTTACTGCCTCCCCCCCTCCCCGCTTCAAGGGAATAAGAAAAATAAGTTTTTTAAATACGACCTGATCTTCCGATCCAAGGTGAGTCTAGTTGGGCGAAAGACTAAGTCGAGACTGGGGGGAGGACTCAGGAAGAGGGGCGTGGCAACTTTGGCTGACTTAGTCTACACGGGCAGAAGACAAGCAAAACCCATTGGTGGATTCTCCACTCGTCATGCTGGAGAACACTACATATACCTTGGCCAACAGATCTCAATGGAAGATGATACAATAAAGGAAACTGAACGGCATGTTAAATAAGGATGGTAGGCATTCGGCAAGCTAAGTGTAATTTTCAAGAACAACCTCCCCCTATGCCTGAAGAGAAAAGTTTTCGATCAGTGTGTGCTACCTGCTCTAACATATGCCAGTGAAACATGGACACTAACCTCACAATCGATACAAAAGCTAAGAGTGCCACAAAGAGCCATAGAAAGATACATTACAAGACAAGATAGAAAGACCTGCACATGGATTAGAGAACAAACGGAAGTATATGATATCATCAAGAGAGTAAAATAATTGAAATGGAAATGGGCTGGTCACATAGCAAGAAGAACTGATGGCAGGTGGACCCAGGCTGTCATAGAATGCATTCCACTTGATAAAAAGCATCCACAAAAGATGCTTTTTTTATATGGATCGTATGGATTGTATATATGTATACTAGGTCCCGAATTCATCCTATTACATTAAGGCAAAGGGGCAACTTTGTTATGCTCACTAAATGCTGGATTAGAAATGAGGACACTATGCGTTCCCTTAGGCATATAGCTTTCCATCTTATGCATCATAAACCTGGGAGGTGGGCTTAAAATAATAATAAAAAGCATAATACTGTCGTAAAACACCTAGTGCCCCAACAAAATAATACAACCTTCACATCCAAAAACAATTTTCCAGTCATACACTTCCCCAACACTTGTCAGAAAAGCCAGGTCTTCAGGTCCTTTCAGAAGGCAAGGAGGGTCTGCTTGATGTCAGGGCAAAGGGTGTTCCAAGGCAATTAAGAAGGCATGCTGTACTTCTAGGGCCTGCTACATGGCAACATTTAGGGGATGAGACCTGGCATATAGTCAGTCCTAATAAAGGCTCTCACCTGTGGCCTTGCTCTTCATCTTTTGCCAACAAGTCTCTAAGTGTCCCTTGTGTTGTTTGATCTCCCACAACTCTTTGTTAAGCCAAGGTGCTCTCTGGGATTCACAAACAGAGAGTCCAGACAGGGGCAATCCAATTCCAAGGCCCTCATTATATGCTCATTCCAAGCTTGGACCACAATTGACCAAATACTGATCCAGAGCTTCTGGAAAATCCACAAGCTCCTTCTTGAATTTAACAGGTCCATCAATTGCCAAGGATGGGCCAACTAAATACCTCTCTGCAGTGGGGGGTGGACACAGAGAATTCCAGAACCAAACAGCCAACCACTTCTGGCTAATGGCAAGAAACTTCAAAGTGGTCTCCATGCAGTTATTAGGATCACAAAACATCATTATTAACCTGAAAATTCTCCCCAAACAACTGACATTTCCAATGTTGACTTCAGGTTTAGTAGATACACAGTATTTCTATAATTTATCACATTCTGCAGCTGACATTATTAGGTTTTAACAAAAGTTTCTTGTATTTGTCAGCTAACTATTCACATTTCCTGCTCTTCAGAAATAAGTTTTCTCTGCTATTATATAAGAAACTATTCCCATCAGCAATGAACTAACAAATATAACTTAAATAAGTTTAAAATTTTGCAAGATAAGAAATTTTGTTCTGCTGAACAAACAGCAAGCTCTTAGACAAACTGCTGCATCAGCATCTACTCTAGGTTGCTCTGAGTCATGTGATCCAGGTGCACCTTCATGGCATTCTGTTTCCTGTTCCCTTCCTATGCTCAAGTCCATTTATGTTTTAAGCTACCTCAACTATTCTAAGAAAATAATCTAAGAGGGGAAAAAAGCTAATACAAAAATCAACTTCTTACCTTCCACTCGTGATTCCAAATGCTTATCCAAATCTGCATCTCTTTTCATTGCCTCATCTGAGACCTTAGGAGCATTTGAAAAGCAAACTAGAACAATACTCATGTTATCACGACTTCCCTATATTTGGGGAGGAAAAAAACATTACATAATTGATATGAATGCTTATCCTTTTCACAACCTTAGACTACATGTTTATTCAGTTAAAATATTTTAAAAACTTTCTGTAATTGTTTGTCAGATTCATTTTTAAATTCCAAATTTAATTAGGTAAACTCCCATTAAATTGTTCTACTGACTAAACAGTTTTTAATAAAAAAAAAAGAAAAAAAAAGACAAACTATTTCCATTTCTTGTCTTCAAAATCTTCTCTGGAGGACAGGGAACTTGAGAGAGTTAGACCTGCAGGGCTGAACAAAAGTCCAACTGACTAGGTAGACCTGGTCACCCAACTTTGAATTTTTCTTAAATTTTAGTGCTTAGGAGATATATCCCACACATAAATGAATTCAGAACATCTCATATAATGTATCATTTTGCAGCAATGTTTAATTATTCAAATTGTTATCAATATGATCATGAAGCATCATTTCTACTTTGGTCTGAATAGCTGCATCTTTTTACAAAAGGAAATCAAGGAGCAAGTAATAATCTATATAACTATAATTAAACAAAATGTTATCAACTGTGGACAAGATGGATACATATGAGCTAGAGGATACTGTAATCTTGTGGGTTTATAACTGACTGCACAATCATATCCAAATAATGCTCATAGTTGAGCCTTAACAAAAGTTCAAGTAGGGTTACCGAGCACTACCATTCTCAGTCCAGTGTTACTCTTCATAAATGATTTAGAGCAGCAGCTCCCAACCTTTTCTATACCCCGCACCCCTAGAACGCTTCTGATATATTCTCGCACCCCTTACAAAAATTCAAAATAACGGCAACGAATTATACATATACACTATAATTTTGAAAACCCAAGTTTTTGCACCCCCTGGAATATCGTCTCGCACCCCTGGTTGGGAACCACTGATTTAGAGGGAATGAAAGGAATGCTTAACAAATTTGCACTAAGGCAACTAGCTAATACGTCATAAGATAAAACCATAATTTAATATATACTTAGTTAAGACTGAGCCCTTGCCAAACTCCAGAATGGGGTTTAGCAATGAGAACTGGAAAGGTTTACATCTGGGTAGGAAGTTGCAGATACAGTACATCAATACAGGACTGCAGAGATCCGGATTGGCAGCAGTCTTATAGAAAGGTTCTTAGAACTAGCCAACCACCACCTGAATATCAGCATACAATAAGATGCAACAGGTAGAAGGCTGGTGTAGTCTGGGACTGCATTCACAAAAGTACTGTGTGTAGATGTCAGGTGCTAAAAGAGTTTCCATCTCCTCTGCACTGGACTGATTACACTTGGGACTGTGCCCAGTTTGTTAATTTATATTTATTTATAATTTCAATATTTAAGGCCACATTCTCATCAGTGATTCTGGACAGCATATATTAGTTTAAGAACAATTAATAATTTTTTAAAAGAAAAACAACAACACTGGGATGGCAAACACGTTCTTAATTACTAAATTACATCATGAATAGCAGATACAGACATTATCCTAGCTCAGTGACTATGGAGAGGACAGGAAATGGGGCCATGTGGAATTCAGAGGGGAATGTTGTTCCAAAGAATAGGTATAGTAAAAGAGAAGGGGTAACACACTTTAAAAGAGACATGGAAAAGCTGGAGTGGATTCACAGGATACTTGCTAGAATAAGGGATCTTGAAACCAAGCCCTATGAAGAATTATTAAGAGAGCAGGCAGGTTTAACTTGCTATGGCAGGGATCTACAAAGTATCTGTCTATCTGTCACATGCAAGAGGAAGGAAACTTGGAATGTATTTGTAACTCTGGGCAGTTTACAATCATAAAAATCTATCCATATAGATTGTTTCAGACTCCTCCAATACCAGTGAGTTTTGCACATCCTTAACAAGAATCAACAAGTTGAAATTAAAAGAAAAGGGTTCCAGCTGAATATAGCACTTTCTCAGTGATAAATGTTAAGCAAAGAAAACAGTGTGACAGGTAATCCTTGACTTACAACTTGTTTAATGAGAATTCAAAGTTATGATAGCTTTGGAAAAAGTGCCTCATGACCTATCTTGAAAGTTATGACAATCGCACCATCCATGAGGTTATATGATCATAAATCAGGTGCTTGTTAACGGGCTTGCATTTACAACAGCTGCAGTGACTTAGGGTCACGTGATAGCAGTTTGTGGCCCTCCCAGCTGGTTTCCATCCAACAAGCAAAATTAATTGGGTAAGCTGGATTTCTTTAACAACTGCAATAAAAAATGACCATGAAATCAGGTTTGGTCATGTGATTGCTATAATGGCTTCATCGTCTAGCAACAGAAATTCCTAATTCTGGTTGTAAGTTGAGGATTACCTGTAGTGACAAACTCCCCGTCAACTGAAGTTTTCAACTGGAAGCTAAATAGCAAATTATTGGGATGATTTAGTGGATTTTCTCACTAGCAGGGAATGGATTAGATTGATTTATAGGAGCCCTTATACATTTTATGATTCTTCAAGTCTTAATTTTGTAATATATGAAAGACTGAAATTCATTTAAATAATTTTAGATACTTGAAATATTTGAGTTATTAACATTTTGAAAATCAGGTTCTGCTTTAAAAAACATCAAATATAAAACATCTGCACTACATTCTACTTAAACTAACATTTTTACAAAATTGAAGACTGGATATTATTTGTTTACAAATAATGAGCAATTTGAACATATATATTTCTGTATCATTAATTCTGGAAATTTTAAAGCTTTACAACAGCTATATATGTGCTTTAAATAGTAATGTGACATTTCATTATTATCAAATACAAACCCTGGAAAAAAATCAATGGTAATAATACTGGTTTGAGTGGAGAGGGGAAGAGCTTAAACACTGAAAAGCAAAGCATTTTTTCCCCCTTAAGAAACAATATTGCCCTTGCTTCGTGAAAAGAATCTAGTTTTGGAGTGTTTTAAATATTCCCCTTCAACATTAACTTTTAAGAGTAAATATGAAGTAGGTTGTGAAAAATTTTAAAGTGCTATTATTTGGGTTGTATAAAATACATTGCCAAGCCCAAACAAATAGCAGGTGAATGCTTAGTAAGACGGCATCACACGAAGGCGGCCTCATCATTACCAAATCTATGCTATTTTTAGAATTAATTTTTGTTCAGTTTTAATGGTAAAAGGAACATCCAAAATAATCTTTAGTCTGAAAAGTTTACATACCTTGTGTAAACAGGTATCCACTACCCAATTGCACACTTTTTCCAGATCATCTGATACTTCAAGCCTAGATTTAACAAATTCACAGAGCTCCTCGTTGCTCATTACATCCCAGATTCCATCACAAGCCAAGACAATAAATTCATCCTCTTCAGCTCTTACAATTTCATAAACCTCTGGTTCTGGAGAAACAAGTTGTTCTGTAGGACCTTTGCCATCAACACATTTGTAGTCATAGTCCCCCAGAGCACGAGACACTGCTAATGAGCCATTAACACGCTGAATCATGACACTCCCGCCTGCATTCTGAATTCTCTCCTTCTCCCTTGGATTGCAAGGCTTGTGATCTTGTGTTGAAAAACAGACCTGTCCATTCCTATATAGAACAGCACGTGAATCTCCACAGTTGATAAAATAAATGTGCTCAGGTGAAATCATAACTCCCACTGCTGTTGAGCCACTCCTGTCCATGCCATTTCTGAGGTCTGAAAAATTGCGCATATATTCATCAATTTTCAAAAAGCCAGTTCTGATTCCACTCTTAACATTTTCTACTGAAGGTTCAAGAGCACAGCCAGGCTGTTCTGTTCCCCTGAAGTCTTCATTGTTAGTGATATGTTCTAATAAGTGGTTTGAGCAGTAATTTGCCACACGAGATCCTGCGTGACCATCATAAACAGCAAAGAAAGACCAGTCCTCCAAACCATGAGGAATTCCTACAACAGCTGTGTGAGCATCTTCCATTTCAACTCTCCAGCCTTGCATACTGCTGAGGCCATAACGCAGGCCATTTCCTGCCCCGTGAGCATTATGTTTCTCAGTTTTTGGTTTATCCAAAAATGCACCCATGTTTCCTAATTTATAAAGATATCTGCAAAAGAAAATGTGATCCTGAGTAGAGTATCATAACACAGCACAAAACAAGGAAAAGATACCTGTCCAGCTATGCAAAGTCTGTCTTCAAAACAGTCAAATTATGATAATTATTTCAGACTACTTTGGAAATACAACCTTTTTATAGAATGCACTCTATCAAGACTTGTATTCAGTCCTTACCCATTCCACTTTAAAGAAACAAATGCCTTTCAGCCAGGCTTTCTTAATTAACATTAGTTTTAGCTTTGCAAAAGGAATGTAAAATGTTTGTTTTCGCTGACTAGAGTGTCCAATGGACAAAATAAATAAGCCCAAACCTTGAAATATGTAGTAATCCTTTTGTTATGAAATAATAAAAAATGTACAAATCACAAATCCCATCTTACATTTGCATATCGTATCTGTAAATTTGTAAATTAGTAACTAGTTTTAATATGCATATTTCTTTTACTTGTTCTCCTACTTTAAGTATGTAATAGCAGATACATATATACATATTTCCCAGCTATAGTCAGTAATAGTTATATAGACAAATTTTATGTCATCAGTGTCATCTTAACAGGCAGACTGGCTTAAAACATTCAATTGAGTTACGAACAGAACACAAGCATGTGAACCCATACATAAGAATAAAGATTAAAGCAGTACTCGTGGTAATCTAAAATAGTATTTAGTAGACCAACATCTAGATATAAAGTTGAGACAATTTCCTATTTATAGTACAGCTTTAAAAAAAGAAAGGGGGGGGGAGGAAGACATATCTTGCAGCAACTTAACTATAAGGCTCTTCAAAGCATTGGAAACAGGTGCTTTGTAAATCATGTTAGCATCACAAAGCTATATTCCAAAAATGAAAATAGTTGCAACTTTTATAAGGCCTATGCTGCTGCTTCAAAAGCTGTCCCCAAGTGCCTCTGGAAATATGTATATGCTTTTGGCTGCTTTAATGCTCTGAAGAGAACTGCTTCTCTCACATCAATACATTTTGCAAAATACAGTACTTCTTTCAAATATTGTCTACAATTTCTGAAAACAGTTCATACTTTCCTCCAAAGCCAACATATTTAAAAAGAATCTATAGATCAGACAACTCTGAAGGATATAGTGAACATTTTTTTCCCAAATCAATAGTATAAACTAGATGGCATCTATAATATTCTATAAATCAATGGTGTTTAGAAATCAGAGATCAGTCCCAAATGACCCTCCTCACAGCACCAGCTTACTTACATATACTGAGTTACATAATAGATAGTATTGTTCCTGATTGACAAAAAAAATATCTAAAACTTGGTTAATGTATATGGTGCACAATATAGTTTAACTATCAGACATTACGAACTGCTGTTATACACGTAGCCATTCATTTGGTGACCAAAGTTACAACAGCACTGACAATGACTTGTGATCAGTCAAAACCATCACATCCCTATGGTCACATGATCAAAATTTGGGTAATTGGCAACCAGCATGTATTTACAACAGTTGCACTGTCCCAAGGTTAGGCGATTGCTATTTGCAATCTTCCCAGCCAGCTTCAGACAAGCAAAGTCAATGAGAGAAGCTGGATTTGCTTAACAACCCATGATTCATTTAACTTCATTGATTTGATTAACCATGATGGGAAAAAGGTCATAAAATTGGGTGTGATTAACTGCCTTGCTTAGCAACAGAAATTCTGGCCCCAATTGTAGTTGTAAATTGAGGACTATGTTTTTGTAAATATGAAGCTAATGGACTTCAATAAAAAATGATGCTGAAACTGAAAACTCATAATAAATATTGCAGAGAGTAAGAAAACAGAACATCTTTGGCGTATGCCTGTTCCAAACATAGTCTATTAATACATTAAGTTCCAACAGCTAGACAGAGATCAGTTATGTACTCTATTACATTTAATTAATTATCAAGAAATATTTACCTGTTAACTGTACTTCTGCCAATTTTTGTTCAGTTCTAAAAACTTATGGTTTACATTCCTTCAGCCAACAGGCATAGAACAGATTAAACTTGAAAGCCTTCAAATCATGCAGAATGCAATACTTGCTGTAACTTGGAATTTCCTAGGAGAAGAGATAATATTAATTAGAACATAATATCGCAGAATGAATTTGCAGTTTAGGAATGTATTAAATATTTCATTTTGCTATCCTTATAGTTTCAGACACATACAATGTTACGATTTCTTCCTAAGTCATTGTTAACATGACACCAAAACTTTCAAATACATTTGAACAGGTACGCCCCTGTCACTGTAAAAATAGACTACTCATGGTACAGTTCCCTTCTATGATAGGCTAAAATACCCTTAAAACAATTCAATGAATTAAAGGGTCAATCTAAGTCAAAATATATTGCTAGCTTTAAAATATTTAGGACAGTAGCTTTAGAAGATTTGCAAATAATAAATAACCCAAATGGATGCTTCATTGTGGTAACATTACTGAATTCAAACAGAGAAAATTTTTCTATAATTAGATATTGTATTAATCAGAATAAATATTATATCTGAAAGAAAAAAGTCTCTCTATTTTCCTCCAACCATTTCAAAGCAGATGTAGGAAGGCTTGGAAGAGATGTGGAATTATTTCCTATCCTTTCACAGAAATGCTAACTTATACAACCTGTGTAAAATAAAACAGGTGAATAACCCATTAGGTTACAGTACTGAGCTGCAAAAATCCAGATGATAAATAAAAGTTTTGGTACTTGTTTGCTGCCATGTAGTATTCATCCTGATTTAAGCAACACAGATATACTCTAATCTCTATAGGCTGATAAATTTTGGCTATATGAAGATATGCTACTAAAGTGACAGGGAATAGGAAAATAAGATCAGCAAGCTGTGCAAAAACATTTTCCCATATACTACTGCTGCTTTCTGAGACTACAGATTGTTCCTCCCTTTTTTGCTTACTGACACTGTTATCCACTGCAGCTGCTTTTTACTCTAGACCTAATGCTAATAATTTGCCGGTTAATTTCTGTAGCATGACTAAGACTCCATATACACCCTCAACAATTTGCTATTAAGAAAAAACAGATTTCCTCTTTCCTTTAATTTCATTTTCCACATAAATAACCCTTCCCTCTTATTCCAACCTCCTGGCCTCTGAATGGGTAATTGAGGATTTATCAGCACTCTGAAAAAACTGGGGCTGACAGAAATTAATTCCGTATGATGCTGAATGGAAGAAAGTAAGAGATCTATGGATTTTACCGAGAACAGGGGATAGACCCTTTAATATGTATGTGGTAAAAGATAAACGTTAATATATTCAACAAGGAAAGACTATTAATTATTCTCTCTCTCTCTCTCTCCTCTAAATTGTACTGCCTATATCTAATTAATCTAACTCAAATTTGGTTTCATTTATTTTAATTTAAAGATTTAACTTAAATTCCTCTCCGTTTTTATAGGGGACCCAAGATACTACTTGAAGGCAAAGTACAATTCTTGACACTGAAAAATATGGTGCTTTCTAATCTAAAAAAATAGTTTCAGAGTATTTTCATAAACTGATGATCTGCAAATATACATTCAATATAAATTTCTGTAAGTTTCTGCATTTTTTGCAAAATGCATTATAAATCAAAACAATGCCTAGAGCATAATGCATATATTTCTTTTCCTGCTTTTTCCCCTATTCTATCTATAAAATTTAAAGAGAAATTTAAAATTACAAAAATAGTAAACACATATTGAGCATAGTACGAAGCCTATTTTTGACACAATATACAACAAAACAGAAATTCCAGTTTGTCTAAAAAAATTATCAGAATCAGTCTGTTGGAAAGATCATTTTAGCTATTACATCTAACTCCCTACTGACTGAAGGAATCCAAAGTAAAGCATCCATGATAAAATGGTTGTTTAGCTTCACACAAATACATTCAGTGAACAGGAGTCCAATGTGTTTCTGGGTAATTGTGTCCATTGTCAAACTCTTTTCACAGTTAGGAAGTCTTTTTCACCCTAAGATTTCATCAGGATCTGCCATTCTATAACTTACATCTATTCTATGTCCTGCAATCTGGAATAGCACAAAATAGATCCTGATACTTTTCATTGCAACAACCTTTCAGCTATTAGAAGTGTGCTATCATATCCTCCATCATCTTCTCAAGTCTAACTTCATATATCAGTTCACATGACTTTTTTCACCAATACCAAGCTGTCCTATTATCTGTACTTTGGAGTCTTCTGCGTTTATGAAATTTCATTTTGTTATTTCCAAACCATTCCTTCAATCTCTCAAAATCATTTTAAATTTTGTCTTTATAAAATATTACTTTAGAAGCATTTCTCTCTCAAATGAGTATACTTTTAAATAAACATTCCATTTTAATTATACTCTACTCAATAACTGAATAAATTAAAATTTAATTTAATTAAAAATTAAATGTAAAAATAATAAACTAGTAATGTATCCACTAAATAGTCTTGCTATCCAATTTATTTATTTAGCGTGCAGAATGTCATAGGATATTTGTCAAAATGCTTTAAAGCTTTTTGCACAGCATTTCCCCAAACTATAGGTTAGTCCTGGACTTATGGACTAGTCAATTAACAACTGTGTGAACATCACACAGCACCCCCTCTTTTTGTCCTCTTTAGGGAAATGTTTTGAGATGATTCGATTGCAAAATTTTAGGGTCTTGGGAGAAATAGATCATCTGACCCATTTCAGTCTGGTTTCAGAACAGTCATAGTATAGTTGTCTATGGAGATTCTCAGTCATTCAGGTCATGGTTGTCCCACAGGTGCTTTTCAAAAAGCAACTGGACTTTGTTTTTTCTTTGAAGACATTTCACTTCTCATCCAAGAAGCTTCTTCAGTTCAGTTTAAAGAAAGTCCAGCTGCCTTTTGAAAGCACCTTTGGGACAGTCATAGTATAAACTTCATTATACTTGTTATTGAGCTCGGGCAGAGCAGATAGAGATGGTTGAGAGAGAGAGAGAGATCATGAGATGCCTCTTGCTCTCCCTGTTTAATATCTACATGGAACTACTGAGCAAGATATTTATAAAGTATGTAACAATATCTGGATAGAATCTACTTCATTCTAGATTAAAAGAATTAAAGATCAGAGATTCCATGAATACAACTGCTACATAGTGCTATAGAATCTCAATTATGGTGCTGCACTAGTACAGTTGTTTAGTAATGACAAGATGGAGTCAGCCATTTTAATATTTAGATCTGGCTCATTACAATTTGAGCAAGAAATGAAATAATACACAACTAAAATTGTAATTTATGCAAATGTGCAAAGACACATAATGGTCTAAAGAGAAAATTTGTGTGTCATTCTCTATTCCATTATCCAAATCTGGAGGCTAAGGGTGATCGTCTTTCTACCTTATCATATCAACATTCTAATTTATTCACTGTTTAAAATGCCTGAATGGAACAGAGATCTCAATCCATTCTCCTCTTTAAGAAGGGCAAACTAAGGATTGGTATTCCGGTCTGCAATTCACTCACCAGAAAAGCTTACATTTTTTCTAAGCTCTCTGCTTAGTGATGCTTCCAAATTAAACAACTCCCTTTTTATACTTTCAAGAGCTACTAGAATCCAGATCCTAGGTAACCCTGGTAACAGAAGCTAGCCAGAGTAATGCCTTACGGCACTGGCCAACTTAAATGTGCAGTAAAATACAGGGTAGCTCCTTCTCCCTCAAGTTTCTATTCTGGACTTTGAGTTGCAAAAGGGGTTGGGAGTAAAAGAACAGAAGACAGCCTTTCTGGCAAACTATTTCTCTCTTTCTAATTCTACTTCAGTGTGCTTTTGTTAATTATTACAGTTGCCTATCAGAACATAGAAGCAAATAAGATAAATACTGTGTACTGCTGTTCATACTAAGTATTAAAGATCTCATGGTGAGATGCCTTCATTTCTGACCACACACACACACACACACATATTTATATTTCTTCCCAAAATACAACACAAAAACAGTGCAAAATCAAAGATCACTTAGCAAAGCTTTGCGGCTGTTACATTTCCCAAAACGTTCAGCATGACTCCTACTTCAAAGGTTCTCCCAGGTGTCTTCTACATCCATATGAACACATAAACAACTTTCCTTGGTTTTTTGAGGGGAGGGATAGATTTCTTTACTTTCCTAATTTCTTTCATAATGCTGAAATATATGCTGATTCACAAGTTTATTTTCCAGGAAACCTTATAGTGAACATAGACTCATAGAGCTGGAAGAGTCCTTGGAGGTCTCCTAGTCCAATGCCAGGATGGACAAATGGTTGTCCACTCTTTTCTTGAAAAGCTGCAACAATGAAGCACCTACAACTCTGGGAGGCAAGGTTTGAGTACAGGTGGTCCTTGACTTATGACAATTGAGCCAAAAATGTCTGTTACTTTAGGCAAGACAGTTTGCCACATTTTACGACCTTCCTTGCCTCATTTATTAAGTGAATTACTGCAGTTGTTAATAACATGGTTGTTAAATGAATCTGGCTTCCCCACTGAATTTACTTATCAGAAGATCTCAAAAGGGGATTACATGACCCTGGGACATTGCAATCGTCACAAATATATGCCAGCTGCCAAGCATCTGAATTTTGATCACATGACCATGGGGATGTTGCAACAATATTAAGGGTAAAAATCATCATGTCACTTTTTTCAGTGCCACTGTAACTTTGAATGGTCACTAAATGAATGGTTGTTGAGTATACCTATAATCGTTCTCACTATCAGAAAATTTCTCCTTATTTCCAGGTTGAATACTATATATACACAATATACATATACAAGAAAGGCAGATAATCCATTGCTGTCTTAAAGGCATTTGCCATAAGGCTTTTATTCCCTTCTACTTTGGAAGCCTGCTGATCAGGGTACATTTAGGATCCTGTTACATATATTCCAGCAAATGTTTCATGGATCACCTAGAGGCTTAATAGTTTCCTATTGGTAATCATGTTTAAAATGACTGAGAAGCAGATCTTTGAGGATTGAAAGGGTAAAGAACATGTGTAATTATGAGAAAATATCAAAGTGAGAATATACACATCTGCCTATTTCCACCCTATTGTGAATTAAAAGATTCCCCAACATGTACAAACTAAAACATTAACAGCTATTTCTCTTATAGGGACTTACTTGCCCTTTTCTCAAGGGGATTTGAAAATCAGTTGTTCTTAGTGAGGAACAGTCCATCCACATAGGGACTTTTGTGCTTTCAAAACTACTATTGACATTATGCACCACTGTCTAATGCTGATTAAATCTGTCAGGTTAGGACAGATTTAAGGTTAAGGGAAGCAATCAATGCTTTTGTGAATATAAAGTATATTCCTCTTTGCCTAAAGGAGTCAAGCTCCCTTCCCCTTGTCACAAAAGAGCTCTAATTATAAGTTAGTCTTTTAAAAAATGGTGGCCCCACAATTCTAGATGCATCTAGGTAAAATTTGATTGTCTGGACTCACTTCAACTGGAATTTTGCCCAGGTTATAGTACTGAAACTGCTTTGATTACTTTGGTTGGATGACTTTCATTACAATGGGTGGGGTGGGGCTAGGATGTTGTGTTTAGTTTCTTTTAAAATTATAATCTCCTTAATTGTTTACACAAACTAAAATATGAAATACATGTTCAATACTAAATACTAAATGTATGTGCATTTCAATACATTTGATTCCTGCCTCAATGAACCAACTTCTATAGAATTTGCAAAGAGAAGACAGGACCAGAGTTCAAGTCTTTCACATTAAGATTTAATGCTACTATCTTAATGGTACAAATGCTATCATTAATATAATAACAAAGGATGCTAACCATTAAAATTACTCCTTGCACTGATGCTCTTGGATTTCCAAGTTTATTATAAGGGACATTATCATTCTCAAACAACATTCTACAGATCTGAAACAAAAATATACTGGATATAGTTTGTGTAATCTTAACAGAAAAGTACTTGACTCACTACCTACCTTTTTTGACTGGGGAATTTTGAACTCAAAAGATCTGTTTAGAATTTAAAGCACTTCTTCACAAATTCAGTGTGGCATTTTGTCATATTTTGGTTGCTAGTATCTAAGGTCTATCTTACACAGTTGTAAGAAATGTGCTTAGTTTTTAATATTGTTTATTTGCCAATTACATGTGCATTTAAATCAGAATGTTAAAAATGCTCTGAATTATTTATTGATATTACACTGACAGATCCTCTGTCACCTGGAATGGATTTCGTTTAGTAATTGGTGAAAGAAAAAAAGAGCTATATTTAGCTCACAAAATAGGAAGTCAGGGTTGGAGAGAAAAACTCCTATGAAATCCCTTACAATTCAGCATAGTTATGATCATAAATATCAAATATGTTTATCGACTCCTAAATTTAAAAAATGCTAAATATCAATGCATACAGAATTGACAGGAGCAGTAACATTTACTTTTCCAACTGCAAATCCATTTCTAATTCCAACCTTACTTCGACATAGGAAAGTCACTTCTGTTACATTTTAACAATATATTTTTCTGTTTAAAACTTTTTAACTAGATGGCTACTGAACTCATCTTCAATCATATGATATCTACTAGTTAGAAAATAATAGGTGAAAGCAGACTTAAATCATCAAATTTATTTTCATATTTTAAAAATGTAAAGAGACTTCAGTAAATTATACCAGAATTCTGAACTCTTGTATCAATTTAAACTACAAAAGAAAAGTGAATATTCAGTTAGCCTTAGTATTAAATATTTGTCATAGCTCTCTAATGAAGAGGCGTTGTCTTACCTGAACGCCTTTTCTCAGTATGACAATGGAAAATCCACCAATGGGTTATGCTCATCTTCTGCCCGTGTAGACTAAAGTTGCCACGCCCCTCTTCCTGGGCCCTCCTTCTCAGTTTCAACTGAGGCGAAAGCTATTGGCTATGATTTAATTTTATTATTTCAATTCTTTCCCCACACAGGACCTGACTGGCCCTAAGGGTGAGAGTGGATTCTCCATTGTCATACTGAGAAAAGGCGTTCAGGTAAGACAACACCCCTTCTCCAGTATGACGAGTGGAGAATGCACCAATGGGACTTACCAAAGCCTCACTGTCCCTGTGGGTGGGAAGCCGTCTGGGCCTGTGTCCCACTCTCTGACACTACGCGCTGGAGGATCCTTCTGCCAAAGGAGGCCTCCGCTGACGCAAACATGTCTAATTTGTAGTGTCTTATAAAGGGTGAGGGCGACGCCCACATCACCGCTCTACATATTTCCTCAATCGGTGCTTGAGTTGCCCACGCTGATATTGCAGCGCTGCGGGTGGAATGTGCAGTGATCTGTTTAGGAACTGCTAGGGATTGTCCCTTGTATGCTTCTGTAATGCAATTCCTGATCCACCTGCCTATTGTGGATGCTGTGACCCTTCAGCCCTTGGATTGTGACTGGAAAGCGACAAACAGAGCCTCAGATTTTCGGAAAGGTGCTGTTCGCCTTATATATTGCTTTAGGGCCCTGCGAACATCTAAGGTGTGCCATTTGCGCTCCAATTCATGGGAGGGCTGAGGGCAAAAATCTGACACCACCACCTCCTGCTTTCTATGCAATAAGGAGTTAACTTTGGGAACAAACGAAGGGTCCAGGCATAGGACCACCCTGTCCAGGTGGAAGGTGCATAGATCCTCCCTGATAATGCTGCCCACTCTGAAATATGTCTTGCCGAGGTAACGGCAACCAGGAATGCGACCTTAAGGGTCAGATACTGCAAGGTGCAGGTTCGTATAGGTTCAAATGGTGGGACTGTAATTGCCTGTAGGACCTTAGATAGGTCCCAGGATGGTTATCTGTGCACTACAGGTGGTCTGCTGTTTGTTGCGCCCTTTAAGAAGGATCGCACCACTGGATGTTTGGCCAGTGGTTCAGAGTTACCATATGTGAGGATAGTGGACAGGGCGGCCACCTGTCTACGAATTGTGTTAGGTGCTAGGCCCTTTTCCAGTCCTTCCCACAGATAGTCTAGGACCCTAGGGATGGAAATTTTAAAGGGATCTAGCTGTTGCTTTACGTACCACTTGTAATAGTTTTTCCAAGTGGAGTCGTAAATTCTGTTAGTCGTAGGCCTTCCTGAGGCCTGTATTGTTCTGATGACCCCCTGCGAGTAGGCCTCCCCTTCTAGGAGGCTCCGTTCAAATGCCAGGCGGCTAGTTGAAGCCACTGTGGCTCTGGATGTTGTAGGGTCCCCTGACTGAGTGATATTTTGTCGTGTGGAATCCTCCATGGAGGAGAAATGAAAAGACTTATGAGGTCGGCAAACCACGGCCGTCTCGGCCAGTGTGGTGCAATGAGTATCACCTCTGCTTGTTCCTACAATACCTTCCTGATGGTTGCTTGCATCAGGGGGAGGGGTGGAAATGCGAATAGTAGCCCCTTTGGCCAGTGGCCTTGCAGTGCATCTGTTCTCTCTGCTCCTGGTGACGGAAAGCGGGAGAAGAATCTCGGGAGCTGGGCGTTCCTGGAGCTGGCGAATAGATCCAGCACTGGTTGACCGAACCTCTCTGATGCTTCTCTGAAGAGAGCAGGATGCAGGCTCCACTCCGAGTGGTCCACTGTTGCTCTGCTGAGAGAATCCGCCTGCTGATTTGCTTCTCCTGATATGTGTTCGGCCTTGATGGATGCTAGGTTGGTCTCTGCCCATGCTCCCAGCAATTGAGCCTCGTGCATGAGGGCTTTGGACCGTGTGCCCCCCTGTCTGTTGACGTGGGCCTTTGCCGCTATATTGTCCGTGAGAACTAGGACGTGATGATTCGCCACTGTGTTGTGAAAGTGACGGAGGGCCAGATGTATGGCCCTGAGCTCTAGCCAGTTTATGTTGTGTTTTAGGTCCCTGTTTGACCACTGGCCCTGTGCCAGTTGTGTTTTTAGGTGTGCTCCCCAACCAAATAGGCTGGCATCCGTGGTGAGGATGACCCTTGGGGGTTCCTTGAACAAGTGTCCCCTTTTTATTGCTGTGGACGACCACCACTGGAGCGATTTTAGGACCCCTTACCTTTCGGTTGGAGGAGCCTATTCCCCTCTTTTGGAACGGAAGCAGGAACCACTGTAGGTCTCTGGAGTGTAGCTATGCCCATGGCACGATCTCTAGACACGAAATCATCTTTCCCAGTAATTGGGATAGTGTAGCCAGTGTGGTAACACACTTTTTTCGAATTAGTTTGACCAAGGCTCGAATGCCACTTTGGCGTTCTTGAGAGAGGTAGACCTGGCATCTTTGTGTGTCTATTATGGCTCCCAGATGAAGAAGACTGGTTGAAGGGACCGACTCTTTTTGAAGTTTACAGAGAACTCGTGCTCCTGAAGCAGCCTTATGGTCAGTGCCACGTCTGACTGTGCCGCTTGAACTGACGCAGAGTGGATTAGAATGTCATCCAGGTAGCACTGGATGCGTACTGGAATTGTTCGTAGATGTGCTGTGAGTGTTGCCAGTACTTTCATGAATAGTCTGGGAGCCGAAGAAAGTCCAAATGGAAAGGCCCTGTACTGAAAATGTTGGCCTGCGTGATAGAACCTGAGAAACCTTCGGTGTTCCAGAATTATTGGAATGTGCAGGTAAGCTTCTGTCAGGTCTATGGAAGTTAGAAGGTCTCCCCTTCTTACGCCTGCCAGTATTGACTTTAGAGTTTGCATGTTGAACCCTTTGTATGTCAGGTCAGTGTTCAGACTTTTTAAGTCTAGAATTGCCCTCCACCCCCCGAACTCTTTGGAGCTATGAACAGGATGGAGTAGAACCCCTGTCCCTGCTGTTCCTTCTGCACCAGTTCTATAGCCTGGATGCCCAGGAGGTGCTGTATGGCCTCCCTGAGGAGACTCCTCTTGGTTGGATCCTTGGGTAATTGGCAAGGAATGAAGCGATTCGGGGGTTTGGAGGAGAATTCCAGTGAGAGGCCAAATCTGATGGTATTTAAGACCCAGAGGTCCGTGGTGGTGGCCTGCCATCTGTCTGCGAAGAGAGTTAGCCTGCCACCAATGGGGAAGGTCTCCCCGCCGTCATTTGGATTTTCTAAAGGGGCAGCCTCCCGCACCTCGAAAGGGGCGCTTCGACTGGAATTGCTGTCTAAACCTGTCCCTGTTACCTGATCTGTCACCCTGACGGTCTGATCTAGGCTGATAGGTATGGGGAAATGAGGCAGGTTCTTGGCCTGCCTCTGCACGAAAGGGCTGTCTGCGAGGGTATGAGGGAACTCTCCCCTCCGTCCTCGATAGGTGGGCCAGGACCTTTCATTTGTCTCTGTTTTCTGTCAGATAAGGGTTAAGGGCCTCGCCAAATAGTAGGCCACTCTTGTATGGTGCGGCCGCCAATCGCCCCTTTGCCTTAATGTCGGCTCGCCACTGTCTGAGCCACAGTAATCTGCGAGCTGCGGTGTTGGACGCTATTGCCCTGGCTGAATAGTTTGCTGCGTGCAATGAGGAATCTGCCATGTATTCCGCTGCCGCCACTAACCTTTTAAAATCATGGAGGGTTCTCTCCTCCTCTGGGGAGATCCTCGCCTGGAGTTGGCGTAGCCAGAGCAATGTAGTTCTGGCGAAGAAGGAAGTGGAGATGGCTGCCTTGATTGCATACGCTGATGCCTGGTGTGCCCTGCGGAAGGTGAGTTCCACCTTCTTATCCTCTGACTTGAGGGCCTCTGCCGCATCCCCGGAAACCGTGGATGGTGAAATCATGGTTGTTAAGAGGCTCGTCTACTGTCGGGATCTCTATCACCTCTGACAATGCCGGATCTATGTTGAACAGCTTTTTGTCTGTCCCCCCCCATTGGGATGAAGGCCCCCGGCGTCCCCAGGTTATTCTGGATTGAATCAAAGAAGAGAGGGGGACAGGGGATAAATTGCTGTGTGTAGGTGGGTTGTGAGAACACCCTGCTGTTAGTATCCTGGCCTGTTAAGGGATCCTCTTGTGGGAGCCTCGGCCTCTTAAATCTTTGCTGTGCTGCTGGCCTTGTGGAGCAGAGATTTAAATAGAGACGGGTTGAAAAGACCCAGAAATGGAGGAGGATCTGGGGATATATCATCATCCTCTGACAGCCCCTGATCCGTTAGTTCATAGTCCTCCGCAGGAGACTTCCTGCTTCTGGAAGAACGGGAAGGGGAGACTGATTCCTGGTAAACTGAGGCTTCTTCCTGTGAGAGGCAGGAACATGCTCTTGAAACAACGGACCTAGCTCTGGATCTATGGTGTCTGGAAGAAGCTATGCCCTGTGCAACGGCCTGTGATATCAGGAATTGCAAGCGCTCCTCTGAGGCACTATGCCCTGCCACAGCCTGTGCCTCGGGCGTTCCCGTGCTCTCGTGTCCCTCGCTTCGAGGGGATCTGTCTGTATCTGCATTGGCCTCCGGTCCCGGAGGTTCCTGAGCAGACTGCTGCGGGCCAAATATTTGCTCCTCCGTGTAAGCAGGTGAATCGTCTCCTGCTGTATTTTGTCTCTTCTCTGCTCTAGAAAATTCCTTTTCCAAAGCCAGGTGGCGACGCTTGGCCTCCTTTCCCGCTGTCTTTGAGGATCTCTTGCCAGCTATTGCTTTGGCCTTGATCCTGCCCGCTGCCTCCTGTTTGGAGGATCTGGGTCTCTTGCATCCAGGAGGACTGTTGGAGGAGCCCTGTGTTGTCTGGGCCGCATTGTTGTCTGCCATTGGCAGAAGAGATATCTCAGCTCAAGACTGAGAGAAATCTCTGAAAAGGGAGGCTTGTTGATTGGCCGGTGTAGGCCAGAGAGCAATCAGATATTGATTTAGATCAGTCTCTTTGTTAGTGTCAATAATGGTGCAAGCACCTTTGCGCTCTTTGGGTCGCCTCTGTTGTATGCTAGCAGGGGAATCTGCCTCCTGCAGTAGCCAAGCAATTGTCTCTTGCTTCTCCCCTTATTTTTTTTTTATATATAAAAGGTAGGCCCCCTATTAAGCCGGTTGTAGGCTAGATAGGAGCAAAAAAAAGGTCTTAATCCGGTGCTGGAGTTGTTTTGTGGGCGGGCAGGATAGAGCGTGCTCTCCTGCCTTACCCTCCCTTAACTACTCCGAAACTATCCCCAAATTCTGGAGAAAGGTACTCTAAGATCCTTAGAGGCTGCCTGCTATGCTCGTGCTGTTTTAAATCAGGCGCCTCTAGGAGGGGAAACAAAGGGCAAATCTTCCTATTCGGCTCCGGAGGCCACGTGCGTCCAAAATGGCGGCGGACTCTTTGTTTAGCCTCCGCTGTTCCTGGAAGCCGCGCGGAGCTTGATTTTAGCTCCGCCGCTCAGCTGAGCTACGGGGAATATGCGTGGAGCCCCAGCGATTCTCTGCCGCTCAGGTGAGTCTGGGGGAAGCCGCAGGCACCTTTGCGCTCTCCGCGGATCAGCTGTGCTGCGGGTGAAGCCGCGCGGAACTCCTCTTGGCTTTCCGGCAATCAGCTGGCCTTGGGGAGCTTCGCGGAGCTTTTCCGCTTGCCTGTGACTTTTAAAAAACAAGGCTGCTGATTACTGCTTCCCCCTCCCCAGTACTGAATAAAACAGTAAAAATATTATTTCTAAATACGGCCTGATCTGACGATCAAAGATGAGTCTAGTTGGGCGAAAGACTAAGTCGAAAACTGGGAAGGAGGGCCCAGGAAGAGGGGCGTGGCAACTTGGCTGACTTAGTCTACACGGGCAGAAGACGAGCATAACCCATTGGTGGATTCTCCACTCGTCATACTGGAGAATATGCTGGAAAAGGATTTAGAATGAAGATGTTATGCAGAACTGCCCAAAGATACAAGTGGCTGCTGTTTAAGATAAAGCTCTTTGAGTAAACAGAGAGCTATTTCAATGTTCCGATAGAAGAGAACGATGGTGCTACCTAGTTGGGTAGTGAACAAACAATCAAGTTCAGAGAACACCAAGGACTCCACTATGTATACAATAAACATTTCTAGACTGAGCTGAATTCTGAAACTTAGTGATGCTGACATTTCCACTTCATCAAATTTTGAGCCAATATAATAATTCTAATATAGAACTCTTGCAATATTTTTTTTAAAAAAGCAAAACCCATTTTTCTGATGAGAAATAACTCCAGCATCGTAACTTTATTGCATAACACGTGACACATCCAAGATCAGCTGAAATCCATAATCAGCAATGCTTGAGTTGTATAACACCTCAGATAGTAATCCAAAGTAAATGATACAGTAATATCTACACTATCATAAGATTTGGGCTTGGCTTGAGGGATTTGTTTTTCCAAGAAAGATCAGTACTACTTACAAGTAAAGAAATAACCAAAGTTATACAATTAGTGCATAATATATTACAGAGGAATTAACATAAAAATAAAATACATTTTTATTTTTAATAAAATCAAAAAGGGTTTTAAAGAATCCATCCATCCATCCATCCATCCATCCATCCATCCATCTATTTTCTAAACCACCCATTTCCCTCAGAGATGTTTTTAATCTGAGTTAAATGCCAATATTTCCATAACTGTATTATGTAAAGATACACCTACCAAAAAGGGAGGGGGGGAAGAAAACTATAAAAACATTACGAGTAAATATTTAATTACTACCCTGAGAGATTTTTACCTTTTATTTAAGGACATGATTTATCCAAAATAATAATCCTTTCTCACTTCACAGTAATCACACCCTATTACTATTTTATTGAACTGAGTTCCAGAAAATTAATCAGGTATGTTTGCTTTAAGATAGCTGTATTCTTGAAAAGTCTTCGTTTCCCTTTTCTCACACTTTTACTGAATTTAATTTTAAAGAAGCTTTCTGCTTCATGTTATCATTTGTACAGCTATAGTACAACACTACATATTAAAGCCGCTATCTATAGGATTATATAGAATCCTTTGTTCTATATTTTTTTATTTATTTCCAAAGTTAAAATACAGAATAAAAAAAAAGAATTACAATACAAAAACAGAGAAACAAACAACTGTATAAAACAAAATATCAAGCTTATAGACAAAATGTCCCCTCTGGTTGAACACCGATAAATATATTTAAGCAAGAAGAATTATTCCCATTCCCCTTGCAAAACAGATCACCAATTTATAAATGCAAAATATTTGCAAAATTGTTATATAACATTAAAAAATATCACAATTGTAGAAATCTATTACCAATCAACCAGTTTGACCTACCATGTATCTACTATAAAAAAAGTTAACAGGCAGTCCCAACCATGACCTCAGAGACCTCTGTTAACAATCTATTATTGTATTTAACTCACAGAAAGTCCACAAGCAGCTTCTATTCTCTCATAAACTCACTACTCCATTGTCTCCAAACCATCCAGGATCAAATACCATCAACTGATCATGATATTAAAAACAGCTCCTAGTTTATTAGCTCTTGAGGTTGATAATTCCAAGCAGTTACACTACTAGGACATGAAGGGAGCATCAGGTCTGCAGAAACTAACATTTTAAGATAAAATGGCACTAACATGATAATGGCACTAACAGATATTCAAAATGTGACACTATAGTGCCAAGATAAACAACCAGGAATTTTTAATTAAGACAGCACATTCTTTATAGTGGAATTTTAAGAAGCAAGGAGTATCACTGTAAATTGACTTGTAAATGTAATACAGGGACTTAAAATAATGAATTTACATAAAGTTTTCTTATCCATCAGAAATACAGACCAAAGGCAAGAGATGTAAGAATTCAGAGTAAAATAAAAGATTTCATGAGGAAGAAAGTATTGCTATACAGAAATAAAAAATAAAAACACGCCAATTAAAACATTCTAGTCTAGAGAAATTAGGTGCTCCTAATTTATTCAATAAAAAGACTATGTCCTCTTAGCAAATATTGGCATGTCTATGTGGGATCATTTATTGAAAATAAAATGTTAATAAAAATTGCAATTCTCTGCTTTTAGATCTGTGCCTTTGAAAATATATAGCTGCTTGAGAAAATTTGCCAAATGATTTCAACTCTTTGTAATATTTAAACAAGGCTTTTCTCTTCCCTCCCAATTCAACTTTTTCCCTCATCTATTTCCATCCACTTTTATTCCCATTTTCCTTTTTTTTCTCAGTGCATTTCTCCTTCCCTCCCATGTTTCTTGCTGTTTTTGCTGCAGACTGTGTGCGTTAACTAGCACTAGATGTCACAAGCACATTACATTTGTGATCAGATCTTGTGACAGCCACTAGTAAACTTCCAGCTGCATTTTAAAGTGTTAGCATTAGTCTTTAAAGTCCTATCTGCCAAAGTATCAAGGTGTCATTGCCTTTTCCAACTAGAACAGACACATGGAGGAAAATGCATGTAATTCCTCACTATTAAGACACAGTTGCCTTTTCTGAAACTGGTTAATAGAAAGTTAGCCTGCAAGGTTTTTTAATTAGGATATAGATACTAACAAAGGGTGTTTTATATATTGCACCACTTAACTATGACTGTTGATTTTAACTATTTGTATTATTATTGAACTATACCATAGATATCTAACAGTTTGTATATTGCCAAGTGATATGACTGGAGTGATGTACATTCTTTTTATTTTTTTAAGGTAAACATTTGCACACATTATGTATGCATATTACTAAGTGGTCACCTGCACAGATGGATAGTAGGGCATCTCTATTGTTTTCAGCTGAAATTGGCAATTTTGAATTTAACAACTTTAGCATTACAGTTAGCATTACTTAATGGCCATTTAAAGTTATGATGGATGTCCCCAGAACTATTTACAACCTGTTTTCAGAGTTATGATGGCCACACACACTCCTGCGATCATGTGATCACATTTTGGGTGCTTGGCAACAGCTCACCTTTATTGCTCTTTCTAGTGTCTCAGAGTCACATGACCACAATTTCCAGCAAAAAAACATCCATTGAGGAAAATGGATTTGCTTAATGTGGCATTCAACTAACAACTGCAGTGTTCGCTTAACAATCATTGTTAAAAATGATTGTAACTTCAAATCTAATCACATGATGCTTGATTTACAACTGCAACAACTTATGACTATAATTCTGAGCTCAATTACAGTCATAAATCAAGAACTACATGTATAGGTAGTTTTCGACTTACAATCACGATTGGGACCAAACTTTCTGTCCTAAGTCATAGCAGACATTGGTTGAGACGGGGCGTTGTCTTACCTGAACACCTTTTCTCAGCATGACGATGGAGAATCCACAGATGGGTTGATCTTGCCTTTCTGCCCTAGAGACTAAGTCAATCAACCTTTGCCATGCCTCTTCCTCCGGCTAGGAATCCCCAGTCACGACGAAGGCGCAGCCGTTGATGATATTTTAAGGTGGTGGCTCAAACTCCCCTGACACAGGACAGGATGGACCCTAGGGCGGGGAGTGGATTCTCCATCATCACACTGAGAAAAGGCGTTCAGGTAAGACAACGTCCCTTCTCCAGCATGACAAATGGAGAATCCACAGATGGGACATACCAAAGCCTCACTGTCCCTATGGGCGGGAAGAAGTCTGGGCCTGTGTCCCACTATCTGTTACTACTCTTTGGAGAACTCTCCTGCCAAATGAGGCATCTGCTGAGGCGAACTTATCTAAGTTATAATGCCTCACAAATGGGGAAGGCGACGACCACGTCGCTGCCTTGCATATCTCTTTGATTGATGCCTGTGTCGCCCACGCCACTGAAGTTGCAGCACTGCGAGTGGAGTGTGCGGTGATTCGTCTTGGAACTGGCAAGGAGTGCGTCTGGTACGCCCCTGCTATGCAAACCCTAATCCATCTGGCGATAGTAGAGGCAGTCACCTTCTGACCCATTGAGGAGGGCTGGAATGAAACGAAGAGAGCTTCAGATTTGCGAAAAGAGGCAGTTCGCTTAATATAGCGATGCAAGGCTCTGCGAATGTCCAAGGTGTGCCATTTACGTCCCAAATCATGGGACGGCTCAGGACAAAAATCTGGCAGCACAATCTCCTGCGCCCTGTGAAACAATGAGTTGATTTTGGGGATGAAGGAGGGGTCTAGCGTAGGACCACCCTGTCGTTATGAAAAATACATGTTATCTCTAATTGAAAGAGCTGCCAATTCCGAGATGCGCCTAGCCGATGTGACGGCTACTAGGAAGGCGACCTTGAGTGTCAAGAACCGTAGAGTGGAGGTTCTGACAGGCTCAAATGGAGGTGAAGTGAGAGCCTGTAAGACCTTGGACAGGTCCCAAGAGGGATATCTGTGAACCACGGGCGGTTTGCTGTTGATTGTTCTCCAGACAAAGGAACTTACCATGGGGTGTAGAGCCAAGGGCTCTGAGTTGCCATATGTGAGCACCGTGGACAGGGCAGCAACTTGTCTGCGGATTGTGTTGGATGCTAAACCCTTCTTAAGTCCCTCCCGTAAATAATCCAAAATTCTTGGAACAAGAATTGTAGCTGGATCTAATTGCTGTCTCCCACACCAGTTACAGAAATTCTTCCATGAGGAATCATAGATTCTAGTAGTTGCAGGCCTTCTTGAAGCCTGAATCATGGTAATCACGTCTGATGAGTAGGTCTCTTTTGTTAGGAGTCTCCTTTCAAATGCCAGGCGGTTAGCTGGAGCCACTGAGGCTCTGGGTGTTGTAGAACCCCCTGGCTGAGGGAGATTCGATCTTGGGGTATCCTCCACGGAGGAGAGATCGAGAGACCTACGAGGTCGGCATACCATGGCCGTCTTGGCCAGTGGGGAGCAATGAGTATCACCTCTGCCCATTCCTGCAGTATCTTCTGGATAACTGCCTGGATCAGAGGGAGAGGAGGGAACGCATACAGGAGCTCTCTGGGCCATGGGCTGCGGAGGGCATCTACCCTTTCCGCCCCTGGAGACGGAACCGGGAGAAGAATCTCGGGAGCTGGGAATTTGCCGGGGTAGCGAACAAATCCAGTACTGGATGACCGAACCTCTCCGATATCTCCCTGAAGAGATCCGGGTGCAGGCACCACTGGGAATGGTCCACTGTGGCCCTGCTCAAGAAATCTGCTTGCCGGTTCGTCTCTCCCGAGATGTGCTCCGCCTTGAGGGATGAGAGTTTGGTCTCTGCCCAGGTTCCTAATAATTGAGCCTCGGCCATGAGGGACCTGGAGTGGGTACCCCCTTGTCTGTTGATATGGGCTTTCGCCGCCACGTTGTCTGTGAGGACTAGAACGTGTTGCCTTGCCACTGTGTTGCGCAAGTGTCGTAGAGCCAGATGTATAGTTCTCAGCTCCAACCAGTTTATCTGACCAGGACCACCGACCCTGGGCCAACTGGAATTACAGGTGAACAAGCTGGCATCCGATGTTAGGATGAGTGGGTTGGGCTCCTTGAATAAGGTTCCCCTGGCTGGGGAGACCCACCACTGGAGGAATTACAGGGTCTGTGACGGGACCCGTACCTTGTGGTTGGAGGAACTGGTGCCCAGTCCCTGGAATGGGAGCAAGAACCATGGAGGATTCTGGAGTGGAGCCGAGCCCAAGGAACTACTGCTATGCAGGAAACCATCTTTCCCAGCAGTTGAGAAAGGATTGCTAGGGTGACTACTCGCTCCCTTTTGAATCTGGGTGACTAGGGATCGGATACTGTCCCGACGTTCCTGAAACATGTAAACCTCGCACTTCCTTGTATCTATCACCGTGCCCAGGTGAAGGAAGCGGGTGGAAGGAACTATCTGGCTTTTCTGAAAATTTACTGAAAACCTGTGGTCCTGGAGGGTCTTTATGGACAATGCTAGATCTGACTGAGCCAATTGCACTGAGAAGGATTGAATGAGGATGTCATCCAGATAGCACTGGACCCTTCCTTCCCGGACACCGGAAATTCCTCAGGTTCTGCTACGCAGGCCACCATTTTCAGTACAGAGCTCTACCATTCGGCCTGTCATCGGCCCCCAGAGCATTCACAAGGGTCCTGGCGGCGCTGGCCGCGCATCTGAGGACCATTCTGATGTCTGCTAATATGGATTGGAGCATTTGCATTTTGAACTTCTTGTATGCCAAATGGACATTTACTGTTCTGCCGGTACCGGTTGTATGGCCTGGATCTCCAGGAGATGTCGAATGGCCTCTTTCATGAGGCTTCTTTTGACCGGATTTTTGGATGATGGGCAAGAGACGAAATGCCTCGGGGGGGTTGAGGACCCAGAAATCCGTAGTGGTGTTCTCCCATTTGTGTGCAAAGAGAGCCAACCTGCCCCCCTGTGGGAGAGGCACCTTTACTGTCATTTGAACCTTCTGAAAGGACGGCCTCCCGCGCCTCGAAAGGGCCGTTTGGCCTGAAACTGCTGTCTGGGTCTGTCCCTGTTACCGGATCTGTCTTGGTTCTCAATCAGATAAGGGTTTAGTGCCTCTCCAAATAACTGGCCTCCCTCTGACCGTGTGCAACAATGAGTCAGCCATGTATTCTGATGCAGCCACTGATTTGTTTAAATCTTGGTGCATCCGTACCTCTTTTCGTGGGACCCTAGCCTGTAACTGGCGAAGCCAGAGGAGTGAAATTCTGGCAAAAAAAGGAAGTTGATGATGCTGAGGCTTGATGGGTCCTGCAGAAAATAAGCTCCGCTTTCTTATCCTCTGACTCCAGAACCTCCGCTATATGCCCAGACACAGTGAAGGAGGAAACCAATGGTGCTAAGGGCTCATCTACAGTGGGGACTGCTAGCACCCCTGACAGTGCTGGAGCCATATTAAGTAAGTTTTTATCAGTCCCCCCCCCCCGGGATGGAAAAGTACCTGGCGTTCCCCATTGTCTTTGGACTACATTGAGGAAAAGGGGAGGACAGGGAATGTCCTGTTGGGGTTGTAAAAAGACCTTACTGGTAGGTCCCTGGCTGGTGGGAGGTTCCGCCTGAGGGACACCTTCAGGACCAAGTTGAGCAGTGCTCCTGGCCTTGTGAAGTAAGGATTTAAAGAGGACCGGATTAAACTGGCCTATGAAAGGAGGGGGATCAGGAGATAAGTCCTCATCTTCTGACATCCCCAGCTCTCTCTGCTCCTCGTCCCCTATGAACGACATTCTACTCCTGGAGGAATGAGAGGGAGAAACTGACCCTTGGTATGCGGCTGTTTCCGCCTGGGATCCTTCATGTTATCGACTCAGGTTGAGCTGTCTGGTGTAGGGTCGAAGCTACGCCTTGGGCAGTAGCCTGAGAAATCAGAAAGTGCATTCGTTCTGATAGATCTGTCTCCTGAGCCTCTGGAGGGCGAAGCCCTGCCGCTGTAGGAGTGCACGTGGCCTCTGGGCCCAGAGGTCTAGCTGTACTCGGAGGAATAGGGATCTGAAGGCCAAGCCCCTCACTGGAAAGGGGAACCATCTCCACCTGTTCTGCCATGGGAAAAATGAACTGACCTGTTTCCCCTTCTGGAGACCAGGCACTTGGAGCAGCAGAGGTTGAAGGAGCTTGTTGAGGGTCAAAAACCGATCTTCCATGGGAACAGAAGTAATCTGACCAACCTTTGCATCTTTCTCTTGCTTTGCAGCTTTGGAGAATTGTTTCTCCAATGCCTGGTGCCTCCTGCTGCTTCTTTCTCGGCAGTTTTAGAAGACCTTTTGCCAGAGATAGCTTTAGATCTGAATTTCCCAGCAGCCTCCTGCTTGGCTGATCTGGATTTCTTGTGCCTAGAAGGACTGTTGGAGGCACCTTGAGATCTCTGAGCTTCTGTAGTTTTATCTGCCATTGCAAAATCAGAGATATCACAGTAATGGCAATCTCAATGTGTTTGCAACAGAGAGGTGATCCCAGTAGCAAGAAGCCAAGTTGTGGCTAGAAGTGGTGCGGCACAACCAACTTAATGGGATAGCCAGCACACACACAATCCTGGTAGTGGCGGCACAACCAACTTAATGGGGTAGCCAGAACACTTATAATCCTGTTAGTGGCGGCAAGAACAACTTAATGGGGTAGCCAGCACACTTAGGATCCAGTTAGTGGTGGCAAGACCAACTTAATGGGGTAGCCAGCACACTAATGATCCTGTTAGTGGCGGCAAGACCAACTTAATGGGGTAGCCAGCGAACTTATGATCCTGTTAGTGGCGGCAAGACCAACTTAATGTGGTAGCCAGCACACTGATAATTTTGTTAGTGGCGGCAAGACCAACTTAATGGGGTAGCCAGCACACTTATAAGCAGTGAATCCACAGATGGGAAGAGGCGCTGAAAATGGCGGCAGTTAAAGCGGGCCCTCAGCCACGCCCTGAAGTCTTTGGAAATTGCCTGACCGATTGAGGACTTCTGTAATGACTGGGAGGCGGGAGGCTGTTGTTGTTGCCTCTAATTGTAATAGGAGCTGCCAAGGAACCTGGAATTGGAGAAGCAGCACCCTCAAAATGCCTCTCCTTAATTCTGACCTTCTGGAATGGCCTGAAAGTGTTTGTAAGGCTTTCAAAATGGCGGCCGCTAGTAAGCGACCTCCTGCTCCGTCGATATCTGAATTAAGAAATGTGACAGCTGCTTCTATGGCTGGGCTAATAAGAGTGCTGACAGAATTCTGACCAAAATTGACTCTATTTGAGTCTAAACGGCCCTCGCTAGAAGGGAGAGTGCCCCCCCACCTAGGAACAGTAAAAGTGGCGATCAAAATGGTGACCGCTGCACTTCTGCCCTGCCTGGAAGCTATAAACAGTTCGAGGCTTCAGCCAAAACCTGCAAAAACGCTCTTAGTTTCAGCGGTTTGAAACGAAGCGTTGATATCAACGCAGAGAAGGGAAGGGAAGGGAAAGGTACAACCTGTGAAAATCCAACAGTTTTGCCTGCTAGAAACAAGAGCCAATCTTCACCATGTCTCTCTTGGGCTAAGTCTAAGTCATGACTGGGGATTCCTAGCCGGAGGAAGAGGCGTGGCAAAGGTTGATTGACTTAGTCTCTAGGGCAGAAAGGCAAGATCAACCCATCTGTGGATTCTCCATTCATCATGCTGGAGAAAGATTCACTTTCTCCAAAGAGGCATGAAAAGTCATTAAATGAATGGTGATAAATCGAGTACTACATGTACACATGATTTTGTCTGTGTTTCTAACCCTTTTCTATTTACTCTTCTTTGGGGGAAGTTTTCTTTTTCCTCTGAGATAAAAACAATAAATTTATATTATGATTTTATTTAGCCAAACATTTTTAGATCACATTATAATGTGCAGCCCTCACAAGACAACTTGAGATAATTAAAACATGAAATGGTGTCACATACAGGCCCCCAGGACATTCAAAGGATTATGATAGCATTCTGGTTGAGGAGAGAACCCAGATGGCAATGAAAGGAGAGATTTTAATCAACATGCCAGATGTTAAGTGGAATCTTTCAAATGCACTTAAAAGCAGGAGCAGGAATATGTTAGAGACATTAAAAGGTGCTTCTCTAAAACAATTAGTAAAATGCCCAACAAGAGGCATATTCTAGAACTAGTTTTGACAAATAGGGATTGATTACCAGAAGTTGAGGTGGGAGAAAATTTAGGTTCTAGTGATCACCAATGCCTTTGGTTTAACATTAAAACTAATACAGCATACACTAAAACTAAAGTTTTATAGACTTGAAGCGGACAACTTTTACCAAAATGGGAGATTATCTAAAATATAAAGTGGCATAAAGTGATAGGATGGCATAAAGTGATAGGAGTCAGTGCTCAGTGTACGCTGATAAAATTTGCCATCCTGGGTGCAACTGAGGCTCGTTAGTAAAAACAAAAGACAAACCCACTCTGGTTTACAGCAGATATACATAGGATAGTAAAGGAGAAAAAATCAGCAGATATATAAAAATAAAAATAACAGAAATGTAGGTATATAAGAAGCTACAGAGGGAAGTCAAACAAGTTATTAGTGCAACTAAAAAGTGCAGAAATAAGAGGAACTGGCTAAATCTATTAAAAAGGGGGGACAAAACCTTTTTAGTTACATTAGCAACAAACTGTGTAATCACTAAAATCAAAGATTTAAACAATTCTTAGGTTAAGCGAGACCTGGCTGTACCAAACCATCCAATCAAATTCTTCTGCTCAGTCTTTTCAAAAGCAGATGCCAATAACAAAAACAAATTGGAGGACCATATTAGTCATAGCAGTGCAGGTTCTTTTCCAAGGTTTTTAGAGGTGGAGGTAGCAGATGAGTCCAGATGGTATTCATCCCAGTGTTCTGAGAGAACGTCTAGGTGGGCTCGCTGGACCATTAACTGATCTGTTTAACCAGTCTCTCCTAATAGGTGAAGTTGCCCAGGACTGGCAAACAGCTAATTTTGTACCAATCTACAGGAAAGGGGCAAGGAAAAAAGTTGGAAACTATAGGCCGGTGAACTTATCATCTGTAGTAGTAGTTAATGGAATCACTCCTGGAAAAAAGGATTAACATTTAAAACCGCACAACTTGATGGACCCACAGCAGCATGGCTTTACTGAAGGCAGATCATGTCAAACTAATCTGATTTTTTTTACTATGTCACAAATGTTTTGAACGAAGGTGGTACTCTGGGCATAGCCTATCTGGATTTTAGCAAAATATTGGATAGTTTCACATAATGAGCTCATTAAAAAAGTTGTACAGGCTAGGGCTTAACCACTGGGTGGTCCAGTGGATAGGAAGTTGGCTCAGGTATAGACTCCAGAGCGTGATTATTAGTGGGGCACTGTCTGAACAGAGACCTGTCATGTGCCATAAGGCTTAGTCCTAGAACCTATTTTGTTCAATGTGCTTGTAAGTGACATAACAGAAGGATAGGTAAGGTTTGTCTTTCTGCCGATTACATAAAAATGTGTGATGGAGTTGATTTGGCATTGCTGGAAAATTGATCAAAAATGTGGAAACTGCAGTTCAGTGTTTTTATATGTAAGATCATGCATCTGGGGGAAAAGAATCCTCTGGCAGAGTACAGTAATAGAGATACCGTGTTAGACAGAACAACAAAGAAAAGGATTTAGGTGTGCTCATAGCAGATGATTGCAAAAGGAGAAACAGTGTGTGACCAGGCATCTGTGAAGGCAAACAAAATTCTGGGATGCATCACTAGAGGATCACCAGCAGGAAAAAGGAGGCCCTAATCCCTAAAGGAGGCATTACAGACACACATTTAGAATACAGTATCCAGTTCTGGAGACCTCACTTGAGGGACAAAACATATCAGGCTAGATGAACTGAATATCTATAACTTGGAACTCAGAAGGGAAAGAGGGACATGATTGAAACCTTCAAATATATTAAGGGTGTCAATAAGGTTCTAGAAGGCAGTCTTTACAATATTTAACAAAAATCAAGAACATGGGAGCATAACCTCAAACTGGCAGGAGGGAAGTTAAAAAATAGTGTTACATACTATTACTTCACAGAAATAGTGGAAACTTGGAACCAACTTCTAATGGAGGTAATGGGTCAATCGTCAGTAAATGAGTTTAAATATGCTTGGGATGAACTTATTATCATATGACAAAAAATAAAAATAAATAAGTACAAAATTAATTTAAATTTAAATTAAATTTAAAAAATGAATAGTTAAAATAATAAATTAAAAACAAAACAAAAACAAGCAAAACCTTAAAGGCAGATTCAATGGACCAATGGTTTTTTTTTTCTGCCATCGGTTTTCTATGTTTCTATATTAAACGTAAATATGTTAAACAATTACAAGAGTATTTTCTTCAGAGAAGAGGGTAATGTCTTCTGCCTTATTTTCAGGTAAATACAGTACATTACTCAGGTTTAGCAACTTGGAACTTGAATATAAAGGTAGTCCTTGCTTAATGACCGGTTGCTGAGGGGCTGTTCAAAATTACTCAAACCCACCAAAAGCTACTTATGATCTGGTTCTGGAATTCCAACAGTTGCACAGATGCCCATGGACGTATGACAGCATTGTGGGCACTTGGCAACCAGCTCACTTTTACATCTGGTTGAAGCATTCATGGTTACTATTATTATTATTATTATTATTATTATTATTATTATTATTATTATTATTATTATTATTATTATTATTATTATTATTATTATTATTATTATTATTATTATTATTATTATTATTATTATTATTATTATTATTATTATTATTATTATTATTATTATTATTATTATTATTGCCAGTTTCTGATCTCTTCAGTTGGTTTTCAGCAAAAACCACTCATAGGATTAATCTGATTTGCATAAGAACCGTAATGTTCACTTAATGACCACTGCAAAAAAGTTGAAAAATCAGGTCCGGCCACATGGGTGCCTCAACATACGACTGTAATGCCTTACAACGGAAATTCCAAGGACCCATTAGTCATAAGTTAAGGATTACCAGTATTTGAAAGTTTATACACAGGTGGCTATGAAAGCACATGCTCTATTACTATTTACTTTTTAAACACAATACACAACTTTTACAACAGAGCTGTAATAAAAATGTCTCTAAAGGGAATGCCTATCAACTATTTAGGGTTCTAGAAATGGACAACTCCTTTCTGTACAATATCCCATTTCTATCCATCCCAAGCATTCCATGATCACTAAGCAAACTGAAGCTTGCTCGTTCTTTTCTTCTGATGATTCTCCGCTCCGTCCCAAGGTTCCCCCCCACTTCTTTTAATATTCTAATACTTTCCTTCAGAGTATGGAAACGCACACTTTTGTATACAAAGATCCAAGTCAATGGATGACTATTAATACATAGAATTTATATACTGAAAATACAAAGTCTCATTATTTTTAGATTTAGTTAAGATTTTTTTTTCATATAAGAGGAGGTACAAGTTTCTGTTTCAAAACTGTTACTTCCACTCCTTCTGTTTCTGCATTTCTCTATGCCTCTCCTGGATTCAGATTTTCTTTCTGTGCACTGCACACCTATCTTCCACAGTGTATACATTCATCTCTCCATTTCTATAAATCTCCAATTCTATAAATTCCCATTTGTGCGCACATATTTTCTACAGATATTCCCATTTCTGCCTTTCTGTGTTGTAATGAAATATGTTTAAATTGTATATAGATGGATTTCTTCACTTTTTTAACCTGTCAGGGTATTTTCCATTCTGATAAAATAGGTCAACTGTATATCTTGTATATCATAGGGACTGACACAATGCACTAAGCCATAGGTAGTAAATGAGTAGAACATAACAACAAATGCAAAAATTCTATGAACATAAGACTTGTTAGTTTTATAACTCAAGGTCAAAGTTATACAAAGTGGCCTGAAAACCAATTCACTATGCTCAGCTCTGAAAAGTTCTTAACAATTTAAGTTAGAATGCTAGCTTATTAAATATTATGTGTAAAATTATTTAAATACAAAGTGTTTATTAGTAGATAGAAAATCAGCAACTTATGTTCTGATATTCAATTCTGAATATATATTAGATTCATTTAAAAAAAAATGAAATCAACATTTTGCGTAAGGTTGAAGAATTGTGAGGCAGGAAAAAAATATGCTGAAAAAAACCCCAAAATGTATATGGAAAAAATACTATTAGCTATTATATGTGAAACAATATATGGTATATCATGTATGTTATTAAGAAATTCAGGAAATCACCCAATAAAATCAGTTGCTAAAGAAATGTCTATTATACATCAAAACTAATAGTGCAAACTAGTTAATAGTTATGCAGAAAGTATTGTTTTGGGCCTTTGTAAATGGAAGGCTCAACAACTCCTATAACAAATACTCCAGGTTCAAGAGAGCCCAATAATCAAGGAAAGTGATTACTTTTGCAAAGAACAGAATGAGATTTAATTTCTGCAGATTTCTACCTTGAGCCTTCTTCCCATTGTACATTTCAGCTGGGCTCAAAAATTACAAAAGATACAGTTTTTTAAAATGCTATTATTTCTGAACTCTCAGATGCTGGCAAATTATCCATATATTTTAAAAGCTGCTTACAAAGATTTAGTTACTCCTATAGTCATACTTCCATATATTTGCAAGTATACTGCAGCTCTATTATGTGCAGTAACATCTGTACTGAGTTAGCAAGAATCTTTAAAACAGTATCCATTACTGAATGATTTGGTAACCTTAACCGAGTAGCAAATGAAACATCTAGTGAAAACTATTCATTTCTGCTATCTAAATATTTTCTACTATCTAAATATTTATGATTTAGAAAAAAATCTGGTATGTAGCCTGATTCTTCCTGAATGAAAGGAAATCAGATTATATTCCTTTTTTTACTCTTCTTTCACACCAACTAAACTTTTCTATCCTACTTTTTCACTGTGTTCATCATTTCTGGCATACACTACATTAACAGTGGTCTTACTACTGATTTATTCTATAACAGCTCATTATAAAACTTGTTATAGAACCATAATCTTCAATTCCATGAAAAACTTGTTGTGTGCAGTTTCTCCAGAAGAGAGAATTTAAAACTGGAACATGAGATAAGCAGATCACAAATACACTGATTTCAAAACCTGAAATGTTCTCATGTACCAGTAATTGCAGACATGTCTTAGTTATTGAAATCTAGTGAAACTAATGGTGAAAGGTACGTTGCTCATAACCAAATTTGATCTTTATTATATAGCAACTTTTCCTTAGACTAGAGCACGGGTCGGCAACCCGCGGCTCCGGAGCCGCATGCGGCTCTTTGACGCATCACCTGCGGCTCCGGAGCCTCCGCCGCCATTTTGGGGAGCGCATGCGCGCGTGCGCGGGCGGGTGCGCATGCGCGAACGGGGTGCGCGTGCGCGTGCGCGAACGTGCGCGCATGCGCGAACGGGCATGCGTGGGCGGGCGCGCATGCGCGGGCGGGTGCGGCTCCCAGGGGTTTTTTTTTTTAGGGAAACGGGTCCGTGCGGCTCGTTGCATGTTTCGGCTGGCCGACCCATGGACTAGAGATTCATACTCTGAACCTCCTTATTGTATTCTTGCATTGTACTTTTTCATATTAATAATGCAAGAAACATTAGGTATCAAGGTACTTTGCAATTTCACTTCTAATTAAAAAAACTGGCAAGTCAAAGGAACAAGGTATGAATGCAATGCAATGCTTTCATTAAGTTTCAATGATTTAAGTCATAATAAAGTATAAATTGTGTCCACTGGAAAATTTGCAGTACTCTTTTTCGGATATTCAGATAAAGCATACCATTTATTAGAAAAAGAACTAAAAATAGCTTCACCTTTAACATTGGATACTAAAGAAAAAAGTGGGGGAGGGGCAATGAGACTATATGGTAGAATCCACAGCTAAGGAATAAGAGAATATTAAGGAAGAATTCAGCTGGTGCCAAGACAACAGGCTATTTCAGTTCGTTCTAAACATAAACAATTCATATGCTTTAAATGGTCAAGCTACTATTTGGTTTTTGGCAGAACTCCAGAGAAGTGAAGTTCCATTGTTATAAAGCAGCCACTGAAAAACATGCCTCTGACATGCTTTGGACATTCTTGTGAGTTTGTATAATATGAATGCTTTATTTGCTTAAGTACCTTTAGTGTAGAGTCCAACAGTAATTCAGGATTTCATAGTAAGGACCAGCCCTTTGAGTCATAAGTTGCAATCCTTCTTTTCTAAAGCTTCAAGGAACTTACAGGATTGCTTTATTTATCCCAATTGCTATTTTGTTAATAAATTCTAGCAGTATTGCACTACTATTGCCAGTTTAAATAGCCAAAGTCCTCAGTTAAGAAGTACAGTACTTTTGTGATTATACACTGATAAATTTTAAACAATATAGAAATTTATGTGATAAAAAATAAGATAGCATACACATAAACATAACCAGTAAGTTGCTGATTAAGACCATCTGAGCAACTCAACAATGCTCTACTACCATTAAATATTAGAATATTTTTACATGTCTGTTTCTTATAAAATTGTCTTTTCTGTCCATTTAAAGCTAGAAATCTGTAGTATTAGGAAACTAAGATGGAATCAACAGCTGGCAGCAAGGTAATATAGGTAAGGTTAGTGAGCTACCATTTCTCTTATTCAATTTTAGTTATTAGAAAATTATAACTGGGCAATATGCAAATAATGCTGCTACCTTGTAAATCTATAAAGCGCTATGGGGCGGTATATAAGCCTAAATGCTATTTCTATTACAGTTGATACACTTAAAACCTGCTTCCTGCAGTACACAACAATAAAATGCATAGGAAAACCAAATACTGTTCTATTGTATTGATTTTAAAAGTATACCAAACCTGCATTAAGCTGCTAGAGATGAGATTTCAGAATACTATAGGTTTAACATTCTTATTAAAAGGCCATATTAACTCTAAGAACTGTATATATTGCCATATTGCCTGTAGCACCATCCAAGCTTATTGAAACATTGTCCAAGCTATCTTTAGCATATGCAAAATCAATCTATCTTGCATTCAACATTTCCAATCATTTTTGTAGTACAGGGCAACAAAGAACCCTCCTTCCCTATCCAAATTTTGCTGTACATAGATTATTTGAAGGTATCAGAATTTCCACATCAACAGTTTATAGCAGAGATGGGGAACGATGACCTCTTTGTGATTTGTGGACTTCAACTCCCAGAATTCCTGAACCAGCATGGCTGGCTCAGGAATTCTGGGAGTTGAAGTCCACAAATGATAAAAGGGCCATCATTCCCCACCTTTGGTTTATAACATTATGTAGCTACTGTTGTGGCAATATTCCTAATTTGCGATAGGCTTCATATTACCACAATAATCAGATGTCATTATAAAGTGATATTGCAGAAATGATTGTGTAACACTTTGTGTATTTCATATTTGATAAATGGACAGAGCAGCTTACAATTCGATTGATTAGTTGTGGCATGCACAACTAATCATTTTCCCCAGGCAATGTCTCCATTCCCTCCACTGTGTTATAATGAGACCTACTGTACAGTCTTCACAACTCTAACCAGTAGAAAACACGATCTTAGGAGCTGGAGAAAAGAACATAATGTGACAGAATAAAAAACGCCTACTGGAGGCAGAAAAAACTCCTGTCTAATCAGCTGTGATAAATCACAATGTTTATTTTATGGATGGCAAGAGATTCTAATCTTAACTTTTAAGGACTTAAGTTTCAAGAAATTATGTTAGAGGGGAAAAAACCATCCTATTACTGTATTCAAGTTTAGATCTTCATCAAAAAAGCAAACCACCACTATACAGGAGGCAAATTCTACACAAATGATATAGAAAGGGATTGGTTTCCACTATAGTGATGCTTTTTAAATACAGCTAAATTATCTGCTGTAAGAAACTACGGTAACAGAATGTCAAGGGCGATCCATTTCTGTAAATTCTTAATACTTTTAATCCCACTTTTTTCACAAGTTACATGCACTTAGCTCAGTCTTGTGGTAAATCCACATTGAACAAGCTATATTGTACTCAGATTAACTTCACTAGTTTAATATATGTATGTGGATAACAGCATCTCTAAGTGCACATGGCTATGTAAGATAGTCATCTTTGCAAACACCTATGTTTTCTGTATATCACTCTTATTCTGCTAAAAATCATACCTCGTAAATTTCATTATTCTATATATGACTTGAATAAAAATTCTCAATTATTACTGATCTAATAATTCAGCCTACAAATAGCATCACCCTTTAACAATGCTAAATCCTTTGACTAATTACACACCCACTGAACAATCAAATACAAGGTACAAATAAGTGCAAATTTACAACTCCATCTTTATATTAGTACTTTCTCATGAAATATCAAGATGTTTTCTAAAGTTAATTTCAATCTATTCTTCAACTTTCTAGTCACCATCTTAGTTTTTCCAATCATTATGCAAAATTAGAAATTTGTCTTCCATTTGTACTCCCTTAAAATGAGGGCATAGAAAGCAATACAAAACTATAGAGAATCACTTATGAGATTGGAAGAGATTTGCAAATAAATTTGTAAAAATAGTTTACATTATACATGTTTTCTATTGAGGTAAAGTTTAACATCACTTTGTAATCTATACCAACAAAAGTAAATTAGTCAGCAAATACATAAGCAGCCGTCAAGATCTGAATTCCAGCCAACCGCCAAAAGGTATAGATTTCACTAGTAGTCTGTCCATCACCAAAACTACAAGCAATGTGGGGCTATGTCCTTCAGGGCTAGCACGAAGAGAGTTGTCCCTTTTGGCAACGTTAGTTCCAACCTGCATTAATCCTAGAACCGCCCCTGCAGAGAATCTACATTTCAGATGTTCGCGTATCCTATCAAAATCAGCAAATCGGGGAGGCCAGACCCTATTGAGCCTTTTTTTTTTAATGGACTAACTATAAAATTCCACCCTGTGGTCGACATCCAAATAACGCAGCCTTAAAATGTATTGGAGAACAAGGTCCTCCGTCCGCCCAGGCCTCTCCCTTCCATCCAAGGCAGGGAACCGCGAGATCGCGCTCATCCAGCCCACATCCCAGCTTTTGGCCCCATCAAACGCTCCCTTCAATCCCAAACTGCGCCTTCCACACGGAGGCCCCCGCAGAACAGCCGCAATTGGCCACGAGGGGCCTATGATCAGAGCCCCCACAGCCCGCCCGTTTCCATCCTGCCGTTTCGACCGAGGACCACTTCCATCTCTTTTCCCCCACCCCCGGCCTTACAGTGCAGATACAAATTCAGCCATTGCGCTTTCTCCGCGTTACACAGAAGCCTCCGCGGTTGCTGCTGCCCGCAACGCCAGCGGAGGCCGAGGCCGTCCTCTTCCCTCCACTCTGCGTCGTTTTTTGCTGCGCGCTCAACGTCTCCCGCCTGACAAGGCCTCGTTCTCCCCGTCAGCCTTCGCCCACTCCCCGCCCCGCAATCCTTCCCTCCGAAAGAGCCGGCCCGGGCCTGTACCTGGCGCCGCAGCCTCTTGGCTTGCCTAGAAACTCCGCGCCCGCCCGCGGAAGGAGCCTCCGTCTCCCCCACTTAGGCTTCGGGTCGGGTCAGGCTACAGCTCTAACAGAACGCCTTCGCCTTCTTCTACTTTCTCCTCCTCACGCAGTGGCCTCTCCTTTCGTCGGCCTCTGCCCTCGCAATCCAAGCGCAGTCAGCAGCACAGACATGTTGGAAGCCTGTATCCCAGCGGCCGCTACTAGGCCCTCCCTCCTTCCCTGCCGCGCAACGTCAGAATGCACCGGGTGGGAGGAGGGGACAAGAGCCCCCTCCCTTACCAGAGCCTCGGAGAGAGAGGGAGAGACAGAGAGAGACAGAGAGGGGAGGGGGAGTGAGAGTCGAACCGGTATTTAAAAAAAAAAGAAAAAGATTTACCTTTACTGGTCGCAATGACGGTCACTCAAACGCTCTGGTCCCCGCCCACATTTCCATTGGATCTTTCACCTGTCAAACCTCACATTCTAAATACCGATTGGCTAATTTATTTGCCATTTATAAAACAACGCCCGTTGGGTACAAGTCTTTCTCAGCTTCACATCAATTGGTCGATAGGTCAGGTTCCCGCCTTCATCTATGTGCTTCTAGAAAGCTACATGGTTATGTAGAATGAAGCTTCATTGGTGCCACACAAGTGCCAATTGACTTATTCACCCCGCCCCATTTCCTACTACTTCTTTCTCTTACAAAACATACACTGATTTCCCCCCTACCCGCCTTTATTTTTTCCGTCATTCAATTGGCTAAGAAAGATGTCCATCTTACCTGGCTTCCGCGTCCTTTAACAGAGCTTCTCAAATAGCCGAAGAGGTGAGTGTCAATATTGCACCCTGATTGGATAGGGCTGCAAATGAGGCGGGGTGGAGGGGAATGAGAACGAGGCGGTGTTTGAAAAGCAATCGAACTAGTTGCCCTCCCTACTCCAGTCCCCAAGGCCATAATGGACTCTTCTTTTTGATTGGCTAAACACTGGAGCGGCCTTCTCTCAAGTACTTACCAGGAATGGGGGGGGGGGGAGAGAGAGAGAGAGAGACCCGTATGTTCTGCTGCATTACATCATCGCCAACCAATAGGAAAACACCGACGGTCTCCGTTTACCTTTGGATGACAAAATGGCCTGAAGGTGGTGGATATTTGTGTCCGGGCTTTCCGCTTAATTAAAAACAAAACAAAACAGCAAACCCCGTTGAATCAAATGGGAAGTAGACTCTAGGAAGCGTGCCTAGGAGCCTTAATATGAAACAAGCATCTGTGGATTGAATTAAGCCACTTTACCAGATGCATGAAATTTTAGCCTCAGTTGGCAGATACACGTGTACAATCTGCCCGAGGGAGGATGAGGGGAGGTTATTTGAGATAAAAAAGTGAGAGAAAGAAAAGTAAGAAGTTAAACAGCTGTCGGGAATCTTTGAAAGGTTTTTTTTTTAATAGATTGCTCAAAACACTTCATGTTTCCTTGAAAAAAAGTTACACTGAATTCAAAAGGCCCCAAAAGAACAATCCAAGGGTTACATGAGGTACTACTGGTAGGTTCTAATGGACTTAGAACTTGCTCAATACAAATACAGCTCCTATGTACCGTATTCCAATTTTTTAAATAATTTCATTATTCGGCAGCTACTGAGACCTGGAAGTATTATAGGCAATCTCAATGATGGCTTTTCTAGTATTAGTTGATGGCAATTCTATATCACAGCATCAAGCTTCTTCTGGCCCATAAATTCCTAGATTGTACACTTGAGCAGCAGTGTTGTTGGCAAGATGTTTAATTTGGACTGTGAGCTGCTATGAGTCCTCACTGAACAGTTCTGCTTGCTGCGCCCTCATATCTGCATCATCGCTAGTTTAAACTGCTTATGGTTGGACATTCATACTTAAACGTACTTTCAATTGAAGTTTCTAGAGTTTTGTTATTTCAAACAAACAGTGCCTCATCTCCAAAGTCCTGCATTCTGCATTCTACGGTAAATGTTGACTAGCAGTAATAAAGCTTATACTACTAATTGAAGAAATGGAACTAGTACTGTAAACTGCAATATTGCAACGTAGCATTAAGGAATAAGTGAACTGATTATCTTGAGACGATTATTTATTAAAATGCTCATCAAAGCCGGTTGCTGTTTCATTGTTTGAGCATGACAGAAAAATGTTCATTAATTTCCTAAAAAGACTCCTATACAGGTTACCTTGAAACTAAAAAGAAGATTGCATCTTCTCAAGAATCAATTGACAGACTCAGTTCATTGTGTCATTGTTTGGGGGGGGGAGGATGAAAAGAAAGTAACAGATGGAGCACCAGGGCAGAATCATACAGGCCTGTATCTAGGACACAGTAACTATGCAGTGCACATGGATCAGTAATGGAAGAGAACTGGGTTTTGAAGGCATGAGCAACCAACTCAAATAGATGTATGCTATAGAAGGAATTGAGGCACATTACACGAACTGGACAGTAGGACAGATACCACTACTTATAGGCAGAGCCAGAAAGCAAAGTTGCATTAGCTTCAGACTGGAGGTGAATTGAGGCTAGCATCATGCATTCCTGCTCTCCACTAATGAGGGTACCTTGTGCTTGTGTTGGATATAGTAGAAGTGCTCTTGTCCGAAGCAAGACAATCCCAATGGTACAGGACTCTTCTGGTTGGTGTAATGCTAATAACCTAGGAGAATTCCCTTAACATACTGTAAGAGGGCACCCAGTATAACATAAAAGAAAAGCATTGTACAGTTGTGGCCTCCATTTTTTTCCAAAGAAGCTCCATTTGCCATGAAATAAGTTGAAACGATTAAGTCATACATCAAAAGCAAAGTGTCTAATCTATAGATTATAGAATAAAGAATGTGAGTGCCATTTATCTGTGTCAATTCAACTTATTTCACAGCAAATTGGGATTCTTGGGGGGGAAAGTGAAGGGTACTAACACTTCTAGCTGTGCCTGTAAAATGTGAAGCCAACTGTGATACAACCTTGTCTATTAGAAAGTGAGGAAAAGTTTAAAGATTCTCTTTTCCATTTTCCAGGAAGAGAAAATAGCTCATTCTCTTCCTGCTAGTTGCCTCCTATTTGACTCAAAACAGTTAGAATCCATGTTTTCTGTACATTTCTATATTTGATTTTTATTATTAAAATTCTATGCCACCCATCTCACTGAGGCTACATTTGTGAAGATAGCAAGTTAGCATTGATTCCAAGGCTGCAAACCTCTGCACATTAAGCTGGATATAAATCTTATTGGTCAGAATGAGATGCAGGGTGAGCATTTATAACTATAATGCTTATAATGTTTACCTCCTAGTTCAGTGGTTCTCAACCTTTTCTTCACCACAGACCCTCTTTAAATATTTTTTGTGGCCACGCACCATGGCCACAGGCCACCAAGACTTAATTCAAGATTTAAATCATAACATTTTTTCAAATCTTCACGGACCCCTTGTGACAAAATCAAGGGCACCTAGGGGCCATGGACCACAGGTTGAGAACCAGTGTCCTATGTAGTTAAACGTGTAAAATTGAACTGCACAGTTACTTGATAATAAGCATCACTGAATAATGGTCAAAGCTGTATTGAAGTGCACCTGCTTTGCATGCGGAGATCCCAGGTTCAAGCTTTGGCTTCTCTGGGTATGGCAGAGAAAAGTCCTGCTTCATCATTTGTAAAGCTACTGCCAGTCAGGACCATCTGTAATGAGTTACATGGATGAATGCTGCGACTGCATATAAGCAGCTTCTTACATTTCTTAACGGGCTACGTGAGCTTCTCTTGCTCCCTACTGTTTTGGACAAGCCTGGGCTTTATGCTCCAGCTGGAAGAAGAGGAAGCAACCTGCTAGGATAATTTGCTTTATAACATATTGATAAAATTGTTTCTATTTTGTTTGAAACCTCAATAAAGCATAAACTATGTTAAACAGTAAAACACGTCTTTCCCTTCCTGCTTAAATTCAGAGCAAGGGAAAATGACATTTCCATCTGGGTAGTGTGGTCATTCTGAAGAAAAGATGCCGAGTCAGTGAACAAGTTATTTGATCATGGAATGGGTTAGGGTTAGGGTTAGAATCATGAGTTTAGCTTTGTATTATTGCTAAAGTTTATAAAATGTTATCGAATTTAAATTTGGAAAACGAACAAGTAAAATATTGTATGATTCAGTGAGCAAGGAATTTTGGGTATAATGTAATGCTTGAACAATAGGAGAATATGTGGAATAAAGGATTAAAATTTACATTAAACTATAATTTAAAAGAAAACTTTTACAAGATGATGTAACATTGGTATTTAACACCAGATAAGTTATAAAAAATGTATAAAGGCATTTCAAATGAATGTTGCAAATGTAAAGAGGTGACTTTTTACCATTTATGGTGGACATAAATATTGGAGTAGGAGCCATATGTTAATATAGAAAATTCTTAAAGTGAATATAGAAAGAAAACCAGAAAGACTTTTCTTTTGGAGCTAATGGACAAAGACCTGGAAAAAAATATGGAACCTTGATGTTATACATGTTGACAGCAGCAAGATTACGCTCAGAAATGGAAGACCACATTGATTCGCACAACGGAGGAATGGTTGCAAAACCTGATGGAGCTAGCAGAGATGCTAAATTGACTGTACTGATTATTGCTACGTGGAAACTGCTTCTGGACTTTGGACTTGAGGTGGGGAAAAAATGAAATTTTGATTTTGTGCTTTACCGATTAGATAGATTTGTTGTTATCGAAATGTTTACATTATTCTGTAAAAGTAAAAAGTTGAGGCTTGATGTTGATATTCTATTTTACTGCACCAAAGAAAGTCAGAAGTCAGTGCCTTTTTTTCCCTTTTTTCCCTTCCCTTCCCTCACTTTTCTATTTCCTTTCCCCTTCCCTATCTTTCCCGCTATTTACTTTTGTATTTTCTTTGTATCGTATACTATAAACTAATAAAACTTCAAGATCATTGTATGGGGTCAGACTGACAGTTAGATCTGCCTTTCCTCATTATCCTGCTGCCTCCCCAGTTTTACAGATTAAAGATAAAAACAGTTCAAAGCACTGAAAAAAAAACATTACTTCTCTGGATGTTACAGGCAAAGTGAACAAAAAAATGTTTACTGTTCCCCAATCTCAAAAGTCCCAAAGCAGTGGAGAATTAACAAATAAAATCTAAGTCATTAATATGCTGAAAATATGCAAAGGGAACATAGTGTGAAAAATAGTGACCCAGTGTTAAAAATCAGAACCATAATTGTTAAAAGCTAGTATCTAAATATTTACATCTTCAGAAATCTAAAAGAACAGAATAGAAAAACAGAGTTGGAAGGGACTTTGCAGATCTAGTCCAGCGGTCCCCAACCTTTCCAGCTTGGTGGCCTGGCGGGGAGGGGCGTGTGAGTGATAGGCGCACAGACGTGCGCATAGCTCCATTTGTGTGAGCAGAGCCCACACCCTCCACTCACAAATGGAGCTTTGTGTGAGTGGAGGGTGCCTGTGTTCGTGCATGAAGCTCCACTTGAGTGAGAGCAGGCACTTGTGCTCGCATGCAAAGGTCCGCTTGCACAAATGGAGGTCTTTTGAGTGGAGGGTGATTGTCCTCATGCAAGAAGCTCCACTCGTGTGAGTGCTCACCCAAGTGGACCTTCACTCATGAGCGCAAGCACCCTCCACTTGCGTGAATGGTGCTTCGCATGTGAGCATAAGTGCCTGCTGCTCCCGCAAGTGGAGTTTCATGTATATATGTGTGCTTGCCCACCGCTTGCACAAGTGGGGTTTCAAGCACGCATGCTTGCCCATTTTTCCCACCATTTTGCTTTCAAACAGGCCATGGCCTGGGTGTTGGGGACCCCCGTTCTAGTCCAACTGCCTGCCCAAGCAGGAGACCCTATTCCATCTCAGACAAATAGCTGTCCAATCTTTTTTAAAAAAAAACATCCAGTAATGAAGCACCCATAACCTTTGAAGTCAACCTGTTCTACTGGTTAATTGTTCTCACTGTCAGGAAATTTCTCCTTAGTTATAGGTTGCTTCTTTTCTTGATTAATTTCCATCCATTGCTTCTTGTCCTGCTTTCTGGTGCTTTCGAAAATAGGTTGACCCTATCTTCTGTGTGACAACCCTCAAATACTGGAACACTGCTATCATGTCACCCCTCGTCCTTCTTTTCACTAGACTAGACATACCCAATTCCTGCAACCATTCTTCATATGTTTTAGCCTCTAACCCCCTAATCACCTTTTTGTTCTTCTCTGGACTCTTTCCAGAGTCTCAACTTCTTTTTTCTATTATGGTAACTAAAACTGGATGCAGTATTCCAAGGTTGGTGTTATCAAGGCTTTATAACATGGTACTAACACTTCACGTGATCTTGATTCTATCCCTCTATTAATGCAGCCTAGGTTGCATTGGCTTTTTTGGTGGCTGCAGCATACTGATGGCTCATATTTAAGGGATTGTCTACTAGGACTCCAAGATTCCTCTTGTACTTACTGTTGTTGAGCAAGTTTCACCTAATCTGTACCCATACATTTGGTTTTTCTTGCCTAAGCATAAAACCTTATTTTTCTCTACATTGAATTTCATTTTGCTAGATAGGGCCCAGTGTTCAAGCCTGTCAATATCCATCTGGATCTTGAGCCTATCTTCTGGGTTGTTGGCTCTTACTGCCAGCTTGGTGTCGTCTGCAAATTTGATGAGTTCCCCTTCTATTCCCTCACCTAAATAGTTTATGAAGATATTGAAGAGTACTGGGCCTAAAACAGAACCTTGGGATATCAAACTGCTTACTTTCCTCCATGCAGATGTGGTTCCATTAAGGACTACACGTTGAGTGCCGTTTGTCAGCCATATTTTTCTAGCTTATCCAGAAGTGGGTTGTGGTCTACTTTGCCAAATACTGAAGTCCAAGTATACTATGTCCACAGTATTTCACTGGTCCATTTATTTAATCACTTTGTAAAAGAATAAAATAAGATTTGTTTGGCATGATATGTTTTTGACAAACCCATATTGGCTTCTGGTTATAACTTTGCATGCTTCTAGATTTTTGCCGATCTGTTGCTTGAATATTTGTCCAGGATCTTCCCAGATATTTATATCAGGCTGATTGGTCTGTAGTTTCCTGGTAAACACATTATTTTCTGCCTGGCCTCTGAATTCATTCCTCTTGGCAAGTGTTTGATTTTATTGATCTTTATAATGATCTCTGTGTTCTGAAGTGCTGACCAGACTTTCTATAAGGCAATTGATGGACTGGAAGGAGAAATAGACTGTTCCCCCATTCATGTGTCAATGGGCTACCATCTTTTCCAATTTCCTCCATTGCTTTCTCAAGATACAAAAAAATGGGGGTGGGTCTGAAGGACATCTGAATGTGCCACTTTATAGCTGCTCCTTGAAGCCTTATCTTGTATCCCACAGTAACCATGTCATTAGCCTACTGTTCATCTGTGAAACTGCAAGCAAATCGCTACCATAGCTCCTATGACTGTTCAAAACTATCACGTTCTGCTATCCTAGTGCAGTGTATTTCAAACTTAGCAACCTATGCTGGATGGGGAATTCTGGGAATTGAAGTCCACAAATCTTACAGTTGCCAAGTTTGAAAAACACTGCCTAGTGCTTTACTCTAGGGAAGAACATGATCTGATTGAAGGCAAAATCCTTCAATGCCCTGGAAATGAGTTTTAATTTTGAAGTTATGCTGAATGTTGTTTTAATGTTAAATATTTGCAAGTGCCCAGAATCTGATGCATAGGTAGCACACAGATTGTGATAAGAAAATAAACAAATTTGAGGATCAAGTTTTATTGTGTCTTAGAGCATCACACTGAATTTATTACTGACAGTTGATGGTAAATCTCAGTGCATGCCATTTACAAATAGCATCCATTTTTTCATTATTTGAAAGAAAAGGAAAAAGAAAGTTGGCAGATGAAAAATATCCAAGATTGCATATTAACTTTTTCTTAAACTAAATATCTACAAACTGTAATTCATTAGCTTATCTTTTTAATTGCTCTTTTTTTAGATTCAGAATGACCAATGTGGACTGTTTGGTATATATTTGATTCTGAACAGTTTTGATAATAATAACAATAGAATAAATGAGAGTGCACTAACTTTCCTGCTTTTGGGACCTTTTTTTAAAACCTCCAAAAATATCTGGTTAGCCGTGTTCAGAGAGATATCTTTATTGTATTTGCTAATGTATTACATTGTTGAATACTTATATTCTACTTTTCTTGCTTTGGTCTCACTAGTTTTTGTTGTATTTCCTACTCACGTGAAATATAGCAAAATATACTGCATATTTGCCATTTTATCCCCAACGTTTCTCTTAAAGTGTCTTCCTGAGTTCAGCACATTTTGTCTAGTTATTTTATTGAGTCCTGTAACTGTACAAAATATTAAAGTTGTTTATGTGATTTTGTCACATTTAAGTTACCTTCTATTTTTCTATTTGTTATGCCACTACCATGAAACTCAAGATACTACTGGAGAAGTTTTGTGTCATCTGTCTCACTAATCAATGACCTTCCTTGATTATGACATCTCAATCCCAAGCTCAAAAAGAAGCTTTTTGCATTGAATGAAGTTAATCAATAACTAGCATGAAGGACACCACAGGGTATTGTGCAATGGAACAGAGAACAGCTTTTACTAAATGTCATTTCGTATCATCTCCCTGTGGTAGTCCAATCTATTTTAGGTCCAATAGGAAGTCATAATTCAATTTTATTTTGAGGTGCAATGGGCAGATTGTAGAAATGTACCGAGTAGTGAATCAAAAAGAAAGAAAAATCTTTCAGGTGCATAGTTTCACATGAAAACCCCTTTATGGGGTTCATCTACAATCAGCTTGATGTGTTTATTATTACATTTCTAAATATAGATCAGTATCTTTGTTATATCATTCCTCCATAAAGAAAAGGTTACTGAACTTTTTTGCACCAAAATGTCCTTGTAAATTTTCTCAAAAGAATGGAAATTTGCATCACAGACTATACATATCTGTTCTAAATGAAGTTCCTTTCAGTTCAATTAGACTTACTCCCAGCTGATACCATTTCAACATAACATCGAATTAGTTATATAAACAAGCTGCAGCATTTCTCTTTCCTTTGGCATGGCCACCAGGAAGAGATAGATTAAAAATGAAAGCAAAAGTTTACAAATGTGATTAGTGACTATAACCATACCGACTTAAGTTTGTGCTAGTATATGTGGGCACTGTATTTCTGTACAAATAAATAGATCTTGTTTCTGCTTTGAACAAAACTACTGTTTTATGGATGTTAATTACTTAATTTGCGAAAATACAGTACAGCCCATAAGCAAAGAATATGCTCTACAAACAGCAACTAGTGTTTTTTATCCATGGTGATGAAGTGCTGTATTTTACAGAAAATGACATCCTATGCTAAAACCCTCTCTCATGTACAGGTATAGAATAGTGGTTTCTGGCTCAATGGCAGCAACTGTGCGTAGAATCTTGAAGCCTTAGTGCAGGGGTCCCCAACCCCCTGTCTGTGGACCAGTGCTGAGCCGTGGCATGTCAGCAACCGGTCCGCACAAACAAGCAAAACCCCATCCTCAGGATGCAGGCAGCATACAAAACCCACCCCCTCCGGTCCGTGGAAAAACCTCTCTCCACGTAACTGGTCCCTGGTGCCCAAAAGGTTGGGGAACCTCTGCCTTAGTGGACAATCACTTAAATATGAGCCATCAATATTCTGCAGCCACCAAAAAAGCCAGTGCAATCCTAGCCTGCAATAACAGTGGAATAGAATCAAGATCATGTGAAGTGTTAGTACTGCTTTATAATGCCTTGTTAAGAAATATTGCATCCACAATATAAAAAAGATGTTGACACTCTGGAAAGAGTGCAGAGATGAGCAACAAAGATGGTTAGGGGGCTGGAGGCTAAAACATATGAAGAATGGTTGCAGGAATTGGTAATGTCTAGTCTAGTAAAAAGAAGGACATGGGGTGACATAATAGCACTGTTCCAATATTTGAGAGGCTGCCACAAAGAACAGGGGATCAACCTATTTTCCAAAGCACCAGAAGGCAGGACGAAGCAATGGATGGAAATTAATCAAGGAGAGAAGCAACCTAGAACTAAAGAGAAATTTTCTGACAGTGGGAACAATTAACTTGTGGAGAGGTTATTGGTGATCCATCACTGGATTTTTTGAAAAAAGATTGGACAGCCCTTTGTCCAGAATGGTATAGGGTCTCCTGTTTGTGCAGGGGGTTGGACTAGAAGACCTCCAAGGTCTCTTCCAACTCTATTATTCTGTTCTGTTCTATTGCATCTTCTGATTTTTAGGAATGGAAGTCTATTCAATTGAACAACACTTAAAGAACAGGGTGGAAACAAAAAAACAAGATGAAGGTGACCAGCATGCTAATGGCTTAGCAAATGGCAGTGTTTCTACAATGTTTTTTCATTTATTTGTGTATTTATTTATTGGAATACTGTAAATTGCTTTTGGTTCGAATATAGTTGCAAAAATATTTGTGTTTTAGAATAAAATGAGAATTAATAGTGCTTTTTCAATGAGCAATACTATTTTAAAATGTAGTTAGAGGCTCATATTACATGCAACAAGACCAATCTGCATTGTGCATTCTCAAGTACTAACACATAGAAATAGAACTGAAAGAGAAGAGGCAGGATAAATAAATTATTAAATCTACCTCATAATATTCACAGTGGTCCAAGATATCAAGAAAAATGATAGCATGCCCAATCTGTATAACTTTAAAATCAAAAGTGTGGTCTTGGTTATCTGCTGTATGTTATTTCAGTATTTGAAAATATTTTTCAGAAAGTAAAAAGAGCCAAGGTATTTTTTTTACAAAAACTGATTGCCTGAAATTGTTTTCAACATCAATAGTCCCAAACTGTTTAATTGTTGTTTCTGTAAACCAGGTATGTACAAAACTTTTTTCCAAGTCAAAATCTGTATTTGACCTTTCAATGATGTGTCAAGGCAGTAGTTCAAGGAAATGGGCAACACCAAGACAAAAGCTAATTTTGATTTAATTGAAATTTAATTAAAGTTGATCAATGAAATTATTGTTATAAAGGAAACCTCAAGTTTTTCTTTTAGGGAGGCAGATGAAGAGTTGGAAAAAAACATGGGACTTTGTTTTTATATGTGAGATCAGCTGCAAAGTATGTATATATATACATTGGAAAGAGGAGTATATACAGTACATATAATGGAAGAGTGAAATTAATTGCTTTTCTTAAAGTAACAATAACTTGTATAAATTTCTTGTGACTTGAAGACCACTGTTAGATTGCTTACAAGTTAAGGAGAAAAATCAACTGTTACTTTGGCATTTGAAGATTAAATCTGATCTGTCTAAAGTAATATTGTGGTTAAGGTTAGGATCAGAGTTTTTATATATATATATATAGCTATTCATATTTGACAATTTATTATAAGTTAGATTAAAATTTGGAAATAATGTAGTACAAATATTTATTTTTTAGAGTGTTGACTTAGCATTTTAAAAAAGTTTAAATATTGAATATTTACCTGAGGTTGTTGTCTTGTATTATTACCTTTGTATTGAAAAAAGTTGGAAGTCACTTTTGTTTATATTTGTTTGCTGTTTTTTATGTCACTTTTAAATCTGTCCTGTTATTCCCTTCTTCCTTCCCCCCTCCTTTTGAGGTTTGCATTTCAGTGTTTTTAATAAAGAGATTTGCAAAAAAAGAGAAAGAAATAGTTTCTATGATAACTCTCCATGTATTTAATATTTCCAACCTTCATTTAATTAAAAAATATCATTTTGTGGTAAGTTTTGGGGTGCCTCCCTGGCTAAAGTAATAGGTTTCTTCTCTCTCTCTCTCTCCCCCCTCCCACATTAGCTTTAAACCTCTCCACAGGAAAATGAGTGGATAGTGCTATTATTTATATAGTCATTAGATGGTCATGGATTCTGGATGGAGTCCAGAATGTTATTGTTTTATTTTTGTTTAGGAAATCCTAAGAACACTCATCTCTACTATTCTAAATCTGTGCCCTCCAAGCTTTAGACAGCAGACCAAACTTTTGACATTTACCAGAGTACATTGCTTGGTTAATCAATTTTTGTTTACATCTTTAGATCTTGCCATCTGCTACACTTCAGCTGTTGTGAACTGATGCCAAACCTTCAATGTAGAGTCGAATCAGTCAATTCCATTATTGCAATATCTGGCTACTTCCTGCAGAAAGCAAAATGCTTATTCCTTTGCCTCATTCTTGCCTAACTCAGAGATACTGTATTGTCATTGCAATTAACACTGAGAATATATTAAAGTTTATATCAGTCCTGAGTCCATACGTTTGTACTATTATAGCTTTATTTGCCATGCTATTCTGAATTTTTTATAATGACATGCCACACAGCAATGCAAAATTGCACCTGACAAAAATACATCTTTGAATATCAGTAAGCCATCCTGTATTTTTTGTCATTCATTTCATAAGCATATCCTGTTAAAGTAGCAAAAAGTAGCAAAACAAAATCTGCCCAAACCAGAAAAATGTGCATACTTTGATGGTGTGCTGTATTGTCATTAGGTGGAAAGCATTTAAAAGAAAAGAAAAAACCATTTAGCAGAGGAAAATAAATTCTACTGAGACCCTCATAGTTACAGAAATAACAAAGGCAAAGGATAAATTAATACAATTTGAAGCTGTTATGAGATGCCATGGCAGACATCAGCAGGTAGCAAACCTGGCTAGCGGGGACAGACAAAGTTGGCACCAGGAAAATTCCAGAACTGTGAGCCAGACCAGGATATGTTGAAAAAAAAGATTTTTCAAAAGCCCCTTTTTTTTATTCTTGCCAAAAGAATTACATGAATGTTTTTGAGAACACATATAGGTAGTCCTCAAGATACAAACTGTCACCTAATGACCATTCAAAGTTATGACAGACTCCCCAAAAGCTACATTTGACCACTTTTCAAAGTTATAGCCACTGTAGTGCCCCTGTAGTCATTCGTCCTTACAACCAACCGCAGGGATGCTGCAGCAACCCCCAGCCTCCCTCTCCCCCATCCCACTCTGCCGGGACCCAGCAGCACTTCAGCCTACATCCCATATGCCTGCTACCCATCCGACACTTACCAATTGAAGATCTCCAGAACTCATGTTGCAGAAGAAGGGCAGACCATGCATCCCTGAGCCATGAGATGACAAACTGGTAGCTATCGCCATTTTGTCCTGCCAGCTTGTGGGTGGGGCAAACTGGCAGTTATGGGACAAACCACTCCATTTTGTTACCTCTGCTACCTTTGCAGCCAGTCTGCTCAGTGCTGCAAAAGCTTTCTGCAACCTTCAGAAGCATTTGCAGCACTGTGCAGATCTCATTAGGGCAGCAAAACAGAATAATTTATCCCTGGGCCATGTGACGGTGACTAGGAAGCAGCCGCAGTTTTGTCCTGCCCACTTGCAGAAAGCTTTTGCAGCAATGTATGGACCTCATTAAGGCAACAAAATGGAGAGGTTTGTCCCTGGGCTTTGTGGAAGCAACCCAGAAGCAGCTGCCATTTTGTCCCCCCCTCTTGGGACAGAAGAAAGTTTCTATACAAACCATATTAAGACAGCAAAACACAAGTGGTTATCCCTTGGCTGCATGGCTCATTTCTAGAAGTGGCAATTCGGCGATTGGAAACATGGCGGTCACTTCTGGAATCATGCCATGTGGCTGAGGGACAAAATGACCCATTCTGCTTCACTAACGTCTGCACAACCTTTTGGAAATCTCCGGGACCTGGTGGCATAATTCCAAAAGCAGTCACCATGTTTCCAGCAGCCAAATTGTATTCTGGTAGCTGTAAATATTATCACCGCTTCCCTAATTGCGCCACATGGCCATGCAGTGAGGTAATCCATTCTAGTGTTCTGGAAGGCCTTGGAGCTCTGCAAAAGGTAAGTGAGGAGGAAGGTGTTTGGTATGGTGGGGTGGGAATCTGGCCTAAGGAGACCATCCCGGTGGAAATGGGAAAAGGTCTGTGTGGACCCAAAGGGTGAGAAGCGGATCACAGGGTGTCCTGGTGGATGGGGGATGCTTGGGAGGGCCAGAGCAGGTGGGCATGGGCCTGTACTAGGCTTCCAAAAGCCTCCTCCACCAGTGAAGTATCCCATGCACCACTTAACAACTTACACATTCATTTAACAACTGCATTGGGGAGAGCAGGGATAGAAGGATCATTAAGTGAGATACTTCACAACAGCTGTCACAACATGAGGCCAGAATGGGCAGACTCCATAAAGGTCATATTTTGAGGACTACCTGTAGTTTATCTAATGCCTTTGAAAATACAACAGCCATCGTTTTCCTAGCCAGTTAGAACTGCTGCAGTTGACTAGGGCTGTCCAGCATATATTTCATAACTCACTAGAAATCATTAGAACAAACAGATGAGGTGCATGTAAACCTTCATCCACCTTATTTCAACATGAGTTATACTGTATGCAAGGGCAGCCGGGTGTTTTTCCAGAATGTCTTTTCTTCAGGGGGCAGAAAGTGTGCTTTTGATTTATACTCCCGATAGAATTCCCAAATAGAAAAAATATGTAAGAGAGCTCTGGATCAGAAATCCCCACTGAAATTACAATGATGTTTTGGCCAAGCATTCTCATGTCATTGTGGTCTAGAATAAGAAAGTAAAAGAAGCAGTTCTAAGGAAGGCATAAATTGAAACAAGCCCAAACTTTAATCCAAGCTATTTTCCCATCTGCAAGCTTTCCTCAGCAGCATATCCCCACATCAGCACATCCCCTTTCCTTGAGAAGTCTCCATCTAGACATAAAGAAGGCATTTTGCCAAAAACAGGGGAGGAGAGAGTAGAAGCTGAAAGTCATTGGCCAAATTAGCATTGTGTGATCTTAGCTTTCAAATGACCTCCTTGCTGTATAAACAAGATTATGTAAGTGTTCTGGTAGAAAGTGCAGCTGTTTTACAGCACTGCCATCTTGAGGTTGGTAAACGGAGAATTGCAGGAGACTGTGCTCATTCTCCCCATAACCTTTACAAATCAGTCACTAGGATGTAATTTGTGAGACTCTCCACAGCTATTGAATTTAATGGGGTCTGTTTTTACACAATTGTTAACTTTTTCTGGATATTTGTTTAGGCTGCAATCAATGCTCAATTCTGACTTCGCACATTTTCCTTCAGAGCAGTGCGTTGTATTGCATAGATTTCTCCTCACACTCAAAAACAGTTTATTTGTCACAGGGCAAATGCAATCCCTTTTTGTCCAGTGAATTGTTCAGAATAGCATATAGTTCTTAGCAGTGTGACTGGCAGAGGGCTTTTAAAATAATCTCCAGGAGATTGAAAGTGCTGAACATCATAAATCTCTCCCCAGTCTGCTTAATTTTGAAAAAGTGTGCCTTATTTTGTCTTTTTAATTTAAGTGATCTTTAAATACCTGTGGGGACTATTATTTTACATGTTCAAGTGCTATTGAGCTTGGTGGCAAAGTTAAAATGCAATATTGCAGGCTAACTCTGCCCACAGACTGGAGTTCGATCTTGATGGGTTGAAAGTTAACTCAGCCTTCCATCCTTCCAAGGACAGTAAAATGAGGACCCAGATTGTTGGGGTCAATATGCTGATATTGTAAATAGTCCAGAAAGTGCTATAAAGCATTATGGGGCAGTATCTATTCTAAACTAAGTGCTATTGCTATTGTTATCATCCTACAGTAAGACCAGTTGTTAGGACTATTATAATCCAAACATCTTTAAATCATTAGCTGATTTTACATCATAAGGTTAATTTATACACTTTTACATGAGTGTGTCTAATGTATTTTGTTACAAAATGGGTTATCCTGCAATCTGTACGCAAAATGGTGCATCCATAGAGTAACAGTTTTTGAACTAAGGTATCTCAAATGAGCTAATTTACAAAATCTGGGACCCATGGCTCCTGTGGAATTACGCAAATTTTATAAAACATGTTATGATGTAAAAATCATTATAAAACCGTTTATGAAATAATACAAAATGTCATAAAATTTCCTGTGCTGTGCTATACAATTCAACAAGAGTATTTTCAAGGCAACATATCTCTAAATAAATCCCAACTTTTCCAATGAAGGTAGTACATTAGAAGTTCTATTATTGTTGAGGAATATGGTAAGAAAGGATGACTCAGTGGGTCACAGATTGTCTATAGAAAAACCTATATTGCTATTTTTATTATACAGTACTATATTTTAGCATAGTTAATAGGACAGTACTCTCCATCACCCCTGAAATGCTGGTTTACATCAACACCTGTGACACACAAGAGTGTGTCTTTTAGAAGAGAGGAATGGCAATGGGCTCAGGAGAAACTGCCAGTGACTCCTGTTTCTACTTGCCACTATTTCTCTGCCTAATTTTAAGAGCCAGAGAAGATTGTGACAACAGCCAGCTACAAGCTGCCATTTAACGTTTCAGTAGCAAGTTCCTAAATGGATAATGTAGCATCTTTCAACAGCATTGTCAGAAACTTGTAAGAATGAATCTAACAGATCCAGTTTGGCAGTACATAGCTCTAAGCTCCAGTGTTGGCAGCTGTTCAAGGATGCTGGATTCTATGATCAGGAAGCACTTTTTCATCAGTGGGCTATAGAGACCTGTATAGCAAGATGGACACTGTGACATTCAGACTTGCTGTTACTGACAGATAAATAAAATGGTTATATATACTTCATCTGCCTTCTTGGAACCAATTGCATAAGCTATTTTTCTTTTCTTTTCTTGTGTTTGTGTGTATGTTGCTTATTAGGAAAACTCTGAATTGTTAAAATTAAAAAACAGTTGTCTGGACCTCCTGTAAAATTCTTTGAAAATGGAAGGACAATTGCACAATAAGGATCTTCTCTGGAAGCACCCTTGGTTCCATAATAGGTACAGTGTCTATATTTTCTTGGTGAAAATAAAGGACGAATGTTTAAAGGAGGCAAATCTGAAAGTTAAGTTACATGTATCTATAACAAGGTTAAACCATAAAAATGTAAATATGTACAGCCACAATAAGTCTTCTAAAAAAGATCCATTCTTTCCTGCATGCAATCTATTGCTTCTTTACCTTCCTTTATTGGCACTGCTGAAATACCATGCAAAAAAAAAGCCAATTTAAAAAAACCACCAAATTTTTATTTTTTCCCCCGTCTACTGTTTGAAAAAAGAAAGTTCAAGGTTTTGACAATTTATTGTATTTTTCAGTCACCTGACATAGAAGGGTTTGCTATTTTAGAATCAGACCATTGTAGCAGATATCCAACATCTAAATTAAATATTTTCCAGCTCTTCCTATAAAGGCCATGGATCAGATTTGGGGTCTTCTGTATGCAAATTATATATTATAAAGCAACAGTCCTTGTCTTTATCTTGTTTTGGAAACATTAATGAGTATGGATGTACAAAACTTAACAGTTCAGGAATAGATCACTCAAGAAAACTCCAGGTTCCATGCTGGATAGAGAATTCTGAAAGTTGAGTTTCACACATTTTCCAGTTTCAATGTTGAGAAACACTGCTCCAGAGTATGCAGTTCTAGGAGCAGTTCAATGATATCTTAAAAGAAATCCCCCAAACTGATAACAGCTTGAGGTGTTAGGAGGGTTACCTGATCCCAAACAGGTGCATTTCACCCCGAATACTATTATATGCATATAAAAATGGATGCTGTTTCAGTCGCTCACTTGGGCTTATTATTTTGAAGCAAGGGACCATCGCTGCAAACAGTCTTGCTTGAAGACTTTGAATTCAGAAGATTTACTGTAAACATTCATTAAACAAGGCAGTCACTAAACAAAGGATTATCCTAATTACTTTAATTTTTCCAAGGAAATGGGCATAGTTTGATACATGAGAATCAAATTATTCCTTAGCCTTAGAAGAGAGTTAATAACTTAAACAATTAACCATTTGTTTCCTTTTCATAATAGCCTAAATTAATGTCAAAGTCATCTGTCTGCCAAATGATATGTCTGGCCTTGACTCAAGCTTTTAAGCCCAGTCAAGACATTTATTTCTTATTTATTTGGCTTTAAAATGGCAAATTCAGATGTGCTGGATGATAACAACTATTGGAGAAATTGTGTCATACTTTTGACTTAGCCACCTTGGCTGAAAGTTGGATTAAGTCCAGGAAAATAAAGGATGTGATAATTATAATAACTGCCAACTATATGTTGGGAGTCAAATCATTCACCTAGCAACTAAACATTCACCTGTACTGTGACTCTTCCAGCTAAGAAAACCTCCTTCTCTTTTCCTTCAAGCTCCAGACAGATAAATGGTTGTATCCTGGCAGGTGATGTGGAGGAAAAGCAAAGGTGACATAGGACAGTTCAATTACAGTGATAAAGTGATGAGCTGTAATTATGGGAGAGTCAAATTCAAAGTGAGGCTTAAAAAAGAAGGTCAAACAGAAAAATAGGATTTCTCTAGAATTGTGTCTTAGCATATAATAATCTGACCACAGGTGCAATTTGGGGACTGCTACTTGTCAGATGGAGCTGTCTTCCAATGTAGAAGATACTAAGAAGTGAATCTACCTTATGGTAGAATGTCTATAGAGACATTAGGTTTGTCATCTGTTTTAATGGACAGAAGGCTTCTGTTTTTGATTGCTCCATGGCAGGCAAATTGTACAGTAACATTTCTATCCATAAATAAGCAGTGCGACAAAAATATTAGGAACCACAAACCAAAGGTCAAACTAAAAATCATTTACCTTTTCCTTTGTTCTAATCATAGGATGAGCCTCTGTGTTTGCCTTTGCTGACTTCCAATCAGTTCCCAAGCAAATTCTCTGTCCTTATTTTCAAAGCCAGCCTTTCACTGTCTTGACTTCCATCTTTGTGATATAGTCCTCCTAGCTGTAACTGTCACTCCTGCAGTTCCACTGCTTCAGATATCTAGATTTTCTTCATTTCCAAAGGACTAATCTGTAGCCTTCCCCACTGCCTGTCCCAGAACATATTTTGGATATTATATTTTATTTTTCATTTCTTTTCAACTCTTCTTTCCATGAATTTTTTGGCTCATTGTTCTACTGCAAATTGCAATAAAAGTCTGGGACCCTCCAAAATATGGCTGTAATAGTTAAGGAGGGTAGCTAGGGATTTTGGGAGCCTAGTCCAAAACAACTGGATGGCTTCAGATAGAGGAAAGCTGTCCTATCAGCAACCAACCAATCATGGACAATTGCCTATCATTTCCTGTTTAAACACACACACCCCTCTCTCTCTCCCTCCCTCCCTCCCTCTATTGTTTCTCCATTTACCACCATGATATTTTGCAAGCAGTAGGAACTATTGGACTAATTACAAATGCTTCATGTTTAGCTATTAGTACTTTTAGGAGAAAATTATTTTGGTCTGTTTTCCGAGCCGGGTCATAGAAATAAACACTCTGGGCAACTTGCTTGAGGCAGAGGCTAGTTTATTTGACAGCATAGTGGTCTGTATAGCTCTCAAAGGTGACCGCAAATTGAATGGGGGGACAGTAATATTTATACAGAAGTTTGTCTTTTTCTCAGATTTTTGCAGATGTGCTTGGAGATGTGTTACTGACAGGGAGGAAGTGCCATTTTCTCACTCTGTGAGACATGTTAATTATTAATCTTTTGAGGTGTTACAATTTTGGGTGAAGGTTCTGGCAGGAAGGGAGCCTATCTTTGTGTAGTCAAAGGCTTTTCTTGTCTTGAGGGGATTCTTTATTTATGATTAAGTTGGAGTTTGTCAACTTCTTAATGGGAGATGCCCTTGGTCAATTTCAGTCTGTGTTTTAATATGGCCAGAAAGATTTTAAGTGGTCTTTTGTTCAGTCCTCTGGGGCTTGCCTACTAGGCATTGGGGGCTGATTTTTTGGAAGTGAATTGGACTGGCATGGAATCGAGTGAAAGATATGGGGGAGGCATTTGGCTTTTCATCCCTTAGTACTAAAAATGCTACCAGGTGAAATAATTAACTAATAAAATCTTACAAGTATCTAGCCTGGGATTCAGGAAAGATGAATGTCCAATACACAATGGATTAAGTTTGCAAGTAATCAAAGGCAGTTGTTCCAGATCAAAGACTAAACCAGAAATAGCATTTTAAGAATGTTTTATGTGGTTGGGTGTATATACCAGCAATCTCTGGTTGTGAGCCACAGTTTACAGTAATAAATGAACTGCTTGGCTTTACTAGGCAACTAAGCCACAAACTGGCCAATCATATTAGAACCCATTGTTGTAAATGTTATGTTACAGCTGCTATTAAAAGTATTTCTGCATACTGTGCTGCTTGACTTTCTTTTGCAAATTTCTTATCCAAACACTTGACCTGATCTAACCCTCTTCAGTAACTGAGAGACCAATGAGATCATAGCCCTTAGGGGATGAAGCTGAGCAAATGAAAAACTGATAACAAAACCCAACCAGCATGATTGACGTATCACCAAGTCGAGTAGAATAAGTTTTCAGAAAGCTCTATATGTACATTCTATGTCCTATTATCATAACAGGAGATAAGAAATATAAGCTAAAACAGGAGGGCTATACGTACAAGTACTTGATGGCCATAATCAAAAAAATTATTATACAAAGACAGTTTGTTGCAATAGAAACTATTTGGGCACTTGTAAGATGTTCCTTTCAGGAAATACTGAAGCAAAAACCATCTTAGACATTTTTGCAATTAGCTATCTCTCCTCTCTCACTCTTAGCTTGGTATTTCTTATTAAGTACTGATCTGATGCAATATTGCTCAGTTTTTTCTAAGTATTGGGTTCATAAAGATTCTATAAACTTATATTGTTTAATCAGAAGGGGAAAAACAGATATAAGAACAACCCTAAGTGTTAAATGCATCTTCAGACAATGAAATTTATCTCTGAGCAATCTTAAGTGATTTCATTTTTTACCTTGCAACTAGATAACAATACTTACATTGCCGCAATCAGTGTACAATATAGGTTTAGTATATGGAAGCTAGATCGACTTTCTCAGCTCATGAATGAATGGAATGCAGTGATCTTAAATTGGTGCAACCAGAGGTTTTATAATGAAGTTCAATTCACTGAAGCAGAACATTCTAAGTATACCTGCCCAAAGTCTTCAGAATTTAGCTCCCTTGGTAATTTAATCAATAGTCCTTCCTTCCTTCCTTCCTTCCTTCCTTCCTTCCTTCCTTCCTTCCTTCCTTCCTTCCTTCCTTCCTTCCTTCCTTCCTTCCTTCCTCACTTGAGATGAATTCATTTGCAAAAACTATTCTGAAAGCTATATTTTTCCTACAGCAAACATATAAACTGATGCATTCTTGTTTTTACATTTCTTATGAAAACTACAGAGCAATAACATATGAAAGTTATTTAACATTGTCTCATTTGTAGCAAAATATTGTTTTCTGTCAAATTTGCAGCCATTTCTTTGTAAGTACTAAGAAGTCACTTGCTCTCCATGCATCCAATCACCACAGCAGGGATCCCTAAAATCTGGAATATACTTATTTCATAAAAGCAAAATGGTCCAACCTCAAGTCTTTGTTACTAAATTTGTGCATATGCTTTTCAGGCATGGGAAGCTACTGAGTAGGCAAGTTGATATTGGACAAATCCCTGATTACGCTCTTTGTAATGTTAACCATCCCTACTGTGCTGGAATTGATTAGTTACATTTAGAGAAATGCTATTTGAACAGTAACTCATTTAGCCATCTTCTCATTTTCACACATCATTCAGCATGCTACTGTCCTATGGCCCATTCTTTCCTCCTGTCTTACAACAACCTACACAGCATGTCCCCCGCCATTGTTTAGCATAGTTTAAGATGGCATGGAGAAGAAAATGGCAAGGTAAACCTGTGGTGATCATTGTTACTAAAATGGTTAGCAGTGCTGTGGCACTTATTCTTCCATGGACCAAGGAAGGAAAAGAAGTAATGGCGGTTCAATCAATGCAATAAACTACTTGATACTGATAAGTTTAGAATGCAGTCCGAGGACATTTGGATCCTAGCAAAAGGCTTTGCATGGAAGAAGATTCAGCACCAAGCAGAAAATGTATTGTAATGAGGTTGAAGCAGTTTTTTTTAAAATAACACAAAAAGTAACACATTTCAGTCTTGTTGAAAATGCTGTCCAAATTGTGATATAACTCGGTACCAAATGGGTTTCATGCTTAACATAATTCATACTTATTACTATGAAATTTTGAGTGCATGTTTAAAGTAACAGTGTCCTCTATATCAGAGGTCCCGAACCTTTTGGGCACCAGGAACCAGTTCCGTGGAGAAAGGTTTTTCCACGGACCGGAGAGTGCGTGGTTTTGTGTGCTACCGGCATCCCACAGATTGGGCTTTGCTTGTTTGTGCGGCATGCTGCGGCCCAGTACTGGTCCATGGACCGGGGGTTGAGGACATCTGCTCTATATTGTTTGTCTAGCAAGGATTCCTTTTTCTGCAAAAATAACATCCGTTGATAGGCAGAGTTTTGCCATTTCTGCTTTTAAAAAAAAAGAGTCTTGGCTGTCATAGCTGAAATCTTGCACTGGCATGAAATACTATGGTAAATATTAGTTTATAAGCAGAATATGCCTATTGACCTGTAAGCACTTTTCCTGATTTAGTTAAAAATGGAAAGTTCAAAGAAACCAGGACTAATAGAAGCAAAGAATTATCCAGCAGTAGCAGGATTGTGACCATTAGTAATCTAAGCACACTAACTAGTTTTAGGGCAAATCCAAAATTGAAGGAGAATATTTGTAGCTCAGGGTGGAAATGGGGGGTCCTTGGTGCTCTCTGAGCTTGCTTGTTTTCTCACAGATGTTTCATTACCCAAACTAGGTAACATCACCAGTGCTAGTAAGGAGTGCTATTTGCTGTCAGTTTATATTCTGGTGTCTTGCTTGTCTGTGTGGGTGGGGGTGATCTTAGGGATTCTTTGGCTGAGCTTTTTACTAATGGCTCTTTGGCAGTTTCTTGATTGGGGTATTGCTTACTTTTGGTCTGAAGTTGACCTTGGAGTTAATCTATGCTGATCTGAGTGCTGATTATGGTGGAGAGGTGCTGGAGTCTTTTTCTCTTTGGGGCTGGTTGATTGTCTCTTTTGCATAGTCTATAGATGTTGTTAATGTCTATGTGTCTATTGATGGCTGATTTGTCAGAATGCCAGGCTTCTAGAAATTCCCTGGCATTTTTGGATTTGGCCTAGTCTAGGATTGTCACATTTTCCCAGTTGAAACTATGGTTAAATCTATCTATATGTTGTGAAATTAAAGAATTTTTATCATGCCTTTTGACTGCCAGTTGGTGTTCATGGATGCATTCTGCCAGTCTTCTGCCTGTTTGTCCTACATAGTGGTTGTTGCAGTTCTTACATTGTATGTTGTAGATGACTCCTGTTTTTTCTTCTGGGGTTGCTGTGTCTTTTGGTTTGCTTAGGATGTTTTGAAGGGCTTTAGTTGGCTTGTGTGCTATATTGATTCCATATGGTTGTAGTATATTTGTGGTTTCTGAGATATTCTTGATGTGTGGTAGTATAATTCTTTTTAGGGTTTGTGTTGGTTGTGCTGTATTGGGTTGAATAGTCAGGGACTTTTTGATGAAGTTGCATGGGTGTCCATTTTGTTGGAATGTCTTCTATAGATGCTCCATTTCCTTTTCCTTTTCTGTTCTGAGTTGCTTCAATATGTTTGGGCTTGTTTAAATAAAGTCCTTACACAGCTTCTCTTGTGGGAGGTTGGGAGGAAATGGAGCATCTACACAACACATTCCAACAAAATGGATCCCTAAAACCACCCTCATCCACACAGACAGGCAAGACACCAGAATATAAACTGGCAGCAAACAGCACTCATTACTAGCACTGGTGATATTACCTAGTTTGGGTAATGAAACATCTGCAAGAAAACAAGAAAACAAACAAGCTCAGAGAGCACCAAGGACCCCTCAAATCCAAAATTATTTAGGAAATAATTTGGTGATTAAGAGTTTTGTCTATAGAATTGGAAAGCAAGATTTAAACTGGACAATACCTCTACTTGTGTCTGTTTAAGTATAAATAGTCCTTTGGATTGGGGCCAGAGACCATAATGTATTTACTTTTTGAGATCCAATACATTACACTGTTTGATTCACTATATGTATGAAAAAAACATATTTGAAGAACTAAGAAGGAACTGAAATTCTTATCTGGCTTCTTCTTGTTCCTAATGAAGACTAAAGTTATTGGCTGAAAATGAATTTGATTTTCCTTTGTCTCTAAGCAAAATATAGTTTAAGCTAGCATCAGCAGGGATTATTTGTATATGAAAGGAATAAGCAAAGCTGTTGCCAACTGCCTCCAGTGCTTGCCAAAATACACGCCGGGTGTTATTGCTGATGTACAGTCTTCTCTGTTGTGACACTTCAGTTCTGCAATCTTTATTTAAAGTGGGATGAAGTAAAATAGCCTGAGTCTATACATAGGAGCATATGGAATATGATAGGGAACAATTTGAATATAGAAGAAAATTAAAGAGACAAAAATGTCAGCTTCCATGAATAATCCATAAAATATAAAAATTTTAAGCAGGTTACATGGAAGAAATTGATGGTTAGTTCAAAAGGCTTTGCAACCTTTCTTTTTAAGAATTCCCCATTGATTACAAACTTATTTGTGGAAGAAAAAAACTAGAACATTGCAGAATTCCTTTCTTAAAACGAGAATAAAGTAAAATGTAGACCTTCTGCTGTGGCTTCTGAAGATGTGCCAGCTTGTAATTATAAAATTATTTTTTTACCTGCTAGCTGAGATATAAAACTATATACCAAAGATGCAACACTCTTTTGGACCAAAGAACACAATCACACTCAAGAGTCATGCTGGAGGCCATAACAAAAATTAAGCCTGATTTGATTCAGTCTAGTTGTTTAAAAAAGTTGGGCTGGGGAGAAGAAAGTGAAGTGGCTGTTCATGTACATGCATTCATAGATGGCTTAGAGCAGTTTTAAAGGATCACGTGAGCTTGAAAGTACCTGTTTGGTAGGACTCAAGATTGCAAGTCCAATTGGTGCTATAAGGACAGGTGGCTATTTTCCCCGGTGTGCATGGGTAAAATATTATGGAGGGCTAATTCACTTATAATGCAGCTTTTTAGTCCAAAAAACAAAAAAGTCCAAGAGAAAATCAGGCTCTTTTGCTGCAATCTTAACAGTGATCTGGGATTGCAGGAGACCACAAGGCCAATAGCCTATCCACCCCTCATGTAGGAATTAGGAACAAATCAGGGATGATAGAGAGCTATGGTATTTATTTGTTTAGATTTAGGTGCTACATGATTCCATATAAACTCTGAGTAGTTCACAATATAATAAACAATAAAAACACCATACAAAACAGTTAAACAAGTTGGAATCTGGTTGCTCAATACAAAAAAACATATTGATTGAAGCTTACTCACCTCTACTTTGATATAATAAAGCAGAAGTATTTTAGGAAGTGAGCCAAAAGTATTTTAGGAGGTGAGTTTGTAATTCCAGAATGTAAAGCATACTGCCTACCTGACAAATTAATACAGAGTAACAAAGTAAATGTGGATGAATATCACTGGCACATACTATAAATCCCAAATTCTGTTAGGCTCATTGGATAAATTTGAGGCAGAAACTGTCTTCAGACATTTCAAACATATATTTCATATTGTTAAATCATTTTGTATAATTAATTTATCAATTGAATATATTTTCTCTCTACAATTGTGCATAAATCTGTAGACCATATTATTCCAACTGAATCATACTGTATATTTGTAAATACTCAAGTACTTGCACAAAACAAATATGAATTCAATAGATGTAATGAATTAAAAAATAAATGAATGTTTCTGTTGGCATATAATGTATTTTTTAGAATAGGTTCCACTGTGCCATCCAGCACATAAATTAAAATTCTAGTTTGGCACTGTTACAAAATAAGAACTATAAAAAGGAGCTTTCTAAAGAAATAAAAATAATACAGAGTTATATAGGCAATAATGATATCTCTTCTTCAAAATCTCCAATGCCCGCAATCCCCAGGATAGTTCTCTGAATTTGCTCCAGCTTGTTGATGATAAGATAAGATAAGATAAGATAAGATAAGATAAGATAAGATAAGATAAGATAAGATAAGATAAGATAAGATAAGATAACCTTTATTGTCATTTTTTTACTGTGAGCACAACGGCGCACATCAAAAATGAAATTTAGTTGCCCGCTCTCAAAGTGAAACACATACATGACACACACCTAAAGTATACTATATACAACATATGTATAGACCCACGCCCCTACATATACATAACAAATAAATATTAAATACTATCCATCTTGAATATATAACGGAAAGAGGAAGCTTGAGAGTTCACAAGGTTAATGCTGTATGGAATGAAACTATGGCTGAATCTGGATGTTCTGCTGCAGATACCACGAAGCCTTCTCCCAGAAGGTAACAAGGAAAACAGGTCGTGAAGAGGATGTGTAGTGTCCCAGATAATCTTATGGACCCTGCTCAAGCAGCGCTTCTGTGCTATGTCCTGGATGGGAGGGAGGGGACTGCCAATGATCTTTTCGGCCATTCTCACCACTCTCTGCACCGCCTTCCTATCTGAAGCAGTGATACTTCCAAACCAGACTGTGATGCTGTATGACAGAATGCTCTCGATCGTTCCCCTGCAGAAAGTGGTCAGGACAGGGGAAGGAAGATGTGTTTTTGTCATGAGACGCAGAAAATGCAGGCGCTGCTGTGCCCGCTTCACCAGTTTCTCACTGTTGAGCGACCAAGCCAGCCTACTCGTTAGCTGCACACCCAGGAATTTGATGCTGGTAACCATCTCCACAGGTGAATCATTAATGCACAGAGATGTGTGGCTGTGCCTGCCTTTTCTGAAATTGACAATGATCTCTTTGGTTTTTCCGGTATTTAAAACTAGGCTGTTTTCCTTACACCAGTTCACCAACCCCTCAACCTCCTTGCGGTAAGCTTCCACCTTGTCATCACGAATAAGGCCACTACTGTTGTATCATCTGCGAACTTCACAATATGGTTGGTGGCAAACCTAGCACAACAGTCATGGGTCAACAGGGTGAACAGCAGCAGACTTAAGACGCAGCCCTGAGGAGAACCTGTGCTCAAGGAAATGGTATTAGAAGTATTTGTTCCAACTCGCACGTATTAGGGCCTGTTGATAAGAAAATCAAGAATCCAGTTGCACAAAGGGGTGTTTAAGCCTAAAAGGCCCAGTTTGTCTACTAGATGCTGGGGAATGATTGTGTTAAACGCCGAACTGAAGTCGACAAACAACAAACGCACGTGAGTATTTCTTTCCTCTAAGTGCCATTTTCACTGGCAAAACTGGACACAATATTCCAAATGGGACCTGTTCACAACAGAGTGGGATAATTGCCTCTATAGGATGTTAATAGGATGTTAATTCTAAAATAGCATTTTTTCCCCAGCAAAAAGTCCTATTAGCAAAAAGGTTATAAGGTTATAGTGGCATGACATGTTTGCAACTAATTCATGCTTCTATCAAAACTAGAAAGGCTGAAAAAACAAAATTAATTTTATCAGTTGCCTATTCTATTTTTACTGTTCAACTTTTAGAAGATTGAAAAAATGAGTGATAAGTACAAATACATGTAAACATGATTAGATTGGAGAGAGCTAGTTCTTTCTACTTCTACTATGGCAGTTTGCAAGTGTGCCCGTCTCCTAGTTCCTCTCAAATATAAGACACTTAACCGGCTTCTAATTTGCTTCTTTTTAGAATTTTCTGAAAACATTCCTTTTCCAGTTACACAATTTTAGGAATATTCATCCACGTCCTCTTATACCTAACTGTTTCTTTCTTGCCCATGATCCAGTTCTTGGGATTCACTTCCTAGAAATCAGGACAGATCCATGAACCCCACAGCGGTTTCTTCCGCAAGCTTTGGATCCTATTTGTCCTGCTTCACTTCCTCCTCCTGTACGGCTTCCTCCTCTGTCCAAGACCTTCACCTTCTGGATCCTGTTTTTTCCAGCACATGGCTTTCCTGACTTCCTCCAGTGAGGAACCCAAGACACACCTTCAGCTCTTTTTCACACTGAAATCCTAGCTTCAGAGCATAGCCAATAAATGAAAGAATGAAAGAAATGGTATAGGGTTTCCTGCCTGAGCAGGGGGTTGGACTAGATGACCTCCAAGGTCTTTTCCAACTTTATTATTATTATTATTATTATTATTATTATTATTATTATTATTATTATTATTATTATTATTATTATTATTATTATTATTATTATTATTATTATTATTATTATTATTATTATTATTATTATTATTCACCAGCCATTTTAAACCAGATAACTAATTTAAACACACTCAAGCCACAAATAATAGCTCAAGCAGGACTTTCCCAATAAATATTGTTTTTATTGCCTGTAGGTTCCAAACCATTCTTAAACAGGATTGTTATTATTTAGCATATGGCATAGAATGTTAGTTTACTCTGTTCAGCACTTACGCGCCTGTCCTTGATGCACCACGGGGGTGGCGAACTAGCGTTACACCAGCTAACTAGCGACTCTTGGGTTACTGGCTCTTCTCGTCTCCTCCGCTGGTCTCGTCTCACCTTGTGCCACGATGCCTTGTGTCGAGGCAGGTCCAGCGCCAGCTTCTGCTCTCTGCACACACGAAAGCAGCTAGGTTTTCCCCACCAAAGTGGTATCCATTTATCTACTCATAATGATGCATGCTTTTGAACTGCTGGGTGGGCAGGAACTAGGAATCGAGTAATAGGAGCTCACTCCATCTCACGGAGCTGGGCTCAAACTGCCAGAGTGCAGACTATTTCTGGCTGGCAGTTCCAGTGTCATTAAGCATCTGTGCCACCGCATCCCTACTTAAACAGGAAATATTTAGTAACTCCTGTGAAAAGCATTGTTTTGTTGTTGCTGCAGCATATTCATCTCCTGATGAGATGGTGCTCCTCCAATAGGCCACTCTGACTTCTGTCCCATTTTCATTTTGTTCTTTGGCATTTTCTGTTCAGTAAAGTATTCAGGAGCTGCTGATCATGCTTAGCCTTTGCAATGCTGTTTTGGAAGATTTCCTTTTAAGGTTTGTAGATGAACTTTTTTTCTAGATATAGATATTGTAAAATATTAAAAAATATGACAACTTATTTTTTGGGGGAACATAGAAATCAATATGATTTTTTTTGTGGGCAGGGCTCAGAATTTTATTGCCTCCTCTCTGGCCAGTTAAGGGCCCACTTGCTGTATGTCAGCAGGAACATAACCTGCCCATTTGGTGAGATTTCAGAAGTGATTCGCCATTGCCTCCTTCTAAGAGAGAGTGACTGCCCCCAGGTTACCAGCACATTTTGTGCCTATGGTGGGACTAGAACTCCTAGTCTCCTGGTTTCTAGTCTGATGTCTTAATCACTATAGCAAACGGGCTTTCCAATTAAGGAATTAACCATTCCTTAGCCATTTCTTTGACTACATCTCTTTCTTTCTATACACATTGTACTGTATCAGAGTCACAAAACTGTTTCCACGCTTAAATCTTAAAATAGTTCTTTAAATATCTGAAGGGGCAGTGGGAGTGAGAATATTCTATTGCCTCTTTCAAAGTGGCTCACATCACTTTCTCCCCAAGAAGTGGGTGAATCATTCTTATAAGCACTTTCACTCTTCAGAGATCTCAAAGGTCTTACCTGCACTAGAACTGATCTGACCTAATGTCCTCCATGTGCAGATTATGTGTCAATTCTTGGTGTCTGCCTATGTGTTTAGAGATTGCACACATATTTTATGATAGCCCCAAGTTGGATGCAGAAAGGAGAGGGGCATTATCAGTGTATAGTCCTTTCTGTTATCCTTTATGTCCTTTGCTAACTTCAGCTCATTCTGATTTTTGCCTTTGCTGACATAGCTGCAGAATTACTGCTTTGTATTCTTTTGTGACCTGACTCTCTTTCTGTTTGTTTTCAGTTCTTCACTGTGGTGTTTTGTATTTAATGTAATCACATTGGCTTTTTTTGCTGCTTTTAAAATAATTTTTGTATTGGGCTCTGTTGGATTGAATTTTGTTTTGTGTAATGTGTAATCTGACAAGGAAGGGAATTGGCAATAAAAAGATAGATGGCCTTGATCATTTTACTATAGACCAGGGGTGTCAAACTGCCAGCCTGCGGGCCGGATGCATCATAGCGAAACCGCGCCCACCCCATTGCCGGCAAAAAAGTCACGGCACGTCATGTGATGTTCCGAGTTTGCCTGCTATAGACTGTAATATACAATTGAAATTAGCAAGCTTGCTATATGCAGTGCTTTTTTTGTAAAAAAAAAAAAAAAGGTGCCGGAACTCACACATGTCATACAACCCACTTTGCCTACCCTACAAGGTTCCATCCAAAAAAGGTGCCGGAACTCCGTTCTGAGCGTTCTATGAGAAAAAAAGCCCTGGCTATATCCATTTATTTTGGGGGTTTGTGTATGCTAAGCTCATTTCCATTAAATGCAATAAGATATTTGTCGCATTTTTAAAAAAGAAGTTATTTCAATTTGGCAGGGAAAGTGAGATAAACATTTAATACAAATATTTCCATTTGTCTGGTGTGACAGCCAGCTATTTAATCAAGCACTCTTATCAATAAACATATTTATAGTGTACTCTTTTTATTAAAAATATTAAAGATTACAATTCAAAAAATACAAATCAATACAAACTACAAACTAAAAATATATAAGTAAAAAAAGAAAAAGAATCTATATAAAGAAGTAACTTAGTAATTTATCACCATTTTAAAATACAATGAATACTCTCTATATCCCTTATTTCATATAATCAAAATCCAAGGGCCTCATCATTCATTCATTATTGGCAAAAGTAATGATAATAATAAAGTTGGAAGGGACCTTGGAGGTCATCTAGTCCAACCCCCTGCTCAGGCAGGAAACCCTATACCATTTCAGACAAATGGCTGTCCAGTCTCTTCTTAAAAACTTCCAGTGTTGGAGCATTCACTGCTTCTGGAGGCAGGTTGTTCCACTGGTTAATTGTTCTAACTGTCAGGAAGTTTCTCCTTAGTTCTAGGTTGCTTCTTTCCTTGATTAGTTTCCATCCATTGCTTCTTGTTCTGCCTTCCGGCGCTTTGGAGAATAGCTTGACTCCCTCTTCTTTGTGGCAGCCCCTGAGATATTGGAACACTGCTATCATATCCCCCCTCATCCTTCTCTTCATTAAACTAGACATACCCAATTCCAGCAACCGTTCCTTATATGTTTTAGCCTCCAGACCTCTAATCATCTTTTTTGCTCTTCTCTGTACTCTTTCTAGAGTCTCAACACCTTTTTTACATCGTGGTGACCAAAACTGGATGCAGTATTCCAAGTGTGGCCTTACCAAGGCATTGTAAAGTGGTATTAATACTTCACGTGATCCATTAAAGGTTATAGGAAATAACTACATATCCATTTGATCTTGATCAAATAAGCAAACTCTATATTCCTTACCTGTACTTTTAACAATCTTGGTTTTCAATCACTTTAAATAATCTCTTAGAACTTGATTTCTTTTCATTTTTTAGTCCCTTTTCAGAAAATACTTCAAGACATTAACAGATCTCTTTTGTACATCCAATAATAAAAAGTTATCCAAACAAATATTTGGGTTGGATACTTGTATGGTCCCTTTAAGTATTAAAACACCTAGTTTCATTTGTATGTCCAATATATTATCTTAAAATTAATTTCTGTGTTCTGTATTGAAAAATATTCTTCAAACATCCACCATTAAAGTATTTTGCTGCCTTCTTTGTTAATAAGTTGAATTTAACTATTCTTCTCCTTTATTTTCTTCTAGTTCCCTCTAGAATATAATCTTCAAACTCCCATCCTATTAGGGTTATTTTCCCTCCAAAGAACCCAAACAACCACAGTTTTCCACAGGAATTATTTTTATAATTAATTTCAAATTTTTATTCCCAATCCACCTGGACCTTAGTCCATTTTTAACTTTCCAGAATAAACATGCTAAACACCCTTTCGCTATTTATTCAAAAAAATATTTTTCCAAGTTGTATTTAAAGCTTTTTTGTCTAAGGAGAAGAAGACCCACCCAGTGAATATAATAAAAACTTGCCATTCTGAAGGGTCTTAATATTTCCAAAGCAAGAACAACTAATTCCAAAGGCAATTAAAAAATGAAGCTCAGTTGAACTTTTTGTCCAAAAAAGCTGCATTACAACAGTGAACATAGATAGTATTTTACACCTCCAAGCCACTTGACTCATAAGCCAATCATAAAAGTTTGATTTCTTAGGTTTACTAATGAGGAGCACATGGGTTAGATCACAACATTGCCTTTCTCCACAAAGATTTTGCTGGCCAGGATCCAGCATTCAGTCACCAATTTCCACTGTAAATGCCATCCTGCTTCAGCAGGGATGTCTAGCTTGCCGTGGCATTCACTGGAAGTCTCACACAGTGGTGGGATTCAGCCAGTTCGCACCACTTCGGCAGAACCGGTAGCTAACTTTTTGTTGCCCAGGCCCAGAATGGACTTCCGGAAGCGGCATCCACACAGAGAACTGGTTATTCACATATTTGAATCCCACCACTGGTCTCACATATGCATAGATGACAATTTCCACATTAAGCGTACCAAATTAAAAAAATAATGTGCTGAAAAATTTGAGTATATGACAACACATTATCCATGCTAGGAGTCTAATCTCACAGATCATGGATCTGTGGATGCTGCTGAGAAATAGAAGGACATGATCTGAGATTTGAGGGGTACATGTACGATAAAGTCAAACTTAATATAGATTTCAAAAAGTATTATATTAGACATACTACATTAAGAATATAGAATAGGTATTAACCCAGTCTGTGCTCAAAAGCATCTTTATGGCTCTCAGGACAAGAAGCATTTTATAGACAAGAAATAATAATAGGCAAACACAAATGGTTAACATATTGTGAGATACCAGAGTTCTATCAAAAAAATACAATAAAATCAAGAGAACCACTGATGACAGAGAAAAATACAGTTGTCAATGGTTTTATTATCAGAAAAAGTAGATAAAATATAATATTGAGCATTGGAATATTGATTTCGACACAGAATTGTATACAAATGATGATGGTGTGATTGCTAAAATGTATAAACTTTTATTCATATTTGAAACAGAAGAACAAGTTAAGGAACGTATAATAAAGTGGGGTAAACATTTTGGTTATAATATACAGAAGGAACAATGTGAAAATATGTGGTTGCAAGGACTGAAATTTACACTGTGTTAAAGAGAATGTTTATAAAATGATATACTCTTTGTACATGACGGCAAAAAAATTATCTCAGATGTATAAATGTTGGAAACGTGAACAAAAAGAGTTACTTTATCTTGCATGGTGAATATGCAAAAAAGCTAGAAAATGTTGGGTTCAACTACATAAAGTTAATCAGAGATTTTAAACATTAACGTTTGACTGAAACCAGAATGTTTCCTCCCATTGAACATTATTTTTATATATGATAACTGCAGCTAGTTTGTTGAATGCACAAAGGTGGACAAATGTTTGGTGAAGATGATAGAACTAACTGAAATGGCCAAACTGAATTGTTTCATTAGAGAAAAGACAATATCTATATTTATTGGTGACTAGTGACTTAAGGATTCTTTTGCATAAAAAAGAAAATAATAGGATAAATTATAAAAATAGGATAAATTATAGGATAGGACAAATTATAGGATAGGATAGGATAAAATATAAAAAAGAGAGTCATGATGTAACTTTAAGAGAGAGAGAGATTAATTTATAGTTATACTTATAAATGCTATAAAGAAGATCAGAAGCCACTTTGTAGCTTTCTTCTTTTTATGCTACTTTTTCTTTTTGTACTTTCATTTTTCCTTGTGTTTTTCCTTTTTATTTTTTGCTGCATTTTAGTTTGTATTAGTCTTATTCTTGTGATCAAATTTTTCAATAAAATTAGGTATTTGAAAAAAGAAACAGAATCTGCAAAGAAAAAGAGATCCATCCCGACTGTTGAAGAATGGATTTTGAAATTGAACTAGCAGAGATGGCAAAATTAACTGCTTTTATTTTAGAGATAACTAGACAGCTTTATAAGAGACTGGAAACCGTTTGTAGACTTTCTATGTGCTAAATATAGACAGACATAATAACAGATGGTTAACAGAGGGATTTGAAGATTAGTGTAGTGTTTAGCTCAACCTGTTGACTGCTTTTTCTTCTTTCTTCATATATATATATATATATATATATGTTTGTTTTATTGTTTTGTATTTTATTCTCTATGATAAAACAATAAATAATTATATAAAAAATCAGAATATAGTTACACTGTTGTATGAGGAATCAATTTTTTTTCCAGAGTAAATGTTATGAGATAAAACAAGGCTATATCTCAACACTTACTCTACTTTGTGAATTCAAGGGTTTACTGGGATGAATCTATATTTTGCTTCAACGATCTTTTAATTAGAAAAACAAAACTATTGAAAATCTTTTTTTTCTTTCTTTAAAGTGACATGACCAGCAGCATTCATACGTTGATCAGAGAATGAAGGTCAGTAGCTGTTAGGAAGTTTCTTTCAAAAGCTAAACAAGCAAGTCCTCTCAAACCCAAGCAATTAATTTAATTTTCAAGCATCAGTCCAGAGGTTAAGAGCTTCTACTACATACTCTAGCTACCAGTTCCAACATTGCTATATTCCAATTACAATGAAAGATAAATTGACACTCTCCTGCTATACTCCACAGATAATATATGTAAATACATTATTTTCCTGACTTGAAAGCATAACTTCAGCAGCTATTTCTACTCAGAAGCTTCAGAAGTACCATAAACAACAGATACAGACCAAATGAATAATAAAGAAGATGAGGAAAAATCTCTTTTATTAGGCCATATGTTTTTACAATGGCATGATTATATGTGGATTAATACATGCAAATTACACAAAGAATAAAAGTCAGCACTCAAATGCCACACTTTTCTAGTCAGATGCCTTCTATACTGTATGTGTTATGACTAGAACTTCCAGAATTGTAAAGTTTCCTGACTAGAAATGCTGAAGTTTTAGTTCCAACAAATCTGAGGGGCACAAGGATGGGTACATTCATGCATAATCACTTCAGATGGCTCTAAATGAATGTCACACTTGCATTTTCCCTTTCTACCAAAGATTACAGGGAAGTAGATAGCTGTTATCTTGTTTCCATAAAAGCCACATTAAATAGGCCAATATAATGTGATTTCTTCCATGGTTATGCTGGGATTTCCAATGCTCTGCCAGCTATATCATACTGGCTTTCCCAGAAATACACTATTTTAATAAATTCTATTAAACTTTTATAGTGGGATTACAAGGGAGAGGCAATATTGCAAAAAGAATTTTGAAGCTGAGCATAAATGTGGCCCATGAGGGGCTACTGCCAGCTTATGTACTGCAATGTGACTTTAAAATCAAATCACCTGTAGCTGCAAAGATATTAATGCACTTGAGAGGTGAGACTGTTCAATACATCACCTGAAAAAACAGTGTTTCCATTCTTACTGGTTCTGAATGCAAGGAAAAGACATAGTACCAAGCTCTTAAAGTCAAAAGAGAACTTTGTTTTCTCTAGTCAGTAAGGTAGTCTGTCTAAGTATGCAAGCACTGCTTTCTGAGCTTTGGTATATGAGTGCATCCACTATATAAAAAACCACAGGGAATGTGGTGGCTCTAGAAGTCCTAACAGGACAAAGCACTAGAAATATAAAGAGAACATCTATATGTAGGTGAAAAAAATCCATGATTGGGGGAGGAGCTGTTCAGCCTAAAGTTCTCAAATGAATCAAAGCTGGCGAAGCAGAATAACCTGCCATATATTTTTTTCCTAAGATGAAAAAAAGAGCTAAGATGATGCAGTGGTTGGATCTTACTCTGCCATGAAGCTTACTCAGGCATTTCCATGCAATAATTATCTCCAAATGTTACCTTGTAAAATCGTTGTGCATATGTTATCAGGGAGTCCTAATTCACTGCCTTGAGTTATTTGGGCACTTCTTTCATGTTACTTGGTTTAGATTAGGCTAATCACCAATATTAATGACAATATATTATAGATGACAAAATCATATGTGCATTTACACTGAAGCTCTTTAAATAAATCAGTAAAGATTCTTAATGATAATTAATACACAATATCACATATTCAGATAGTATGCTGCTTCAGCATCACCAAATACAGGACATAGACACCCAAAAAGCATGTGAAATGCCCCTCTCCCAAATTAACCTGGATGCCGATAACATATGTAAAAAAAGATTATATGCAACATCATTGTTGACCTTCTGTCGTCTGTTCTACTGTCATTGTCTTTGCTTACCTGCCCTTCTTGTTTTCTAACAAAACTCACAACTGGCATTGGTAGTTTCCCTGGAGAAGCAGATGCAGAATAGAAGCTGAAAGATAATCTATCTATTATCAGATAATAGAGAGATTGAAGACATTGGCTTTGGTGAACCCAAGTTTTCCCCTGTGCTCTTCCATATGGAAGATGGTTCATAGGGTATGGGGGCAGGGTGAGCATTCAAGTTGTATTGGAAACTGCCTTATTACTGTTATAAGATGCTCCTAAATTTAAGACCTTCCCTAGGAAAAGTAAAGAAGAAAAAACTTCATTACTGCATCCAAGGAATTTAAGATTAACCTTTTCTTTTAAAGGGGCAAATTAAGGGGTTACAGAGCAATCCTTCCTTTTCTAGTCCAGGACTGTCTGCTTTCACTGCAACAGGCAGAAATAAGCCTTTCTATCTCCCTGCTACCTGAACCTTTTAACTGAAGATGCCAATACCTTTTACACATACTTAATACTAAACTGTAGTCAGCATACAACGTGCATATAAAAACTTGTTGCATGGGTGTTATTGAAGGGATAGAGTATTGTCATACAGCAGGGGTGTCAAACTGCCAGCCCGTGGGCAGGATGCGTCACCAGGAAACCGCGCCCACCCCATTGCCGGCAATGGGGAAAAAGCTCCGATACGTCGTGCGACGTCACGTGACGTCGCGAGTTTGACATGTCTGTCATACAGTTATATATCCTGCATGGTCATTGCTTGAATTAAAAACCTAAAAGAGTGCAAAAAAACCAGCTGTGATGCACAACAGAATCTCCAAAAGAATCTTTTTGCCTGCAATGTGTTTTTCTAATGAGCTCAAAAAACTTTTTGAATATATGTAAATTCTATGTTTGGAACTAGTACAACTTCAACCTCAAATCGAAACAAGAACACACATTAACTGCCTAATGTACAACCATGTGCTAAATGGCAAGAAAATTACAGCATTTAAATCAGAAACCTTGGATTAAACAAGAAACTGATTCTGAGAGTCATTGTGCCACCTAGCGGTACAAGTTGCTGACTAAGAAAAAAACTTGCATTCCAGTTTTTTCATTGCAACCTTTTCCCCTCCCTGGATTTTATTTTTCTGATTGTTATATCTCCTAGTTTTATTTATCATATTATACGTTTAAAATATATGTATGTGCTTAAAACCTTTATTGCTTTTAACTTCAATTTGTGGCTGAAGAACAGCTCCAAGAACACTAGATATAGTCATTTACTTTGATTTTTTTATTATGCAAAGATGTACATCACAAACCAACATTAGCTCAACAATGAGAATGAGAACAATGAGAACCTCTAAAAAGTATTCTCCTCATTAGCAAAATGTATTTTCCAACAAATATCCAATCATTAAAAAAATATGGCAATTTGGGTGACCGGTAGTATGCATTTATATATTTGTGTGTGAATAACTTTTTAGAAATACATAGAAAGCTTTATGTATGAAAGTAAAATGCAGTAGTTACAGACACCCTTTAGGAATTGGCTGTGAAACAATCTTGATAAGTATAAAGTTAAATCCATTTCTATGGCCATTTATCTCATAAATGTAACTTGGACAGTTGATAAGGATTAAAAAAGCACAATATAAAAATACATTTCTCAACCAACTAAAATACTGAGTGGTTGCTGAAGACACCATACACCAGCAATGTGGGCTTTAGTAAATCTCTTAGCTCCCACACTTGGAAAAACAGCCAAGTTTTCAAGAGTTTCTGAAAAGTGAATAGGGTTGGGGCCAACCAGTTTTAGGCAGTGTGGTGTTCCATAGGGTAAGCATGCTCTTCAATTCTGATAGATTTATTGATAGGAACTGGAGCTTGCCTCTTCTGCTTGACTAATGGGATGGATGGAAATTTATGAGGGTAAGGCCATCCTTCAAATACCCTGGCCCCATGCCATGTCGAACTTTATAGGAAATAGTCAGCACTTTGAATGTGAGCACTAAGCCAAGTATGGTTTATTTCTGATAAATGTAGAATGAGATAACACACACACACACATACACACTACTACTACTACTACTACTGCTACCTGCACCACCACCATTGCTCAAACAATGTAACCAGATTTCTTGCAATTGCAAGCAATTTTAATAGTTCTCAGGTTATGTTTACATGTCCAGCAACTATTCACAGTTATCATGGCACTGAATGAGAGAGACTGAGAACTGGTCTTTGAAGTTTGGGCATTGCAGCATCCACACAGTCTCATGATTGTAATTCAGCACTTGGCAGTTACAAAAGTTGCAGTATCCCGTGATCAGCTGATTACCATTTGCAACCTTCCCCTCCAGCTTTCCATAAGTATAGTCAGTAGGGAAGTTTAGAGGGGGTCACAAGTTGCTCCCACTCCCACTCCCACCACCTTTTTGGCCACCTGCCCACAGGTCCCCCTGTGCTCCATGCACCTTTCCATAGCACCCTGCTAGCACTCCATAGCACCTGCCAAAGGCACCCACTGAACTGTTCAGACCTGGGATTATGACGGCAATTAAGATTGCTGGGATTGCCATCGCTCAGTGAAGCAGCATGGAACATTGTGCTTTATAACCTCATTGCTTAACAACAGAAGTGCCAGTGAATGAAGGCTAATATATATGTCTCAGGATAATGTTGCAGGATCCAATCTGGGTCGGTCACTGGGACCAGAGGTTTAGTCTTCTTCTGGTCCCAGTGACCGACCCAGATTGGATTCCACAAAAATGTAAGTCTCGATTATTCTCATAGCCTGATCACTACCTGCACTCTGAGCCAGTGGTGTTTTACCCATGCTTGTATAACTGCCTTGTGCTTCAAAGAGTATCCTATGCTCTTATTGGAAAGGAATATTAGTTTACCCCATTTTCAGCCTCCTGGGATGCTGTCATAGCAATATGATAGCTTAATTACTTAAACAAATTGCTGAGCATTAAACTTTTGGGAAGCAACTGAAGTTACCCACAATGGAGAGCATCAGTACACAGAGAAACATAGCAATTCTTATTTTTAAAAAAGAATATTTGTCTAAGCATGGGCATGAGGAAGCAGAACAAGACTCTTAGTTACCGGTAAAAACTAAATGCTAATTATCTGACAGTTCTTCATGCTCAGCTAACGACCACAAAGGGAAGGCATGACATAGCTGGCTGTTCTCTGTGAGCTCCAGATATAAATATGCCTGTGTTCACAACATCCTGATGTCTAAATAAATCTGAAAATATTTGAAACAGCCTGGATCAGTCTGGGTGCATTGTAGACTCAATTCAGAAGGGCTGGGAAATGAAAAAAATAATGATAATCTGAAAGTGTGACCAACCACACAAGAGTCACCCTATATACCAGATGATAATAAAACCTTCAGGGATGGGGTACAGTCACTCAGTAAGAGTTTATCAGCAAATTTAAAATTGGATGTTACTATTGTTTGATTTTGGAGTTTAAATCCCCTTCCCAAAATAGAATCAGGAATTTGAGTTATCTGATTGTTATGGAAAATAGAACACAGAGTACAGAGCAGGAGAAGAACTATGTTTATTATAGTAATTGTGGGTGGCCGCTATATAAGAAAGAGGGGCCTGGAACAATAAGAGGGCAAAGATTTCTATCAACGTTAAGGGCTACAAACTGGGAAATTCTAGGGATCTGATTTTCTGACAACTTTGGGAGAAAATAAGCAAGTCTTTGTCCATGTACCTGGGATTATTTGTGTTCTGCAAAGCAGCCCTTTCAGAAAGGCAGTTGTAATTGAGGGAGTCCATCATTTCAAGGAGATGGATTGTTGCGCCAACCAGCCTGATTCTGGATGGAACTTTGGAGTCTCTCAGCTTATTAAAGTGTTGCAGTTCCTTTATCAGGGCTGCCCTTGGGCTATACTGTCAATTGGCAAGGAGGATTCTAGGTTGTCTAGATTGAATCGCAGGGGCTTTGTTTGGGGCAGGGAGAGTCAGTTTGGATCTGATGGGATTAGGCAAAGAGAAAAACTGGGTTTGATCCTGGTCACTTCTAAAAGACAGAGAGGAAAAAGATGCAATCTCCATTTTGTTTGTTAGATTTATTTTCTCCATTGTACTGATAGCCCTCCTGAACTATCACATAGTTTAGGATGGAACATTTAGACTGAATTCTAGTCCTGCCTGAGGCATAAAGCTAATTGGGTGACCTTGGGCCTTGGGTGACTCTCCCAGCCCTAGGAAGGAGATAATAGTGGACTGAAAAATCCTTCCAAGAAAACTGCAGGGACTAGTCTAGGCAGCTGCCAGAAGTCATTACTGAGTCGAAGGCACCCCCCCACTCCCCAAATGGGCACATTGTGTCCCTGCTGAAATACAGTAAGTGGGCCCTTGTTTGGCCATTGAGGAGGAGATAAAATCCTGACTCCTGTCCACACAAAATCATATTGAAATCAACACTGATTAGAAGGCACTAAAAACGAATCCTAATTTCAGACCAATAGCCTGTGTTATGTCCTGGGACTGCTGAATGACTCAGCAGACTCAGGAGGCTGCAGAAGGCCTGGGCAATCCACGTGGTTGCCCGGGACCAGACAGGCTGTCTCCAGCCTTGTGCGCATGCGCAAGGCGGGAGACTAGCCTTGCATTGATTGGTTGATGCTGTCCCTTGCAAGGGGCTATAAAAGGCCATGGCGCCATTTTGTCTTCTGTTCTGTTCATGATCTCAATAAAGACTTGTGTTTGTTATTCCTGCCTCACCTCGATGTCTTTTCGGCTGAAACAGAACATTGGCGACGAAGGTGGGATCTGCTGCAAGAAGAAACAGGAGAAGCTAGGCTGACTTACCAAAGGAGGCCTGAAGCGTTGAGAAGTTTGGCGTCCGGTGGAAGCGATTGCCTGCCAGTACGAAGACGCTGGAGGTGAGCTCGGCTTCAAGGGACCCCTTCTCATTCCTTGCAGCGAGAGGCATCGAAGAGGTTACAGGCTGTAAAGATGTCAAAGCTGGGCCGTTTGTCAGATTTTGACACGTCTCACCCTGAGCGCTGCAGTTCTTACGTGGCTCGGGTGGAGAATTACTTTAGAGTTAATAAGATCCAGGAAGATGGCCTCAAAGCTGCTACATTGCTGTGTGTCTGTGGGCAAGAGACTTTTGACATTGCAGAAAATCTTGTAGCCCCAGCACCATTGGAATCAATTGCATACACCGATTTGAAGAGGATGCTGCGTGGGCATTTCGAACCCAAGCTATCAGTAATTGCTTGGAGGCATGCATTTGAGCAGAGAGATCAAAGGCCTGGTGAGTCTGCCGCGGACTTTGTTGCTGCCTTAAGACAAGCAGCTAGGCAGTGTGCTTTCACGGATCTGGAAGAGAGACTCTGGGATCGTTTGGTTTGCGGACTGCGAAGTCGTGAGCTACAACAGAAACTTTTTGCAAAGGAAGATGTATCGTTCCAAGATGCACTGAGAGAGATTGCAGCTGAAGAAGCAGCAGGCGGTGCTGTGAAGGCCCTGCGGCTCGCCCGGAACCCCCCAGCGGCGGTCTCAATCCATCAAGATGTTGCTCGAGAGGCATCCGAATCGGATCCGGAGGAAGAGGTAGACAGGCTTCAACAGGCCGGAGTGAAGAAGCCTCAAAGCGCACAGAGAAAGAGCGGCAGCATCCCTTTGGTGTTTCGGCTGTGGAGGACTCCACAAGCGAGCTGATTGCCAGTTTCGCTCCGCTACCTGTCAGGCATGTGGCAGGCAAGGCCACATTGCATCCATCTGTTTGGGTCGCCAGAAGGAACGGTCTACAGTAGAATTGCCTCTGAAAGGTAACAAGGTCCCCAGCCAAAATAGGGTGGGCTTCTGCGCGTCCCGTAGGGGCATTTTCAAAACGGATTCACAGGCCTCTAAAAAAGAAACTTCACCTTGACGTGAAATTGCAAGGGGTTCCCTTGTCGATGGAGCTGGACACCGGGTCCGCTCTATCAATCATCTCCTTAGACACCTTTAATAAGGTTTGCCACAAAAGTGGCCTTCGAGTCAAACTCAGGCCTTCAAATTTAATCCTCACTGACTTTCAAAATTCGAGGGTCAGCGTGAAGGGGGAGGCCACAGTCAGAGTGCAGCGTAAGAGTTTCCAAGGACTGCTAGACGTGGTGGTAGTTGGGGGTGATCACACAAGTCTTATAGGACTCGATTGGTTCGAGGCCCTTGGGATCCAAGTGACTGGGCTGCACAATCTGCAAACGTCATGCCTTGCAGATGTTTGCAAGGAGTTTGCGGATGTGTTCAGTGCAGAGCTTGGTTCGTACAAGGGGCCTCCCATTGCCTTACGTTTGGACCCAGCCATCACACCCATTAGAATCAAGCCCAGAAGGGTACCTTTTGCCTTGAAAAGCAAAATAGATACAGAGCTGGACAAGCTGATCCAGCAAGGCATTTTAGAGCCTGTGGACTCTAGTCCATGGGAAACCCCTATAGTCACGCCACTGAAAGCCAATGGAGAGGTCCGGATTTGTGCGGACTATAAATGTACACTTAATAGAGCATTGCAGCAGCATATATATCCGGTGCCAGTGGTGAGCCACATTTTGGGCTCCCTCAAGGGGGGACGGATCTTTGCAAAGTTAGATTTGGCTCAGGCCTATCAACAGTTACCTGTTGATGAGGCAACGGCTGAGGCCCAAACAATTGTGACGCACTGGGGAGCCTTTAAGGTAAAAAGGCTGCAGTTTGGGGTTAATGTAGCCCCTGGCATATTCCAAAGTGTAATGGAGCGAACGCTCCATGGTATTCCGGGGGTCTGTCCCTATTTTGATGATGTCCTCATCGCTGGGGAGTCATCTGTGAACTTAGCTAAAGGCTGAGAGCTGTTTTGCTGCGTTTCCGCCAAGCAGGGCTGAAGCTGAAGCAAAACAAGTGTAAAATTGGAGTCACCTCCACTGATTTCTTGGGATTCCGTATTGATGCTGAAGGCATCCATCCTTCGGAATCCAAGCTTCAAGCGATTCAGCAGGCCCCAAGCCCCCAGTCGAAGAGTGAACTTCAAGCCTTCCTGGGGCTGTTAAATTTTTACCATTCATTCCTTCCCCACAAGGCTGCAGTGGCTGAGCCGTTACACTGGCTCTTGGACAAACAGGCTCCATGGAAATGGACGGAGGTCCATGAAAGCAGTTTCACAGAGGTCAAGGCCTTGCTCTCTTCAAATGCGGTATTAGCCCGTTTTAATGAGCAATTGCCTGTGTGCATAGCCTGTAATGCATCCCCTTATGGGGTTGGGGCTGTACTGAGCCATCTCAAGGCTGATGGGACACAAGTCCCTGTGGCCTACTACTCTAGGACTCTCTCATCTGCAGAGCATAATTATGCACAGATTGATAGAGAAGCTTTGGCAATAGTGGCTGGCATAAAGAAATTCCACGATTTCTTGTATGGCCGCCATTTCACGGTTTACACAGACCATAAACCTTTGCTGGGTTTGTTTACAACAACAAAACAAACCCCACACATTATATCTCCTAGAATGCTGAGATGGTCAATTTTCTTGTCAGCATATGACTACACCCTGGTTCACAAACCAGGTAAAGAAATGGGCCATGCAGATGGTCTCAGCAGATTACCTCTACAGCAGATAGAGGCAGATCCTGCTCCTGCTCTTCACATTCTTTCCATTCAGGAATTGCCTGAATCTCCCCTCAATGCTAGGGACATGGCTGCAGAAACTGCCACTGATCACACGCTTACACATGTGCTGACATGGGTGTTGTCAGGATGGCCTGACACGTGCCCGGGTGCAGAATTCCAAGGGTTCTGGCAAAGGAAGCACGAGCTTTCTACTTTCAAGGGGTGTCTCCTGTGGGGTAGCCGGGTAGTCATCCCGGCCTCATTGAGGACTAGAATCTTGCTCTCTCTGCATGAGGGACATCCGGGAATAGTCCTGATGAAGGCGCTAGCACGTAGCCACCTCTGGTGGCCTGGGCTCGATAAAGAGATCGAGGCCCAGGTGCATGGGTGCCAAGTCTGCAACAGTCAAGGCCAGAAATGCCCCAGGCCCCTGTACATCGGTGGGAGGAGACACATACACCATGGTCGAGGGTACACATCGACTACGCTGGGCCCTTTCAGGAACAATTCTTCCTTCTCCTCGTGGACAGCCATTCCAAGTGGCTAGAGGTTGTTCCTGTTTCCTCCACTACTACTGCCAGGACCATCCAGGTGATGAGAGGCATCTTTGCCTCACATGGTCTTCCAGATGTCCTTGTCTCAGACAACGGACCCCAATTCACATCTTCTGAGTTTCAGGGTTTCCTTCAAGCCAACATGATCCGGCATGCCACATCTGCACCATTTCATCCAGCTTCCAACGGTCAAGCTGAGTGTATGGTGCGTACTACAAAGATGCTTTAAAGAGAATCACTCATGGAAACTGGCATCACAAGTTAGCTGACTTTCTTCTTTGTCACCGCACTACACCTTGCACTGCCACTGGGAAAAGCCCAGCTGAACTCCGCTGGGGTCGCAGACTCATCACTAAGCTGGACAGGTTGCACCCTGACCAGGTGGCTTACAGGTGTCACAACCGTGGGCACCTAGGAGACTACAGGTGGGCGATCCGGTCTGGGCAAGGAACTATGGACCTGGACATCTCTGGGTGACAGCAGTGGTATGCAAGGTCTCTGGGCCACTGTCATACGAAGTGGCCTTGGATGATGGTTGTGTGATCAGACGTCACATTGACCAACTGCGCTGGAGGTTGTCCAGCCACTCTTCCGCCCCTGGCTCTGTTCTGGGGGGGGAGGAGGACCACAATTACGATTGTGGACCACAGTCTCTCCCCCAAGGTGGACCTTCAAATGTTCCTGCACATGTTCCTGAAGGGGGCTTTGCCATGGAGGCGGCTCCTGACTCTGGCACAGGCACCAGGTCGTTGGGACACGGCAGTCAATCAGTTCCTCAGGCCAACTGCTGGTCTTGGGCTCAAAGGGCAGTGTTCCCAAGGGCAGTGTTCCCAAGAGGGGTCCATTGTGGATTTGGGGAATTCCACCCCACCAAGGAACTCTGGTTTGGGTTTAGCGGATCCAGCCAGTCAGCAGTCCGGAGGGTTGCCTGGGTCTTGGGGGCATCAAAGTCCTGGCTTGCCTAGCCCAACAGGCGAGGTGGCACGCCAGGCACCAACGCTGGCTCCAAGAAGGTCAGAGAGGGCCAAAGCATCCACCCAAGCATCTAAAGGACTATGTGAGGTTCCTGTCAAGTATTAGGGAGGCTTACTAGTTCTATACAACTCTGGACGCTCATAGAAGGGTGTTCTATTGATAACCTGAAACAATATGAGGTATAAGGGTCTGCCTGTGTGCAGGCATAATTGTGTTAGAATTAATAACATGATAATTGAACAAAAAACATGTATATGTAGGTTGTTTTAAAACTATAAGTATTCACTTATTGTTTTATCCAAGGGGGGAGGGGTGTTATGTCCTGGGACTGCTGAATGACTCAGCAGACTCAGGAGGCTGCAGAAGGCCCGGGCAATCCACGTGGTTGCCCGGGACCAGATAGGTTGTCTCCAGCCTTGTGCGCATGCGCAAGGCGGGAGACTAGCCTTGCATTGATTGGTTGATGTTGTCCCTTGCAAGGGGCTATAAAAGGCCATGGCGCCACTTTGTCTTCTGTTCTGTTCGTGATCTCAATAAAGACTTGTGTTTGTTACTCCTGCCTCGCCTCGATGTCTTTTCGGCTGAAACAGAACAGCCTGTCCCTGAGAAATTCAGTAATAATCACAAGAGACTCACCATTCATTTCTAACAGGAACCAGAAAATGGAAATTTCAAAGCTGCTAATAAACTGAGATGTTGCACTGACCTCCACAAATCCAATCCAATCTGAGAGTGAGATGAGTAGTCTCTAAATCTGGTAAACAAATAAATAAAAGCATGCTTTTCAAGTTATTCTGCTAGGAGGATTGGAATGAAATAGAAGTAACTGGACAAGAAATTTTTCAACTACACCATTACAGCAGCTGCATCCTCATTATGAGCTCCAGATACTACCTCAATTTTATACATCCTCTTTTCCACCCTTCCAATGCATGGAATCTCATGCATGTTAGTTGTCAGAAACAGATCAATACAGGACATTTCAACTCTGATTATGCAGTGTTTTTTAAACTGAGCTGGATGCCTGTAAAGAAAAATTAGGTCACTTCCTGCTAAGTTGTTCATTATCAATTGCCCTGTCTCAAAAATTTAGGGTTTGTAGCTTACCCACATTTTTTCATTGCTTCAGCTGACATTTTCGGCATTAAAATATATTAAGAATTGTCTTATATTGACTTACTGATACTAAAAGAAAGCACTCCTGGAACTACTATTGGGTGCTATGACAGGTATTGAAAATCTTGAAGAGATATTAAACTATACATTTGATACTTGAAAGGGAGAGAAACCTCAGAATTGTTGGCTCCTTTCCATTCAAACTAACAAGTTTCTTTACATTGTTTTCCCTATTTTGTCCAGTTTAAACTACAAATTGGTTACACTTATCTGTTCCATATCATGTATTCTAAAATCTCCTTGATTATGTAGGCAAAGAAAAAAGATCTATCTATGTGTCTTCTGCAAGCTAGAAATGTTCAGACATGGGGTACAAAACATAACCTTGCAGTACGCTGTAAGGCAAATGGACAAGTCTGTGTAGAAGCCTGCCAATGCTAATCCATTATAACCATCTACCAATAAGTAAACATATCAATATGATTCAGTTTAACACCTATTAAAAAATCAGAATCTATCAGCATTTACACATTTAGAAGTGTGGTTATGAAGTTTTGGCAGAAAAAAAGAATTGTGGTATATGGTCATGTAAATCCTCTGAAACAAATGGTTTAGCATGCACAGATATGCATAATAAACTCTTTCTAAATTATCAAATACATTCCTGGTCTGCAAAGCTATTTTGGAAGCTGGTCTTGACTGTCTCTACATGCACCTGCATGCATAGTTACTTTACTGAGATGCATTATTAAAAAGAGAGCATCAAAAAGGGGAAAGTTTGTGAGCATTTTTATGCATGGGTGTAGAGTCCTTTGTAGTCTTAAGCGCCACTAATTAATTCCCTGCACATTAAAAGCTTTAGCTTTTCATACCATGGTAGTTTGCCTTTCTATCCGAGACAAAACAACAAGGCTAATTTCCATTGTTACTTAAAACTATACTGAAATATGCGTGCATCTGTATTTGGACAGTTGGATATTAGATAAGTGATTTGTGTAGCTTCATTGTGTAGCAAATGGATGAAACTCTGTAAATGCATCTTTCTTTCTAATTGCTAATTATTAGAATAATTCGAATGTATTTAAACAAAACAACCAACAATAACAAAATTTACCAAAAAGAATATTCATTCACATGAATAATAATAATAGAGATGTGACAGATATTACTGGCCAGAACAATTTTCTGAACAATTTGTTTTCTTGGGAAAGATCTTGGGGGGAAAATCAAGCTAACAAATGGTTTTATTCAATCCACTAAACAGATTACTTGCACCTTCACAATATGAAGAAGAACAGCTTGTCAAGAACATTTTGGAATAGAACTCAAAGAAATGACCCTTAATGGTAAGGGAACAAAAAGAAAAATTCAAACACACACACACACACACACACACACACACAGAGATTTCCTCAAAACCCAAGAAATAGTACTATATTTTACAAATAAAATATAAATGTGAGCAAGGGAACCATATGTTTTATGTTCATGACCTGCTAAACTTCAGGGTTATGTCCCCATCCTTGTTTTCTAGCATTCTTCATCTTTGAGCCACACTTGAACTATACAGAGGCAGCAAACTTATTCTTCCAGACAAACCCTTCGTTATTAAGCCAAGCTAGAACTTTCCCTGGTATCTGCATCTGTTATTTTTTGCTTAGCAGTTGCTGCTTAAAATCAAGTTCTAGAGTTAATTGTCAACTAATAGAAACTTGTAATTTCATTGGGCATGTCTTATTTTTCTAATGTCCTTGTAAGGGTCTATCAATGTCATCTGAACTGCTTTCTCTAAGACACGGGTGTCAAACTCGCCGCATCACGTGACATGTCACTATGTATCGTGACTTTTTTCTCATTGCCGGAGCTGGGGTGGGCGCGGCCTCAGCATGATACAATCGGCCCACGGGCCGGCAGTTTGACACCCCTCCTTTAAGATAATTTTTTTGTCTAAAGTCTCTAAACCACCTAGCATTTTGATCAGCATTGAGTGCCAGAAGGCTCTCTATATATTTAGCACAGCATACCTAATATAGCAAGTATATTATTCTATGAAATGGTATTTCTCAGCTGCTATTATGAGCAGAAATAAGACCTAGGATGCCCAAGGGCCCTTGCCCAAATAGATTACCAGATGGATTCTAATTCTCTCAGGTATTTTGGGAGTTTTCAAAATCCTAGACTGAGAGTGACTTTTCTTGGCATCTGATGGACCTTTTTGTTATTACTGTAGAGAATAAGTTCATTACAGTTGGTCTTGAGATCAATTCCCTTTTCTCCCCACCTCAACAGCTAATCTAAGATTTTCTATGATTTACCATAATGAGTAGATTGGAGGTGAGAAACATTCAGATCTCAGATGCATATCTCAGACTTACTTTACGTACAAACTTTGATAATATTTGATATAAGGGTAATATTTGATATAAGATTTTAGTAAATACTGAAGTGGTTCCTTGGATTTCAGATCAAAAGGATATATATTATTCTTCAAATATTGTTGATAATGATTAAATTTGCCTTGTTTGAAACCAGATCAGAATTCACAACCAGTCCCACAAAATATTTTCAGCAGACATAGATTCTCCAATAATAATAATAATAATTAGTTTTTGGTCCATTTTTGGTTTTTGTAAAAGTTATCCATATGTTTAAAAATTGGATGATCACAAAATGGAAGCTGAGTGGAAGAATCAGAGGCTGAAAGTAGTCCTAGTATTATAAAATTGTAGGGAAAGTAATAATAGATTTTTTTTGTTATTGGGAAAAATTGATATTGCCCCAACAACAGGGAATCTAATGCTATTTTGATTTGTATATATTGTATATTTTTAAATTCATAATAATATGATTTTTTTTCAATTCAAAAGTATCAAAATGTTTACAGTTTTCAGACTCTGCTTTATTGTGGTTTTGCTTATAGTTGATTGGTTTGTCTTCTAATCCTTGGCTCTTGAAAAGGTTGTAGCATCTCAGATAGGTGGATTTTACTTTAGAAATGCATAAATAATTGACAAGTATATGACATATAGCAAATCATGGCAGTGTCTCCTCATCATGTATAAACATTTCTATAGGCTATTATAACCAATTCATACAAGTCATCAACAACCTTTTGGGACAATTGTTTCCTTTGAGGAATCAATTTCTGAGCCCAAGCTAGTTCATATTTTTTTAGCTGATGAATCTATATAGGCAATCATCTTTTTGGCAGTAAATTATCTGCCTTTTCTATCTAAACAGCTGAAATAAGCATTAGTTGTTGTTGTTATTGCGAAGTCATGTCTGACCCATCGCAACCCCATGGACAACGTTCCTCCAGGCCTTCCTGTCCTCTACCAACTTCTGGAGTCCATTTAAGCTCACGCCTACTGCTTCAGTGACTCCATCCAGCCACCTCATTCTCTGTCGTCCCCTTCTTCTATTGCCCTCAATCTTTCCCAGCATTAGGCTCTTCTCCAGTGAGTCCTTCCTTCTCATTAGGTGGCCAAAGTATTTGAGTTTCAACTTCAGGACCTGGCCTTCTAAAGAGCAGGTCGGATTGAGCTCCTCTGGCTGACCGGTTGATCGACTTGAGTCCAAGGGACTCGCAGGAGTCTTCCTCCAGCACCATAGTTCAAAGGCCTTCATTCTTTTGCGCTCAGCCTTTCTTATGGTCCAACTTTCACAGTCCTATCATTGCAACTGGGAAAACCATGGCCTTGACTATACGTACTTTTGTTGGCAGGTGATGTCTCTGCTTTTTAGTATGCTGTCTAAATTTGCCATAGCTTCCTCCCCAGGAGCAGCATCTTTTAATTTCTTGGCTGCAGTCCCCATCTGTGGTGATCTTGGAGCCCAGGAAGATAAAATCTGTCACTACCTCCATTTCTTCCCCATCTGTTTGCCAGGAATTGAGAGGGCCGGATGCCATGATCTTGGTTTTCTTAATGTTGAGTTTCAAGCCAACTTTTGCACTCTCCTTCTTCACCCGCATCAAGAGGCTCTTTAGTTCCTCTTCACTTTCTGCCATTAGAGTGGTATCATCTGCATATCTTAGGTTATTGATATTTCTCCCAGCAATCTTAATTCCAACTTTTGATTCATCTAGCCCTGCCTTTCTCATGATGTGCTCTGCATATAAGTTAAATAGGCAGGGCGACAGAATACAGCCTTGCCGGACTCCTTTCCCAGTTTTGAACCAATCAGTGGTTCCGTGTCCAGTTCTCACTGTTGCTTCTTGACCGCATATAGGTTTCTGAAGAGACAAATAAGATGGTCTGGTACTCCCATCTCTTTAAGAACTTGCCACAATTTGTTGTGATCCACACAATCAAAGGCTTTAGCATAGTCAATGAAGCAGAAGTAGATGTTTTTCTGGAACTCCCTAGCTTTCTCCATGATCCAGCGTATGTTGGCAATTTGATCTCTAGTTCCTCTGCCTCTTCGAAAT